>OW679195.1:143951356-144103178 GCA_940337035.1 Agriotes lineatus | reverse complement strand
TGATACACTAATATTTCATGAACTTCTCCTAGGCGACATGCAACAAATATAGGAAATCTTCTACACTCAGATCTTATTTGTTTTAAAACAACAAGTGAGTCAGTCCAATAATAAACAGATCTGATTTTGTATTGCAATTCAGAACAAATCGATTTTCCAATTCTGCACGCTAAAACTGCACCTTGTAATTCTAATTTCGGAACAGTTTGTTGATTGATTGGGGCAACTTTGCACTTGGAAGTAACAAAACTTCTCAATATATTTTCATCAATTTGGACTCGCAAAAACGCAACTGCTGCATATGCTTTGTCACTTGCGTCCGAAAATAAATGTAGATCGACACAATTTTCTACTTTCATAAGGCTAGGAAAATGACACCTGCTAATAGATATGGGTGCGAGATTATGGAGTTCTTTATGCCAGTTATACCATACTGTAAAGAGATTTTCAGGTATCTCAGTGTCCCAGTCTATGCTACTTCTCCAAATGCTCTGTAATAATATTCTCGCTTTTATGATCAAAGTATTTAAGAACCCAAGGGGATCAAATAGTGACATTACAATACGACGGACTTCTCTTTTAGTAAGAACTCTTGAGCCGCTTGAAACATCATCTGGGATTTTCTGAAAATGTATATTAAAAACAAATCCATCAGATGTTGGAGACCACAAAAGTCCAAGAACCCTTTCTATTTTCTCTGAATCGATTTTTAAATTATTTGACGTTTCGGCTCTCAAATGTATTGGTATCGAGTTCATTACTAATGGTCAGTTGCTTATCCATTTTGTCATCTTAAAAATTATAATATTTTTAACCCTCTCAATGGCTTCAGCTATTGTATTGGTAGAATCTAAATAGTCGTCGACATAATGTTGATCCTTTATCGGCCGCTCAACTCTTGGATACTCATTTTCATATTCTTCTGCGTTTCTATTCTTTACAAACTGGGGTACCGATGGAGATGATACTGCGCCAAATGTCATAACATTCATTTCGTAAACATTTGGTTTTTTATCTTTGTTTCCTTAACCCCAAAAAAATCTCTGACTACATCTATCTTCTGGTCTAATGACTACCTGGTGAAACATCTTTTTTATATCTCCACATAAATGTACGACTTTGCCAAAATCGCCATAAAACTGCAACAAGGGACGGAACGAAATCTGGGCCTCGAAAAAAAATGTCGTTTAGACTATAGAGTTTATGTTTCTCATTGTCGTAACCATATTATCAAGAGCATTTGAGAAAGCAATACATGTTTCGATCTTATCTTCTCTTATATAATTGAACTTTTTTACCCGATCCACCAATGACAAAACAATCCAGTCAGGCCTACCGAAATTCATTTCAAGTACTTTAATAATTTCTCTAACATTGTCAGGAGATATAAGTAGAGCTTTAACAGTTTCTCTGGCTTTTCCTTTTAAAGCACGATTTAAACATAATAGATTATCATAGTCAGTTAATCTATTCTCTTCTGTAGAACGCTTAAATTCGCTAATAAATATAGGCCATTCCGTTAACTCACCTGAGAAAAAAGTAAGTTCTCCCATTTTTTGTCTTGACAGCAGAGTACTCATGTTATTTGAAGTTTGTGCGCATTGTTTGGCAATTTCTAACAGCATCTGATTATTACCACGTCAAATAATTTAAAAATAATTTAAAAATCGATTCAGAAAAATAGAAAGGTTCCTTGGACTTTCGTGGTCTCCAACATCTGATGAATTTGTTTTTAATATACATTTTCAGAAAATGCTAGATGATGTTTCAAGCGGCTCAAGAGTTCCTACTAAAAGAGAAGTCCTTCGTATTGTAATGTCAATATTTGATCCCCTTGGGTTCTTGAATCCTTTGCTCATAAAAGCGAGAATATTATTACAGAGCATTTGGAGAAGTAGCATCGACTGGGACACTGAGATACCTGAAAATCTCTTTACAGTATGGTATAACTGGCTTAAATAACTCCATAATCTCGCACCCATATCTATTAGCAGGTGTTATTTTCCTAGCCTTATGAAAGTCGATCTACATTTATTTTCGGACGCAAGTAACAAAGCATATGCAGCAGTTGCGTTTTTACGAGTCCAAATTGATGAAAATATATTGACAAGTTTTGTTACTTCCAAGTGCAAAGTTGCCCCAATCAATCAACAAACTGTTCCGAAATTAGAATTACAAGGTGCAGTTTTAGCGTGCAGAATTGGAAAATCGATTTGTTCTGAATTGGCATAGAAAATCAGATTTGTTTATTATTGGACTGACTCACTTGTTCTTTTAAAACAAATAAGATCTGAGTGTAGAAGATTTCCTATATTTGTTGCATGTCGCCTAGGAGAAATTCATGAAATACTAGTGTGTCACAATGGCATCGGACACCTTCAGAAGAAAATATCGCTGATCTAGCAACTAAAGATATTAAGAATCTTGACTTCAGCCCTTCAAGCAATTGGTGTACCGGACTAAAATTTTTAAAGCAGCCCGAATATTTTTGGCCGAAGGAACCAGACTGTGAGAACCAAGAAACTGCTTTTGTTTTATATGAATTCCAAAGTACGAGTGATTTAAACACTGTGCCAGACATAACAAGATTTTCTAAGTGGGTACGATTACTTCGAGTAACAGGTTGGATTCTATACGGTGTAAAAATGTTAAAACTTAATAAAAGTGAAAGAAACCAAATTTTACAGTTAGACGTAAATATTTTAGAAGCTCGTAAGTTATTAATAAGAAAATGCCAAAACGATACTTTCCAAGAAGAAATGCATGCATACAAAAAAACAAAGAGCTGCAAACTAGTAATCGTTTGTATAAGCTTTCTCCATTCTTAGATAAAAATGGAATAATTCGGTTAAAAGGAAGATTTCCAGATACTAGGAAACTGAATTTGGAATTTGATGTACGAAACCCTATCATTTTAGACCCTAAACACAAATTTGTTGAACTTTTAATTCACTTTTATCATGAAAAAGCTGTTCACGTTGGAGTTGAAACTGTTATAAATAACTTGAGACTTAAATGCTGGATTTTTCATTGCCGAACGTCTGTTACGAAATGTTTTAAAAATTGCAGAAAATGTGCAATTCAGAAATGTAAGGCTGCAGTTCCAGAAATGGGGTTTTTACCCCCAGAGAGATTACAGTCGTTTGTATTAACCTTTTCCTACGTAGGAATAGATTTGTTTGGCCCTATGACGGTCTCAATTGGTCGAAGAACAGAAAAACGGTATGGTGTACTATTCACATGCTTTTCGATACGTGCAGTACATATTGAATTGGCGTCATCATTGGATACCAGCTCTACAATTCTGGCTATAAGAACATTTATGTCAAGACGCGGCCAGCCGTTGGAATTTGTAACAAACAATGGAACTAATTTTGTTGGAGCAGAAAGGGAGTTAAGAGATTTGTACAATCTATCGATCAGTCAAAAATTAAAGATGAACTCTATCTCAAAGCTATTTCTTGGATTTTTAACGCGTCAGCATCGGCATCAATGGGAGGGGTCTGGGAACGGATGGTACGCTCAGTAAAAACTGTGCTTAAAGTTGTGTTGAGAACACTAAACCCTAAGAAGAAGTTCTTTATACGTTATTAGCAGAAGTTGAGTATACTATAAATAGCAGACCACTAAAGCACGTGTCTGTTGATCCTGGTGAACTTGAGGCAATTACCCCTAACCATTTTTTACTGCTGAGACCTGGAGATGTCAACACCTACTGTGAAGTTACAATCGAAGTTTGTAACAAAAAGCAATGGCGATTTGCCGAAACTCTAGCAAATTCCTACTAGACGCGATGGGTTTTAGAGTAACGACCAACTTTAATTAAAAGACAAAAGTGGCACTCAAAAACGGAACTAGTTAAAATAGGAGACACAGTGATTATCGTTGATGAAAAGGCTCCCCGTAATCAGTGGATGTTAGGAAAAATTGAAGAAGTGTTCCCCGGAAGAGACGGAGTTGTACGGGTTGCCACTGTAAAGAAGAACAAAGAAAACTATGTCAGACCTGTTTCAAAGTTGTGTGTTTTACAGACAACTTAAGAAGACTCTCAGTCTTCACGTGGGGTGGTGAATGTAGAAGACTAGATTTGTGTGTGTTTCCTCTGTGCATTGTTATATTATTTATTTGTTACATTACTGTCGAGAGTCAGTTGAAATAAAAAGTTATACAAAAGTCATATGCGTGTGTCATTATAAAACTCACAATAATTTGAATTAGTAATAGATAGAGTATTACAGGACCAAAGATCTGTTGAAAACTCAATTTCGAATTTTTGGGGTGACTCCAATACTTCTTTTATCGTAAAAGGAAGTAAAAAGCAGCTTAAAATATTTCCTAAAAGGAGTGATGGTTTCGTTTTATCGTTGGAATTTCGGTTTCTTACAACGGTGTTTGCAAATAATTTGTAAATAGTCCCGTTTTGGTTGCAATTGTAATACGAATTCGTCGGGACTTGTCTGAAAGAGGTAGGTAATCAACTGAATTTTTAGGAATGAACGAACTGAGGTATTTTACACTGTTTAAAGCTAATTTCAATTTGCATATTTTGCATATATTGACTGTATCTTGCATTTTTTTTATCAAACTTGCATATTCTGATTTTTTTCTTATTTAATTTTTTTTAACTTAATTTGAACTATATTTGGAAAATTGCGTGCAACTTATTCATTCTATTTTCGAATTGGTAACTGTCCTTGCACATTTTAGTCTAAGCTAAGTGAGGATTAAGTTTTCTTAGAACTTGTTTCAAATGAAATATACATGTCTTTTGTGCAACTTCAAAATCTTTTGTTAAAGCTAAATGTAGGTACCTGTCAATCATGCTTAAAAGAAGCAATTCTAAGTAATTCTTAAGATAGTTTAACAAATAAACAGAAAAATCATTAGCTACAGGATTTAGTACATTTAACTTACTTAAGTACTTACTTAACCGGCGTTACAATCCTTTATGGATTTTAGCCTCGTTCACGATTGTATTCCATCGGGCTCTATCTTTTGTGGCTCTTCTCCAGTTGGCTACCCCAAGGGTTTCCAGGTCTCGCAGGACACCATCCATCCATCTCATACTGAGCCTGCCCCTTGCCCTTCCGTAGTCATACTCCTCCGCTCCAAGGGCCCTAACCACCTAAGTCTTTGAGCTTTCATGAAACGCACTTTGTCCTCACCTTTTATTAATGAGTCTATTTCCGCGTTCGTTCTACGCAGCGGGTTACCTCTATCCTGGGCCCCATACTGGCCTAAATATGGGTCTTTCGTAGTTTGGTTTCATCATTTACTGTTTAAGACCACGTCTCGCACCCGTATGTTATCACTGGCCTTTCATTGTCTTATAAATTTTCCATTTGGATGCGTGCTTTAGCACTTTCGATTTCATCATATTCTTATGGATAAAATAACTTTTATTTCCGTTCTGGATGCGCCTCGTTATCTCATCACTCATATTATTTGTAGCATTTAATTGCAATCCTAAGTATACAAACTCAGTTACCTCCTCAAATTTGTAGTTTCCGATTTTTAGATCCTGTAACTGGTGCTCGCGCTTGGTTATTCTCATGTATTTCGTCTTTTTCTCGTTGACCTGCAGCCCCACCACTTCCGCTTCTTTCTCCAGTTTACTGAAAATTCTTTTGAGCTCGCCCAGGTTTCTACTTGATATGACGAGGTCGTCTGCGTACGCGTTATATGCTCTTTGGTAATACTCTATCTATCACTAATTCAAATTAGAGTGAGTTTTATAATGACACGCGCATATGACTTTTGTATCACTTTTTATTTCAACTGACTCTCAACAGTAATGTAACAAATAAATAATATTGTTATATATATATATATGCACAGAGGAAACACACACACATCTAGTCTTCTACAGGTACATTCCAGAAGATTTATTCAATCAAATACCTCCTTCCTCATGATATCTACATTTAAACAAATATAACTTTAAATCGTGTTACTATTTATTTTGGTAATTGTAACTACGACAGACGATACCTAGTTACCAATTAACTATTTCAATAAAATCAAAGCAATACGAGAAATCTGGATAAGATTAAACTTAAAATCAAGTGCAAGTTATGCTGCTACTCGACAAACAAACTTCGAAAATGTGATATAAAAATTTAAAGTTTTATTTCCCCTACCAACTTACTTTCCTTCCTTCTGCTAATTTGCAAAACCAAAATGGATATTCTAAATCAGCAAAATGCACATTACCACATTAGAATTTTAAGAAATAAGCATTGGTATTTTAAATCTCTTACGTTAAAGCTTATCAGACTGGAGTGTAAGACTCTCCACGGGTCAAAAGCAAAGGTACTAATTCAGCAGCAGATGGCAGGCCAATTCGAGACAAACACGGATGTAAGGCAGAGCGATGCTTTATCAGTAATGATATTTAATTTAATGTTGGAATCAGTAATCAGGAAATTGAATATTAAAGGAAATATCAAGACTGAAACGGTCCAAATCAACGCGTACGCAGACGACCTCTTCATATCAAGTAGAGACCTGGGCGAGCTCAAAAGAATTTTCAGTAAACTGGAGAAAGAAGCGGAAGTGGTGGGGCTGCAGGTCGACGAAAAAAGACGAAATACATGAGAATAACCAAACGCGAGCACCAGTTACAGGATCTAAAAATCGGAAACTACAAATTTGAGGAGGTAACTGAGTTTGTATACTTAGGATCGCAATTAAATGCTACAAATAATATGAGTGATGAAATAACGAGACTCATCCAGAACGGAAATAAAAGTTATTTTATCCATAAGAATATGATGAAATCGAAAGTACTAAAGCACGCATCCAAATGGAAAATTTATAAGACAATGAAAGGCCAGTGATAACATACGGGTGCGAAACGTGGTCTTTAACAGTAAATGACGAAACCAAACTACGAACGGCGGAAAGACGCATATTGAGGAGAATATGGGGCCCGGTCCAGGATAGAGGAAACCCGCTGCGTAGAACGAACGCGGAAATAGACGCATTAATAAAAGGTGAGGACAAAGTGCGTTTCATGACTTAGGTGGTTGGGGCACTTGGAGCGGAGGAGTATGAAAGGAGCGTAAAGAGTGTAATGGAATGGAGGCCAGACTACGGAAGGGCAAGGGGCAGGCCCAGTATGAGATGGATGGATGGTCTCCTGCGAGACCTGGAAACCCTTGGGGTAGCCAATTGGAGAAGAGCCGCAAAAGACAGAGCCCGATGGAATACAATCGTGAACAAGGCTAAAATCCATAAAGGATTGTAACGCCGGTTAAGTAAGTACTTAAGTAAGTTAAATGTACTAAATCCTGTAGCTAATGATTTTTCTATTTATTTGTTAAACTATCTTAAGAATTACTTATAATTGCTTCTTTTAAGCATGATTGACAGGTACCTACATTTAGCTTTAACAAAAGATTTTGAAGTTGTACAAAAGACATTTATATTTCATTTGAAACAAGTTCTAAGAAAACTTAATCCTCACTTATTTTAGACTAAAATGTGCAAGGACAGTTACCAATTCGAAAATAGAATGAATAAGTTGCACGCAATTTTCAAAATGTAGTTCAAATTAAATTTTTAAAAAATCAAATAAGAAAAATAAGAAAAAATGCAGAATATGCAAGTTTGATAAAAAAAAATGCAAGATAGAGTCAATATATGCAAAATATGCAAATTGAAATTGGCTTTAATCAGTGTGAAATACCCCAATTCGTTCATTCCTAAAAGTTCAGTTTCAGACAAGTCCCGACGAATTCGTATTACAATTGCAACCAAGACTGAACTATTTATAAATTATTTGCAAATACCGTTGTAAGAAACCGAAATTTCAATGATAAAACGAAACCATCACTCCTTTTACGAACAATATTTTAAGCTGCTTTTTACTTCCTTTTACGATAGAAGAAGTATTGGATTCACCCCAAAAAATCGAAATTGAGTTTTCAACAGATCTTCACGTTTTAGAGTCCCCTGAACCCAAAAAACGTATTGTTTTCCATTGGTCTGTCTGTCTGTGTGTCTGTGTGCATGTGAACAGAATATCTCAAAAACGAAAAGAGGTATGGCGTTGAAACTTCATGTGTACCATGTAGATGAGACTCAAGCTTTTGAAGAAAATCGCATAACCGGAAGTAGGTGTTGACTCTTGTGTATTGATGTGAGATAGGTGATTTTCCAGTTGAATACTTCTAAAGTGGGTTACTTTTGTTTTTTTTCTATTTTTTTATTAACTCCTATTTTAAATAGAACACCCCGTATATTATTACAGTTTTAAATTCAGCTTAAAATTTTAGAGAAAATTTGTCTCTTCAACTAACGCTCTATTTTGTACCATTTTTGTAGAATTTGTAATTTTTGAAAATTTTTGACAAATGCTTAAAAATTAAAAATGGAATTTTTTACTAATTGTAAGATCACTGTAAAAGGAAGTTGTGTGAGTGTATCACACCAGATTTTTATTTCTGTAGTTATTGAATGCTTTATCAATCATTTAATGATCATATCAAAATGCCCCACAAAATTGTAAATTAACATTATCAATCTTTAAACATTTTTTTTAAACTTTTGTAACAATTCTATTCTTAACAAAGAATATTATTTCATTTTTAAATATGTTAATGAACCATTTTTTTATTGATATTTTTAATTTTCAATATTATAACTAACCTTCCTATACTATCCTACTACTAGTCCCTATTTCTAACTATTATATTTTATTAAATACTAATCTTTATACATTTAATTATAATTTATAAGGATAGATTTGTCTTACGTGAAATCTTCCTCTTATATTTTCATTTTCCGGGGCGAGGCTGGATTTTTTAAAGATAGGTATACGCAACACATATAAATAATCTTGTCGAGTTGACACAGCAAATTGAACAAAGTTGTTGAACAATTCGAGCTGTTTTGAAGGGGTGAGGAATTCCTTCCTGAGAAGATGTAGCTCCTGTATCGATATGGAAAGAGGGCACTTTGAACATCTTTGATAATTGTGTTTTGGCTGTTTTTCTCAAATCATACGTACTTTCCCCAAACTTCTTAATTATCTCATATCATATGGACCACAATATGGTAGAGATATTTTTGCACTAATTTTATCTTGCCCATGTGCCACTTGAATACTTTTTACTATCAGATCACCTATGTTGTACTGATTTCTTTGTTTAATTTTCCGGTTAGTCTTTTCTTCGTATTTATCTAACCTTTGTTTTATTCTACTCTTTGCTTGTTTTAATAATTCCTGTATATTATTACAATCTTCTTCTCGTTTCCAAGGTCTTTCAGGAATTTTATTTTTCAATAATGTTATAGGACTTATTTCTGTTACTGAGTTAGGCGTTTCCTTTATAAATTCTTCAACTTGCTTTATGTAACGTACCCAAGCATTGTGTTTATGATGTGTTAAAATCTTTAAGTATTTTATTACCTCTCTTATATATATACATATATCTCTGCTGGATTGGCTTGCTGATGTCTTATATTACAAAAAACCACTTTTGTTTTGCTGTATTATTGTATTTATAAACCTTGGGTTTTTAAAATAAGTTGCATTATCTGCTAATATTTTTTTTGGTTTTCCAAATTCTATAAAATATTTATTTACATTTTTAAAACATTTTGAGTGTTGCATCTTTTAGCTGAGAAATAATCTCACATATTTCGTAAATACATCTAGTATTACTATAACGTTCTTAAAACCAAATTGACTTGTTACTAAATTACTTATATAGTCAATAGCTAACAATTCTAATGGATTTTCTTAGCACAATAATTGCTTGGCGCATAATATATTTGTAATAATTTTATACATGTACGTTTTAGACAAATAAATACAATTATATTTACAATTGTCGTTTTATTACACCGTTGTGCTTATAAAACCGTTACAGAAACATGTCAGGTTGGTCTATTTATTCCTCGTCGCAAATTTCCAGACACTGATAATAGAGATCATTGACCTTTCATTAGCTAAATTCAGCACAAACACCCAGACAATCACATCCTGTGTAAATTTTCCAGACGCCCACATCCGTTTAAACAAGTCGGAACAGGTTTCAACAAGTCTGCCACCTGGCAACTCCCAAATATAGGCCCTATTAACACCTGCGCAGAATTTGAATTTACCGCCAAAAACCTGAACATAATTTGAATTTCCCGCCAAAAACCTGCACAGAATTTGTATTTACCGCCAAAATAATGTACAGAATTTGAATTTACCGCCAAAAACTTGCACAGAATTTGAATTTACCGCCAAAATGATTCGCAGAATTTGAATTTTTCGCCAAAAACTTGCGCAGAATTTGAATTTACCGCCAAAAACCTGCGCACACCTGCCCAAAAACTCCACGCAGATACCTGCACAGAATTTGAATTTTCCGACAAAACCTGGGCAGAAAACCTGAGCAGTGACACATTTTGAGGCAGAACCCGCCTAACTGGTTGCCATTAAAAGGAACACCGATGACGTCATACCTCCTACGTATTATAGAGGTGCTTTACCTCCTACATGGGTCGCCCTGTATGTATAGATTGGATTTGAAAAAATGCGCAAATAAAAATAAAAAAATCGAGGGGTCTCAGCGTTTTTTCCAAGTTATTCCTTGAATGTTTAACGAATTTATCCACTACTTTACGAAGTCACTGTATAAGTTTTGTGTACTAGGTAGAAGTGACAGCAAGCTTTTGAAGAAAATTGTATAACTGGAAGTATGGTGCTAACTCTCGTTTTTTAGATTTTCTCAAAAACGGCTTTAACGATTTTTTTCAAACGTTACATTTTTATTACATTTTTAATGTGTATTGATGTAAAAGGTAATTTTCCAGTTGAGTACCTTTAAAAAATGTATTTCATTAACTCCTATTTTATAGGGCATTATAGAGAACTAATGAAATTGAAAATCTAAAACTTTGGCCATAGATTTTATGTGTAAGAGCGACTACAACTACAATATTTTGACTGTGATATCACTTACGGTTATACTGAAAGTCGCTATCAATTTTGTTATTATAAATAGAACACCCGGTATATTATTACATTATTGAATTATGCTTAAAATTTTAGAAAAAAATTGTCTTTTTAACTATTTATTTCGTACGGTTTCTGTAGAATTTATAATTTTTGAACATTTTTGACAAAAGCTTAAAAATAAAAAATTTTTTTTTGACTAATTATAAGATCACTGTAAAAGGAAGTTGTGTGCGTGTATCACGCCAGATTATTATTAAACAATTATAAAATATTCCCGAAAAACGGAAAAATACATGAGCAAAGTCAGAACCACCTTAACTTACGTAAGTTAAGGTGGTTCTGGCAAAGTACTTCAATCAAGGATGGAATGCCGCAGACAAGTGGAAAGACCCCGGAAAAGGTGGCATGAAGAAGTTGCCTGAAAATACATAATTGGAGAACAGCAGCATTAGATGCGGAACATGCATACAGGAGGCCAACGCTCGAATCAGGCTGTAGCGCCATGTATGGATGAAAGTATCACTATCGGTTTCCCAATTTTAATAAAAATCACTGGGACCTCAGAATGTATATTTGAAACAAAGATGTAGCTTTCCAGGTCGATCGATTAAACCGTCTAGACTCTAGGCTGTAGAGAGGACACAGACTCACAGACTGACAGACCGATGTCACTCCGAAAACAACTTTTTCTAAATCAGAAGACACGAAAACGGATATTTCAGAAAAAATCTCGATATACGATGTAAGAGAAAGTAAAAAATCTGGTGTGATACACTCACACAACTTCCTTTTACAGTGAGCTTATAATTAGTCAAAAATTTCATTTTTAATTTTTAAAAATTTGTCAAAAATTTTCAACAATTACAAATTCTACAAAAACGGTACAAAATAGAGCGTTAGTTGAAGAGACAAATTTTCTCTAGAATTTTAAGGTGAAAACGAAAATGTAATAATATACCGGGTGTTTTATTTAAAATAGAAGTTAATAAAAAAAATTGAAAAAAAAAACAAAAGAAACCCACTTTAGAAGTATTCAACTGGAAAATCATCTATCTCACATCAATACACATTAAAAATGTAATAAAAACGTAAAGTTTAAAAAAATCGTTAGAGCCGTTTTTGAAAAAATCGAAAAAAACTGAAAAATCACAAGAGTAAACACCTACTTCCGGTTATGCAATTTTCTTCAAAAGCTTGCTGTCTCATCTACATAGTACACAAAACTTATATATGAAGTTTCAACACCATACCTCTTTTCCTTTTTGAGATATTCTGTTCACAGACAGACAGACACACACACAGACAGACAGACCAATGAAAAAAAATATGTTTTTTGGGTTCAGGGGACTCTAAAACGTGAAGATCTGTTGAAAACTCAATTTCGAATTTTTGGGGTGAATCCAATACTTCCTTTGTTGTAAAAGGAAGTAAAAATTAGGTGTGGTCACACATGACTTCCTTTAATGCTTGTAAAATTTATTTGTGCAATTTGTTTAAAAGCTTTATCAAAACAAAGTGTTTGATAACAGTTATAAATAATAACAAAGTACTACAGAGAGATCGATAAAAAACCAATTAGGGCAGACTGTGATATGTGTCATACGTTTGGTAGTACTGAAGTGTATTGTCACTCTATGTCAAATTCGAGATTTGCAGGTTAAGTTTTCCGTCAGTCTGCGTCAAACAACAAACAAAACCGAACCTACTAATCTCGAATAAACAATACACTTCAGTACTGCCAAACGTATAACACATATCACAGTCTGCCCTAATTGGGTTTTTATTGATCTGTCTGTATATGTAAGTTTTGAAATTTGTATTCTTATTATTTTTGGACTTTTTTTGACAGAATTACGTAATATGCAATAGGGGTTTTAAAAAAATAGAATCCTATTGTCGATTTTTGCACTTTGAGGATGCATGTTCTAAAAATGTAAGTGCTTTATTTCTCCAAAACCTGTTCCTTTTACAAAAAAGCTTTCAAACAAATGTAGACTGAGAACATTTAATAAAATAATTTTTCGATTTGGCCACAACCTATATTCATTAGAAAAAAAAGTTTTAGATAATTGCATAATGTATCATCTTGCTCTGCAAAATTTGATTTTTATCAAATAATAATAATAATTTCCCAGAAAACAGAAAAAAACATAAGAGTAAAGTACTACTTTCAGTTGGCCGCTTTTAACCAGAAGTCACCCAGATCGAATTTATATGAAAAACATATACCTATATAGATTTTTAGATTGATTGATTAAACACAGACTAACAGGACTCACAGACTGACCGAGATACCACTTTGAAAATTACTTTTTCTTACACCCTTTTTACGTGTGATATTTCTACATGTATTTCTATACAGTGTGGAAATAAAGTATTGTATGTATGTATGTATTATCGATAACCTCGTTTTACCTTGCGGTGTAGAGGCTGGTGCTTCATGTGTTTGCATCTAGCGGTACAATGCTCAACTTGCCCCGGATTTGGGATACAAAGTTGGAGCGCGCCTTTTGTGCTTGCACAGCAACCGTTGTGTGAAGTGTGTGTCAAGTTGATGTGTTGACCTTGTTACCCTATCTCTTAGATCTGTGGATCTGAGTAGAGCACAGTTAATTTGGTGCCCAACTGTGAATGGTCTCACCAAGCCCGATTCCAATCGCCAAGGCGATAACGGTTAAATTCATTAACTTTGTTAGTAATAGTTTTACGAAAAAATCTTGAAGGGGTATAGCGATTTTAATTATAGGGCATACACTACAACCACCTTTATGTTGCTACGTTATTTGTTTTAAAAGTTATGACGTCATCGACTTTTTTTAAATGAAAATTTGTATTTCTTATTATCGATATTGGTAGTGCTTTTTATGTACAATTTTTTTCTAGAATTTTAAGCTGAATTCAAAAATGTAATAATATACTCAACTGGAAAATCACCTATCTCACATCAATACACATTAAAAATGTAATAAAAATATAAAGTATGAAAAACATCGTTAGAGCCGTTTTTGAAGAAATCGAAAAAAATTGAAAAATCACAAGAGTAAACACCTAATTCCGGTTATGCGATTTTCTTCAAAAGCTTGCTGTCTCATCTACATAGTACACAAAACTTATATATGAAGTTTCAATGCCATACCTCTTTTCGTTTTTGATATATTCTGTTCACAGACACAGACACACAGACAGACCAATGAAAAAAAAAATGTTTTTTGGGACCAGGGGACTCTAAAACGTGAAGATTTGTTGAAAACTCAATTTCGAATTTTTGGGGTGAATCCAATACTTCCTTTATCGTAAAAGGAAGTAAAAATATAGGTTGTCATTTAAAAAAAAGTCGATGACGTTATATGTTGAAAAACAAATTATATAAGAAACTGAAAATCATAAAAATGATTATCAACGAAGTTAATGAATTTATCCGTTACTTTATTTCCACACTGTATGTATTTACAGAACTTTGAAGTTTTGGTGTGTAATACAGGAATGTCTATATATTTCCTACATTTAAAAATATATTATCACATATAATCTCATAAGAGCATTAATTCTTTCCAGAAATTAATACGACGTTGTTGGAATGCACGAAAAATTATTTCCGGATATGAATTAATGCTCGAATGCAGATTCGGTAAGAAAATCGTAACGACACAAATCCTCACAGTTAGGTTGGTCTACCTAGAAAAAAATTCCAAGACATGTTCTTGTTGTCTTGGCTACGGCTCGTGAACTACTAGTTTTTCTATTGGTCATTAATGAGTGTCGTACGATTTTCAGAATTAAAACATGTTTTAATTATCAAGGTCAGTCAAGGTCATGGTTTTTGGTGGTTTATAGGAATTTTCGTACTAAAAGTATGCAATAACAAAACTAACTAATTTTGAATAACTTCATAATATTTACAACTAAAGATATTGTTATATTGACTTATGTATCTTTGTCAAATTTTTTAACAGTGGTCGGAATGTACCGGAACGGACCGGAACGGCGTTCCGGTTCGTGAAATATTATCAAGAGTCGTTCCGTCTCGTGAAATTTCATCAAAATCCGTTCCTTTCGTGAAAATTTTTCCAAAAAGAGATGGAAAAGAAAGAGGCAAATATAGCGGCGTTCACAAAATGATTGCATCGGTACAATTTGTCAGCAACCTTAGCGCAATAGTCTGATGCTCTCGATGAATTGAGGGCGAAAAAATCACTGCGACAGATTTCTGATTGTAACATAGTGCACCAATTAGAGAAAGAGGAAATATAAAATTAAAACTTAGGCTGAGCAAAATTCGTCTTTTTCTAAAATCTTCAGTTTTTTACTTCCCTCGTCTAAAAGACGAAGGAAGTATTGTAATCGCGAAAAAATCACCTTTCGAGATTTCTTCAGATCTCTACGTTTCAGGGTCTCTAGATGACGAAAAACAGCTTTTCTCAATCCGTCTGTCTGTCTATTCGCAGTATAACTCAACTATTTGTTGAAGGATGACGACATTTTCATGCAGATTATATATTTACCTGGCATGAAACTGTGAACATTTCAGACAAATATAAACAGGGTAAGCACCTTAAAAATTTAAGTTTCGCTAATTTTTGAGTTAACTTTGAAATAGATGGAAGTAATAATTTTCACATAGGCCAGGCTTTGCATTTGCCGAAAATAGGACTCAACAGATACAGGATAATGTCACAAAAGAGTCAAAGCGTTTCAACAATAAGACCGTTCCGTTAAATAAAGGCGCGCGCCGCACTCATTTCAATAAGACTGGATGGCACAGTACGACAAGTCGATGAGATTACAATCGCAACGCAGATGCCGCGGACTGCAAACTCCAGCGGGCTACATTTTTTAAAATTTTCAAATTGATCTAATTCTCATCAGGGAAGTTTCGTATAAACCCCTTTACAGGTTTTTCTCAAATGATATAACCAAAACCAAGAGTCTTGGTACTTAGGTAAATATTGTCTTCGTCTTGTGACAACAGCTTGTCTCAGGGATTATCTAAAACAAGCAAACTGCGCGCTAAGCGCACGTGAAATAGGATACGCGAAAGGTCAAGCTCCGAGCCGAGCGCTAAGATAAGAAAAACAAAACCTAAACAAATATAAACATCTGTGAAGCCGGAACGTGAGATTTTATTGTGCCACAGACACACAGACACACATTAAGGAAAATTATATTTTTAGACGACCACGTATGAAAGTAACATTATCGCGATAGCAGCCTACTACAGAAAGTTGACAATTTCATACACTAGCACGATATTATATCGTGCTAGTCATATCGTAACGGCACAAAGTTATTCACATCACGGCATGCTTAATTGTGTGACAAACGTCACTTTGACGTTTGTCACACTGTCACACAATTAAGCTGACCGTGATTCAAATAATACAGACGCTTTTGCTTTATTCGTTGTTCTGCTTCCAACAAGCTCTATTTTTTTATAATTGTACCAATAATAATATAACGATCAATTTTGCAAACGAAATAAAAACAATTCTTAAAAATAGAATTTACTTTGAGTGGTCGTCTAAAAAATAGTGTTCATAACTCGCCCGAAAGTGCAAATATCTGTGCTCATGTTTTAGATCCACTCGGGCTTCGCTTCGCTACGCCCTCGTTTGTCTAATCAACACTCGCACGATATTTGCTACTTTCGACGCTTGTCATGAAAATAACTATATAGATTATGTTTGCACCTGTTTTCCAATCAGAGTTGAATGTATTCTACGGTTGTGTATTACAGTAAAACATACTTATCATTAAAATATTCCTTAGTGTGGGAGAAACAGACGTTTGTCTTTTCATAGCTACCAGCTTAAATTTTAAACTCAGCATGTATGCTTGAATTACGTAGTAGTATGTTTTTTTATTAGTGGTTTATTATATTATATTTTGAATACATTAATGTTATCTAGACCTTTTTATAATAGGTGAATGAAAATTTGGCTGCTTCGATGAAATAATAAGGTTGTGGAGATAGATAGCCAAAAAGTTTATTGTTGTAGGTATAAAAAAATTCTGATTGTCCCTTAAGGTCCAAACGTCATACATGTGAAGGTTGATAACATATTTTACGTTTCGCCACTTTAGATGGCTTCATCAGAAATTATTGACAAGTAATATAACTAAAATACAAAAGTTAGAAAATTAGATTAAGTGAACACATAGAAATATTTTTCAAGGCTTACCAAAATGGCTTCCATAAAAGTTTATAATAATTGATAACAAAATTTGCAAATGACTAATTAAAGCCACATAGCAAGTATACGGCGTCTAAATGGATAAAGGTGAAATATTAAACAATCATTATTGATTGAGGTTAAACATTAACTATATTATAGATAATGTAATTGAACAATAAACTTTTAATTGAAAGTAAAGGACATCTTGTTTTGAAGAAGCAAGCTGCCAGAATGAGGAAAAATGCAAGATGTCAATTGTATGCGTACGCATTTTTAGCTTAAGGTCAGGTCCGTATTTCGGATGAATTTTTGAAAATATGAAAAAATTAAATAATTTTAGGGGCAACTACAAAATTGGAAAAGAAAAATTCGAACCGTTTTACTCAATTAAAAATATGATGAAAAATAGTTAGGGAGTTATTTAAATAAGTTATGGTAAATAGTACTTAGATTTTCAATGTCAGTTTTATAATTGATAGCATTTGGACTTTTTTAAATTTCGATCATTTCTAAGCACTTTCTTTTACGAGTGTTAGCCTCTTTATGTAAAATTTTAGGTGTTGAAAAATTGAAGTTATGAAAAGTTTCTATAGTGTGATCTGTGAGTGCAGTTTTATTGGAAGGTGAAATTAAGTTTTTTTTAATTGAGTATTTATGTTGGTATAAGCGGTTTTTCAAAAGTTGTTTTGTTTCGCCTATGTATGTAGAAGTACAATTATTACAGTCAATTTGATACACTAAATCAGATTGCATATTGATAGGTGTTTTGTCTTTGAGGTTTGTGTATACAAGTTTTCCTATTGTATTGTGATTTTTATAAGCTGTATTGATGTTATATTTCTTTAATTCTCTTTCTATTTTTTCCGAGATATTAGGTATATAAGGTATTGATATATATTATTACACTAACACTTATAAAAAGGAAATTAAAGATATTACACCATCAATTCAAAAAAAAAATAACGAAATTGCAAAACATTTACTCGAACATAATTACATAGACAATTTTACATATAAAAAAATTATCACTCACAACGGAAATCCACCTAAACTATATGGACTACCAAAATTACATAAAGAAGGCATACCATTACGACCTATCGTTGCCTCTTACATGAGTCCAACCTATAACTTGTCAAAATTTTTATCTGGAATATTAACTAAAATAACAACAAATAATAAATTTAGTGTCCAAGACTCCTGGGAATTTAAAAACAAAATTGACAATACAACTTTAAATAAAAATCACACTTTATTCTCACTAGATGTAGTGTCACTTTACACTAACATACCTACAGATCTAGCAATACAAACAATAAGAAACAACTGGCAAAAAATTAAGGAACATACTAAAATACCTATGGATGATTTCATTAATGCAGTCGATTTTGTACTAAAAACTACTTACTTCTCTTTTAAAAATGAAATTTATTCACAAACTTTTGGATGTGCAATGGGCTCACCCATATCATCCACAATTGCAAACCTAGTTTTAGAAGATATTGAGACAGAGATTTTGAAACAGAATCCTAATTTTTCCCTTTATCAAAGATATGTCGATGACATAATCATGGCAACAGATCCAATTAATAAATTAATTTTTTTAAATACATTTAATAATATACATCCTAGACTTAAATTCACTATTGAAAATGAAAATACAAAACATTCCATAAATTTCTTAGATCTAACATTATACAGGCAATCCAACGGAAAAATTCTTACCAATTGGTATAGAAAAAATATAAAATCAAATAGATATCTAAATTTCAATTCCATAACTAATTTAAAATACAAAAAAAGTGTCATAAACAGTTTAGTAGACCGAGCAATTAAACTCTCGTCTAAACAATTTCATAATCAAAATTTAAAATTGATAACTAACATCCTTATAAATAACAATTATCCACTTAAATTCATAAATAAACAAATCAATTTTCGATTACAAAAAATAAAAAACAAACTAAATACTTCTTGTAACTTACAACCTAACTTTTTTGGTTCTGATTTTAATATTCCTGACTCAGTATCTCAAAACAAATATATATCAATACCTTATATACCTAATATCTCGGAAGAAATAGAAAGAGAATTAAAGAAATATAACATCAATACAGCTTATAAAAATCACAATACAATAGGAAAACTTGTATACACAAACCTCAAAGACAAAACACCTATCAATATGCAATCTGATTTAGTGTATCAAATTGACTGTAATAATTGTACTTCTACATACATAGGCGAAACAAAACAACTTTTGAAAAACCGCTTATACCAACATAAATACTCAATTAAAAAAAACTTAATTTCACCTTCCAATAAAACTGCACTCACAGATCACACTATAGAAACTTTTCATAACTTCAATTTTTCAACACCTAAAATTTTACATAAAGAGGCTAACACTCGTAAAAGAAAGTGCTTAGAAATGATCGAAATTTAAAAAAGTCCAAATGCTATCAATTATAAAACTGACATTGAAAATCTAAGTACTATTTACCATAACTTATTTAAATAACTCCCTAACTATTTTTCATCATATTTTTAATTGAGTAAAACGGTTCGAATTTTTCTTTTCCAATTTTGTAGTTGCCCCTAAAATTATTTAATTTTTTCATATTTTCAAAAATTCATCCGAAATACGGACCTGACCTTAAGCTAAAAATGCGTACGCATACAATTGACATCTTGCATTTTTCCTCATTCTGGCAGCTTGCTTCTTCAAAACAAGATGTCCTTTACTTTCAATTAAAAGTTTATTGTTCAATTACATTATCAATCTATAATATAGTTAATGTTTAACCTCAATCAATAATGATTGTTTAATATTTCACCTTTATCCATTTAGACGCCGTATACTTGCTATGTGGCTTTAATTAGTCATTTGCAAATTTTGTTATCAATTATTATAAACTTTTATGGAAGCCATTTTGGTAAGCCTTGAAAAATATTTCTATGTGTTCACTTAATCTAATTTTCTAACTTTTGTATTTTAGTTATATTACTTGTCAATAATTTCTGATGAAGCCATCTAAAGTGGCGAAACGTAAAATATGTTATCAACCTTCACATGTATGACGTTTGGACCTTAAGGGACAATCAGAATTTTTTTATACCTACAACAATAAACTTTTTGGCTATCTATCTCCACAACCTTATTATTTCTAGACCTTTTTGTTTATAACAGTGATAAACTACATCTCATCTCAAAATATTAGTATATTTTGATATTCAATATTTTTATTGAAATCTGAATATAGTCTCATATTATAACATTAGACAGAAAACAATGTAGGTACATATTACGAAGGTTAAAGAATAATGTAGTACTGTTTTAATAATTTTATATCTCGTGACGTCAGAGAAAAAAATCCTGATCTTGGTTTTGTATTGATCTAGATTTTAAAAGATTTAGTAAGCAATATATTTTATCTACGACCACCACTAAAAGTAGGCCTTTTAGCGCTAGCTTGTTTCACTAAAAGTGACGTTTTATAGTTTACCGTGGTTAAAGAAATCAGCTATTTACTTTTAGCACACGGGCTAAAAGTGAAGTGAGGTTATAAAACTATAATTTCGAACTGGAAGTGAAGTTGTAAAGTTATTCTAGTTGCTTCTTGAGTTACAGGTAAAGTGTTTTTGAAATAATTAAAGCGTTATGTAATGAATACACTCAGATGTGGAGTATTAATAATTACATTTCGTAACTGACCTTGACAGCACTGGCTTCGCAAACATTCGCCCGCGCGTGGCCTACTGTTTTTCTATGACATAAATTAGAAGTGTCGTAGATGCAAACATTTGTTAAATCGATATTTATGGATTAATAACGGTAAAATTAAGGTCGTAGATAAAATATTGTATGCAACGCGTGCTAAAAGTCGTTTATGCACGAGACATGTCTCGTACATAAACGTCGACTTTTAGCACTTGTTGCATAAATAGCTAGTATTTAAAACAGCTTTGATTATTGCAGTAAATAAAATAGCAAGAAGGACCGAAAAACATAAAATAAGATCATTAATACGATATCTGTTATGTTACCTTACAATATTTAGAGTTTTGAATTTTGTTGAATTATTTTGATTTTATTGCCTATTATTGAGTTATTCTAGAAGGAAATGAATAAACTTTATTTTGTTGTATTTATACCGTTTTTGTTTTTTTTTAATTAGGGTCTTTTCACTTTGAAATAAAATATTAAATTAAACTGGTTTGTGTCGACTATTGACAGAAAAAACACATATTATTATCAACATTATTATTATTTTCCTCGAAAATTTTCGTCTGCGGCGCACACGGTGGCATACCCCCCGGTCCCCCCCGACAGCGTTCCTATTCGTCAAAGTTTACATTCCGACCGGTCAAATACATTAAATTTTGATAAATTGATTCGCCAGTAGCCAAAAAGGGAAGGGTAGTCATTACCTTATCCGGCTTGAGATACTTTGTTTCATATTCGTTTGCAATTTGTGGCTCTACTTTCTGTAATAATTTTATAAAACTTTCTTGCATAATTGTAATATAATTCTTAAATGCCCGTGGATCTTCAAACTTTAATTCATTACTAGTGGACCCGTTCAAAAATATTTTGCAAGTTAGAAAACTTCTTTGTAGCGTGTGGCAGGATTCATTAGGTAAAATTTAAATTTTTAAGTTTTTAAAATTACTCACCAGTGATATTGCTACATATACTTGATTTGTTAATTGTTATCGCAAATGATAGGCACACAGGACAATTTCTTTTCCGAAGGCAAAAAGGTAGTGCAATATTATGTGTTAATCTATACACAGTAATAATACTCTTCTGCCTGGCTTGTGGCTTGTCCATTTAATACCAAATCTAAGCAGTTATAAATAAATTGCGTACCATTAATCTCATCTCATCTATTAAACCAGTAGATACATTTAAACTTTTCAAAGGAATATCTATTGATCCTATTTTCAGTCTTAAGCAATGTGTACATATTCCACTGAAATTTAACGAAACTATTAATTCCATAGATAAGTTCTTACGTATATTGCAGAGCAATCCAATTTGATTATTTTTAATCACGTGAGTCAGTTTGACAAATCAGATCACGCTTGAAGTGAAAACGACCCTAGGGTGATTTTCAATCACTATGGAAACTACCTAATTAAATTTCAGTAGTATCATATGGCAAGTTGGTGGCACTGTAAATCTAAGTCAAATTCGAGGTTAGCAGGTTAGCTTTTCCGTCAGTCTGAAAACTGACGCAAAAGCTAATCTGATAACCTCAAATTTGACGTAGACATACAGTGCCACCAACATAATATTATTATAATGAAGTGTCAAATTAATTTGTCAGAAAATGGCTAATTTATTTAAGAACTTATCTTTCCGAATTCACCGCGGCCAGTGATAAATCCTTATAATTTTGACAAATAACATCCCTCAAGTGCGTTGCCTTTAAGAAATAACCCTCGGCTTCGCCTCGGGTTATTTCTAGGCAAGCACTTTCGGGTTGTTATTTGTCAAAATTATTGCGGGTGATTATCACTGCCCTTGGTAAATTATAGCTGAAAATTATAATAGTATATTATGATACGAGTTTTATAAGAAGCATTTTGTAGCACGCACGGATTTAGGGTACGACGAGCGAAGCGAGGAGTGCCCTAAAGGAGTAAGTGCTACAAAATGCCTTATAAACGAGGTATCATACAGTATTTTATCTACTTTGCCACTTTTTTAAGCAAAAAAAATGAAAATTTTTAGTATTTTTATTATAGCATCGCTTTGTGTCTATTACGATACGCAAACGCGTATCGTAATAGCCTCAGTACGAACGCAAAGTAGATAAAATGTCATTGTGTGATACAATTATATTTACACTCAAATATTGCTTTTCATATTCAGGCAAGGGAGATATAATTTTGTTGCGCTTCACGCGAGAGCGGACAAAACTCCAAATTAACTCTCCCCAAGAGTATGGGCCATGTGCTCTATTTTTTTTTTTCAGAAGCTTGTTTGCAACTAAGTCCGCCAATCGTCGCGGACTTAAATGTCCAAATATTCGCTTGTAAACCAAAACTCCGCCAAACGGCATGGGCCACACAAAAAATCAAAACTAGACTAACTCCCCATCGGATTTTAGAATGCGAAATACCGTGCAAGCTGCTAGCTTGGCTGTAAAAATGAGACGAAGGCGAAGTGCCATGAGTTTGCAAAATCCGAGCACTACAAAAAACAAAATAATCGCCAACCTAACAAATTTTGTTCACACAGTATCAACCGCTAAGAGATCATTTACACCGTAACACCCTTTGGGGGTGAATTCCAAAAATCCCTGGAAATGATTTGGTCTATTTGTAAGACGATCTCATATGCAAAATTTCAACTTCCTATCTGTAGTAGTTCGTTCGTTAAGGTAATTTTAAAAAAACAGATCTATCTCATTTAACTCTTTTGAGGAGATGCATTCTGCAAAACCATGAAAATGGTTTGACATGATTTGTAAAACGTACTTATATGCCGAATTTCGACTTCCTACCTGTATCTATCTCGTAACGATCTTTAGAAAAACACATCTACCCCATTTAATCCCTTTGAGAGGATACATTTCGAAAAATTCTGAAAATGGCTTGACTCGATGTTTAAAACGAACTCGCTTGATTCGATGTGTAAAACGAACTTATGTGCCGAATCAACTTTCTAATTTAATCCTTTCGGGAGTTAATTTCGAAAAGCCGGAAATTGATTTGACCTAATTTGTAAAACGATTTAATGTGCCGAATTTCAATTTCCTGCCTGTACTTTTAGAAGAACACCCCTGATCTATTTAACCAGTTTGAGGGAATGTATTTCGAAACACTCTAAAAATTATTTCCGATTAGTAAAACGATCTAAATATGCCGAATTTCAACTTACTGCCTGTAGTAGTTTTCCGTGGCAATATTTCGACAAACAGATTTGTTTCATTTAACCCCTTTCGGGGATTAATACTCCAAAACCTTAAAACTGATTTGACCGTTTGAAAAATGTTCTAATATGCTCAATTTTAACATCCTGTACTTGTAGTAGTTTCCTTGGAGCGATATTTAGAAAAACATATTTGCCCCATTTAACCCCTTTCGGGGGTGAATTCTGCGAAACCTTGACATTTACTTGATCTGATTTGTAAAACGAACTAATATGTCGAATTTCAGCTTCCCACCTGTAGTAGTATCCTCATTGTAGATCTTTAAAAAAACAGGTCTACCACATTTAGCTTCTTTGGAGGAATGAATTTCGAAAAGCCCTGAAAATGGTTTGACCCTACTTGTAAAAAGAACTAATATGGCGAATTACCACTTCTTACCTTCCCCAGATTCTATTATATAACGATCTGTGAAGTAGAAGTCAATCCCGTCGATTAGATGGTAAAACCACTTCTTTGTAGACGATATTGGATGTTTTTCCTTCTGGTTTGAGCACCACTAAGTTGTTTGGAAAACTGATCGCTAAACAGTCTAGATAAAGTTGATCGAGAAAAAAACAGTCTTCTCTCAAGTCGACTCCAGCCTGATTCAGCGACTGTCTTTGCACCTTATTGATCGTCATGGAAAAATAGGTTTTAACGGGAAATTGCAGTCTCTTAAATTAAAAGAATAGTCTGAAAGAATAAGGGTTATTCGAGGAATGAAGACTGTCTCCCCTTCTTCAAAATCTATGAACATTTTGTCCTCAGTGACGTTACGATGCGGAGCTTTCACCTGCAGTCGAATTTGGGAGTCTTCGCGTTTCTCAGTAGTATACGTACTCTAACTTTCAAAGGCAAGGGATTTGGAAAAAGTCTGGGAGGGTAGAGAGTGTGGAGAAACACAACGTGGAAGTGCACTGTATCATCTGCCTCCACTACAGTATTAATCGATTGATAGATCTTTTCTTCCGAATGAAAGGCTCCGATGTGTGTGTTGTTGATTTTCAGTGCCTTATCATTCTTCAGTGTGATACTCGCCCTTCTACGGACACAGGTTTTGCTGTTATGTTCTTGATGTCGGAATATATTATGTTAGTGGGGCTGGAGATATCTGCCACGGCTTGACATATGTTTTCGTTGCCGAGTTTCAAGTTAAGTTTGGAAAACTATTCGGCCTTGGAATATCCTCTCAGATGAACCCTTATGTAAATTCAAGACAATATGTCCTAATTGTACTGTTACTGCATTTTTAAAAATCAGTATTATAACACGTATTTGTCTTGAGAGCAACTGCCATTTAAATATCATCGTCGAGCTGATAAAACCACAGTAAATAAAAAGCCACTAGTGGGACCCGCTGAAAAATATTTTGCAATTTACAAAACTTCTTTGTAGACAATGTTTAACGTATGGCACTATCCATCAAGGTAAAATTTGAATTTTTAAGTTTTCAAAACTACTCGCATGTGACATTGCTACATACACTTGACCATAGCTAAATACTGGTTGTGACGAATATTATATATTCCTACTTTATTCAGAGTTTGTCTTTGTGATTTATTAATTGTCATCGCACATGCTAGGCGCACAGAGAAAATGGGAAGGGTGCCACTAAGAAGAGCTAGGAGAAGGCCGAATAAAATTTTGAAATAATAGATTAAAAAAGCGATGACTGAATGCAACTTACACGAAAGAAACTGTAAGGATGGAAGAGTATAAAAAACAGGTGTCGGACAACGTCGAAAGACTTTTTAACAATATACGTATGCTTGTATCAACAGGGAAAGCAATGAACCAGTGTGTAAATAAGCACATCCACATAATTATAATAAGCAGAAAAAACACCTTACAGCATCTGAGCAATACCGATTGTCTTTAACTGTCATTTTACATGTATTTTGACGTTTGTCTCACGAATCAGCAGACCGTTGATTTCAAATAAACATTTAGTAGTGACAGTAGTTCATTGCAATAATCGGCAGAACGCCGCAGGCTGACTGTGAGAATATACCTGGTTTACTGGTACTGCATGGCCAGCTGCAACCAATTGAGAGCTACAATATGATGGTTTTTCTCTAAAAATTATCAATTTACTTTCAATTTAGGACTTTTGCGCACATCTACACGGTAACAGCTTTTATTTAAAAAAAGAATTATCGAAATCGGCCCGGTGGAAGTCTCAAAATAGATGTCGAAAGAAAACGCTTCACGTTTTAAATAATATACTAGAACTCGTGGCCAGCCTACGTCTGGCCCGGCCAGCGTAAAGAAACGGTTAACAAAATAAAAATGCTTGCTCAAGGCGGCAGCCAGCCTACGTCCGGCCCTGCCAGCGTTAACAATACAAATGCTTGCCGCGTCGCCACTTGTGCGCGTTCATGCTGCGTATTGCTGCGCGATCGGCAGGTGCGCACGCCTGCTTACGGTTGGACGGCATCGGCTCTTATAATATAAGATATAGATTAACCAGTCGCATAATAACTAGTTTTTCTCTCTGGTTTACCTATTGCTTGACCCAGTATCTTAGTTTTTTTTTATATTTTAACGTATCTACTGCCATACTATTTAATGTGGTGATAGCCAGAATATTTAGTTCACTGTCCATTGTTTACTTGTGGTTATAATTACTATTGCCATTACAATATGTAGCTAAGGGTTTTCCAACTATGGTGGTATTACTGGCATCAACATAATACAAAAAACCCTTATTTATACAAGCTAAGTTACATGTATAAGTTGTCACCGTGTAAAAGAGTACTCTTCACATGTAAAAATAGCGGTTTACCATAAATGGTTGTGATTTTTTTCTTAGGTTGGCACTGTTTATTTTGGTAGCACTGTAAGTCTATGTCAAATTCGAGGTTAGCAGGTTAGGTTTTACGTAAGTTTTGGCACAGACGACACTTGCGGAAATTGTTCTCGCAAGTTCTCTATAGCAACGTTGATTCGATGGGTACAAACCGTTCATCTTCAATGTGCGCCAACTAGTGATGTTAGCTTGAAAAGTTTCATGAAAAGTTTCAGTGAAAAGTTTCAAATTTTATGAAACTTTTCAAATTTATAAGTTTCACATGTTTCAAAAATTTCCAAAAGTTTCATAAGTTTCAAAAGTTTCTTATAAGTTTCAAATCGGTATTACAGATTGCTAGTGAAGTCAAAACAAAGCAACCTAAAATACATGAAATTGATGAAGAAAAAGAACTTAGATTTACAGATTTAGAAGAATCGATTGCTTCTCTATCTCAAGATGAGGAATTAATGAAAGACTATACATTAAATATGGCAGAAGTTAGTAGTGACAACTGATGACTATGGTGACACTGAATTAGAAAATAATGAATAAAAATAGGTTTAAATAGTAAATACTAATTTTACTTATACAGGGTGTATACGAATTCGACCGACAAACTGTGAGGGTGTATTTACTGCCTAAAGATGTACCTAAATTGTTCGGATACTTATAACCAATCTCCTTTCATTTCAAAGTTAGAACCTCTTTTGTGAGTTTCTTTTAATCTAACATTGAAATCGTCGAATGAAATTTTACTCAAATATCTAACTATACTAATTAATTGACATTAGGTACATATGAAACATGACATTTAATTAATCAGACTATCGGTGGAAATAAAATATTCAAGTTTGGAGATTTGAATGCGTGTAATGTGTAGGAACACTAATTTTTAATGGTTTTTGGAAGTCCAGAATTCTTTAAAGAAGGTAGCTAGGCCATAGCTGATAATAAATTTTATTCTTAAATTTCAAGCTAATGGATTTCTTCTAATTTTTATTTAATTTAATAAAATAAATCTTGAAAAACTTATAATGTTTTTTCGAAGTGTTTTGACCTGTGCAGAGTTTATCTTGCAGGTTGTCTAATCTTTTAGACTGTATTTAGTGAGAAAAGTATGCACCCAAAGTTTGTCGGTCGAATTCGTATACACCCTGTATATGCTATTTTTAAAAACTGTGTCTTGTAATTTCATAATTTGTAACCCCTTTTAAGTAAAATTAATGTTCTGTTTAAATATTATATATTGGTATTACTGTATTAGATACTTTAAAATGCTGATAGCTACATAAATGTACAGGAATCCTAAAAGTTTCACAAGTTTCATAAGTTTCAAGGTTTTCATGAAACTTTTCATGAAACTTTTCAAAATTATAAGTTTCATGAAACTTAACATCACTAGCGCCAACCAATGTTCTGAGAAACATTAACTTCCTGGGCAATTTGGCGTGTACTAGTTGTCGATTCAGCATCTACCCTTTCCAATACTTCTGCTTCCACATTAACCGCGTGTCGACGTGGTCTTCCACCATTATGACTCTTCTGTGGTTGTAAATTCCCAGTGTCTCTTCCCCGTTGAATCACCCGGAGAAATGTATTTTAGGAAGGGGTCGGTTTATTTGGAAATTTTTCTAAATACATACGTCTTTACAGTGACTATAAGGACAGTGCGGTCAATTTGATGTGGCGGCCATTTTGAGGCGTTTGTGCTACAGCCTGCATAGACAAATCTAACAATATTTCGCTTGATTTCAATAATAGAGACAGCGGTTGTAAATAAACAGGCATATTAAATGTAGAGATGGCTTTTTAAGCAATTATTTTCTCTTCAAATGTTAACAAATCTCCTTTAGATGGATAACATCAAATATAACTTGCAGGGGTGTTTATCTAAAAATATCTCCGATTTTATCAAAATAGTAATTTTTGTATTAAGTGCGCGAAATGGCTGTTTTTTTATGGCGCGTGAGAATGTCAATTTTCGCCGAGACCGTTAGGTCGAGGCAGAAAAGTCATTCAAACGCGCCATAAAAACACGAATTTTGCCACGAAATACAAACAACGTTTTTTCTACAGCTGTCAAAAAAAGAATAAAAGATTCTCTGCAACAAAATCATACGTATATATGCAAATAAGTAGAGTAATATTATTATGTACGTAACGTTTTATATCTGTTGTAACTAAGGAAATGGTGTTCCAAAACCATTTTTTTCACTGCTAGCCGTGAAGAATTAGTATATTATGGGACAAGTGGTTGAAATAAAATTTCAACGTTGAGAGTGGTTTTTTTCAACGAGCGAAGCGAGTTGAAAAAAGTAACTCGAGACGTTGAAATGTTATCAGCCAAGAGTTACATATACTATTTTTTCTACGAATTTTCACTTATTTTAACAAGTTAATGCACTTTAGAAAAAAGTAAACATAAAGTGACATTTCTCTTGTCACCAATTGAATGTCAAACAGTTTGAAATCCCGGTAGTCCGAGCATTTCAATCTCTAGTGATTGAAATGCAATTTCAACCACCGGAATCAATGTCAGAATGACTGATTTCAATGTCATGAGTAGAAAATAGTATATTATGGGACAAGTGGTTGAAATAAAATTTCAACGTTGAGAGTGTTTTTTTTCAACGAGCGAAGCGAGTTGAGAAAAGTAACTCGAGACGTTGAAATTTTATCAGCCACGAGTTACATATACTATTTTTTCTACGAATTTTCACTCATTTTAACAAATTAATGCACTTTAGAAAAAATTAAACATAAAGTGACATTTCTCTTGTCATCAATTGAATGTCAAACAGTTTGAAATCCCGGTAGTCCGAGCATTTCAATCTCTAGCATAGGAAATATCTCTAGTGGTTGAAATGCAACTTCAACCACCGGAATCAATGTCAAAACAAAATGACTGATTTCAATGTCATGAGTAGAAAAATATTATTTTTTCACGTGTTAAAAAAAGTTAAACTTCGCGTATCTATAGCGATGCATAAATGTCACGTTTTTTTGACGGCTGTAGAAAAAACTGTTTTAAAACTGTGATACTGAAACTAACAATAATGGTTTTCAGTTGAAAACGTCTGAAATATTACTGAAATATGACTACAAATACCTGTATAAACTGCAGGAGTCGTCTGTACCGCGTTCACTCCATTTGTTACACTGTGACAGGCTTTGTATGTGCATTTTTTTAACGGTGTCAGTGACATTTTTTAGTAACAAAATATTACTAAAGTCAAAATTATTGCTTGGTTAAAATTTAGTTTTAATTTGTATAGTCTGTTCAGTAAACATAGAAACACAAAGTGGCCTTTGAAGTCTAAAATGTCATGAGTGTACTTCCAAAATTTATCTTTGTCTATGAATGTACTTAACAAAAAGTTACTGAAACAAATAGGTTAAGGGTGTGACAGTTATTTAGCAACTGTCATACATGTTATAACTAACTAATTTTAAGGATGTTAAACAAATACTGTGTTGGATACTATTGATATAGTGTTTAGTAATAAGTATTTTTACTACATTTGATAACAATTCAGGCAAGAATTTCCAGAATAATATATACTTTGACACTGAAATAATGAGATTTATTAATTGTCATTTTTTAATTTGATAATGTCGCCTTTATGCAGTTGTGGAAACCTTTGCAAATCAAAATACAGAATCCCTAGCACAACAATTATATGTATATGCCAACTTCAAAAAAATTTAAATGTTTTTGTGTTTACTGAATGGCCTATACTTACTTTATTTTTGTGTATAAAATAACGCAAGCGTACATCAATGATGATACAATATTTATTGTCTTGCTTAAGCTGTGTTCAGTAACTGAGCTACTTTAGATAAGTTATAAAATGTCAATGTCTTATTTTGACATTAGTAACTTTTTGTAACTAATATGCGTACACTGCTAAAAATATTCAATGGGACATTGAAACGACTCTTTTAATATAGCAAATTTTAAAACAACCAATCTGAAACAGGTCCAAAATTGACCACACTGTCATTAATATAGCCACTGTAACGCCTTGTTCGTGCAATACTTCCATCGGCAGCTCCATAAACTAACATGTGACCAAACGAAAATGAAATCAAGCTTGGCTTTGAAATATTTGTTTGTGTTGGTGGCACTGTAAGTCTATGTCAAATTCGAGGTTAGCAGGTTAGGTTTTCCGTCAGTTTTGACATAGACTGACGCAAAACCTAACCTGCTAACCTCGAATTTGACATAGACTTACAGTGCCACCAACACAAAGAAATATTTCAAAGCCAAGCTTGATTTCATTTTCGTTTGCTCACATGTCATTAGGCTATTACCATGTTCATGCATTCATCGTTAGTGTAATTCATCATTTTATCGGAACTAATAACTTAATAACAACCGCTAATAACAAATCTTAAATTTGATGTGTTCAAATTTACTGAAATGTTAATTTGACACTCCTAAATTTCAGCGGCAACTTGCCCATTATTTTTACTTCCGTTTACAATAAAGGAAGTATTGGGAATCACCCCAAAAATTCAAAAATTGAGTTTTTACGTTTTAAAGTCCCCTAAACCCAAAAAACATGTTTTTGTTCAATTTTTTTCAAACTTTACAGTTTTATTATATGTTTAATGTGTATCAATGTGATTTTCCATTTGAATACCTCTAAAATGGGTTTCTTTTGTTTTCTCTGTTTTTATTAACTTCAATTTTAAATAGAACACCCGGTATATTATTACATTTTTGAATTCAGCTTAAAATTTTAGAGAAAATTTGTCTTTTGAACTAACGTATTTTCTACGGATTCTGTAGAATTTGTAATTTTTGAAAAATTTCGACAAATGCTAAAAAAATAAAAATAAAATTTGGGTTATTATAAGATCACTGTAAAAGGAAGTGAATTTAAAAATGCACATACCCTCAGCGGCTCGTTGCGCCCGGCACCCCGACACTGTGTAAATGGTATAAAGGGTTACAGATTATGTATGTATTTTTTTTTATGTATATATCGTATGTAAAAGGAAGTTGTGTGCGTGTATCAAGCCAGACGTTTTTTATTATTCAGCAGCTCTCAATAATTGCTACAAAAATTATTGGCATAATATAAAAAAAATTATGAAGCCGTAATTTATTTTAAATCATTTTTTAACTAAATGTGGTTCAGTTAACTCAAATATCTCAAATTTAAATTTAAAACTTAAATTACCCACATAATTTCCCAACAACTACTTCTTATTTAGCTACGCTTTAACTCCTAACTTTTTAGTGATTGAGATTTTAAAAAAATTTTATTAATAAAAAATGTTTACTTTAGTCCCCTCTATCTATTCAAAAAATCTCCTCCGCATGTTATAAATCACCCTGTATAACTAGCATACTCTAGTACATTATTACAAAGGTCTGGTATGTTTAATGCCCCTCTCAACCTTGCACCTTTACGCGTGCGTACGTCGTTGGCCATTTTCATCTCAGCCCTTGCTTGACCATCACAAGCTGTAACCCAAGGTAAGCACGTTTTCTTGTAATTGTTTAAAGGAATTCAGAAAATAGCGATTATAGGCTCATACTTTCAAAGTTCTTGTAGCCGTTTGTAGCGTAATACTAGTTTTACAGGTAATCAAAGTATGTATAATCCGTGATCATTCAAACTTGTTATGCGGCATTTTTGGCGGTTTCTTTGTGTCATCTCGTACTTTGCGTCCTGTTAAAAATTTGCATTCGCGTTTTATAGATAACCGAGAGACCATGGATGACGACTGGGATGATCCTGCACCTGCTGCAAATTCGCATGTGAGTAATGGTTTTTGTTGAAATTTTTGAGCGGAGACGCGGTGAGGTTAGGAATTCGTTCAAGTATACGAACAGGTAGCCAGCAATAACGCTATTGTAATGGAGACCTTGCAGACTTGTTGTCCTACATTTCTTGCAGTGAAAGGGCGACTGTCTGGGTCATATTTAACATATAGTGGATGAGATCAAGATCAAAAAATGCATCAACAAATATAAATATTTAATAGCATTTATCGGAATTGCACATGTTTTCGAGTAGTGTTGGCTGATATTTTTCAATAATGCTGTAAATCGATATTGCAATCTTTTGATATTATTGATTTTAAAGTGTGCCGGTATTACGACTCTTATATTCCGGTAATATACGAGTACCTAGTAAAAGTATAACCTATGAAACACTCGTCAAAGGCGGAAATTTTCTGCTCGTTGCTCATCAAGCAGTTATACCGATACAATCTGCTCGTTGCTCATCAAGCAGTTATACCGATACGAACTAATTTATTATCAAAACAGTGCTCGGCTCTGAGCTCTAATACATTGCAAAAATTCAGGAACGTTCAATAACGCAGCATTATCTGAAGACCTGCTTTGGTTTTAATCATGTACGTTTTAAATGGTCTTTGATCTAGAGATGTACGCACTACATGACAGAACCTCGTTTAGTCCTGGCACCATAAGAAACTCTTGATCACTTCACAATTTTTTTAGTAACTTTAGTAACAGTTGTTATTTGTTGTTCTTTTAATCGGCAATAAAATCACAGTTTGTGAAAGATCACTAGTTTCAAGCCCTTGTGTAGGTAGATTATTGATAATAAAGTGTGATTAATGTTGACGATAATAATCATTATGGTATTTCACAACCAATGTGAAATGTATAATAATTAGTATTAAAGCAAAAGCTCAAAATGCATATTTGTTGGATTTTGTAACTGGCATTTTTTATTTTTCTACAAACAAATAAGTCAGTGTGACATCGATTAATATTAAAATAAACTACCATGTAGAAACTATGAGAGTAGTTAACCTTGAATCCCAAAAAATTATACCAGTTGCTGTTGATTTGTTAGTTTTTTGGCTAACAAAGTGGTACTTTGTTACATCAAACAAATGTTCACAAACTCCTTAAAACAAAGTCGTATCTGAATTTGTTAATTGTGTTGGTCCGCTGTCTTCGTATTTTTTGACATTTAATTTTTTTTACTTCAGTTTCGATTAGAAGATGAATAATTGAATGTTATATCTGAAGAACTAATAGGGTGGAGCGATAAAACCCAAATTTTTTTGCTACCGCTAAGAGGTATAAGGTGTGCTTCACTAACAACTATTTAAAATTTTAAAACAGGAAAATTGTAAAATAGAAATATTTTTAGAATTGCTCAAGTTCATCATAAAAACTGCGGTTTGTCTTAAGAGCATGGCTTTAGTGGTGGGAATAACTACCGGACTTAAGACTTCGCTACTTCTAAGAATTCAGCTGTCTATTTGCAAAAACACAGATGCAGTTGTGGGGGTTAGAACCAACCGTCAGGTTTTAGGATCGACTCCAAGTTGAACGTACTTACCTACTATGTGAATTGAAAGTGAAACAGCTTCTTGTTTTACAATAGTTATTAATCACTACATTACACTGGTTGTTATTATTATTGCTTGCTGATTCTATATTCAACAGTAAAATCATAAGACCTTGTGTATTTTTATCGGTAAAATCTGGTTCTTTCTGAAAACGTTGATTAGCAAAATTGTCATTAATCAAAAACCCAAGTCCGTTAGGGGAAGGGCTTTTATGCAGTTTGTTCGAGTCAACTTTGCTTTAAGAGAGCAATGTTTAAGTGTTGTATAAGGGTCCCAAGTGGAGTAGCTTGAACAAGCGTCCACGTTCGATCAGCAGAGTTAAGCAACGCTGTCTCTGGTCAGAACTTGGATGGGAGTTCCACGGCTGCATCTCTTGGCGCCTCGTGGTACGGCTATCACGGAAAAAAGTTGGTCCCGGCGGTCATACAACATCATGACAGTCGTTAGTGGGGTTGGAAGTCCTCATAACTGCACAGCGACGCCTATAATTGGCCTAACGGCTGTTGGCTGAGTGCGAAATAAATAAATAAATAAATAACTAAATTTAAAAAGAATAATTTTTGATTTGACAAATTCAAGAAGTAAACAATGTTTTCCTAGTATCACAGGACAGAGGAGCTGCATTTATTTCGATATGCAAGGACGTAATAGATACTTACAAAACAATTGGGATTGTCGTTCGATGTTTCTAATTATTGTTTTGGCAAGTAGAAAATTGACACTTTAAAAATTAGTGATCCAAACACTGTTATTCGACAAAAATCTATGATTCAACCACAACAACCAGATGTGAGAAAAGTTCTCGTCGACTATACCACAAAATTTAGTTATTAGTTACTTAGTTCTATATCGGTATTGACGGAAAGCTCTCTTGTTCGTTCAACATTGCTGTTTCTGTCTAATGTACTTGATGGCACAGAATTCTACCCAGTTTGTTTAGAACAAGTCATAATATGTATCGAGTTCAAGAAATAGTATTCTTAATAATTAAATACTTATCTTCTGTTTAGTTTAAAGGTCGAATAATTTTTGACTGGAAAAAAATCTCTAAATTAAAAACGGTTCCGTAACAGCACAAAGATAACACGGCATTTTTTTGATATGCAAGGACGTAATAATTTCTAACAATTAAAAATGAATGATTGGTTGCTAAAATACTGATATAAACACTGTTAATGGACGAAAACGGACATTTGACAGTTGAGCGGATTTGTTGGTAATCGAAGAATATATTAAGGGTGAATTGTTTTTATGAATGTTTGCCGTTTTGGCAACATCATGACAAAACTAACCTGATGAAATTATGAAATTTGTCAAAGCTAGTTTCTCGAAGGACGTTGCCAAAAAACAAATCGTGAGTTAAAAATAGTCCAAACAAAATCATGAGACTGAAATACAATTTGTGGACTACAGTAATGGCTCGGTTGACTGAATACTCGATTAAATGAACAATTCGCCCACAAGAAAATAAAATTCAGCCAAAACTAACTAGCTACCTCGCAAAGCAAGATTAATTACTTTTTATGCATATTTATATGCATTATTGTTCATTTGTATATTCAAGTTAATAAATGCACTAAACCTATTTGAAACTGTATACTCGATTTAGTAAACATCTTAATTGTATGCACAAGTTCCCATAATCGAGCGACTACTGTGTTTCTCATGCATCACTTCATTTTGTACCAGTACTGAGTACGCAATGAGTATTGACATTTAAATTGTCTTTGAATCTTTATTAAAACAACATTTGGTGGCTGTCATGGACACAAAGGATAAAAATAGACTGATGAAATTCCTAGGAAAGTTTGGCTTTTTACCATTATAAAAATGCATTATTAGTTGCATTTTGAAAAATAATGGCATGTGATTGAATAAGAGGTGCAGGAAATAATGGTGTAAAAATTAGAATGCAAAGCAAGTTCTCTGTTTTGGCGAAGTCTTAAAAATTTATGATTTAACCTTTACAACCAGATGTGACAGAATTGGTCCGCTATCTTACAAATTTATGTCGTGCATAATCTTATGCATTTAAGTACGTGCCACCTTTGATATTGTAGCTGAACTTTTGAATTACTGTCAAACCCCCATTCAGTGAACTCCTATTTAATGATTTTTTCTATTTAGTGATGATTTCATTAGGATTTTGATCTTCGGGCTAAATTTCGTGTAAAAACACCTCTAAATTGTGATGTTCAAATTCTATACATATAATGTTTTTCTAACAAAATTTTGCCCAAGTGCTTAGGAATGCAGAGGAGATTTTGAGCAGATTTTCTTAGAATTATTTACCTGTCTTTACCTTTACCACTACTAAATTGTTAAGCGGACTATAGAATTTCTTAGAAGTTTCTACAGTACAGGCTTTCACTAATGTTACTAAGAATTCCCTCCATTTAAATGCATAAATTGTTAAAACGAATTATATGATTTCTTAGGGGTTTCTAAATGCATTCTAAATTTTGGAAGTATAAATTCTATATAGCAAAGTGTCTATGCAGTGCTTTCGTAAAGTAGTGGATAAATTTTTCCTAATTTACCCTAGCGTCCCGCTCGAGCAAATTAATACGACGTTGTTGGAACGCACTCAAAATAAAATTCTCTTATGAGATTATATGTGATTATTTCAAAAACAACTAAATAAAATGTACAAATTGTGCACTGTTGTCTGCCTGATAGTAACTAACAAGGCTTGTATATAGTAGTTTGCCTCGTAACTCTACACCAATGGCAGAAGAGCGCGCGAATACGTCACCAGTATGCAGCTTTGAATATCGTGCATGCTAGTCAGGAACGTTTACATCGCATTTACAAGCTTATTTTCCAATATTTCTTAATGCTTTTTAACCAGTGAAAAGCTTATTCTTTCTAAATTCAGATTCGGAGAAATTAATCTCAAAATTATTGTTTGAAAATCGAAAATCAATTGTTTAAACAAAGTGTAACGGAAAAGCGCTGTATACATTTCAGCATCAAGGTACTTTAATTATTATTGCACATAATTGTACACTTCCAGCGTATGAAATGTAATAATAATATTTATTGTCATAGATGTTGACATTGTCAGGGTGATAACTATTTAAAGTTCTCTATGATTATGCAGGGTTTGAAAAAACCTGGGTTTTTTCTGTCTTTCGGGCTTCTTCGGGCTCTTTCGAGTTTTTCTTGTTTTCCCGGGATAATGGCTCTTCGAATAAAAGAGTAAGCATTTTTCCATCATCATTGATGACGGATGCTGTCATCAATCAGCTTTCATCCCTTCAATGGTGGAAACTTGTTGCAAAAAGAACCGAAAAAATGTCAACCTTGCCACATGGTTTTTGCGATTTTTTCTTAGGTCTATCTTCGGCGCCGGCATCTTCAGCTTCCATTGAACGATACTTTTCTACATTCGGACTTGTTTGGAGTAAACTTTGAAATCGCCTGGGCGTGGAAAAAGCCACAGAACTAGTGCAAGTGTACAGACATTTGCGCTCAACTGATACACACCCTATTGATTGGTAATAATTAATTGTTCTTGCTCTAATATTCTGTTTTTTACAATCATTAATTATATTTCTAATGTTCTATTATTCTTAAAGGTAATTAATTGTGTTTTACTAATTTGTAATAAAATTCTAAAAGTTGAGGTTTTTTGTTCAAATTGTTTAACCCAAGTTGTGAGTTTACTAGTCCCTTGGAGTGAATCCAGAACCGAAAACTCAGTGGGTTTTCAAGTGGGTTTTTTTCACGTGGGCCCAGCCTGAAAAAACCCGTCTGCTTTTTTCGGGCTGGGCCCACTGTGGCGAACCCTTAAAGTTGACATTACACAATATTGGCAAAATCTTTGTAATTGTCAATGCAACGCTCAATTAAATACTCCTTTAATTTGTTTTTGAACTGATAAGTATGTTCTAATTTCTTAATGTTTATGGGAAGTGTATTGTATGCTTTAATTGCACAGTACTCCATTCCCCTTTGAAATAGTGCTGTTGAATGAGGTGGATTTCTTAAACTATTAGCACAGCGTGTTTGAATTGCATTGTCCCCATACATATCTTTGTTAGTTAAAAATAAATTCAGATTATTCTTAACAAACATTACAAGGCGGTATATAAATAACGTAGGCAAAGGCAATATTCTTAACATCAACAACAGTGGCCTGCTGGGCTCCGCGGTACCAGCCTGAAGCATGCACCTAATTAAACGCTTTTGAGCAATTAAAGCATTTGCAGAGTAAGATATAGCTCCCCAAAATACCAGTCCATAGCTTAAGATAGACTGAACTTGAGCAAAGTAATATGTACGTAAAGTGTCCACATCGACAAAATTTTGAATATTGCGTATTGCATAACAATATGTATTTAATCTTCGAATTACATTGTCAATATGAGATTGAAATTTTAATGTGTTACCCAGTTCTACCCCAAGAAATTTGATGTGTTACTTTCAGGTATTGATTTTAAATGATGTACGTGAATACTATTCTGGACAAAACTGTTATTACTAAATTTGACTAACACCGTTTTTGTGTCATTTAACGTTAATGCATTATCTAACGACCACGCAGATGTGTTCTGAACAATAGTAGAACTATCCTTCGAAGTTTGGCTTACTGTTGGACTGGATATTATATATGAGAGGTCATCGGCATACTGAAAAACTGGTGTAATTCCTAAATGTTGAGGTAGATCACTAACATATAAAATAATTAGGAGGGGGCCCAGTATTGACCCTTGTGGGACACCCAACCGTATGGATTTTTTACTAGAAAAGTAATATCCGACTTCACTCCCATTTAAGTATCTTAAACACACCTGCTGTGTTCTACCAGTTAAGAAAGATTACTAAAATTTGAACGGTACACCTCTAATGCCATAACAATGTAGTTTGTTCATTAATATTTCGTGATCTAACGAGTCAAATGCTTTAGAAAAGTCAAAGTATATACCTGTTACACATTCCCCCTTGTCAAGACACTCAACTATGTACTTTAAGGAGCTGTATATAGCACTCTCAGTTGATTTACCTGTGAAAACGAATAAAGAAATTTTTGAGGAAAAAATTGCCTGTATTATTACTTTATTGTTATAAAAAATACGATTTATTTTTATAGCGCTTTGCTGCGTGTCGCACCTCGGGCTCCGTGACCCACTCAAGCGGTAAGATGTAAGAACATATACCACAGCAACTAATGCTATAATGGTGGTTTATAACGTTCATTTAATCACAAAACAATGAAATGGTCGCAAACCCAAAAAACCAACAAAATAATGCTTATTGCAGAATATCTGAATTACGACTGGTGTACAATATGTCAATATTACTGAGTGCATCCACAGCAAAATTTCATAACATTTCAAACACGCTGAACTTCCTAAATTTAATGATGAATTATAGATATCTACATACTTTCGAAGTAAAACGTTTGAAATAAAGATCATTTAAAATAAATAACAATTACCCATTCTAAACTATCAAGTAGGTATTTCTGACTAGTAAAAGCCAGTTCTAGAAGACTGTAAATTTAAACTGTGCCCTTTTTTAGTATATGTTCCAAGATCTGGATGTTTTATTAAAAACTTTTTCGCTAAAAATCCCGCAAAATATTTTAGCCCATCTTTTTCTGATATTCCCTTAACTACACCCACTATAAAATATAACTACACTAATGTAAATTCAGTTTCTAGGTCCAGAAATAACACAAAATGCAACTAATAATAAAGAAACAAGCTATCAACATATACGTTAGCATATAAGCTTGGTCCGCACAAGCAGTCTGCATACTGGATGACGCGCCACCTTTCCCTGCCCACGTACTTCACTTCAGTGTTACGAGGCAACCTACAATATACAAACCTTGAGTAACTAAGACGACCAACATGTTTTTTATTGATTACTGTCATTGATAAAAGCGTAAAATCATACTTCTTAAAATAAAATTTAGTATTTGCAAAGTTAATTTTTTCCCTAATTTTTGATAATGTGAACTGACGCAAAGATGACCTCAGCGTAAGTAAAAAAAATGTGTTCTTTCAAATTCAATAATAAAAGAAGGGGTTGCTATTTAAAAAAAACCATCGATGACGTCATACCTCTTTCACGGGTCACCCTGTATGTATAGATTTTATTTGAAAAAATGCGCAAATAAAAATAAAAATCGACTGGTCCCAGTGTTTTTTCCAAAAGTTATTCCTTGAATGTTTTAACGAATTTATCCACTACTTCCTACGTCCTAGATACAATTCACTAGATGGCGCTAGTATTCAGTTTTGTCCACTTCTTTTGGTATTTCAATAAAACCCCTTGGTCATCTTACCCCGGTCTCCCCTACTACTTCATTTAAAATTTGGAATTATGTTTTCAAATACTGTCTTTTAAGGGAATGAAGCAAAAACGTATTGATTTATCGTTTGACGGGAAAAATTCATATTTTATCTTTGCAGATAATTTAAAATTAAATACGTGCTTTAAGAAAAAATCATGTTCCGATAATCAACATTTAGTCGGAATGCATGATTTGATCGTTTAAAATTGATCTGCATTTTTCGCCTGCTGCCATCTATAAATGAATACTCGCCACGAGGAGGTGATTACTTGTTTAGTTCCACCCAACCTTGAGGAAGGGCTTCATTTAATCCTCAAACTTGCTATAGCTTTCAGCAGAAATGAATCCAGCATTTTAGTAAAGACATGTTGACTTGACTACAGTGTTATATAATAGAATACTGGGGTTGTTGTGTTTTATTAAATATGTCGAAATCTAGACAATAGAGACAGTTGAACGTGACGTGCAACCACCTTTTCGTGGTCAGTTCTGGATAGTTTACGGAACTTGCAAAGAGCTGCATAACATAGCATTGGCTACAGACTATTAATATTGTAATTTAAAAGTGTTTTACATAATTAATATAATACAAAACATAGTAAAATCAAATACCTGTAAATTTTGCTTATTTTACTTAAAAATTGTGAAAGCTTGGTAGATTACACAGACATGAACAAATTTAAGAACTTTTTATTTTAAGCAAAATTTTAAATGTCAAGAGTTTGTTTGCAAATACTAGACTATGCAGTTTCCATTGGCTTTAAAAGCAGGAAGTACATGGACATAATGTATTACATTAACAATGATGATTGAAATTTCGACATACACAGGGTGTTACAAATTGATGGAAAAGCTCCAGGTAGCGATATTTCTTGTACAATTCTGAGTCGAAAATCTTAATACGAAAATGTTGGATTGGTCTTCATGAGCCCTCACAATCGGTAGATAAAAACAATTGTTTTTTCAGGTAAAGTACCCTTTCTGTTTTAAATACGACAAAAAGTCATCAGGAAGAGTTGTTCAAAATGTAAAATTATGATCTCTTGCAAAATTTCAGAAATATCGACGTACTTTTATGAAACCGCGCGCATTAGATCAAGTACTTTTGTGATACCATGGTTCAGGGTGTCTACCAACCTGGAATTTCTGGAAATCTTTTGGCACTTGAAATACTTGAAATTCCATGAATTTCTTTATCCTCTTGGAATTTCTATTACAGTTAAAATTTTATCAAATTGGTGATTTCGCATTTGAAAAAAATTGTTTCCCGTAAAATATGAAATTTAAAAAATCACGTGATGCACATTTGACCGGGCAACTATTTTGCTCTTTACATCTTACACGTAAGACGAAGAAAGATATAAAAGTGTTAGCGTCATACGTAATATTAGCATGTTCAATTTATGTCGAACAGCTATCGTGTGAGTCAACAAGGTGTAATGTTCTGTCTTGTCATGACAAGTTGACAACCACAACCTGCGTGAAGCTGCAAAAATATGGCGGAGTAGTGTGAAAATACCTGGAATTTTACAAAAATGGTCCTTGAATTCCTGGAATCTTAAAATTGTATATTAGTAGATACCCTGATGGTTTCATAAAAGTAAGCTGATATTTCTGAAATTTTGCATGAGACCATAATTTTACATTTTGAACAACTTCCTAATGACCTTTGTCGTATTTAAAACAGAATGGGTACTTTACCTAAAAAAACAATTGTTTATATCTACCGCTGTGAAGGCTCATGAGACCAATCCAACATTTTCTCATTAAGATTTTCGACTCAAAATTGTGCAAGGAATATCGCTACCTGGAGCTCTTGCGCTAATTTCTATACACTCTGTATAACACCGAGCAAATTGATTGAAATGGTAGGACAAATATGTGAACTAACATTGATGTAGTAGTTATATTTTTTTCAAAATGATCAGTAGATATTAAGTTTGTATTTCTTCATGAATGGTCCTCGACACCGAAAGCACGGTGGCTACTTTTCTGGAAAATCAGGGAAAATGCAGGGAATTTTGTAAATCTTGAAGTCTGGGAAATATTCAAATTCAGTAAAAAATTTGGGTAAATTACAAATAAGTACCGTAACATCATATTCAATACTTAACTTAATTCGCTCCTGGTTCATTAACTTTGTCATTTAATAAAATTGCTGCCCGCAAGCTGTAAAGCAACAGCCTCGATACCGCAAGGTAAAATGAGGTTACCGACAATTAATACATACCGTTTATTAAGGAAAGTGTGCAACCATTAATTATACCTGTTAAAATTTTAATTTCAAACATTAAAAAAACAACTTAAATACCTTAACCCTCCAGTACCCGTTCAAAATTCCAAGACATCAGTACCCGCACCGGTCTCGCAGTTCAACGCCCCTCTGCCACCTCCATAAAAATAATGAAATATCTTATGGCATTAGTTTCCTGTTGACTAACGTCTTCATAATCAGATATTTCCTGTTCAGTGTCACTGTTCATTTCCCTAGTTTCCAATAAATTATCTTTGTCAGACGATGGCACATCATCATAAGACGCGTTGTCGACATCCTCCTCCGCTATTATATCTCGCATCGTCTGTTCTAGTCGCGCCTGTTCTTTCTCATAAAATCTGCCATGGCTATAATAATGTTTTAGTATAACAGTGTTACTAAAAATGCAGAAAATACTTCTTTCTCCTTACATTGGTCGTATATCAAAGGTAAAAATAAAAACAACTCGGGTACCTGCTTCGGTCTCTGAAAACGAAATTATAAATAACTTTTAAACCACTGCACGCACGAACTCAAAACTGCATGTGTGGATCTTCAATGGCAATATATAGGAAGGTAGTGAAATGGGCGGTAAACTAACGCTAGCACATTAAGTAATATACTGCATCATGTGTTTGCTCGGTCTCACAAACCGTAAACGGGTACTGAAGGGTTAAAATGAATTACGTCTGAAATACAGGATAAATATTTTAGATAAGCAAGGAACCAATTTGCTCTTAATTCTTACAGTTCTAGCAATAAATTGTGGATTGTTTAATCCATATTTATTTTAAAAATTGTTATGATATTAAAGCTTAGTTCTAATTATCGTTTCTAATTTGAGGGCAGTATTTATGTATTTATATATTTTTTTAATTAAAATGTTAATTATAAGATGTATACTTAAAGCAAATTATGGTCAATTATATTCAGTTTTTCAATATCGGTTCTATAATTTATGGCCTTAAGCTTTTTTTTTTAGATTGATTGGGAGTTACCTTTTCAATTTTAATAGATTTGAAAGGGCTCATGTAAGATGCTACAATTGCTGTAAGAGGAAAATTTAGTTTGTGTAATTTTGGTAGGCCATACATTTTAAGAGTTGAATCATCTAGAATCCAAAGCCGACAAATCCACTTTGCTCTGTTTGCTGTAAAACGTGAAAAACGTTTCTGATGCTTATTTTACTATTCATTCCTATAAAGCATATATGGCATTCCCAACATTTTGGCTCCTTTGTCTATACATCAGATTAGGATATTCACGTTTAAATATTGGAGTTGTCGGGTTTTGAAACTAATATTGTGACTTGTCGTTGTTTATAGCTAAATTCTGTATGAAAACAGGACTTTTATAAATTCAAAAGTTTATTGAGAACTTGAAACAAAATTATCTTAACTTAAAGAAATTCTTAAACTAATATCTAAATAATCAAATCCGGTAGTCGGGCATTACTCACATACACACATAGTGCTGAAACACTTTAACAGTCACTGATTGGTTGTATCTGGATCTGTTAGATTTTGATACTACATAGAAATGAATTTGTCGGAATTTGATGAAACTAACCCTGATTTTCAAGCATGTTTTATATTAGGCTTTGTTGTATTTTGAACCTCAGAAGTTTTAGGCATTTGTAGAGCTTCTGCTTAGAAACATGGTGGTATACTTAGTTCCATATCTGTGAAAAGTGGATTTGTCGGCTTTTGATACTAGACGATACAGTTCATTGTGTGATACTAGATCAAAACACTGCTAGAGCCTGTGGTTTGAAAATATCACAAATACGTTAAAACCCCTCACCACACAAATATTTAACAACTGCTAAATACGTATTTCGACAGCCGAGCTGTCATCATGGCAGCGATATGCTCGTGACCAAATCACAAATGGAAGTGGGCGATTTCCGCGCATTTTACAGCTATTTATACTGTCTGACCCGGAGGGCGTGGCCGAGGGCCAAATAACATGGCCGACTGTCAATAGAACTTCAATAAATCGTAGAAGATGGAGGACGGTATAGGTCCACTATCTTTATTCAAAAGTTTATTATCTCGGTTCTTTTGAACAAAGATGGTGGACCTATACCGTCCTACATCTTGTATGATTTATTGAAGTTATATTGACTGTCGGCCACGTCTTCCGGGTCAGACAGTATAAATAGCTGTAAAATGCGCAGAAATCGCCCACTTCCATTTGTGATTTGGTCACGAGCATATTGCTGCCATTTTGCTGTGTAAGTTTTTTGTAGCTGCTGATGATGACAGCTTGGGTGTCGAAATACGTATTTAGCAGTTGTTAAATATTTGTGTGGTGAGGGGTTTTAACGAATTTGTGATTATACTAGATTAGATTAAATTCCACGACTGCCTTTTGCTGGAATGCGCCGTCAGTCCGTGTCCCCTATTAGCTTGCGGTTGTCAATAGAGCCAGTCGAGTTGGTGATCTTTGTGCTCTACTATTGAGCATTTAAAGAGAATATGATGGGCTGTTTCATCATCCGCTTAGCATAGTCTGCAAACAGGTTCTTCGCTATAGATATTGATCCTGTGCATAAATTCTCTAAATGCTCCAGTGCCTGTTAGTAGATTGACTACTTGTTTGATTTGGGTTCTGTTCAATCTCAATAGGGTTTTAGTGGTTTGTAGGTTCGGAGTTTTTAACAATCTTTTGCAATGTATTTCTTGATTGCAGTTTCTCCACCTTAATTGGTGTGCCGTATTGACCCAATCATTAATGGCTGAGCTGGATTTGTTTATCTGTATGCTTAGACCAGGTTCTGGATCGATCATTACATTACGAGCTGCTTCTTTTGCAAGCTTTTCCGCTTTTTTGTTTCCTTCTATGCCTTGGTGACCTGGGATCCAGCATAGTTTTACTGTGTTCCCCTGGCTCAAAGTTTGAAGTTTGGATTGGCATTCCTTGACCAGTCTCGATGAAGTACTGAATGCATTTAACGCTTTCAGTGCTGCCTGACTGTCTTGTAGGGTGACCACCTTTAAATTTATACAAACCCTGAGATCCTTCGTGGGTAAAAAAAAGGTTTTCTTCAATGAGAAAAAGACAGAATGTTTATAGAAAACAAAAGCAAGCAAATAAAAACAATGTTTTTATTCCTTACTATTAATGGTTAGCAAATGTAATACAGGGTGTAACCAAATACTTGCCCATATCGTACGTCACAAATTGGCCAAAAAAAATTCATACTCGTATAAACATAGTTTCTATTCTCAACCTTTACTGACATACTAATGGCGTGGGAGGGGGGGGGGTTAAAATGAGGTTTATATCATTTCACTGTAAATTGGAAAAGGATATTCAAATGAAAATTGACAAATCTTATCTACTAGTAGAAGGCTTATTTATGGAAAGGCTTTTAATTTTTACGTACGGCTTTAAAAGATTAAAATTAGCAACTCGTATAAATTTTTGTAGTAAAAATTCTTAACGGACAAAAATTTGGTTAAAAAATGTATTGGAAAACATTTTTTGAAAATGTTTTAGGTCGTTATAATTTTTTCTTAAAACTAACAGTTTTTTAAAACAAATACATTATGGGTTGCCAATTTCAACACCATAAAGCCATATACACTTTTTAAAATCTTAAGTAAGTCTTCTATTGGTAGAACTGACATGTGTCTCATTAAATTTACTACAATTATCCATATACATATTTTCTAATTTGGTTTACCAAAAAATTATACATACTCTTAATTTAATGAATTGTTATGTTTGAGGTCGAGATTTATCTATTTTATAAATATTTTTCTATTGTGTTTTTTTTGTTTATATACGAGTATTTTTGGTATTTTTGTGATTTAAACTACTAAAAATATAAATAGAATAGGCATTCTTTGTATTTCTTTGTCATATTTGTAAAATACTTCTTCAACCATTAATGATTTTATATTTTGTAATAATAAAGCTACGAGATAGAGCAACAAGGTCAACACATCACCATGACACACACCTCACATAATGGTCGCTGCGCAAGTACAAAAGGCACGCTCTAACTTTGTATCACGAATCCGGGGCAAGTTGAGCATTGTACCGCCAGATGCAAGCGCATAAAGCACCAGCCTCTACACCGCCAGGTAAAATGAGGTTATCGATAATACATACATACAATAATCAAGCTTATGCTAATATTATGCATACAATAGTGTTCAGGGGTAGTTGAGAAACAGCTAATATGCTAAGGGATGCATCAATAAATATGGTTGAAAACCACTGTCCTAAAGGTAAGGGTTTTGGAGATAATAAGGAATTTATTCAAAAAAGACTCAATGTTATCTAAAAATTATGATTTTTGTAAATTACTTTAAGAGTGCAAAATGACAATTTAAATACTTGAATACGAACACAATAAACGAGGTTTGAAAAGAAAAATGGAACCATTATTGATTGAAAAGATAAGAATCACGAAAGAACGAAAAATACATAAGTACATACATTACGTCTGTATCTAATGAAATTAGATTAAAAACACAACGAATACTCAAAAATTCTGTACCTAATTACCGATATGAAATAGGTTGCTGAATACGATTGAACCTAGAAAAAAATCTAAAGTAACAGTTTTGCTTTTTAAGTATTAAAGGGTTGAATTCAAAATATAATCCTATTTAAGAAAAAGGTAATTAGCAAGAGACATTATACGTACGCGCCGCGTGCGAAGTTTGCGGCTATTATATGAAACATATCTTATATTTATTGATATAATTGACGGTTAAGTTACATTTAGACATTACAAAATTAGTGCAACCCTGAGAAATTATTACAAAACCCGGAGCCCGGAGACGCGGTGTAGAAAACCTGAGACTCCGGGTGAAACCCTGAGAGGTGGTCACCCTACTGTCTTGAGAGAATGTGTATGTCTCGATTGAGCAACTTCTTTTCTATGCTGATGTTCGCGCATATATTACTAGTTGCATTTCAACCTGAAAGATGTTACATAACTTTCCTAGACTGACTTTTTCGTTGGTTCTAGTCATATATCTAATACTTACTATATTGCTAGCGGCTATAAGTGGGAAACTAGCCGATGAAGTGAGACACACAACCAACTCCTTCATGTATACGGTGAGATGTGCGCAAGCGCGGCGGCGTCGTCCGCCCAATGGGGAAGTGGTTAAAATTCGCTTAAAAAGGCGGAGTTCGAGTTCTCACGCATGCGCACGAGACGCATTATACTCTAAGTGAAACTATGTCGACGCCGTAATGTTTTCTGCAGTTTCCAGGCCCTACCAGCAATATATGTGTATTATATATATGGTTCTAGTATTGGTACTGTACACACCAGAGCGAGCCTGTACCCCCTTCAAACTTAGATTCATCAGTGTAGATAATTTTGTTCTTATTTGTTAAGGTTGGTAGTTGGTCTGGATCTCAACTTGCGTGTACGGTCAAGTTCTTTTCAAAGTCATAGACTTTGATAATAAGATCAGAACCCATTTCTAATATTGGGTTGTTGATGTGTGACATGATCTTGCAATGTCCTAGATTATTAGCTGTGGTCATCCAGTGGCCAGTACTTTGTAATCTGTAGGCTGCCATTCTGGCTTCACCTTCCAGGAAGATGTGCAGAGGTGGCAGATTTAAGATTAAGATAGCCTTCATTGCTTGTCCTGAAGTGCCTTTAAAGGCTGCAGTGATTAGCTACATATTGTATTCTGTTGATGTTGTAGATTGCAGACTTGTTTTATTTTGGGCACCAAGCGATTATTCCTTATGAAGCTGACTCAGTTATAGGTAATTTGATATTTGGTTATGAGTTTTGGTACAATTTGTTTTGACTACTGGCATGATTTCGATTCCAGAAATGAAGGAGTAGCATTTTCAGTAGGAACATAACAAGTACTTGTGGAAATATTTGGAGATATGTTCTGAAGATATCTTTTCAGTAAGAGCAGGAGTGCATGCCACTGAAAAAATCAGACTCCTAACGAGGGAGAAATGGCACAAATGGTTTTGTTAGAAAAAAATAGCTGCCGAACATTTTTGCAAATATTTTCATAGGAATTTTTTTTAACCTTTAACCACTGACATGGATGTTTCAGGACGTAGACACTGACGTGCGGTATGTCATACCGTTGCCTATTATTCTTTGTTTTTAATGCTAATCTGTTCGATATCACTGTATTTGTTCTTTACATCAATTATTGAATTATTCTTCACACTTCTGTAGAATACAATGCGACTAAAAATAAAGTAACTTTATTTTTTCGAAAAAATTATAAACGCATGCATAATATTAAAAGAAATGTTAAGACATTGCCACAAAATCCTGTATAGACTTAATTACAGGAAAACTTGAGTATTGGTCACCATAAAAGGGTAAAATAATGTTTAAAGTAACAAATTAATGATATTAATTTAAAAAAGATTGGAATAGAAAATACTGACAATAACTGCACTGCTTTTAACTATAGGAACGTAGTCACTGACATGCGGTACATGATACCGCAAGAAAACTTATGTCAACGTAATTTAAAAACTAAACGCATACTGAAACTGCAGCAGTTGACAATAGGTACAGTTACACTTGAAGGTACACAGATGGTTTTCTAGGAATCTTGTTAAGCTCGTTTTACAACAGAATGTATTTTTGGAGCGGTATGGCATACCGCAAGTCAGTGGTTAAGGGTTAAGCTTGTGTTATATTTTGATAGAAAATATCACAAATGGAAAAACAGCAAAAATTACAATTTTTATCTACGACCACTACTAAAAGCAGACCTTTTAGCGCTAGCTTGTTTCACTAAAAGTGACGTTTTATAGTTTACCGTGTTTAAAGAAATCAGCTGGTTACTTTTAGCACACGGACTAAAAGTGAAGTGAGGTTATAAAACTACAATTTCGAACTGCAAGTGAAGTTGTAAAGCTATTCTAGTTGCTTCTTGCGTTACAAGTAAAGCGTTTTTGAAATAATTAAAGCGTTAGGTAATCAATACAGTCATATGTGGGGTATCAATAATTACATTTCGTAACTCACCTTGACAGCACGGGCGTGGCCAAACAATCGCCCCAGCGGCGTAGCCTACTGTTCATTATGACATTAATTAAAAGGGTCGATATTTATGGATTAATAACGGTAAAATTAAGGTCGTAGATAAAATATTGTATGCAACGCGTGCTAAAAGTTGTTTATGCGCGAGACATGTTATGAAACTCAGCCTTCGGCTTTGTTTCATAATTTTCATGTCTCACGCATAAAAGTCGACTTTTAGCACTTGTTGCATAAATAGCTATTATTTAAAATAATTAAATATTTAAATACTAATATTTTATGGTTTTTTTTGTCAAAACTACAGTAAGTGGAAATTTCCAAAAAATTTTAACAATCTCCGTTACTATGGAAAGTTTACAACTAAATATGCATAAGGGATTTTTTCAGTAATAATGTATTAAGGGCAAATGATTTGCCGGTAATAGCTATTAACATATCTAGGAATGTTATGAGTATCATAACTGCCGCAGATGTTGTATTGAAATCCGAGCTCGCAGAGCGAGGATTTTAAAACATCTAGGGCTGTTATGATTCATAACATCCGTGATTTGTTCAATAGTTTATCGGTTGCTGTATGGTTATGGTTGCCATGTACGGTAATTTACCGTACAGATCAGTTATGATTTAGTTACCAGCCTACTTTTGTATATGTAAACAAGGCATTAATATCCTGGACATCCTTCCTGCTGTTTTCCGAATTTATACTTTGACGTTTTTGACGAGTTAGTCCGCATTGTTTGATGGAGACACAAATCACCTTTGGGTTCTAACACTTTTTGTTGGCATATGTCGCACTGACGTTTATAGATCATTCTTCACTCACGTTTTAGAAAGCACTGACGTTTACAAATTTGGAACTGCGCTTAATGTCAAGTTTCAGTTGATTTAGAATTGCACTTAGTGTCAAGTTTGGGTAGATTTATGACCATCCCTTGCACGACCGGCGTTTTTAAGTCAATTACCTTGGTACGCTACAGGTTCATTTTGTATTTGTATTCAATGAATGTGATATTTCACAATGACAGTTTAAATGACGTTTGTGAAATACCACTTTGATTAAAACAACATATTTGGTGGTTGCCACGGATACAAGTGATAAAAAACTGATATCCCAAGGGAAAATTTTGATTTTTAGCCACTGTAAAAACACGTAATTGGTTGAATTTTTGAAAATCATGGCAAAAGATTGGATAATAAGGGATGCGGGAAATAGTCAGTTAAAATAGTTGCGTTGCAGTTTTTACTAGTTTTCTTTGTAGGTGGACGTTTTTCCAGTTATGATAATTTATTATGCAATTCCAAAAGCAAAAATTAAAAACTTTCAATGTTATTAGCAAAAAAAATTGGCTACTTGCAAAAGTTGAAAATGGAATAAAAAGAAAAAAGTAGATTGCAGACAATGCGTTGGAGGTATACAGCTCACCTGTTAAAACGGAATCTCTCATCTTAAAACTACTTTTAGCTACAGAAATATTCTAAACAATGGGCGCGTTCAGCCGGGACAGCGCTGTGGCAGCGCTGCGTTGGCGATTGCGCAGAACGCCTTGCTGAGCGACAGCGCTGGGGCAGCGGTTGCCATTTTTTCCAGCAAATTTATTTTCGCTTTATTTCCGCTAGATTACTCAGCGAGAGCGGTGGGAGATAACCGCAAAGCGCAGTTTTAAATTTTAAAAATTGTAGCCTGAAATGGCCGTGCTGCATTTCTGCATTAACAGAGAAATTGTAGAGGCACATTTTGATAAACCGAAAAAATTCAAAAATTAAAATAACCATTTTCTCAAAATCAGTAGTTCCTTGAAATTATTGAAACAAATAGCCACTGGAATGTGATATAAAAGTAGTAATTAAAAAAATTCAGTCTAATTTTGACAAAGAGTTAAATGCTCAACGCGCCCAATTTATAATCTATACAAAATAGCGCCCGACTTTTGCAAGAATGTACAGTTCTTCACTTGAACAAAATTTTGTCAGTACTGAATTCTCCCTGCCATCTCAGCGCCTGACTACTGAGCATCTACTTCTCATGGCTTCAGCTAATTGTCATGACCTGTAGTAGGTAAATTTCTGGTATATTCAGAAAATAAGTTGTATTTTTACGTATATTAAACTAAGTGGCAATCACTCTTATTTGCATTCCTCTCATCTCATCGACAACTCTTCCTTTTCCAAAATCATTCAAAGGACGGGAAATTTTATTAAATAACTGATTTCTGGCATTCGGTGACAGCGAAAAATGTGACACATAATTCAAATGCACAGGTTACTAGGTATTATTCTAAAAACTGACTTTAAATTGAGAAAAAATGGTGTACCCCTATTTTTTTAGTGACAACCTTACATACGTGAAAAATGACATTTAGTCATTAATTTGGCGTTCATAAAAAAATGAGACTTTGGAACTTACTGCTACAAAATTACAAGAAAAGTACATAATTTGAGGAGCCAATTTATGCAAAAATTAAAGTAACAATGCTTTGATACTAGAAAATAACAATTTGCTTTTGTTTAAATACAAAATTTCATATTGTAGTTTTAATGACTATCTAGAAATCAAGTGCCAAATTTTGAGTGAAAATAACGTGATGGATGTTTTTGTAGTATGTATATCGGTTGATCAAATAAATTTCAGCTGTTGTGCTGTGGTAGTAGTAGCTTTGTATATTAATGACAAGTAGGTCAACCAATGGTACAGAGACATGCTGCCGCCTACCGTAAAAATTATTTACTAAAAAAAGGTACGAGACTCGGCTAATTTGAACGGGAACGTTGCGAAATATTTAGCCCTTCCGCTTCAACAGAACGGTGAGTCACAACATTAGTTATTGTTTTGTGGTCACAACCACGATCCCAATAATCTGGAGTACGACCTACGGGGCGCGGTGTAATATTTACGGCTACTCAGCAGGTTCACGTTGACACTTTATAAGTGACGATTATTGACGCATGGGTATTGTATTACAGCACATTAAAAGATCGGCATTTTTAAATTTGGTTTATTTTGAGATGAACCAAAGATATGAATAGAAAATATACGTTTTTCACTAAACAGACCATGTTATAAAAAATCTGGTGTGATACACTCACACAACCTCCTTTTACAGTGATCTTACAATTACTCAAAAATTACATTTTTAATTTTTAAGCATTTGTCAAAAATTACAAATTCTACAAAAACGGTACAAAATAGAGCGTTAGTTCAAGAGACAAATATACAGCAGAATTCAAAAATGGAATAATATTCCGGGTGTTCTCTATAGGAGTTAATAAAAACAAATAGAAAAAAGACAAAAGAAACCCACTTTAGAAGTATTCAACTGGAAAATCACCTATCTCACGTCAATGCACATTAAAAATGTTTCAACGCCATACCTCTTTTCGTTTTTGAGATACTCTGTTCACATACAGACAGACACACAGACAGACCAATGAAGAAAAACATGTTTTTGGGTTCAGGGGACTCTAAAACGTGAAGATCTGTTGAAAACTCAATTTCGAAATTTTGGGGTGAATCCAATACTTCCTTTATCGTAAAAGGAAGTAAAAATTAAATAATTATCGCAACAACCTCAAAAATTCTCAGTTTCGATTAGGTATTTTACATACCTATTTTATAATAATCATCGATCCAAGATTAGGGGTACATTAGTAGGTCAATTAATAAGAATTCACTCTTATTTAATTACTCTTGAACAACTGCATTTTAATTTGTGATCCGTAATTAGGGTTTCCAAGTCCCGGGACCAAAAGTGTTTTCGGGACTTACGAGCTAAATTTCAAGTCCCGGGACTAGTCCCGAAGATCCCGAAAATGGTCCCGAAAGGAAAATAATGCTCAGGTGAAATTTCCGAATGCAATTTCCAAAGAAAAACTAGTGTTTTAAGTTAAGTAAAGTATTTCTGTGCCGATAATTTGCGTTGGGGCTCGTCTACAACTTCATTGCTTTCTTTTGGTACTAAAAATGTCTGTCGCTCTTCATCTTTTGCTTTTCTTTGAACTGCAAAGTGTTTGTGTAATCCTTTCGTCAGCTACCTCTGATTATGATAAGTTTGTAGGCACTAAATTTACATTTCGCCAATTGTTTTATCTTCAATATATAAAATTGTCACCATATTGACTTCAAATCGTTTTTTTTTAGTGTAGAAGGAAGGCAGGTTGCGAATCGGAATTCATTCTAATTGTAACGCTTTAGCAGACAAATAACGAACACACTTAAAACCCAAAAATATAAATTATTCAGCTTCTTCGCACATATCTCAATCCAACAAAAAAACAAACAAATACATAAATAGAAGAATATATGCAAATGTGGCTGAAACAAACACAGGTTTAATTCTAACCTACCGAAAATAATACCTCTCCTGCCTACGCAAACTGCACCGAACGATTCCAAAACATACGTGACCAAAACAGACGAGTCGAATGGCAAAAACTGATATCAGCTGTCAAAATATTGACAAGAGCACTGACCGAATATCGCGCAGTGTCGGGTTGTCGGGTATGTTCGTCATATCGCTAGTCCTATTCCTTTCCCGCTTCAACCCCTTAGCAACGAAACAAACCATGGACTTTTAAAGATCCATCGCCATCTGTCCGTCTTGGTCCAACACTACTGGAAATAGCGCGACGTTGGACTACTTGTGATTAATATACAAAGGTAGTAGTACAGAGAATAATTGCTCATATTTGTTTATGCATTTTTTGAAAACAAAACATTTTCATAGGAGTTGATGATTTGTGGCTAATTGATTTCTACAATAATTTTTATATAGGGAGGAGACACTTCAAACCAACCGATGCATGGAGGTCGAACGTTCAGTCGTGGTCGTGGTTTTTCAGTAAAACCTGCAGAGGTAGGTTTCTCAGGACCTGCGAATGGAAATGATAATGGTGGCTGGGGAGACGACGGTGGCCATTCTGACTTTGGTAAAAATCGGAGAGGAGGTAATTATAATATAGCACTTTTAGTTTTAACTCCATTTAGAATCGTAGAGTATGTATGATTTGGTAAATTTGGAAAGATCGTGAGTTACTACTTCTATTGCTTTTCTATATTGCAACAGTGCTTTATATGAATTTTTAATTGCGTTTGTATTGTTTTTTAAAATCCTTGCATATATAACTATTAACAAATTTTTGATTTTTGTAGAAGCAAATCTAAACTACCATTCTGAGCTTAAATATCAAGTTGTATTAATGCTAGTAAATTGTATTTTATGAGACATAATGATTTTGTGTTGTGGTATTACATATTAAGAATAATAGAAAAATTTTAAAGGAACTTGTGCTAGAGAAAAAATAATAAACAATATTTTAATTAGGAATTAATTTTGAATGATATACATGGTGTTACGAAATTCGCGGATACGGACTAGACTACGTTATTCTACATTAAAAAACTGAACAAACTGTTCTTTGCCATTTTTCTCTAAAACCCTTACTTTTGTAAAGTCTACACATTACCCTTTTTCTGTGACGTCAGAAATAACAAAACATAGCGTTTAAAACGTATGTTTTATATTGCATCGAAATTCAAAAAGATCATTTCGATCGCAGGTAGTAGACTTTAGAAAGAATTTGACGTATACCTAACCTTTAATGTAAGGGATGCTCTAAATAGCGCATTATTCAAAGCAAGACATTCTTGACCTATGCAATCCGACGTTTCTCTTTTTCGAAGAAGTCCCTGACGCTTAAAATAAGATTTTAGGCTTGCTCGCTTGCTTGCTATTGCGTGTTATTTTACTGTAATTTTGGACAAATATCAAATTGACAGTATTATAAAACAAGCCATACTTAACGCGGACCTGACCAAAAGCTGCATATTTTTTGTTTCGTCCAGTTTCTTATAGTTAAATAAAGAGAGGAGATTGTTACGTCACAGCAAAAGGGTAATGTGTAGACCTTAACTACAGATATTTTTGATATTGAATCAAGTGGTCTTAATAAATGCCAGATGTCAAAAAACAAATGATTATTTGGAATAATTTAATGACAGAAGCTTTGTTGTGTTCATATTCTCGTGTTTATTTTCAAAAAATGCCTGCTAATTTTTCTAATCGAGAATATTATGCCATGCTAATGGCTCTCTGAGCTTCTAATAATCAAGCAGGGCAAGCAGTCTTGAGTATATGGTGAGAGATTTCCTTTGCAGCTACGACCAAGCATTAACGTTTTTAGAAGATTGCAGGATCACATTCTGTTCAATGGTAGTGTTGCTGTTCTTAATTTGATAAACAATCATCCTTAACGAAGCACTAGATCTGTGGCCAGGGAATTGAGAATTAACTCCACTTGCGTGTGGCGTGCTCTAGACCGTGATCAACAATATCCATACCGCTATACGCAGGTGCAATATCTGCAAAACACCAATTATCCACTTCGAATAGTTTTGTGAATAGTACCTTGCCCATCACGATTCAATTCTCTGGACAGACAAATGTCTTTTCACACGTGATGGTGTTTTTAATGTGCACAATGAACACTAATGAACTCATGCAAATCCTCGTGCAGTAAGAATAAGAAATCACCAGCAACGTTTTAGCTTAAATGTATGGGGTGGAGTGTTGGGTAACATCTGGTAAGACATTTCAGTACAAACTTTCTATTCTGTTATTGCTTATATCAATCTCATTTTTCCTTTTAGTTTATTCGGTTTTTGCCAAATTGTTTAAACGGACAAACTTATCTCAATTTTCTCCAACATGATCTACCCGAGTTATTAGATGTTGCTTTAAATGGTATGTACGCATGATGGGATGCGAGTCCTCATTTTGCGTTGAATGTACGAGAGTACCTTAATCACACCTACTCAGAACGCTAGATTGGCAGAGGGGGTCCTATTAGTTGGCTGCTTTGTTCACCAGAGTTAAATCCTTGTGATTTCTTTTTCTGGGGTAATTTAAAATCGTTATACAGAACACTCGTACCAAACCTAAATGAGCTTCAAAACTGAGTACTTCAGGCAGCGCGAGAGATAACGTCGGCAGTGGTAAGAAATTCTATTGGAGCAGTAGAACAACGTGCCGGGGCATGCATAATTGCCAACGGAGACCATTTCGAGCAAATGTTAGATTAGGTGATTAAGTAAACAGTTTTCGTTAATTTTTTTAATAATTGTTATTTAAATTTTAGAATAATGTATTAAACAGTTAACATTTGGAAACTATGTTGTTTTTATTATTTTAGAATTTTAAAATAGCGGCAGCTTAAAAAGTACAGACCTGGACGAAAAATGGCAAAGGAATTTTTTGTGCAGTTTTTAATGTAGAATAACGTGGTATAATTCGTATCCGCGAATTTCGTTACACCCTGTAGCAAAAAGAAAGTTCATCAAAGATGCCTTTTAAATTTTTGATGTCGTTTAGTATAACACCAGAAAATTATATCTAATCTTTGTCACTGACGTTTTATAGACGGTTGCTAATACCGCAACGTGATCATAACAAGAAAAAATGGTCATAATCTTGCTTTGTAACAAATGTCAAATGATAGCTATCTTCTGGTGTTATAATACACCCGACTTCCATTCCAAAGGCACCCTGGATGAACTTTCTTTTTGCTCATATATTTCGTATGGTCTAATACCATTAGTATGGACCTCCCAAGTGTTTTGTGAAAAATATGCTCATTAATTAGTTATGTAGTTTTCAAGTTGATATGTAATGAACTATAAAATTATTTTATTTTTTTACCTTTGCATAGACTGGAAAATAAGACTGACGCTATGCTTTTGATTTTTAACTGTCAAATTATCCAGAGAATAAAATGTATTTGGTAAAAACAAAGGAATAATTTACTGTAGGGATTTATTAGCCGAATAAAGTTGTTTTGCGTTTATAATATTTAAAGCTACGGAATAAATTAATTTATACTGAAAAGTAAATTTTATTTAGGAAATAAAAACTTATAATACGGAGCATTATTATACTAAATTGTAAACAAAATATATCACCTTTTGTTTGATACCTGCAAGAGTACTTGATCCCTATATTTATCCATTAATTACATACATATGAATGATAGATACATGACATTTAATTAAGGTAATCCCCATGTACAAAAAACTGATTCCTCAATTAATTTTGATTGTTAATTTTATAGGTGGCGGAAGAGGAGGGGGTAGGGGAGGGGGCCATCGTAATTTTGATAACGACAACAGTGGAGGTGATTCGTGGGGTAAGAAGCAAGACAGCAACGATACCTGGGGTAATGGAAATGACTCTGGTGGTGGAGGTGGAGGTGGAGGCGGAGGTGGCGGCGGCTGGGGCAATGATGATGGAGGTGATAGGCCACGGCGAGGTAATTAATGAACAGAAATTAAATAATTATTGAGGCTGTTACAAGGTGATCACATTAAATATTAGTTATTTCATCTTCAACATACGTGCGACCAATTCTACCCTGTGATTAATGTTTTCGTACAATGTGACAGCGAACTCTGTTTTCTAGCCATTTCCATGGCATATTATTAATTTTATGGAAAAATTTTTCATAAGTTCAGAAAACGTCATGCTTTTTGCTTGGAATTTGAACCTGAAAATTTTAATTTTTTGCCTCCTGGTGTAAGTCGCCCTGTATAAACAGGTTTGCTATTGAAAATCGTAACTGTCTTAATGAAGCTGGCAACTTTTATTTTTAAAATTTTAAAAAGGCATCGTTTGCTTAAATTGGTGCGTAACAACATCAGTGCAGTTAAACTTGTATCTTTTATGACTGATTTGGACAGAATATGAAATTGGAGTACCAAATACACAAGAGTATATCATCCGTTGTGGTTACGAAGGTGGTGTGTATTACTAAAATACTTCTGATTATACAGGGTAGCTCAAAAGAGTGTGATGAACCAAACTTACTTTAATTTTTAATAGAATATTTGAATATCGTAAAAGTGTGTGGCTTTGGCCCGGAAGGGTGACTCTCATAATAGTAATGATTTTTGGATTAAACCTACAATCTAACATTTAAAATTAGGATTTAATGATGGCACGTTTATATGAATTATTTAGGTTTTGTGAATATATACACATCTTGACGCATTATAGCACAAGTTTTCTGGAGGCATGATATAAGTACAAAACCATACCTGTAAAATTTCTTGGTAATTGCGGATTACGCACAATATTTTATCTTGTTTTATAAATAACAGTTCATGGTTCAAAGTCACCCTCGCCAATGAGGTGACTTTGCACCCCAGTTTTAATTTTTTCTCCCTTAATTGTAAGTGTTGTTTAGCTATTATTACACAGAAATGAAAGACCTTGCAAAAACCTACCCTGTTGTACAAAGATCGTATATTCGATGTATTAGTAGTAAATATGGCAACATGAAGTTGAAAAATGAGTTAAAGTCTGGTACATTTACGGAATCATAAAAGATTTAGATGAAAATACTGATCATTTGAATATAAAGCTGTATGGACTAACTGTTTTGAGAGATAGAAAAACAAAAACATCAAAAATTATATTTTTCATAAAGTACCTTTAAGAGTGTAAAATACTAGTGCTATACAAGATGCTCAAAATTTGCAAATTTAATAATTACGGAATTGTAAAAATGGAATACTGTGTATGTGTATATTTTTTAGAGATGTCGGCGGGTACCCGGGTCGACCCGGGTAATAGTCAACCCGGGTATATTTTCAGGACCCGGGTACCCGACTAGTAAATTATGTAATGCCCAAATAGTCAGCCTTTTTCGGAGAAGATAAGAAAAACTTAAAAAGAATAGGAATAAGTTCTAGAAAAACACAACAATGCAGTAATAACAAGAATCAACCCATCCCATACCACAGAATGTTGATTATTGTTTCATGTAAGGCAATAAATCCGCTTCACAGAAATATTCAACCCGTCAATAGCACCATTAAATCGCATCAGTATTGGTTGAACTAACATAAACATCATCTGTGTGATGTTGATGCTGCTACCAATTTCGCATAAAAAGTCACGTACTTGAATTTGATAACACTTGGAAGTCTGAAAATATTTAGGACAGACGACTTGAAGTTTGAATTGGCGAGTAGGTACTATTTCAAATTAGTTCACTTTAAAACTCGCGGCATTAAAATGCTTAGAGCATAGAGCTTGAACATTGTATGAAACTACAAAAGTACAAACAAATAAGAAAACAATGTCATAAAAAAATCGCCTGTATGAAAATATTTTCATTCGCCAGAAAATAATAAGGCAAAATGTAAAATCTTCGGGTACCCGAGGGTACCCGGGTACTGCTTTCGGGTACCCGGGTTTGATTTTAGACCGGGTACGACATCCCTAATATTTTTGTAATGTTAGAAATATCGTCTACTCCACATCGTTGCCGGATCCTGTATAATATATTGTGTAAGTCTTCAATACCTATGTGCCAATGTGCCTTTATTTGTCTGCATTTTGCATTATCCGTGATATTCAATTATCTGTAGACTTCCTTCTTGTTATTGCCCCAGTCAATCAAAAATAGACTGTAAGTGAAATTTATGGCTATCCATAAATGTCAATTCCATTAGTCACTTAAAAATTAAACTTGACAATTTCGATTGCACTCAGTACAATATAAAATTGATTTTCCAGGAGGAAGAGGTGGACGTGGTGGTCGTGGAGGCAGGGGCGGTGGAGATAGGGGTGGTAGGAGAGGTGGACGTGGAGGAGACGGCGGGGATAGCTGGGGAGCTAGTGATGGCGGCGATCAGGATGGTGGTGGCGGTGGAGGTGGTGGTTGGGGAGCTAGAGATGGAGACGACGATGATAATGGTAATAGCTTTGGCCGAGGTCGTGGCAGAGGAGGTAGAGGCGGCCGTGGTCGTGGGGGTGGAAGAGGAGGAGGTGGAGGTGGTGGCGGTGGCTGGGGAGGAGAAGATGGAGGAAATGGCGATGAAGAAGGAGGAGATGGCGGACCGCCAAAAAATAGGGAAATTTATATTCCGCCTGAACCTACACAAGACGAAAATGAGATGTTTGGATCCGGTATAACTTCAGGAATTAACTTTACAAAATATGATGATATTGCGGTGCAGGTGAATAATTTCTTTTTTATTTAATAAAACAGGATGTTCCATAAAGTTCTCTACATATGCAAAACTTTTTTAATGATGTATTTATTTTAAAAAAATATTCTTCATATCCAAAACCCAAAATGCGCCCATAAAATTCCAAAATTATCTGGTATTATACAGAATGGATAAAAAAATAATTATTCGGCGAAAGAGTAAAGGACCCTTATTTCTGAAGATAACAAAAAATGTTACTTAGGAAAGCCATTATAGTTTCTGTATTAAGTAGTTCAAGTAATTCTCAACCTGTTGCCTCCTCAATTGGAATTTATGTGACACATTATTTTGAAAAAGAAATTAATTACAGGAAGCCGCCTTTTCATAATTATGCATAACTTTTTATTCTGAATAACACTTGATCTTTAGAAATAAGGGTACTTTACTCTTGGGTCGAATTATTTTTTATCCATCTTTTATAATACCAGATAATTTTGGAATTTTATGAGCGCGATGGGTTTTGGGTAATGCAGAACTTTTTATGAAGAATACTTTTTTTTAAATAAATACATCATTAAAAAAGTTTTCCATATGTAGAAAACTATGGGACACCCTGTATATACAGGTTTATTCAATTTCGGTGCTCACTATTAAGATTGTGAAAACCGTAAGAGATACAAGGTCAGTTAAGTTAATGCTAAGTTGCAGATTATAATGCGAATAATATTAAAAAAGTAAATTAAACTGTCTTAGTTCTCAAATTATGCTCAGACAACACAAGTTTTAGTTTTTTCATTGTCATTTATTATATACGGTGGTTTTTTTTTTATTTGAAGAAGGCTGAAAACTTCCATTGTAAACATATCGCAAAACATTCTTAATCTTTTGTAAAGGTGGAGCGAAAGCATCCAGCATGACATGTGCAAAAAGTGTTAGACACTTGCAAAACACCAAGTGACACTTGTGGTTCTAAAAACAATGTTCTATGGTGTAGGCGTGTCCTAAAATCGCGACCATTTGCATTTTTATTGGTGGTTTGCAGCTATTGTTTTTGAAAAAATTAAACAGCCACGTACCAACTGTGATCGACTAGAAATACCAAACCAAGACTAAATAAAAAAATTATCCAATTTAAAACACCAGCGCTCATGCTCGGAAAGCACATTCCAGAAATCTGGTTCTCAGCTGGCAGCTATGGAGATGTCGTCTGGCCACGAAGGATTATTCTATGATATAAAAAAAAATTATTCTGAGCAGGCCTTGATATGCGTTATACATTTGGCAGTACTGAAGTCTATTGTCAGTCTATGTCAAATTCGAGATTAAAAGGTTAGGTTTTGTTTGTTGTTTGACACAGACTGACGTAAAACTTAACCTGCAAATCTCGAATTTGACATAGACTGACAACAGACTTCAGTACTGCCAAACGTATAACACATATCAAGGACTTCTCAGAATCATTTCTTTTTATCTCATGGTATAAACAAAAGAAAGCTGTACTTCACACTAAATTCCTAAATTATCAGAATTGAGACAAGTCGGGAATAGATGTTGATTGGTTGTGATCCACTGCGCATGCGCAGTTTCATCTTCTAACACTGATTGATGCAAATGTATTGGTGGCACTGTATGTCTATGTCAAATTGGAGGTTAGCAGGTTAGGTTTTCCATCAGTCTGCGTCAAAACTGACGGAAAACTTAACCTGATAACCTCGAATTTGACATAGACTTACAGTGCCACCAACATCCTATTCATAACGAAACTCCGGCGAACTTCCTGGCATAGGGGTGTTTGAGGCATGATGACGCATACCAAACCTCAGAGTTCACAAAACTGTATCTACAGCGTACCGTGCGAGTGTAGAAGGCACAACGACCCCTACGAGTGAGATTATCGGAATATACAAAAATATTAGAAAGACCGAAATCATCAAACAGTAGATCAAAACTCTCGAAACGTTGTGTGATATACACCCTAGACAGTGGAAAAAGTCTGATAAAACATATCATAATAGACCACTACTAAAAAATGGCATTCAGAGAACAGAATGTTCATCATTGTGCAGCGTACACTATCCCCCAAAATTCAACACTAAAATTTCCATTTAACGTGGTGGTTAAGCATTTTTGCAGAACAAATTATTGTAGTTATTTACGTGACAAGCTAAGTAAATTAGCCTTTAAATATAAATTAATATTAGTGATTAATAAAGGATGTGTATTAGAAAACAAGGTTTGACATTACAATCAATCAAAACTAAATGTTGTCAAATTATTTAATCAAATTACTTTTTCCAAATCGAGGTTAAAATTAATTACAGATACCTAGACCAAAATGATATAATTTCTACTTATAATGGCCGAAAACGTCGAGTACCCAAATCAAAGCAAATTTAGAAAACTTAATATTCTAAATTGCACTCTAAACCTAAATTGTAATGCGTTCCACTAATTTTGTCGTACCAAACTTGTTAATAAAAATACACTAACCTTCACGAAGACTCACTTGTACCTTGAGTGTATTTTCTATCAGCTCCTAACTGATTGGCAGTCGTCAAACACCTCCCTTGAGTTGTTGAAGACCCAAAATAGCTCGTTGTAGCTCTCGTACCTCTTAATACCTTGATAAACGGTAGTACAGCATGCCACAATCACTCTCACCTTCACTTACTGATGGTTTAAGTGCCAATTACCACTTCAAATGGTTTCAAACAATCTTGAAATTATAATATGAATAATATTTGTGACCTTTGGTCAAATTTGATCGTAAAGAAGGCTATCTTGCTATCACGTACCAAATATACAATATTACTCTCACAATTAAAGGAAAGTTAGCCCTTTAACGTGACTTATTAAACATAGATTATTCAAAATTAAAAAAGTTTTTTCACTTGCAGTAAGCAACCCCTTGGTTGCCTATTGCTACTACTACCAGTGATCTATCACCAACTGTTATCACATGATACCCTTTAGATACCTGGATATTAATATTGAATTAATTAAGCATCCACACAGCATGCTACATTACAAACTGCATTGGATATATTCGCAAATAATCGCATTCGTAAATAATCGCACTTCTGAATATTCACAATGTGTCTGGGACCGGCTTTATACCAGTGAAAAGTTGAAAATAAGGTCTTCGGAACAGACTTATAGCCATCGTTGATGTGCAATTAAGGTAAGAAAACAAATGAAAATGTATTTGCATTCACTTTAAAAACTGTTCTAATATCAAGATAGTTTTGTCCTAAGTAACATAATGATCAATTACGAATAAAATAGCGAAAACCTAAAAAAAATTTGAGCATAATGCGAAAACTAAAATCCAATTACTTTATTGATAATTATTTAGCATGACAATCTGCAAATTTTCCCCAAATTAACCGAACTTGCATCTTTTTACCATTTTTTAAATCCCAATAGTTAACCTCCCGAAATTGAATATTCTACATTTTGTAACAAATTCATTTTAAATTGTTTTCTGAAAATGCAATTATTGTTCATAGGTGTCCGGTGAAAATGTGCCTCAACCAATTACCTCTTTTGAAAGTGCCGGATTACGAAAACTCCTGGTTGATAACATAATAAAATCCGGGTATACCAAACCTACACCTATACAGAAGAATGCACTCCCCATTATAATGGCAAAGCGGGATATAATGGCTTGTGCACAAACTGGTTCTGGCAAAACTGTAAGTATTCCCACATGTTGTTCTTGAAGCTGATATTTGGCATTGGCCGATATAGTTTTGATTAAAATTCAAGAAAAGAAGAAAAGTTTAGTGCTATCGTTGCAGTATAAATGATATTAAGAATGAAAAGTAATCAAAATACAAAGCTGTTTTGGCCGATACACTTGTTTCTAAGAAAGATCATGGCAAAATATTACTAAATTATTGAAAATTTTTGAGATTTTGTAAATGCAAACTATCATTTGCTTAAATTTGCTTTTTGGCTGTGACGGAACTACAAATAATTGTAAAAAAAGTTGGACTATAGTACTTACATAAAAATGCTGTTTTATACAATTTATTATAAAACTATGTGATTAATTAATTATATATACTGGGTGACTAGAAATGATTGTAATTTTTTTTTCTTAGTTTGGCACTGTAAATCTGTGTCAAATTCAATGTTTACAGGTTAGGTTTTGCGTCATTCTGTGTCAAAACTGACGCAAAACCTAACCTGCCACCCTCGAATTTGACATATACTTACAGTGCAAACCTAAGAAAAAAAATCACAATCATTCATAGTCACCCGGTACATAGAGGAATTTTCATATTTCATGACGAAAATAAAACACTGTTGACGGTCACAAAATCAACTTGTTAGTGTCAACAAGTGTCAATTTTCTCATAAACGTTGCAAGTAGGAATAATGATTGTAACATGAAAAAAGAACATAGAAAAATTTACAGTTACAAGTTGGTTTTATTTCCGCCATAAAATATAAATTAGTAACGTACATTTTTTTCTATAATAACTGTCAAAGTATTACAATGTTGGTAGATATGTGAGTAAAACGCTAGGAAATTTTTATAGCTCGTGTTGGTAGAACTTTTTCAAAATTATGGTTATGTGTCAATTTTGAATGTCAAAGTTTCTTAATTTGAACTCTTGACAAATTTCTTTTTTAACATGGAACGTTCATTATGTTTATTTTCAAATATTGTATTAACAATTAATAAATTTACACTAGTTCACCATGCTGTTTGTTTTACCCACTATTGTGACATATCTGTCAAAATGACAATAATTTTTTTAGTGGAAAAAAATGACATTTATGTACCAACATTATTAAAACTAGGGACCCTGCAGGAATGCAACTTATTCCCTAGAAAGTTGACCTTGAAAATTATTATAGAAAAAAATCTACTTTGTATTACGTAACAAGCTGTGAAAGTGGCGTATATCGTGCAAGTATATTTGAGAAACGAGGTGAAGCGTAGCGAAGCCGAGTGACTTGAAATACGAGCATACGATACACTTTCAAACGAGTTCTGTACATTATTTTTTCCACGGCCACAAAAAATACACATGTTTGCAATTTAATGAATGGCAGCTTTATTGTGACAACGGACAATGTCAGTAGATTGTCTGTAATTTTTAGGTCAAAATGACATATTTTCAGTAATTTTTAGGTTAAAACGACATATTTAGCCCACTGTATTACTGTGAATTGTGCATATCAACAAACACGTTCGTTATCATCACGACCGGGTGAATGGTGTGGGCCTGGGGAAAATGCCTTTATCAGCTGTTCACTTTCACCTACATCTCCTTGAAGACATGATTCCCTTAGGAATTTTATAATTCCTACCTTTTAAAATTTATATTTGTTCATAGGCTGCATTCTTGCTTCCAATTATACACACTCTTCTGGCAGAACCACAGGATCTAGTCTTCGACGGTGAACATAGCGAACCTCAAGCAATAATAGTATCTCCTACTCGAGAGCTTACTATTCAAATATATGAGGAAGCACGGAAATTTTCGTTCAATTCTGCCATTAAAGTAGTCAAGGCGTATGGTGGAACTTCAGTGGGCTACCAGCGTAAGCATGTACTAGATGGATGCCACATTTTAGTAGCTACACCGGGTCGAATGAACGACTATGTCAGGCGTGGAAGTATTTCGTTTAGTTCTACACGTTTCGTTGTATTAGATGAAGCCGATCGTATGCTTGATATGGGATTTTTGCCTAACATGGAGGAAATGCTGGGACATGCGAGCATGGTGCCAACGGTAAGTGTTTTTAGAAATAGTTTTTCAAATAGGTCGCTTTCTTATAATTACAATCTGCGCTGTATTTTATAGTTGGAAGTTGCATGTAGAGTGGTAATACATGCGAATAACTAATTGTACTGAAGTAATCCGCACATTGAAATTTTCACTTAGATTAATAAAGTAATTGAAACAAACAAAAAGCATTAAACAAGTGACATATTATTGTGCCGGTACATTTAAAAATAATTGCTAATATGTAGCTGAAATTTTGCATTTAGATTCAGGTTTTCTTTACAAATAACTTATATTTTCTTCTAACATCCTCTTTAGCCATTTTCATTAATTTCTAAACACCGTATATATCAAATATTAAATTTTTCAATTTTATAATAAGTAACTTTTTGTAGAGTGGCTTCTACGAAAATTCAAAATAAAGGTTTTCCCTTCTTTGTAAACTTAATTGATATTTTTTTAAATGATAGTGATTTAGATTTTTTTACTTGATTTGACAACTGGTTTAGTGTTGACGTTGCAAAAATTCATGTAGTAATTATTACAAAAATAAGGAGAAGTCTGTCTTAACATGAACCGATAAAACAAGCAATAAAAACTTTTAAATGTAAAGGAGACTTAATATCGCATTTCATTATTTTATAATGTATTGTTGCTGTAGCTCATGCTTCTAAAAACTTTTAAATGTAAAGGAGACTTAATATCGCATTTCATTATTTTATAATGTATTGTTGCTGTAGCTCATGCTTCATTAAATGAAATGTGTAGAATTTTTATAAACTTTTGTTTATTACAAGCAGCAATTACAAGGGTTTAAGGTAAACAAATGTGTTAACATTAATTATTAGAAGTGTTAAAAGTAATGTAATTTTACAACCAAAATGTGAAAATAAACTGATTATCCAAATTGCACTGAAAATGGATCGTCATGTTTGAAAACACATCTAGTTCCAGCAGTCAATTACATTTTTTATTTTATCCACAACTAACATATTATAGAGACATAATTACACTGCTATCAGTTGTATTACACAGGCCATAAACCCTTAGGAGTTTTATACCCATAAAACCCTAGGGTTTAATTTTATTTATGTCCTACCAGTACATTAATTGAAATTAATGACTCTATTTTAAGGTATCTTAGATACAAAATAACGCTCCAGGGCAATTATTTTCTTCATAAGAACACTAGGGGCCGGTTGCAGAAAGCAATGTTAAGTCTGGTGTTAGCTAACATCACGTCAAAGTGAACAAAATCGCATCAAATTTTGTTTACTAATGTATTAGTTACCATAAGCATTTGAGATTTGATTCGTTTTTGTTCACTTTGACGTCGCGTTAGCTAACACCAGACTTAACGTTGCTTTCTGCAACCGGCCCTAAGGTTATTATGAAAAATTAACAGTATTTGTTTCCATGGATATGCACCACTTGCACAATGAAAATTAATGAGAGCTTAGCTAATGTCACAAATCTAACTTAGATCAGCTAACTAGATCAATCTTAAATACTATATCATAGTAATTATATGAATTGAATATGAATATGAATTAGGTAAGAAAATTGGTAGGACATAAAACCTTGAAGGCACCACGGGCATTATGAGCTAAGAGCCCGCGATTGTTGTACACACTTCGGGCCAAAGGCCCTCGGTTAGTACACTAACAATCGTGGGCTCTTATTTTACTCATAATGCCCTTAGTACCTTAATAACTATTATTCAATTTAGACAGTTTAAAGTGACTTATTAACTCCTTAACAACCGTAATGCTTGGGTTACAGAGCTGGTTTTTGCACAGGAAGATGCAGAATTTAAAACTGTGCAAGAATCAACACTTAACTCATTTTACCCAAAAAATAGACTTTGCCGGTTTATGCATTGGGCCTCTCAATTATTCTTTCTCTTTGTAGTGTGTAATATACACTACTCAAAAGAAAAAAGTAGTCACGTATTCAAAGTGGCGTAAATTTAATGCGAGTTTAGGAATCTTGTTGAAACTTGGTATATATGTAGATAAATGATTTTTTTGGATAATGCTACATGTTTTTTAAAAATTTAATTAAATTTATAATCTTTGTATAGCTTTGAGCTTATCAGTAACAAAAACTAAAGTAATCGAGGAAATTTAAGAGTCAGTTTTACTTCATTAATTATGATGACAATAAATTCAATATGAAATATTGCCTCCTCTTGCTCGACTTACTGCTTGACAGCGTCTTGGCATGATTCGAATTAGCCTTCGAATCACATCCTGTGGGATGCGCTGCCATTCTTCTATCAGAGCGTGTTCTAACCGAGCAAGGGTTTAGGGTTTGTGGGGGGTTTGGACGAGTGTGAACAGCTCTTCCCAGAATATCCTACATGTGCTCTATGGAAATCATGTCCGGACTGCATGCTGGCCAATTCATTGTTTGAATGTCTTGATCTTGAAGATAATTAATCACTATGTTTGCAACGTGTGGGCTAGCATTATCATGCATATACACGAATTCCCGACCAATATTTTGGGCATACGAACGAACATCTACATATAGGATTTCATTTATGTATCGTTGTGCATTCAGAGCACCATTTCGAATAATGACAAGCTCATTACGAGTATCCAATGTGATGCCGCCCCATACCATTATCTATCCTCCAGCAAAAGGAATAGTTTCATGCATAGTATTGGAAAGGTAACGTTCTCCTGGTCTTCTCCATACACTTAAACGTCCATCATTACCTGATAGAAGAAACCTAGACTCATCTGTAAACATGACACGTCGCCAGTGCCTCAGTTGCCAGTTTAGGTGTTCTCGGCCGAATTGCACTCGCATTCTACGATGATTTCTGCACAATTTGGGCACTTTAACTGGTCTTCTGGACCTTAGATTAACCCCCCATGCAGTCTATTTATAACAGTTTGGTCACTAATTATGCACCCAGAAGCTTGTCGAACGTCTGCTTGAAGGTCTCGTGCAGTAGCTGTACGACTGCGTAGGGCTTGCAAACGAAGAAAACTGTCCTCACCTACAGTAGTTTTTCGGTTTCGACCACTACCAGGACGTCTAGTAGCAAGCCCGGTCTCCCTGTAACGTCGCCAGAGCTTCCACACAGTTCCCTGTACAATCCCCATTTGTTGAGCCACGTACCGCTGAGATCGCCCTTGTAGTAAAGTTACCGCTCGCATAATCTATATTGGCGTTAGCTGCCTTCTTCTTTGTGGTACATCTTGAATGTGTTCACCCATAATGTTAAGAAGCAGTTTTAACAAGTACACTAGCATGTATTATCTATTCACAAAACTTGTGAACTGTCAATGTCAAATTTTTTAAATATTTGCTGAGTGTACCTAGAAATTAACAGTTTTTTTGGGAATGTACTTTGAATCTAGTGATTTCTAGTAATAGTACAGTTAGGTTATGTTACATGTGTCAAAAGTTAAGCGAAGTTTTTCCTTGTAATAATTAACTATAGCCTTTTTTTCTTTCCAATAATAAAACCAAACCTCTTTCGTTTCTGTTCCATTGCAATTGAAGTGTATGCACAAAAATGAAAGAATTTAGGAGATTCTTTTTACAAGAAAGTGTGACATAAGTCAAGTTTTTAAATTTCAAAAATTTCAGTGCTGCCAAAATCAGTAAGTAGAAGTTCCAACCAGAATTTAAACAAGATACCAACTTGACAGCGTTTTGACAGTTCACGAGTTTTGTGAATGGATTATAATAATAATGTTCACCCTACTTTGTTTTTTGTTACTTAATTTATCTAACTTATTTGACATAAGCACACTTGATGATATTTGTGTATTATGTGGAAATTATTAAAGATTAAGGACAATAGTTCACTTATACCAAGTTTCAACAAAATTCCTAAACTGGCATTAAATTTACACCACTTTGAATACGTGACTACTTTTTTCTTTTGAGTAGTGTATAATTCCTACAATTTTGATCAAATTGACAATGAATGGGCTAATTTATATCTTGATTTGAATATATTTTTATTTTTTATTCAAAATTTCTTCAAGATTAAATAAAAACATATACGCCAAGTGAATTAAACAAAATATGTGGTGTATTCTTCTAAGACATTTGTTAATGAATGTTTGTATCTTTTTTATATGTTGTTTATTTAACACCCATGTTTGCTCTTTGTATAGTACTACGCTTTTTACATTTGTTTGGGATAGCCATAGTTTGGTTTTTATTTTGATATTCTTTGAATTCCATATCTTGTTCAACATGCCAAATGATTTTTGCGCCTGTGTTATTGTTTGTATAATATCTCTATTTGATCCTCGTTGCATGTCTACCATACATTCTAGATAACAGACTGTGACTTCTTCAATTGGAGTATTCCGTAGTTGTAATCTTGTATCCTGTCTTCTCTTAGATTATCTTTTACGATTTTTGTTTTATTTCGGTTTATTTTGAGACCTATTTTTTGAGCTTGCTCATTTAGTTTGTTAACTCTTGCATTTGTCTAATGTTAGGTGTTATTAAACATATGTCGTCTGCAAATTCCAGGTCTGATATTTTGTTGAAGATACCCCAATTTATTCCCATTTTGTGGTCGGATGTAGTCGTCATAACCCAGTCCATTATTATCAGGAAGAGAGTAGGGGAAAGTATACATCCTTGCCCTACTCCTGCTTTTATGTTTAATTTATTCGACAGTTTACCTACGTACAAGGCCCTTGCTGTATATTCTTCGTATATCAGTTTGATTATACGTAGAAATGTATCCGGTATTCTGTAGAATGTTAAAACTTTTCCACATTTGTTTCCTTTCTATTGAGTCAAATGCTTTTTTGAAGTCCATGAAATTTGTGATTACCTTCCCATTTCATGGTTTTGTTCTAGGATTATTCTCAGAGTAGCTAATTTGATCTGTACATGATCGTCTTTTTCTGAATCCTGCTTAGTTTTCTCTTAATTTTATTTCTATAGCTGCTTTTAAGCATAAGTTTGGTCATTATCTTGCAAGCTGTGGATAGTAGGGTTATTGGTCTTGAGTTTTCACAGAGCGTTAAATCCCCCTTCTTTGGTATTGTAACTATTAGAGTGGCTTCAAAACGAGAAGTACATGGGTGTGGCTATAGTTATGCGCCAATCGCCGGTACCAGTGTCGTAGCAATGGGTATTTTTAGGGGGACAAATTAAAATTCTAATTTTAAAGGAAAACTTTTCATGCTGATTTGTTTTTGGTTTCAAATGCTAAATAAATTAGCATGTCATACGAAATACAAGCTTTTAATCATTTTCCATTTTTTTAAAAATAATTTGTATAAAATCTGTTGTCTCTTTATAATTTCACATTATAATGACGACAGTTCAGACATCTGAATTTTGAAAAATAATATTTTCTTTATTTAGCATTTTGCTAAAATACAACATAATTAAATATTATACATACATTCAATAATATACTAATAATAATTCATATCAACTTCTTCAACATTTCTACTTTTCACAATAAACCTTTTAACTTTACCTTTAAAAATATTAATACTATTTGAAACCTTAATATTATTAAACAACGATACCTTTTCTAAAAACTGAATTAACCCCTCCAGTAGTAACTGGAGTTTGCACATACAAGGTATACGTATTTCTAGAGTAAATGATCATGAACTTCAAAATACGACGGTAACATTCCTTTTACTAATTTATATATAAAAACTAAAACTTGATACTGTAATACCTCACTGACAACTAATGTAAAATATGTTCAGTAAAATAAACAAATGTAAATTAATTACATACAAATAGTAAATATAGTAATTTATTATACAAGACGATAAAGTTAAATTTTATCCACAAGTAAATCGTTTAACGTAGGGACGAAGTCGAGACGTTGATGATTCAAGAGTGGATAGTAATAACTTTACCATTGTGTATAATACAATTTTTTTTTCTATAGGAAGAACTTTAACAATTTAAAAGAAAATAAGGAAAGTCAATCACATTTTAAAATCTCAGTAGCTAGATTGGGTTGCTAGGATAAATAAAAAAAATCAAAGTACTTTATCTACCCTTGATGTTAAAGTGCTACTTTATCTACTATTTTGAGTTGATAAAGTAGCACTTTAACAGCTGCTACAGAAAAAAAAATAAAATCATAATTCATTAATTACTGTCTGACAAAGGAGCAACACCATCGTCTTCACTGTCATCGTTATCTGAATCACCCGTATTCACAATGAAAGCTATAGTTTCTATTGCATGTTCCAACATAGGGCTTTCTTCATATATTTCTCTGCAACTTTATCTGCATTTTCACACACAGCGGCCCAATCTTCAGAAGTAATTGCGTTACATTTTTCAACTGCCAGTGCTTTTACGTCTTCTAGTTTGAATGTGACATTTCTACTGGCAACCCAGTTTTTTAACAAGGGCCGTATTTTTTCAATTGGGTTCAGTGTTGGGTGGTATGGTGGTAAACGAAGTAAATTATGTCCCATGTTCTTGTAGGAGGGTATCTAATTCGTAAACCTTGTGCCGAGGTTTGTGGATCTTAATCAATTCATACAGCTCTGGTTTAGTGAAACTCGCATCAAAAGGAATGTCTCGTACTGTTAGCCATTGTATCATGTCCTTTTTTAAATTTCCTGACGTGGGATGTTTCTCCAGAGTCGTATTGTGGTAAGAAGGATTGTCAATTACTAAGACAGAAGACGAAGGGAGATTAGGCAGGAGTTGTTTCTCTATCCAGTTCATAAAATTAGTTGAGTTCATATCGTCGTGATATTCACCTGACTTCGCTCCTACAAGAAATATAAATACTGAAAAATGTAAATAATAAATTATTTATTTAACCTTATCAGATCAAAACATGAGCAACGCATTTGGTATAAAACCGTTCGCACCACCAGCATGGACCATTATGAGTCGAGGTCCCTTTCCAATTGGTTTCTTTAAGCCACGTAAACTACTATCAGACCATTCGTAAGGGGTCGTATGTGAAGTATGAATGTATGATTCATCAGTATATATAATTGACCGTCCTTTTTCTTTATATTTCTTCAGCTGCCATAAATACAAGTTTCTTTGATATCGGATATCTTGAGTTTCCATAAGAGCTTCCCGTTTATCAGCAGTTTTTCTCCACCTAAAGCATTTAGAATCATATTTTAAATATTGTATTAAATATTTCAAACTTACTTAAAACCCATATTTTTAATTACCGAGTATAAGGTTGTCAAGCCACCTTCGAACGGCACTCCACATTCTTGCATTTTCTGCTGAATTCCTTTAAATGTAGGCCTCCTCTTGTCGGTCAAGTAAAAGTATGGTTAACGTTTCGAACAATTTCCACTTCTTCGTCTGCAAGCGAACTTTTAGGGGACGTGCGAGGTCTTTTTTTCCGTGGAGTTGAAAATGTCATACTGACTCCAGCTTGTATGTCATTGGTTTCTTTAACAATCACTTTATTTGTTTTCTCAGATATCTTTGTGGCAGCGAGAAGGCGTTCTTTAAAATTACACAATGATATCAAGGGTGCTCCGTTTTCAGCTTCCGTCTTCATAAACTCTAACACGTTTGCTATTATTTCTCGTGCCTGGCTGTGAATAATTTTTCCTTTTGTGCCAACAGTGTTTGCCATATTTCTGGTATTATCACTAAAACAATATATAATTTATTTACAGTTTGCAGTTCATTCGTTTACACGAGGTGTGTGCGGTAATCGTAACCTCAAATTCATACTGTAAATGAAAATTTTTACTTACATGAAAATAATCACATGAAAATAATCCCAATCCTAGCTGTTTAGTTCTGAAAAGTACTGTTTTAAAAAGCGAAAAGAAGTAAAAAGTAGAGTTAAACGTTGATAAACACACGAGAAAACAAAATGACACGACGAACGGCAGAAATCACCTTGTTGAACGTAATGGACTCGTCCGGACGTTTCTAGCGTTCTGCACATCGATGACGCGGTGTACTTTACGAACTGAAGGGCTTCTAATCCTTGTCTCCAGTCTTCTGGCATGTCTTCTTCTATCCAAATTTTATTTATTAGTATATGTAATACTTCAGTGGAACTCTTTATGTCTGCTTTAATCAATTCTCCCGGTATGTCATCTATTCCCGGCGTTTTTCCATTTTTCATTTCTTTGATTGTCTCTTCAATTTCCTTTTTCGTAAATTCTTCCTCGTTTACTATCATTTGTTCTATGTTCCAATGGCATGTTATCTTATTTTCGTTTTCCTTTTCTTCATACATTTTTTAGAAGTAACCCATCTTTCCATTATTTCTTTTTCTGTTTTAAATATCTCTCCATCTTCTCCTTCTATTCGATCTATTGTTCTCTTATGTCCTCCTACTATCTGTTTAGTGATTTTATATAATTCATTCGTGTCTTTCATGTGGGCAGCTTTTTCTTCTTCTCCAATTCGTTCTTTGATGTAGTTTATTTTGTCTTTCCTTGCACACTTTTTAACCTCTTTATTCTTCTCCCAATATTTTAATTTGAAAAATTCCTGTTGCTGCTCAGTTTTGGCATTCATTTGTTGTCTTTTACGATCCCTTCTTTTTTCAATTTTCGTCAGGGTTTCTGTTGTTATCCATAGTTTGTGTTGTCTTTTTTCGTATCCGATTACTTCTTTTGCTTTTTTTTTTATTGCATTTTTATATTCCTTCCATATATTTTCTATTGTTAGTTCTTTCAAGCGTTTGTTTCATCTTTGAAGCTTTCCTTGGTGTTTTCATCTCGTTCTATTCTCTTTAGGTTAAACTTTGTTCGTATTGAAGTTTGTTTGTTTTTTGTTAATTTTAATTTCATTTTAACTCGTACTAATTGAGGGTCAGTGGCCGCATCTGCTTCTCTCATCGCTCTTACATCCTGTAATATACTTTTCCATTTTTGTTCTATTATGATATGATCTATTTGGTTTCTGTAGTTTCCTCCTGGTGATATCCAGGTTGCCTTGTGTATGATTTTGTGTTTTAAAAGAATTCTGCCTATTACCAAATTGTTCATCATACAAAATTCTACCAGCATTTCTCTGTTTTTGTTTCTCATTCACGTTCCCTGTTTTCCCATCACGCTCTCCTTTCCTTTGTTTTCAGTTCCCACCTTAGCATTTAAATCTCCCATTAATATTTTTATGTCTCTTTTATATTGTCTGTGAATCTTTTGCCATGTTGTTTTTGTTCGTAAAACTTTTCCTTGCTTTGTTCATCTTTTTCGTTTTTTGGGGCATATACATTAACAATTATTAAGTTTCGCAATCTTCCCTTAAGACCATATTAATCTGTTTGACACTCCTTCCTATTCTAGCAGTGTATTTTTTATCGACTTTTCTAGTAGTATTGCTACACATTTCTCTTTTGCTGCATTCTCATTTTCGTTCCCCGAGTATATTATTTTATTTCCGTTTCCTAAAATCCTACTTCCGACTCCATTCCATCTGGTTTCCGACAGTCCCAAAATTTTTATTGCGTATCTGTCCATTTCAGTTATAATTTGTTCCACTTGACTTGATTCTGTCATTGTTCTGATGTTCCAGCATCCTATGTATTGTACATGTCAACCTCCCAATTCTTGAAATGTTTTCTTTGTTTTTTCCTCTATTGCTCGGTTTATTTTGCTTGTTGTAGGGATCTTTATTTCCTTATTTCCTCTTCTGTTCTGTTTGTCTTTATAATTCTCATGAGGTTTTCCCCTTTGTCTGATCTAAACTAACAAACACAAATACAGTAACGATGAAACAGAAAAATACTAGCAGCATTCATTTTATTGACTTATTAAAATCAATTCCAGTGCCAAAAATATACATTCAAGCATTTAAGCATTGTAAACTAACCCCTTTTATATTCACAACGACGTGCCAGCATAGGTAGCTCAATGGTTAGAGCATTGGACTGCGGTGCAGAAGTCTGGATCTCAGAATCGATGCCTGGGGGGCGGCCTACCCAGTCGCTTTAAATAATTGGGGACCTGCGTTCAAAAGAACAAGGGGTAATAATGCGGTTGTCTAATGCGTGATGCTCATCACATCACCACGTGTCATGAATTTGACACGCGACAGCCGGGTGTGAGAGCGAAGATACGGAAGCTCTGACCTTCCGCCTTGCAGGCCAAGCTCCTTCGTGGGGTGTTAGTGCCTCACCATTGTTTATATTCACAACACTACTTCATCCCATTGGTACACTTTCTAAAAACTTTTAAATATGAATTGTAATTCTCGAAAAATATTAAGTTTATCTCTTCATGACAAAGCCTTACTTGCCGGAACTTTCACCAACAAATACGTCATATACACAGATACATAATTATTTGATTTTTTTATGTATGTGAACCTTGATACGATCTCGATATCTTTAGATTACGAGACAATTGAAAGCAATGTAAACTCTGTTTTATGGAATATTTTTTAAATAATAGAAATGTTACATCTTCTCACTGAAAACTTACAGTGATCTAAGTCAGGTGAAGAAAATGGGTTTGTCTAACACCACCTATAAACAAAGTCTGTGCTCTGAGATCGGGAACTGTCAAGATGGCGGCCATAGAAGGTTGCTCAGGCTTCCACTAATGTTTGCTAGCGTCAGTTTAAGTTTCTTGAGATTTGAAGTTTTTAAATTACTTACAGTGTAAAGTCATTATTTATTATTCAGTGGATTATTTAGTAATTAGCAGTAGCTAACGGTGTTTTTGGTTTTAATGTTAAAGTGATCGTAGGTTAGAGTGAAATTTTTAGTTTTAAGTGAAGTTGTGAACAAAAACAATGCCTTTTAAGTGTTGTTTGTGTGCATCACTGTAAAGGTGAAGGTTCATAATTTTCATTTCCCAAAAACCTTTTGTGGCGGCCATTTTGATTATGTGCACAGGCTTTGTAAAGTACGTTTTTTCCTATGAACATTTTCAAGGTCAAGATAAAATTAGCAAAACTGCTTTTTTTAAATTAGAAAATTTATTTTCGTCAGGTTTTTCTGTAAATGACTTGTGTCATTTTGACATTTAAAATTAAATGTAAAAAAAGCAATTCTGAGGTGTGCAGAGGAACTGTTAGATCTGCAACCTAACATGCCAGAAGAAGTTTACGAAAGATTACCTAAAAACAAAACTTCTTTAATGCCAGATTTTAAATTTCCCACCAATTTGTAGTTCTAAAAAGTTACTAAAACAAATTTTACCAACATATATTTCTAAAGGAATTCAAGTAATACCCATGGTAATGCCAACATGAACCCTAAATTCTTTGACCTTCAAAATTTTTATAGGAAAAAAACCTACTTTAGGTGGTGTTGGTTTGTCTAAGATGCATTGCATAGAAAACATAAGGAAATTTGATCCAAAAACTGTCGATGAAATGTCACTTTAGTAAATGTGGAACAATCTGAAACATGACGTTTACTTTCTGTGCATTTCAAATAAAGTGTGAAATTCCATTTTTTGGTTGTAAACTCGACCTTCACTCAGCTGTTACAACCAATATATTTTGTAGGGGGAACGGAGGACGTTGATGTTCTCGGCAACTTTCCCCGAGGAAATTCAGAGGTTGGCAGCGAAATTCCTAGACAATTACATATTTGTGACAGTAGGAATTGTGGGTAGTGCATGTAGCGACGTAGAGCAAATCTTCCACCAAGTGGACAAGTTTAACAAAAGAAATAAGTTAGTGGAGATCCTCAAGGAAGAAGGTAATTTTTCAAATAACAATTGCTTATGCTAAATTTAATTAATACTTACAATTTAGGTTGCGAACGAACTCTAGTCTTCGTTGAAACTAAAAGAAATGCTGATTTCCTGGCTACATACTTGAGTGAAAACGACTTTCAGACCACCAGTATCCACGGTGATCGTATGCAGCGTGAACGAGAGGAAGCTTTAAGTGATTTTAAGAATAGTAAACGCAATATTCTAGTCGCAACTGCAGTTGCAGCCAGAGGGCTTGACATTAAAAATGTAAAGCATGTTATCAATTACGATTTACCAAAAAGTATTGATGAATACGTGCATCGCATCGGGCGCACAGGGCGTTTGGGTATGTTACAATATGTGGATTATGCGATTATTATTTTTAATTTTTCTTCTTTTCATTCAGGAAATAGAGGTAAAGCTACCAGTTTCTTTGATGATTCTCACGATGGGCCAATAGCAGGCGATTTGTCAAGAATCTTGAAACAAGCCGGACAGCCCGTTCCTGATTGGTTAGGACGTGGTGGAGGTGGCTCATACAGCAGCAGTGCTTTCGGTGGTAGAGACGTGCGCGGGGTAAGTTTCGTGTGCTTTATATTTATTCTGTTACAATCACCGAAATGTTTACACTTGTGTATGAACAGCAAACTGCCTTTTTATATGCTGCTACACTCGCCAAACATAACTTTTGTTGTGTTGACGCTTGCCTTCAATGTTTGTTATTTAGATTTTTTTTACGTAATTGCAATGATCATATAGGTTTTTTTTTTGAGATTGAAAAAGTAACTTTTTATCGTCTTAATTACGGCTTTTTTTGCACATAACCTCCACTGTTGTCTTTTTTTTTTTAAATTTATCCTACCGACGTCCATAGCCCCCTGGAACTGCTTTTGCATTACTTCAGAGGGCGGGGGCTTCACTTAGATTAAACTTAACTAAGCAAATCTCGAACGCCTGGGCCGGGAGTTGAACTTAACTGCAGGCACTATTAGCCCACTGGGGCCCTTAGTTACAACTGTGGTTAAGTAGGAAGTCTTGAACAATATTTATATTTGAACGAGGCTAGATTTTAAATTTTTTTTTTTTCTCGACTTCACTTTTGTTTGCATTTCAAAGCTTTCCACGTAGTTTATGGGTTCTTTATGATATGGCATTAAATTTTCATTTCCCCAGTTGTTCCTCCTTCTTTCTTAATTAAATTAGACATCCTATAAATTAAAAATTCTTAATTTCTGTTTTATCAAGTTTTTTAGCAAACCTCTTCTAATTCTACCTTTGGTTCAAGCAGAAATATTTTCAGTTAGTAATACTAGAAGTACTTCGATATTATCAGGTTATATGTCGATAACTTGTTGCACAATAATAAAAGAGTGTCAAAGTGACACGATTTGTTATTGTGCAGGAAGTTTGAGACGTATAACATGTTCGAAGTACGCATTGTATTCGATTTATTTATTAAGTAAATTTAGGAACAAATAAATATTATAGTGGCAACTCGATAGCTCCATTTGTTTGTATTAACCTAGCTGAAAGTCATCTCCATGAAAACAACGTCAAGTTGACAAAATTTACATATTGCGTCTTTGCATCGTCTAGTGAAGTTACTCTAGTATAATCAATTTTGTATAGTCGAAATTATACAAGACAATTGAACTGGTATCATTGTCAAACGATGGCATTCTTCAATTTAAAAAAACGACCAATCGAACGATTATTTTAGTGAGAATATAATTCATGTATCACGTGACGCAATTTCAACCAATGAGGGGCATGCAAATGCCTAGTTACACATTATCACAGCGGTAGTAATTTATTTTCGTAATTGTTTTACGGGTGATCATAAATGGTTGTGATTTTTTCTTAGGTTGGCACTGTTAATGTTGGTTACCCTGCTGTCAATTTTAAGTCCGTGTCAAATTCGACGTTAGCAGGTTAGGTTTTGTGTCAGTTTGTGTCAAAACTGACGGAAAATCTAACCTGCTAACCTCGAATTTGACATAGACTTAAAATTGACAGCAGGGTAACCAACATTAACAGTGCCAACCTAAGAACAAAAAGTAAATATTTGATATTTTGCATTTCATTCAATATATTCTCTTTCCAAATATAATTCGTGTAATGATTAATAATCGATAATTTTTTACTCGTTAAAACCGAAACAGCAAATTTAACTCGTGCTACGCACTCGTTAAATTTCAGTTCCGGTTTTAACTCGGAAAAAAATCATCGATAATAATCATTCCACTTGTTATATTACAACTGACAATATTTTGAGGAGCTTTATGCGACAAATTTTTCTGTAACTATTTTTCAATAAAAAATAACTTTGATTTTAGTTTTAGAATAGTATATTATGATACAAGTGTATAAGTACGCCTTTAAAGAACACGCGACGAGTTTAAGAGCACGACGCGCTGCGGAGTGCTTTAATTGGTCTTATACACGCAATTTTTTCTACGATCGTAATAGAAATATAAAAACTTAGTTTGGTGAAACTTTTTCCGTCACATTGTGTTAGATATTCTAGGTTATGTTGACATTCAAATTTAGTATTAAAACACACCACCAATGGCAACGTGTGAATAATACTTATTTTGGGCGCTAATATTAAGAGTGCTACAAACGTCGCTTTTGACATTAGAAACAGTGCAAAAATTGTCATTTTGACACGATCGTAGAAAAAAGTTTTGTTTGTAGAAATGTTGCTAGGATCGGTTACTATGGATACAATTTAAAGACCAGTACTTTAGTGAATTTATAATTTTAGTGTTTACGAGTATTTTCATTGACCATTTTCAATAATTTAAAAGTTAAATTGTCAAGACGAATTGAGACAAAATATTGCCGACAATTTTTGTGATTCAGATTGTCTTGTTTTTATTGCTTTAGACAATAACGACTCATGCAAGCACTCGTCGTTATTTTCGTCGCCACAGAAACTCATATCTGAATCGCAAAAATTATTGTCGGCAATATTTTGACCTCTCGTCCTATTATTACTGATTATTTTTTTCGTACCATTTTCAACCAATCAGTAGACTGGATTTAGATATTTTATCAGTAATAATAGGACGCGAGGTAAAAATATTGCCGAAATTTTTTTCTGTGGCTACGAAAATAACGACGAGTGCTTGCATGAGTCGTTGTTGTCTAAACTCTAAAGCGCTAAACGCTATACAACGTTCCCAACCGTTCCTATGTGCGGAAACACGCCTATACTTTTCAACAGGAACAGAAGAGCGCTGCTCAGCGTTGTAAACATAACCTTAAAAACACAACAGAACCTACAAAAACTAACGTTGCAGTGTTTGTAGTTAGCTTCACGATGGATGATTTTGATGTTTTTATACTATTTTATAATCTGTATTTAATGACCCTAACGATCAACCTGCAAAATACGGAATATAATACCACAGCTCATGCTCATTTTGGATAATCTGGTATTTTTGGTTATGTTTGGGTAGCGTTGATAGTTCACGGCGTTGGCAGCGTCACAAGTAGAAAGTTGATCAATTTCAGCAGTGTAGAGCGCCGACGCGCATTCGTTCTGTGCAATGCTAACACTTCACCATATGAGCAAACTTTGGCTTTGACATGTGGAGACGGTCAAGAGCGGTAGAGAGCGTCTATTCTGTTTCACGCTTAAAGCAACAGAAACAAAACCATCTGAATCACAATAATTATCGACAATATTTTGACTTCGAGTCTTATTCGTCTTGACAATTTAACTTTTATATTAATGAAAATGGTCAGTAAAAATACTCGTAACACTAAAATTAGAAATTCACTAACTAGTGGTCTTTTAATTGTATTCATAGTAACCGATCCTAGCAACATTTTTACAAACAACTTTTCTAAAACTAAAATCCAAGTTATTTGCCATTAAAAAATAGTTAGTCGCTGAAATAAAGCTCCTCAAAATATTGTCACTGAAATAATCGTTCGATTGGTAGTTTATTTTTAAATTGAAGAATGCTGTTGGTTGACAATGACACTAGTTAAATTGTCATATTATTGTTGTCAGATAATTTGACCAGGCCTTCTACTTGAGTTAATACAATAGATTTTCTTATTATATGTAATTTCACTTGAATTTAACACCTTGATTGTTTAATAGTCTGGAAAGCACCTATAGTCCATTTACTTGACATCTGCACTGTCAGTGTCACATTTAAAAAAAAATACCTCAAAAATAATGTGTTTTTTATTCGACTGTACAGTAATTTAATTGTTAAAATGTAAAAAATAGCACTGGTGCCAACATAATGTCAGTTTGACAGTGCAGATGTCAAGTAAATGGACTATACATGCTGTAATTTATATATTTTCAAGTATTCCATCTTTATTTATTTGTAAATCCATCTTAATTGCCTGTTCTTTTAAACTTCTGAACTCTTACAATAATTAACCAGTCGTAAAGTACATTTGTTTTTCTATAATAATTTTCAAGGTCAAGTTTCTAGGGGATAAGTTGCATTCGTGCAGGGTCTCTAGATTTAATAATGTTACATAGATTTTTAGTTTTTTTTTCCCACTAAAAAAATGATTGTCATTTTGACAGATATGTCATACGAACAGCATAGTAAAATATTGCAAATTTATTAATTGTTAAACTTGCAATATTTGAAAATAAACATAATGAACGTTTGCAAAATTAAAGGTAATTGTAATTAAACGACAAATTGAAAGAATGATAAATTTTGACATTCAAAATTGACCCAACCATAATTTTGAAAAAGTTCTACCAACACGAGGTAGAAATATTTCCTAGCGTTTTAATCACATATCTACCAACATTGTAACACTTTGACAATTATTATAGAAAAAAAATGTACTTTAAATAAAACTAATGATATGTAGGTATTTTGAATTATTGCTTGAATTTTATATTACCGAAACTTGTATTTCCATACATTCTAATAAAAATTAGACACTGATTATATCAAATAAAATTTAATTAGTTTTGAAGAGCTGTATATAATAATAATTATATTCTGTATTTTAGGATGACTATGCCCAACCGAAAGCTGTTGAAGTAGAAGAAGAGGAGTGGTAGATTTGTATCCTATCCTGTTCCAGTTCATGTAAAAGTAGTATTTTTCATTATGTTTCACCTATTACTTACATAATGTTGATTTAATAAGCTTTTGTTTCATTTCGTTTCTTATACTGCAAGACTGAGAATTGCAAGACCTTAAAGCATAAACTAAATAAGGCTTTGAAGTACGTGTTACTTATGAGGTCGTATTCTTTGTAAACGTGTACCGTGCAAAGAGAACTAGTGGAGAAATAAGTAGTGTACATTCTCAAACTGACGCACTTGTATTATCGAGCATTGATACTCTTACTTATCGACATAGTATCACGATTGTTAATATTTTTTTGATTAATCTTAAGCAAAAATAAATCCTTAAAAAATATTAGATACTATGTGACACTCGGATGAACCTGTGATTTGTTGGTATTTCTTAGGACATGACATCATACTCTTTTGCGTGGTTAAACAAAAGTTATAAATGATATGTTAAAGAATACTGTTTTGTTTTACATTTAGTTTATGGTTTTCAATAATTAAATATATTTTTAAGATACTATTTCGAATAATAGTGTTTGACAGTTTTTGGAACATTTCCATGTGTTTGTTACGGATAATGGAAACTAGATCTGTAAGTTGTATTTTCAATAAAATGTTTCTAGTACCTGCAGTTTAGTTTATTTATTACTAGCAGAGTTACGTGTTCTTCTCACGGAATATTATACTAAAAAGTGTCAGTTTGCAAACTCGAAGCTGGGAGTTTAGCATTGCCTTGAACCTTTTTGATGACTGTTCGCCAATTCAACTTACAGGAAAGATAATGGATGTCCAGCGTACATACATCAAACAAGTAGAGACACTCATGCCAAAAGGTGAAACCTGTCTTAAGAGTGCCTGAGACAGTGACTTAGGGAGTGTTTCTAGGCTTGACTACCAGATGGAAGAACAAAGTTCTAACAGTCTGAGCTTGTTACTGGCTCTGCTACCAATCACAATGTGATAAAGTAGTGCGCCATCTGTTATTACTATCGAAAAGTACCCCCCAGGAGACGTTCAAGGTCATTCTATTTGGAATTTTGACATCAAAGGCACTGACTGAGTGTTTCGACTTGTTTGCTTTATGTACGCTGCTATGTCCTTATGTTTGCACAAGCTGCCACCAATCTGTATAATGGTATTGGAGAAAAGTGATAATTTGTGCGGCGAGACGGTACTACACGATTATCAAGAATTGACATTACGGGCCGAATTCAGAGACGTAAATTGAGTAACACTCACACTCATCTCATACTAACCTCACCCTAATCTTACCAATTGGTATTCACAGTCAAATAGTGACCGATGAGTGACTAAAATTTGCCTAATAAGTGAGTGACAGATAAGTGAGATATAAGCTAGAGTAGGGGTACCCTAAAGTTCCACTCAAAGCATAAATTGAGGTTACATTGTACCATTTTACCTATAATGGATGATTTTTGGGAGTTTGTTGATTATGCCCATAAAGATGCTTTTTTACAAATACCAAGGTAGTGTTTGATGTGATAAATAGATGAAGCAAGGTTTTTATGTCGACACTTTTTTTTGCAGATTTATCTTACTGAATAACTTAAATCTATTAGAAAGATACACAAATACAGAGCTCGTACGAGTGCGGTTTGGTAGGTAAACGATAAGTGACATTATTTTACTAATTGTGTATCCACAGATTGAAAATTTAAACAATCGTGGTTCGTGGATTTACAATTTTACCTATTTTGAAATTGTATGTAGCTTTGAGTTGTTTTGGAAGAGGTAGCTATCAGCTATGTCGTAAAAAACCTGCCAGAATTTTCTAAGTAATAAATGCTATACTGTTTTATTATTTTCAGAGGGTATGTGGTGATATTTTATCTGTCAGCTAGTCATCCGTCTGCAGGATAATTAAAAATGTCAGCGAGCAGTTAGCAAGTAATTTGGAACCACATATAAAATTTTCATAACAATGTATTTTTTAATTTAAAAAAAATGAAAATATAATTAACCAGTTTTTATCGTCAATAAAAAATAATATTTAGAAATGTACATTTATTTATATTTAATTTCTTTTCAGTAGAAATATAACAAGTGATTATATTTTGATAGGAAATATTACGAATGAAGAACAAACAGTCAACATTTTTATTAAAAACAATAAAACGAAAATCTAAATATTAAAATTTAACGGGGTTTTTTCAAAACTACAGTAAGTGGACCGGTCATTTCCAAAAATTTCCGATTATCAATAATCGCCGTTGCTATGGAAAATTTCCAACTAAATATGTATAAGCGATATTCTCGAATACAAACGCACGCCAAATCGGCAAGTTAAAAACGCCGTGTGAGGTTATATCACATTATACAGCTGAAATCTTTATCATGAAGTTTGTGTTTTAGTGATTTCCAGTGCTACCTCACAGTTATTTGGTAAAATCTCCTCTGCCAATCGTTCCCCTAACAAACATTTTGACAATTGCGCCACTCAACCTTCACTTACATTAGTCACTCATAGCTATCTCATTCTGAATACCGCAGATGAGTTTGAGTGAAACTCACACTAACATGAGTACTCAATGAGTGACGGTTGAGGTGAGTGTTAGTGTTAGTTAAGTTACGTCTATGAATTCGGCCCTACGTCAGATACCGACCATCAAGAAGGACCATGTCCAAAATATTAGAAAGCTACTTAGTCCAATCGGTATGTCCAAAATTCCCGACAGTCACCTGCCATGGATGATCCATTGTGGTTACAGTGCCTTGATAGAGACAGTGGCAACAATAGGCACAATTTGCCACAAAATGGCGGCCAATGGCCTACTAACTTTAATAAATTGAACATTTTTAAATGGTCATGGTTACACAACGTATAAATAATATGTTGGTGGCATTGTAAGTCTATGTCAAATTTGAGATTATCAGGTTAGGTTTCCCGTCAGTTTTGACACAAAATTTAACCTGTTAACCTCGAATTTGACACAAACTGACGCAAAACCTAACCTGCTAACCTTGATTTGGTATAAACAAACAAAGGCATCCACAAATTTTGCCTCTTAATGGTGGCCAATTTGAGCGACCAATAAAAAAGAATGCACTCTATTGTCGCCACTGTCTCATATAAAGTCTGTTACAAAACTCTGACTATAAAATAAGGAGTAGCAAAGGCTACCGGATTCTCAGCCGGAGCTGGTCGTGGGTCGAACAGAAGACTTAAAGCGTAAGCTGAAACGGTGAGTAATTTATGGGCGCCAAGTAGCATAACCCAGCACTTTGCTAATCATCAAACCAGACACTACGGAAGGTGCTACTAAGCGATCCTGAAAATTAGAGGTAGCGACAAGGACACACAAATCAAATTCGCAGGCATAAGTAACGAGTATATATAATTTAATAGAATATTAACATTCATAAAATATTAACAGTGCTCGGTAGTATATCACAACAACAAATATCACAAACCAGATTTCATATAATAATATCGAAGAATTTATCACAGATTAAACTCACCAGATTAAATAAATAAAGTCGTAGATCGTAGCAATTCGCATGTATGACCAAACGCGTCTCAAATTTAAGCGGTAGTTAAGGTTTTGTTTTGCTTGTCAAGTTGAAATCAACGCTAAACCCTCAGTTGCAAAAATACATAACTGTACTAGTAATCAAATGTACACAAAACCCATTATTACCCAAGATCTTGGTTGATAGGGGCGCAAAATTACCCGAAACACGCTAATTAAATCTCGCCCTAAAGGGGCGTAATTGCTTAAACAACGATCGGACTGATTTCGCTAATTTCTTGCAAAGTGGGGCCGCACTAAGCCAAATTCAACCGACTGACGGATCTCTCCACTGAGATCGAGTCTAAAATCGTTCAAATGGGCGTATGCAAGAATTGCTATTACAAAATTTACAAAAATGTATCACATTGAAATGTATCACAACAAAAACGTCGGGGGACGTCTCCCAGACCAATTTCACACCAAGATATACATTTTCATGCTAGGATGAGCGTGACAAAACCGAATTACAAATATTCGTGCATCGATCAACCAAAGATGCCTTTCACCACATCCATCTTCTGACAACTCAAAATGGCCAATGATAATTTGACAGCTAGGCCCAGAAAATTCCAAATTTGCAGAAAAATCGCATCTGCAACCAACATAGCACGCGTACAACGTGAGGCCTAATCTGCAGTGACTTTACTCGAGGAAATGGGTAACTCAAACTAGGCTATTATAGGGTAAATAGTTAGAGCGAAATGTGCAAAGTGCCTTGAATTAGGCAGGGATAAGGCAAATCGTTAAATTAATACGAAAAGTGACTTTTGGCCCATAACAAGTCACTGTATTTGTGGTTTGTTAGGGGGGCCATCTGCGAGTGTAGTGATGAGTTGTCTGTGGGTTACGCAAATAAGGTTTGCCCCCATCTTGAAAAAATGTTGAGTCTTTTTATTCTCACTTCCTGTGGAGACTACATTGATACGGCATTTTAAAGGACGTAAAAATTTCTACAATTTATATTCTATTAATTTTTTTTTGGGCTAATGTTTCTTTTATTTATTGCACGAGAAACTTAATCAAAGCTGAACAAACTGTTTTTCGTATTTTTATCAAAATGTATAACTTGTACAAGAAAATTGTTTATTATCGAACTTGTAGGGCAGAAAAAAACTTGCAATTCGGTGTATATAGTTTTTTATTTTCCATTTATATAGAACATTGTAGCAGGTTAGGTTTTGAGTCAGTCTGTGTCTAAACTGACAGAAAACCTAACCTGATGACCTCGAATTTGACATAGACTTGCAGTGCCACCAACATATTATTCATACGTTGCATTACCATCCTAAAACTAGCTGTACCAGTTTTCTATGCAGCCGATGGTACAGTTGTGGCCAAAAAAAAATGGGACAGTTACGTCTTTTCGCGATTATTCCACCTTTCGTCACTGCATTTATATGCAGCTAAATTACTTTGACGTATTATTTTTAATTTGGAATTGTTTGACAGATGTCAAATATTCAATATTGCAATATGACATATTAATAAAACAAATTCAAGCAGCTAGAATTAGACAAAATCTGTTATAAGAGTTGTCCCATATTTTATTGGCCGCAACTGTACCATATCAACTAAAAGTAAAAAATCTGGTGTGATACACGCACACAACTTCTTTTTGCAGTCATCTTATAATTAGCCAAAAATTTAATTTTTAATTTTTAAGCATTTGTCAAAAATTTTCAAAAATTACAAATTCTTCAGAAACCGTACAAAATTGAGCGCTATACCAAATTCGCCGAATCGAGTCAGCAGGCGTAAACAAATTCACGTGAACACTATAGAACTTTGTTCACACGATTGCGGCTTGTACGGATAAAAATTGTAAGTTACAAGCTGTTATAATCCATTCAGAAAACTCCCGTGACGTAAAAATCACTATCAGTTGGTTAATATGAAAATCGCTAGTAGGGTGTTAGTAATTTTTGCATTTTATGTTGGCGCCATTTTCAATTTAAATTTCAAGGTTTTGTTGTTTTACTTTCACTTTGACATTTGAATTATTAAAGTACATTTCATTTAATTTGGTTGCATATATAATACAACATTACTTACTAAAGTTATTAATAAATTATGTTTTTACTTTGTTTCACTAAAACTACGATTCATATTTAAGTTTAGCAAAATAACAAATAATTTTTCATAACCTTACTTACAAGTTTGACGTTAAGTACATTCACTAAAAAAGTTGATAGGTTCTGTACATAAAGTACACTCCAACATTTTCATTTGACAGCGTAAACGTCACGGGAGTTAACTGAATGGATAATAGGTTCCTGCGGCCGCTCTAAGGGTCGGGCACGTTACAGTTTGGCTGCGCAACTTTTTGTTACGGCACGCGTTTGTTATCACCGTTTTTACCTTTACGCTGCATAAACTTGATTACGTTGTCTATAATTTCGCGCCCTTAACTTTTAATCGTCTTGCCCTTAACACCAACCTTTAGCCATTGTTAATATATAATAATAGCGGTCGAATGCTAGCGTTAAAATTCGACGTGCAGGTCGTCGGTCTGTGAACTCAGTATAATCACTGCAAACAACGGGCCAATTGCATCGTGCGCATGCAGCTAACACGGACTGATCACGCGCCAATGTTTATTTACTTCCACTGACTCGACTTCGTGAATTCGGTATAGTTGAAGATACAAATTTTCTCTAAAATTTTAAACTGAATTCAAATTTGTAATAATATACCGGGTGTTCTATTTAAAATAGGCCTTAATTAAAAAATAGAAGAAAAAAACAAAAACTCATTTTAGAGGTATACAGCTGGAAAATCACCTATTTTACATCAATTGTTATAGTATAAAACTGTTTTAGTGACGCCTCGGGGGGTACGAGAGTGCCACCTAACTTATCACAGCCGGGAAACGTCACCACTTGCCCTGGAATTCTTGAAAACAAGACTAATAGCCACGGCTTACTGCGTTCAGGGAGATGGGTGAGGTCCTATGAATGGGATGCCATAGGGACAAGTGCGACGACATATACAGGGTGTTACCAAATAATAGAGGGCCACGGGATTCGGAATTGTGACCCACATTCGACAGAACCCCGAAAGCCAAGCCACAGTATAAACATCAATCAGTAGGGACAGCTAGCTTAATTTTGATGTCAGATTTCCAGTACGCATGTCGGTGGTTTGGCGGTCCTTCACAAATTTACCGACCGCGGCGCGGCACTCGCTTTCCATAAGCGCCGAACATAAATAATGAAAGTAAAAGATACAAGGGTTCTTTTCATTGTGAATCATTTAATATTGTTATATTTATTGGAATGGATTAAACTTAATGGTTGTATTTAATATTTATAAAAATAAACCAAGGTAACATTGACCAATGTATTTAATTTGTTAAGAAAATTCTATAATAGCATTATTTAGAAAAACATAGTAAATGTGCATTAAGAATTGTCTCTAATAGATATAAAAAGTTTGTTTAAAAACAGTTACAAAAAACAACTCACAAAAGCATGTATGTAATTTGGCTATAATAATTTTGGTATAATACAAAAAATAGAATCTCTGCCTTAATTTGTCTAATTTTGGTGATAACAAATTAAATAAAGGCTCAAAACAAATCTACGAGAGGAGAAGCTACAGATACAGTTAATTGGATATAGAATACAGGACATTATACTAGTTGAGGGGATTTGGATTTATTCATACGTACAAGATATTAGAAGAGGTAGGTATTTTACAATTTATTATTTGATTTGGGTGTTCTGTGGACGTTGCTTGAGACATCAGATTATCTGCAAAAAGGGGAACAAAGTTACAATTGGGATTTATAAAAGGATAGAAACTTACCAGGACTTGGATCGTGTGACGGTGACATGCAGAAGGAGCCGTGGCATCCGGCAGGAACAGTGACATCCAGGAGTAACCAGAACAGGATTTTGGAACCAAGAGAGTTGATTTGACCGGACGGAGCCAGAAGGAGGTTACCAGGAGGTAGATCGTGTGATGGTGACATCTAGGAGGAGCTAGGACTGGAATTAGGAATCTGAGCAGTTGGTTTGACAGGTCAAAAGTAGCTGAAAGGAGTCACGGACCATCAAAGGGGTTGCTGTTGATGAATTGGACATTGAGTGCTGCAGTCTATCGATGACAGGATCCAGTAGTGATTGGTGTTTGCAGTGAAAGCATGAGCAGCTATTAAGGTTTGTTAAGATAAGTTGAAAAAGCATTTTGAATAACTGTCAATTTTGAAAGTGATAACATAAACTTTAGTTAGTACTTACATAGGTGATTTGAATAGTAGTAAATGTCAATGTGAGATACAGTTGTCAGTTTACCTGGTTTGATTAATTTTGAAAGTCAAGTTTGACGTTAAGTATCATTGATAGCAAACTAGATTTTGATGAACCCACCCTGAAAATAAGAGCTCTCGATTTAAAAGCAGTTATCATTTGATACTTAAGACATTACATGAATTAAGGTATAGCTATTGCAATATATGTACCTAGTGTTATGTTAAAAGTCAACACGTTTATTTAATTTATTTTAAAGAGTAATGTTTGGAGTACAGGGGCCAAATTATTATTTTATTGTAAATTATTTTTAGTATTTTAATATTGGGTTGTAATAGGTTAGCCAGAGGGTTATAAGTTTGTTTTATTTATCCAGTTCTTCGTTTATTTCTGGTGTGAAAAATTTAGTTACAGTTATGTGTGTATATTAAATAATTGATTTAAGATAATTAAAAACAGTAATAGTAGTAAGCTTAATATCATCTTTGTATTTTTTTTACATTTTATATTTTTAGTTTTATTGAGGAATTTATACACTTTACTTTTGTTTCGTTTCTATTTGTACTACAAAAAGAAAAATGCACCCTAAATATAATTTTAAAAAATTGTGTACTGTTTATGTATTTCAGTTTTTATCCATCAGTTGTGCAGATAAGTAACAAACAACTGTCATGTGTTTATATCTTTGTATTTTTTAACGTTTTATATTTTTAGTTTTATCAAAGAATTTATACTCTTTACTTTTGTTTAGTTCCTATTTGTACTACAAAATGAAAAATGTACCTTATATACAGTGTGAAAAAATTTAATACCTGACCTTCATGATTTTGCATTGCTCAAAACAAAAAATTACAAGTTGTTAATATGAAGCTGAAGTTTTGTATTTAGACTTATTCTTTCATTACAAACAACTTTTTCTTATAACATTTTCCTGTAATATCAAAATTAAAGATACTTCTCTCTTTCCTATTTTCACATTTCATAATTTATAAACACCCCGTATATCAAATTTCAAATTTCTCCATGACACTATGGTTTTTATAAGAAGCTAAAACTTTTATAAAGAATGACTTCTACGAAAAACTAAAAATAAAAAAGTTGTCCTTGTAAACTCAATCCGAAGACATACTGTCTTAATGTGTCATTTATACAAATAGGTAGAAAACAGCATATTATTCATTTTTCTCATAGTTACTACCATCAGAATCGCCAGGATAGTCTTTGCTAATGTGAAGCATGTGGTCAAATTTCAAATTTTAGCGCTTTTTCTACTAGCGCTATCTAGTGACAAGTTAGTGAAGGACCGCCAACATAGCCATGTTGGTTTTAAAACGACATAAGAACATCAAAGGGGCAGACGCTAGCTGTCCCTACTGATTGATGTTTATACTGTGGCCAAACGGGGTAGGGCAAGTGCAGCCTTGTGACTCCCCAGAACCAGTAACTGGAGCGCTCGGACCTACCTTTGACGCTCACAACTTTGTTCAAGCTCCGCTTTACATCAATCTTACACTGCAGACTGCTTAACCTGAAACTCGACATGCAGTACACAAAGAAAATACACCAATAGCATTTAACAAATAGGTCTATTGTTCTGACACACAAATATAGTTCTGTACAGTCATTAGTACACAAAATAGGGTTGCTGGCATTAATTAGTACTCCGATAAAGTTGTTGCCACTCAACAGCACACAAAATACGGTTACAAACATTCACTAGTAAATGAAATATGATTACTGGTGTCAGGCCATTTTCTAACTTTCCGTAATTCCGATAATTAAATAAACCTTTAGAACCGTTTTGGTACATATTTGGCGAGTCCGTCTGTATTTCAGACCCGTTTCGGCATCATAGTGTCTTTACGGCAGCTTTCCGCATCACCCAAGGTCCTAGCCCGCACCTAGCTCTCAATTCATCGCTTTATGCAGCTACGCGTCCCTTTTTATTGTAGAGTGTCTGTTTTCTAAGTTCCTTAAAATTTAGCTCGTGAGAGCGAGTGAGAAAACCTTCCCGAATTTTATTTGAAGCATTTGTCAATTTCTTTCAAACCAAGACAACTGCAGTTAGTATGACGCGTGGCCCTGGCTTCTCATTGGTTACTCCAGCTGTGCGTAATGGCAGCTGGGCTCGTGAACGCGTCTGGTAGCTTGAAGCATCAGTTTTTAGTCATTCAGCCTCGATCCGTAGCATAAGGGAGTTGACGTTGCAGGTTGTGTGGGCGTCTTAGCACTCAGATTTTCCTTTGGTGCTGACTCAGCAGAGTTTCTGTGTTCTTCTTGATTCCGTGCTGCTACAGCCTCTTCTCGTTCATGTTTCACCAAGGGGGCAGTAACATTTCACCCACGCTCATTGCAAAAAAGGGGATCACGTAGGACGTCAGCATTTCGCCCATGCCACGTTTCAAGATCGTAGCCTGCAGGCCTAGCTACCAACCCAGGTAAATGTATGTAATAAACTGTTATAATTTGCTGTGCTGCGAGCGAGCGTTATTTTCGAAACCGACCATTTAAATCTGTGCAACGGATTGCTATAAATTGCTGCGCTGCGAGCGAGCATTTGTTTTCAAAAGTAATCATGTAAACTTACGTAATACACTCTTATAATTTGCTGTGCTACGAGCAAGCGTTGTTTTCGAAACCAACCATTTAAATCTGTGCAACGAACTGTTATAAATTGCTGCGCTGCGAACGAGCATTGTTTCCAAAATTAATCATTTACATTTATGTAAGAAACTGTTATAAATTGCTACGCTGCGAGTGAGCATTTGTTTTCGAAATTAATCATTTAAACTTATGTAATAAACTGTTGTCACTTGCTGTGCTGCGAGCTAGCATTGTTTTCGAAATTAATCATTTAAACTTATGTAATAAACTGTTGTCACTTGCTGTGCTGCGAGCGAGCATTGTTTTCGAAATTAATCATTTAAACTCTGTGTAACGAAGCTGACGATTGTGTTCTAAATCGTTTTGCTGTAAGGCAGTATGATCTTGTGAATCCCAGCCCATTTGAAGCGTCAATTTTGAGAGGCGCTAACTCAACTGTCCTTTCGAAGCCTGCACGCAATCGGGAGTTCCCAGCATCATGTACGCCACGAGAAAGAGTACAATCGAAGCGTGCCGTTCTCAAGGGTATGTAGCAGCCAGTTCCAGGTAAAATGTTTTAGGCCGGCGTGATAAGGTTGCGTTTAACTGCAAGCTTTTGCTAACGCTAAGGAATGAATTTTATTAGCGAATAATGTGTGTGTGGCTTGCATTTCAATTTAAACAGGACCGGATTCAAATAAGTATCGACTTCAGCCAATTTTAACATTGTTTTCATTAAACATTCTGACATTTGCGTTCTTTTAAACACAATTATTTCAAGTTATTTTTTATGATGTTTTACGTTGTTCACGTTTGTAACATGCCTTCGAGTAGCCTCAAGCTACACCGCACGTAGGTTGTTTTAGAATTTAATTCACCTTTATTTTATGTCTTTTGTGTTTCTGTGTGTTTTTCTGCTTTTATGGTTTTATTTGTTTTTGACGTCAATAAATGATATAAACAAATCGGCTTTTCTTGTCCATTGTTTAAAGTTAAGTTATAGTCCGACCAGCGCTACTAGAGGAACTAGACTCTTGTTCTGGCAGATAATGATCTTTTATAAGCCACTAACGAAGATATTAAAATAGTTTAATGTTCACTGAGTTAGCAAAGGGATAAAAAGGACCAATAATTATTTAAATATCAAGGAGTACGCGACGTCTTGTTCAAATTTAATGTATCCACAGAGGAGTAAAAAATAGGTACTTCATGATATGCTACTTAAAAAAGTATAAAATAATTTTTGGAATTATATATTTATAAATTAATAAACTATTTCACCTTGCTCTTTTTATTAATTTTATACCCTACCCCCCCCCCCCCCCTCCCACATCGACATTATTTTCTTCGGTCAGCATCTACTCAATGTTGGTAACCTTAAGTATATTCGGTTTCGTGCCAGGTAGACATATAATCCGCATGTAAAGTATCGTCTTCTTCCAGCAAATACTTTTTGAGGTATACTGCCAACAGACGGACAGACAGACAGACGCACAGACAAACAGACGGAATTGAGAAAACATGTTTTCCGTCATCTAGGAACCCCGAAACGGGAAGATCGGAAGATGACTTTTTACGATTACAATACTTCCTTCGTCTTTTCGACGGTAGAAGTAAAAATAGGGAATCTCTATAATATAATTTTCCTTAATGTGTGTTTGTCTGTGGCACAAAATAAAATCTCACGTTCCGGCTTCGCAGATGTTTATATTTGTTTAGGTTTTGTTTTTCTTATCTTAGCGTTCGGATCGGAGCTTGACCTTTCGCGTATCCCATTTCACGTGCGAGTAGCTCGCAATTTGCTTGTTTATAATAAATTTCATGAACTCCAAAATCCTTTGCAATGATCAACTAAATGTCTGCCTATTTATGCTTTAGGCACCTACCAACGTATTCCATGATAAATCAAGTTATTCGGGGGAGGATTATCTGGATCATCTCTGGGGTTATGTACCTATTTCTTTTATATTTCTGCTTAACAAAATACGTATATTAACTTTGCAGATGGTAATTGGGTTGCCTACAAATAGCCTACGAATTTTACTCGAAAAACTTCTGCCATACTAACCAACTACCCACTCTGTGCAGCTGGGGCTACATACAGTTACTTTGATGAATTTTGTAAAGGGGTAATTGGGAAAAAAATTGAAAGCCCCTGGTCTAGGCTATAAAGAACACTATTTTAAAATATTACCTGAAAAACATGTTTCTCAAATTTTTTTTAACGTAATAAATAATTCATTTTAAGTATTGGCAAACATTTATAGCACATGATTGTTTTGTTTATCCTATTATTTTGTTATGCAGGAATATTTTTGTACTCCACCTACCTAACCGTCCTAACCTGAAACGTAAACGTTCATACAACTATAAAAATGTTTTAACCGCTATAAAGATGCCCAAATTTGTACAGAATTTGCCAAATGCCCTGCGGGCAAACATTCTTTTAGAAAGTAGGGCATTTATAAAATCCGCTTTCGTTTGCATGAAGTGGACGTGCTTTCCACCAGAGGGCCGCTTTTCTCGCATTCCATAGCAACGGCCATTTAAAAATTGCAACAACAGAATTTAGTGACGTGTGTTGACATTTGTTTTTAGTTATAGTGTTTTGTTTTATTACATTTTCCGTACTTGCATAAAGCGATAACCGATCAAGATGCATCCAAGCAGGCGGCGAAAAAAACGCCCTAACTATGGAATTCGAACGGTAGAGGTAATTCGGGGCCCCAACGGTTTTGGTTTTACAATTTCTGGCCAGCAGCCGTGTATACTATCCTGCATTGTTGCAAATTCTCCTGCCGATCAAGCCGGTCTACGTGCAGGTGATTTTCTTATTTCCGTGAACGGTATGTCTGTATCAAAGAGCACTCATGACTCTGTTGTAAACTTGATCGGAAACAGTGTTGGTCCGATTAAGATGACAATTGCTGAAAACTACTACTCCGACAGCAGTGATGAGGATTTGGATCTGAGTCGAATGGTGAGCAATCGGAAGCCTAAGTACATGCACCGGCCCAGAGGTCATCGTAATTATAAACATGAAGCCAGTGGTTGTGTTACCGATAAGTTAGGATTCAACAGCCCCATGAAAAAGGCCATGCGAATACAAAATTCTGTCACTAAAAGCTCAAATAAGCAGCATGAAATGCGAACCTCGCAAGAAAATAGTTCAACAATGAATGCTTCAATTTTGCTGCCGATGGAAAATGAAGCAGGTCCAATTGAGTATAAGGCTCTTGTTGGATATTTAGGAACTATTGAAATGCCAAAACAATTGCTTCCAAGTGCTCGCTTACAAACAGTTTGCAGCTGCATTAGAAAGTTAAGGCAAGAAAAGCGTACTCCTACAGCCGTACTAATGACTGTACTACCTACATGTCTTACTCTAAAGAATTCGTCGAATCAAATATTGGCCATATACCCAACAAGCCGAGTTGTCTACATTAGTTCTTCAACAGACAAAGAATCCAGATATTTTGGTTTAGTCACAAGTGCCATTTGTGATAATCGAACAATGGAGAATGTACAAAAACGGTTAGTAGATTTATTTTTTAAAGGAATATTCTAGTTTTAACTTTTTTTAATATCTTAGATTTATAGTGGGTGTCCGTTCTCAAAGTCGAACATAGACGATTAACATTGTATTGAACGTTTTTGCTGATTCTTGCTCACCAATTCAACTTACAGGGAATCTAATGGTATCAATGGAAAGATAAAATTATTACGCATCAAATGATAACAAGAATAATATTCAAGATGGGATTTTTATTTTAAAATACTAATTTAAAACTTGGGAATTTTTAAATGTGCCATGCCTTGCTTTTCAAGTTTGATATCATTGGTAATTATTTGGCGTAAATCAGGTATTTTCTGGTAATGTCTGTTAAAATTATCTATAGAAAAATGAATTATTTCAATGAAGAACGAGTGAATGCACTAATGTTAATTGCTTATGTTCGATTTTGAGAATGGACACCCGGTATAATTCTAGATTCTAAATATGAACATAATTTTTTTAAATTTATCGGTATAAAGACAATAGGTTCTAAGATATTTATGACATAATCCATTTTAAAAGCGAAATATTTCTGTTACCTATATGAATTTTTCTTTTTCTGTATTAAATTAGAAACTAGGTCAGTAAAGATAATTAAAAAATATATTAGTTTAAAACTAATAAAACTTATTTTATTTAAATTGGCAATGAGGAACGTCGAAATCGTCATTAAAATAAAAGAAATCAGCAGCAAAGTAATCTATTATTTCACAATTTTTTGCAGTTGGCGGGGGTGACACAGAAAACTACAACGTTGGTTAAAAATTTGTATCCAATTTTGCTTAATGTGCCATCTTTAGTTGCATACAGGCTATTTAGTTGTTTATTAAAACTAAAAAATAAATATTTTATTCCTCTAGCAGTTTAATTCACTATATTTTATTTATTATTAATTTATATAATACATATAACAAAATTCAATTTTGCTTTATGTCATCTTTATTTACTTGAACACAAGCCGTTAAAGTAAAAAATACATAATGTGCCCCTTGCCACTGAAGTTTCATTTTATCTCTCATGTGGTTTATTTGCTAAATTCCATATTTGTGATAAAAAGTTAAAATTCAGTTTCTTGGTATACAAATAACTATTAAAACAATATACAGGATGATGAAAATTTAAAAACAATGGGTATGTCATTTACTTGAAAAAAATCTGGTGTGATACACGCACACAACTTCCTTTTACAGTGATCTTATAATTATCCAAAAATTTGATTTTTAATTTTTAAGCATTTGTCAAAAATTTTCAAAAATTACAAATTCCATAGAAACCGTACAAAATAGAAAGTTAGTTAAAGTGCATGCTCCTTGCATCCAACAAAATTGGTTTTATTTAAACATTTACAATAAATGTGGTTGGTTGTGTTATAAGTAAAGGCCGGATTTATTGTACATATCATTGCATATTTTGAAATACATGCATATTTTACAATGTGTGCATATTTCCTTGCATATAGATATAGTACTTTTTGCAATTTTTTAAAATATATCTTTTGCAAGTGTACCAAGCAAAGCTGTTAAAAAAGTGTCATAATCAATTTCAAGCTACTTTAAAAATCCCGGATTTTCCATTTATCCAAAATATCCCAATAGTAGGAGAGCTGGTGACATTAGTTAGTGATCATTTAGTTAAGGCATATTTTTTGACAGAATTTTTCTGTAGGCATATATAAGTGTCATCTGTAAGGATTATCCTTGATGCGGTATCGAAGGGAGGCAGAATACCCCCAATTTTCACTGTATGTGTCAAATTCGAGGTTAGCAGATTAGGTTTTGCGTCAGTCTGTGTCAAAAATTACGAAGCACTTAACCTGCTAACCTCGAATTTGGCATATACTTACAGTGAAAATTGGGGGTGTTCTTCCTCCCTCCAATACCGCCATCAAGGATAATCCTTACAGATACATGCCTCCAGCAACATTTTCTCAAAAAATAGGCCTTAACTAAATGATCACTAAAAAATGTCACCAGCTCTTAGACTACAAGTTTTGAATGGCCATGGACGTAGAACAGTATAAATATGCACCAGTAACATCTTACAATGTCGAATGATGGTTTTCACGATATAAAAATATGTTGTCTGACAGGTGACAAAATTTTACTCCAGAAAATTTAGAAAAGTATCTTGTTTACCATTTTAACAGTAATTAAACGATAATTGTACTTGTTTTTAATGTAATAACTTATTTCATTAATATTAGAAACATGTTTAATTTAGTGCTCTTGGTCTCTAGTATTTGTTTTTCTTCATATTAATATTAAATGAAAAATTATATGGTCTATTTTGTATTTTAGGGTGCATATCTAGCCTTCATATTTTACATTTTTAGTGCATATGGATTCAGCCTTTAGTTACATACAAGTTTTGATTTTGCTTTGCAGTTCAATAATTGCAGTTTTACAAGATATATAACTTACAGGTAGTGATGTGGATCGGGTAAATACCCAGTGGGTAGGGTATTTATAAATGGGTATTTACCTGGGTATTTACCCCTGCCTCGGGTAAATACCTAAAAACTGGGTATTTATCAAATTTATAATATTTAGAAAGCTAACCTAACTTTTACTCACATAATCTTATCTTAATAAATAAACTACATATAAAGGAAGTGGAATATTTTAAGTAAAATAACAATTTAAATAACATTGAATAAGCATTCACCCAGGTAAATTAATCGTTTATCGGGAAAAAACATTGGCTGCCAAAATTTATGGAAATAAATAGTTAGATGCAATAAATTGCGCCTGTTCGAGTTTACAAACAACATTGTGATGGCTGACTCCGAAGATTGGGATAATTTAAATTGTTTGTACATTATTTTCTGACTTGTTTCCTTTTTTGAAAAATGAACATAACATTAACTTGAAAAATAATCCTTGTATTTATTAACATTAATATTAATATATACTTATAGACACATTATTAAACAATCTTAAATAAGGCAAACAATATCACAAAATAATATAAACAACGCTGTATACCGATGGGATCATAAGTATGCAACAGCAATGAGATAGCATGAACAAAAGCACATAATACTTGAGTAAGAAAGAGATAACCGTACAAAAAAGTTATTTTAGTATGCATATTTAGTTGACATGACATAATTAAAATGAGCGTTAAGTCTACTCAAATATTTGTTTCTATGTTCATCTCTTTCTTATTAAATCATTGAATTCTGTTTTTTATTCATTTGATCTCATTGCTGTCATATACAAGTTGCCTAAAATTGAACAGAACATGGCAATTTCATGAGTTGGAAAAGGTTCATAAGACCATAAGAGTAACCGAAATAACAAATGCAATAATTACTTTGGTAGCTAGGCAACAAGTAGGTACAATAGCTACTTGTTGCCCAGCTACCAAAGTATTTATTGCATTTTCCATTACGGTTACTCTTATCGCAAATAGTATTTGAACCTTTTCCGACTCGTGGAATTGCCATGTTCTGTAGAGTTAGGTATGTCCCCACCGGTATTTTGGGCAGTAAATGTTCTCAGATCAGCTATTTTCTTAAACATTTTTATAAAATTCGCATAAAGCACCTTCACTTACCAATCAATTATACTGATAAGATTAACTTTATAGTATTTGTAAATAAGTCTATAAATACCCTCTTAAATACCCATTTTGGGTATTTACCCGGGTAAATATCCCAGGTATTTACCCCTAAAAATAAATACCCGGGTATTTTACATCACTACTTACAGGTAATTTGTTTTTATTTCTTTTCTATTGTGAATTAAGCATTTTTCGAGAATAACTCCGCTGTTAAGAACAACATAACATATTTATATTTTTTAAATCTTTAAATCACATTCTCTTTCACTGTTTTAAAATTAAATCGAGGCCTTCTGTAAAAGCGTCAAATTTAAACTTGCCTTCTGTTTTTTCAGTTAGGCAAAGTACACATTGTATGCTTTATATAAACCGCATTGAAATAGGTTATTATCACTTGAAATGTAAAACTTTCGACAGTTGTGAGAGTACCACAATCAGGGCTGCATTAGTAATGAAGCAGAAGGAGCTATCGCTTCGAATTAAAATTTTTAGGAACTGCAAATTTTGAGTAAAAAACTACAACCGCCATAGAAAATTCTTGCATATGGTTTATGGAAAGTTGGAAATCCCAATGGTCGGTGAGTACGGATTACCACTGATGTAGATTTAGAACCAACTAAATAAATATCGCCGGAAAGAACTACTATCGATGTGGATTGCCACCGACTTGCATTACCGCCACGTTAATTTACATCTGACTGAAAGTACTATCAACATGGTTTACTACCCACCTGAAGAATTTTCTGACAAATATATGCAATGCTACTAACTTGGTTCACCATCTATTTTGATTAGCACAGATGTGGATTTACATCCGACTGGAACAACCCTTGACATAAACTACCATTACCTGGGTTTACCACCAACTGCAAAAACCTCCGACAGCAGTTGCTGCAGCACATCTTAGATGAACAACCTCAAATTCTTTCGATAGGAACAATTTGGCAGCAATTACAGTACTTCTATGAAGTAATTAATATTACTCGAGTTTGAAAAGCTTTCTATTCTGTAGCTAAATTGTACTTTTTAAAATTTTAACTGATGTATACATTCAATAGTAAATTCATGTGGTGGCAAATTAATTTTATAATTTAAATATTATACGACTATTTTATTTTGTTGCTTTTTCTTTATTGTTTCGAAAATGCTAATTTATTATATTAGAGTTATGAAAAGCACTATTTTGTTGTGTGCAACCGAATAGTTTTATAAATTTTTCATAGAAACATTTCCATGACTATGTTACAAAACATTTTAGCTTATACAGGGTGATCTACAAAGTCAGGCACAAACTTAGACAGATGATGGCTGATGATATTTTAAGTAAAAATTTGTATTTAAACCTTCATCATTAAACGCTTCTTTAAGAATATATAGCTACTTGAAGTTCACACTGGCACAAACCTTTTGATAGTTAATTTATAAATTAAACAAAAAAAATTGGAATTAAAAACTGCAGAAGCAATGCTCTGAAACAGTTTTATTCCTTTTACGACACTTCAAATCTTCAAATTGCGAATTTCACAACACGAGTATGCTGTTATTGTCTTCATATATGGATTGTGCAATGGTATTGCACCACAAGCAGCAACAGAGGAACAGGAAAAATACCCTAATAGGCATCATCCAGATCACAGAGTATTTACCAAATGTTTTCATTAAGTTTTACTTTTTGTTTTTATTGCAATCGCCTTTCGATTTATACTTTTTTTTTGAATAATACAAAGATTTTAATTTTCTATAACCATCAAATGATTGTTCCCCAGTGTGAACTTCAAGTAGCTATAATTACTTTAATGAAGTGTTTATCAACATAGGTTCAAATACAATTTTTTACTTAAAATATCGTTAGCAATCATCTGTCGAAGTTTCCATCCTACCTTGTAGATCACCCTGTATAATTAAATTGTTTGATAATGCTTTTATAGAAACTTTCAGTAGAATTTTTAGCAACCGTATAATTCATTTTAAAACTATTTTATAGGTGTTTCCTGTTGTCCTATAAAACAGTTATATTAGAGGATTGTTTGGAATCGATTTGCTTTAAGAGTACATCATTGTCAGACTATCTACAATCTGCAGCATTATGGAAACTATAATGAAACTTTTACAAAATTAAATAGTTTATTCAGACACAAACATGTTGCGACTGACTATACAATAAAACATATTTGACCAGATTGAAATATTCGATTACGAAATGAATAAGGCAGAAACTAAATGCAAACTGAAAAGTTAAAAAAGATGTATTAATAAGCACAAAAATCCGAAATATGCATAAAAAGCATAAAAAAGTTAGTGTCAAATACTTCAATTTCCTGTAATTCGTAAACATTTTTAGAAATCTTTTTCCTGCTTGTAATATTCGGGATAAGCTTAATGCTTAAAAATCCGCTTTCTAGTCATGACAGAAAATATGCTTTATTGGTCAAAAATACTTAAGGAAACTTTTAGAATGAGTTCAAAAAATTGGTTCGTTTTATTGATGTGTTATGAAACAGTAAAATACTTTATTATTGCTGCATACAAATCATAAAGTTGCTCTTATAAAACTGTTGTGTAACTGTTTTATAACATTTAAAAACGCGAGTGCCCCAGCACGAACGATACAATTTCTCACGAGCTTATAATGGCATTTCGCTCACGTGTGATATACGACGTTTTATCTTACAGTAGCAATTCTTGTGCCTAAATAATTTGCGCAGTCAGAATATGTCGCGTAATAACATTATAATGAGTCATCTATGATTTGTGATATACGTTTGACAGTACTGAAGTGTATTGGCAGTCTATGTCAAATTCGAGGTTCGTAGGTTAGGTTTTGTTTGTTGTTTGACACAGACTGACGCAAAACTTAACCTGAAAATTACGAATTTGACATAGCTTGACAGTGCTACTGTAAGATAAAATTCTTTTTCCGATGACCACTACAAAAAATGCCAAAAATGGCATGGCTTGGTGTTAGTGAAAGTGACACATTGCACAGGTCACCTGAAAAGGTCCGTCTTGAAACACTAGTGCGACATGGTCTCCCGGAGCAACAAATTTACCACTTTTAACCGCAAAATGAAACAATTATTGTTTAAACATCAACTTGCCGGAGTCGGTAGCTCAGTGGTAAGCATCCTGACTACTGATCTAAGGGTCGCGAGTTCGATTCCCGGTCCCGGTGAGGTTTTCAAAAATAAAAAAATGCAGATGAAAGCTTCTACAGAATATCATCATTCGGAACTGACGTAAAGCCGTGGGTCCCATGTTACTACGATGTGTAGCATGTAAAAGATCCATTGCTAGGGTTGGAACTCCTTAGTCTCGGCAAAATTCTAAGTTATCTGGTACTCTGCATGCCTAGACCTTGTCCATTAACAAACAAACAAACAAACATCAACTTAAATTGTCATACTATTTCTGTGACATTAGCTTACTAGATTTTTGAACCGGCTTGTTTCGCGACTTGCGCCGTGTTTTATGCCGAATTGGCCGTGACGCTCTCGCGCATTTTAGTTGCTCCGGGAAACCATGTCGCACTAGTGTTTCAAGACGGACCTTTTCAGGTGACCTGTGCAATGTGTCACTTTCACTAACACCAAGCCATGCCATTTTTGGCATTTTTTGTAGTGGTCGTCGGAAAAAGAATTTTATCTTACAGTAGCACTGTCAAGCTATGTCAAATTCGTAATTTTCAGGTTAAGTTTTGCGTCAGTCTGTGTCAAACAACAAACAAAACCTAACCTACGAATCTCGAATTTGACATAGACTGCCAATACACTTCAGTACTGTCAAACGTATATCACAAATCATAGGAAACTAATTATAAATTTATTTCGCGACATATTCTGACTGCGTAAATTATTTAGGCACAAGAATTGCTACTGTAAGATAAAACGTCGTATATCACACGTGAGTGAAATGCCATTATAAGCTCGTGAGAAATTGTATCCTTCGTGCTGGGGCACTCGCGATTCAAAATTCTCACTCGCAAATAATGATGCATTTCTCTCACTTGAAGTCATGATACAGTTATTATAACGCTGAGAACAGTGCTACAATAGGGTCCATTATAGCACTGTTTTTGCATTGTTATTTTCATATGAAAAACATTGAAACTGACAGATTGTCACTATTATGAAATGTCAAAATTTAAGGTTTTTGATTATTTTATACTAGATAAAATAGTAAGTTATATTCGTTTAATAAGAGGCGTGGTAGCACTCGTTCTATTGGGTCACTTCTCGCTGCGCTCGTCGTGCCCCAAACTCATTGGTGCTACGATATTCTCTTTTATTAAACTAGTATAATAATATACTATTATGGTGCCGTTACTAAATTTTCTTAAGGCCTGCGGAAATGTTTATATAATAATTTTGTAAGAGTGCCAAAAGGCTTTACACAGTATGAGGAACAACTGAGTTAATTTATAAAATGGTGCCCATTTTATATTTATAGTGCTGTAAAGACGTTTTGAAGATATTCCTGAGAGTAATGTTGTTTTATAAAATTTGTTTCAAAACATTTCGGTAGTTTTTATAAAATACCAAATTGCTAGTTGGGTAGTCCACTCGGTGGTATACAGGTATGCACAGTCCGTGATAATCCATTTTGACAAATATTATAATAAGAAAATCAGAAATAAAACCACTCCTTGGGATATCATGTTGAACATAGCTATCAGAAAGCCAGTGGTAGTCAACATCGGTGGTACTGTATACAACCTCCAATGGCCGTGTCAGACAAAGACGAGGCGAAATTCGAAAGGTCCGAAAGCAATCTTTATTTTACCGTCCTTTATTTTTGTTCCTCATCTCTCTTTGCTTTTGTAACGTGTCAGTTTGAAAATAACCACCTCAAGTTTGTTGTAATTATAATTATATACTTTAGCCTGCTCCAATGCGTGTCTTTTTCAATAAAAAAGTAAATATTAAAAGTTTTTTAAAAAATATAACATAGGTATAGTCCTGGAAATACACCAAGTCAAAAAACAAAAGAGTAACGTTTTTTTAGTTACTTTTTGCATGTGTATTCTTATTTCAGTTTTTAACAACAATCGTGTTAATCGTGGTAACGAATATACATGGGTGAGTCAATAATTATTCACAATTCAACGTTGGATCAATTTACTATTTAATAATTCGCACCCCAGGTGACGCCTTTGGAGATGCATTAATTGTTAGACAGGAATACAACTTCTAAGAATTATATTTTAGTTAAAAAATTATTAACAGCAATCAATATTCATTATGTAAAAAAGAAACAATTTTTATTCAAAATCATTTTCATCAAAGCTCATTGACCCTTCGTCCGACGTATCGCTGTCTTCTGAACTTAAAGTAATTACAACGGGTTCAATATTGGAAGCATCTACATATTTTTCGGTCTCCCACGCTGAAAAGATTACTTTTTCTGTATGTCAAACATAATTATTCCAATGTTCATCACTAACAGCATCTAACGCCTTAGACCAGACATTTACTACATCCTCTGGGGATGAATTAGTTTGTAAAATTCCTGCGTCATACAGCCGTTTAGTCTCTGACCACACAATTTCTATTGCATTATAATGGCAATGATAGGGCGGTAATCTCAAAACCTTGTGGCCATGTTGTACTGCGTGAATGTCTAAATGATATATTTTTTTCGGTAATTTCAAACTTACTATATCCCATATTTCATCTTTCATGCCCGTCTGTGGGTAATCAATGCCCTTAATTTGTAACCATTGGATCATTTTCTTTTTTGTCCAGCTTTGGCAAGGGACTTCTTCTTCTTGGCATCTAGAATGATAACTAGCGTGATCCATTACAATTAGCGATGGTTCATTCAAGCTTGGTATCAGTTGAGTTTTAAACCACTTCTCAAAATTGTTTGCGTTCATATTGTCGTGATAGTCACCACTCTTGGTTTTACTTTTAAAGATCAAACTTGCATTTTCGATAAATCTATTCTCATTTCCTGCATTATCGATAATGTATCTAACTCCGTCTCCCGTTTTTTTGCTTGCAGTAGCCATTGTTCCGTTTTGCCAAGTTCTTCTGTTACCACCTTTGCTGAAAATCCAAGTCTCGTCAATAAATACCGGCTTAAAATTCTTTAAACTTTTCTCTTTTGCATATTGTCTGAGGAATGACGTACGCTTGCCACTAGTAGACGGTTGTTCTACTAGAAACTGCCTGTTACTACTTCTCTTGAATTTGAAACCAATTTTATAAATCCAGGTATTTACTGATCTTGGTGAACAGGGAAAATCTGGCCATTCTTCGGAAAATCGTTTTTGGAGCGATTTAATTGTTACGTGCTCTTTTTCAACGTACATCTTGTGAATTATTTCTCGTAATGAGTGTGAAATGGTGGGATTTACCTTAGTTTTGTTCTCTTTGGTTTTTTTCGAAACTGTCTCTGCATAGACTACATCTGAATAAGCAGATGAATTCTTTATCCGATAAATAGTTCTTTCGGAACTTTCAATGCTTCGGCTGCTATTTTCATGCTATTTTTTCCTTGAGCTTGACAATAATTATTATGTATCTCAAAGTAAGTTTTTAGATTGGTCACTAAAACGTTTCATGTTGGAAGAAATTTAAAAAAGCAAGGGATAAATTTGATCTAATAATTTGTCAATGCTTAATGACAGGTGACGTTTCAATAATTAAAATTTAGTTACGACGTTCATTTTTCTAGTAATTTTCTTTCTCGTCCGGTTTACTATAAATAAAAAGAGAAGGAATTTTGACTTGGTGTATTTCCAGGACTATAAATTAAGTTACTTTTATATAGTGACTTACAGTTATCTGTGTAAAAGTCAATTGCTAAATAATTTATTATGAAAGTTAAGTTGTAGGATAAGCTACAAATATTTTAATGAATTTTGTATTATTGTTAATAATGTTTGATATTTCATTTTTACCTAAAGATATCAAAAATAATTTTTAGATTTTTTTTTTAAATTTAGATAAATATTTAACAAATTATTTTTTGTTGTAGGAACTGCCAGTACCTCAATGCCAGTGCCATGTGGACGCAGAAAGCGTTTGAAAAGCCATGCAACAATGCCGAAGAAAAGACTGAAGTAGAAATCTCTAATAGCTGTCATGTTTTTGTAACCGACCCAAAAATCATTGAGCACAATGTACATTTAGACAAAGCCGAGCACTTTAAAATTACGTGCACTGCAGATGTGATCACAGGCAACTGCCTAGAGTTCCCTAAAAATGCTCTTTATATCGTTAGCCTAGTGCAAAACATGTATAAACTCCAAGATTCTACCACTGATCACTTAAATAGAAATGGCGGTGGTGCACGTAGAAGCCACGACGATAATTTATTGCCTCTTATGGCAAATTCACCTCAACCAAGTGCCTCAAGTAATTCAGATTCTGGCATAGGATTTCGTGATGATTGTGGGAATATAAGTGACAGGATTTTGGTGGTTGAATTTCCTGCTCAGCAGCACTTGCCTATTATCACATCAAATAATAAGAGGCCATCTGGAATCGACGCGTCGAGTATATTATTAGAAAATTTGGATATGCCGTTAGATAACGTAAATAATAATATTAGTTTTGCTTCTTGCGCCGACTTGAATAATATTAGATGTAAAAATTTTGATTTTAAATGTTCAAAAAATGTTAACCAAAAAAATGCTTATGAAGATAACAAGGAAAACAAGCAAAGCAATAACATAAATAACATTCGAGCATGTGAAGGTACTAGCAAAAACTTGGAAAAATCTGAAAATTTTATCAAAAGAGGCGAACCTGCTATTGATTTTGAGCAACCTATTGTACTGGACAACAACCAAACCCAACTAAATCATAATCACGCAGACTTTATAAATCGTCTTACTGTCAGAGCAATGCCTGATCCACGAGGGCGTAATCCTAACAATACAGATGATTGTTGTCGAACTGGAGATATAGATACAGGGCAAGTATTTACAGAGCGCCCTATAGATGTTCCAGAAAATAGCCCTAGTAAAAAATCTTTTGAAACTATATCGATGCATTCTACTGCGGAAGACGTGAGTGACTTCAAAAGTTCCATTGATAACGTGTCCGTGCACAGTTCCAAAAGTGTAGAACTCAGCAACTTAAAAATTGTTTTTAAAACTCCCAGTACAAAATATTTGGAAAATAAAAAGTCCTCGAAACGGAATTTGAAAATGGTAGGCAGTTACGATAATTTAGTGAGCGAAAAGTATGAAAACTCAATGCTGAGCTACAAGCTAAGTCCGAAAGTGTATGGCATGTCAAAACCAAACCACAGTTGTGAGGAACTTAGTTCGTTGGACAATGTTGAAAAATGTGGATATGGAAGTTTACAAGATTTGTGCAGTTTAATGGAACAGGGTAGTACAAAACGGAATATTGCTCAGAGCGAACCAGATGTTAGATTGCAAAGGCGACAGCAAGAGTCAAACTTTTTGGTAAGTTTTTAATATAAGCTTGTTTAAATATTAATTATAAAGGGTGTTGTTGAAGAGTTAATTGGAAATTAAAATGCTTATAGTAGTTAGTTGACTAATGCTAGTTTTCATTGCTTATGTAGACTAGAATGGCTAAGCCTACGTAACGGTAGAATCTAGAATGTAGACAGACATACCTACTAAAAAAAATTTATAAATATGAACTGTAACTATTATTGAGAGAATAGTTGATTTCAAATTGAAATTGTGAATTTAATATTCCGTTCATATCTTTATAGTGAATTTGTTTTAAAGCAGTGTATTGATTTGCATGTTTTCAAATATATTTAACAGTTGAAGTAACTAAGGATAACAGAAACAATATTAGAAATACGTTTCTGGTATGGTCGGAAGAATGGCCAAAATATAATTTTATTGTTGTAGGAATTGTCCTTCATTTTTTTATGTCCTACCAGTACATTAATTGAAATTAATGACTCTATTTTAAGGCATCTTAGATACAAAATAACGCTCCAGGGCAATTATTTTCTTCATAAGAACACTAGGGTTATTATGAAAAATTAACAGTATTTGTTTCCATGGATACAACTTTTATTTCAAAAATTATGCACCACTGTCACAATGAAAATTAATGACAGCTCAGCTAATGTCACAAATCTAACTTAGATCAGCTAACTAGATCAATCTTAAATACTATATCATAGTAATTATATGAATTTGGTAAGAAAATTGGTAGGACATAAAACCTTGAAGGCACTACGGGCATTATGAGCTAAGAGCCCGCGATTGTTGTACACACCTCGGGCCAAAGGCCCTCGGTTAGTACACTAACAATCTTGGGCTCTTATTTTACTCATAATGCCCTTGGTACCTTAATAACTATAAGACTCTCTAAGAATATTATTGCAATTTGGTTTAAATAACTTGGATTTAGGCGCATTACTATAATTATTCCATTTTACAATTTTTTTGAACAGAAATATTTATCTGTTGCTAAAATCAGTTTTAGGGATTATTTCAGTAATTTTTAATTTGCACTTCATACAGGGCGTTTGTAGATCGCTAGACAGCTCATAACTTCATTAATAATAGAGATATCGAAAAAAAACACTTTTTTTGTTTTAAATGCCAGTGCACAGTCTACACATTGACGTAAACCAATATAAGCTATGGGCTCCGATTTTTTCTCAGTGATGCACGACTTTGGTTTTTTAAATGGAACACCCTGTATATTGTTAGATATTTGGAATCAGCGCTAAAGTTGCATTACGATAGCGTTCTTAAATTTAAATTTAGGAACTTATTACTTTTCAAAATTAAAAAAAAAGTGTTTAGCCAAAGTAGGGCATGAATTATGCAAAATCACTAACAATTGAACAAGAAATGCAAAACCAACTTCACTTGCTTCTAAAAGTTTCTCCTGACCGAATTACAGCACCAAACGTACTAAAATAATTGAAAACTATGTTTTTTAAATGGAATAATATGAGTTTCATTAACCAGAACATTTATTTTTAAATTGTTTTACGTATTTTTGATTTTTTAAAAGCTAATTCTAAACGAAATGGTGACTATGGTACACCGTTGGAAAGCCCTGTTATTGTAGTTTTCAACTGTTTAATGAAACCCATATTGTTCCATTGAAAAAAACATAGTTTTCAATTGCTTTAGTACGTTTGGTGCTGTAATTTGGGCCATGAGAAATTTTTAGAAGCAAGTGGAGTTTGTTTTACATTTCTTGTTCGATTGTTAGTGATTTTGCGTAATTCATGGCCCACTTTGGCTAAACTTTTTTTTAATTTTGAAAAATAGTAGAGTTCCAAAATTTAAATTTAAGAATGCTATCATGAAGCACTCTCAGTGCTGATTTCAAATATATAAAAATATACAGGGTGGTTCATTTAAAAAACCAAAGTTGTGTATCATTACGTAAAAATAGGAGGCATTGGCTTAGATTGTGCACTGGCATTTAAAACAAAAGAAAGTTCTTTTCGATATCTTTATTATTAACGAAGTTACGAGCTGTCTATCGATCTACAAACACCCTGTATACATAATTTTGCTATTTCAAGAAATATACTGTTATTTGAAATAATTCAAACCGTTTGAATTTTCTATTTAAATCGTAATCATAACATTAGCAGCAAATTTTTTTAATGGATTGTATTTGTTACTCTGCTCTATATTTTTACATCCACCTAGAGGATTTATTGTTAGATGTAAAAAAACTTCAAATACAAAAGTTGTAAGCTTGTATCCGGAACAAGAATCTTTTATCGGATAAAACAGAAGCGTTACAAAAACATACTAAAATAGCATAAACAGTTTTTTTTTAAATTATATAAGTTCCTTTCACTTCTCGGGAGCATAGGGCCTCCATCTGGTTCTGTTTGCAGCTAGTGCTTTTATTTCGACCCAGGACATTTCCATGTCTTTGGTCTCTTTCAGTACCAACCGTTTCCAGGTCATCTCAGGGTTTCCCCTGATTCTGTATTCGTGTGGCTGCCAGTCTACTGTCCAAGTCTCCTACGAATGCTGTCTCTGAGTGTTTGTAGAATGGCCTACCCAGTTCCACTTGCAGCGCTTTATTTGTGTTTCCATCCTGTCTTCTTTAGTTTTTGTCCATAGATCGGTGTTCCTGATAGTGTTAGGGCAATAAATATGCAGTATTTTCTGTAGATATCTGTATACAAAAACTTGTATGGTGTGCCTTATGTGTTTTGTAATTTTCCAAGTCTCGCAACCATATAGTAATATTAAGTTGAAATTTGTATGGAATAATCGTAAATTTCTATTCACGAGAGTATTGTGGTGAGTTCCAGATTGTGTTGAGGAGACCAAAAATGCATCTTGCTTTTTGTATTCGGTTTTTAACATCTGTGGTGGATCAGATGTCATCGCCATAATTTAGCCTGTGTTGTAGGTAAGAGGTAAAGAAATCGCCATTCAAGAAATGGTTCAACGATTAGTAGTAGTGTTTTTCTTTGTTCAATGCAAGAATGATACGTGGCCTTCCCATTCGCCAGAATTTGTTTCGCCAGATAATTATTTCACCGAAAAGCTATTCGCCGGATTCCGTTTCGCCGAATTGTAGAGTGCGTGTCATATAACGACATTTGGCAGAGTACTGTGTCTCGTTCTAACCTGTTTAGGTTAGTTGCAGTCTTTGATCATTCTTTTCACTAGCACAGCCGGTGTTGTCTCCACGATCAGCATAGCGTCTTGATCTTGATATCTGGCGAAATGCATTCCGGTCAAAAGACTTCTGACAAATCGAATTCCGGTGTGACGGATTCCGGCGAATGGAAACGAAGCCGAACAATATAGTCTGAAACCGGCTTCTTCCTTCTGTAGTTTCAGTTCTTATATGCCCTTATTATTCTTGTTACTATAATTTGTGTGACCATTTTGTTGATGGTGTTCAACAACGATTATACCCCTCCAATTTTTGCATTCAGTCTTATCTTTCTTTGGTAATTTAGTGACATCTTCTTATCATTGTCTGAAAAGTTCTAGGAGTTCTGGGCTGCCAATAGTATTGGCTATAAAAGGTCTGTTATCATCAAAGGACAAGCTGTAAAATTTTTTCGGAGGCAGCTGCCTTTCCCGAATTTAACTTTGTTGTAGCCTGTTTAATTTCTTGTACTAATTCTAAGTTTGTTTGTTATGGAGAAGTTCTAGGCATGCGGAGTACCAAGTACCGTAGACAAAGTCCTATTTCAAATTTTGCCAAGACTAAGGATTTCCAACCTTAACAAGGGATCTTTTACATGGTACACATAGTAGTAACATGAGACTCACAGCTTTACATCACTTATATGCAAAATATGTATTACTTTATCTATTCCTGTGTTAAAGCAAGAGTAGACTATATTTTATTGTTTTAATATGTTTACCCTATATTTATTTGACGGAAAGTATATTCGGTTTCGAACCAGGTAAACATATAATCCGCAGACAAAATATCATCTTTCTCCAACAAATAGTTTTTAAGCTATACCCCCAATAGACGGACAAACAGATGGACAGACGAAAACAGAATTGACAAAACATTTTTTTTTATTGTCTAGCGACCCTGAAACGTAAAGATCTGACAAAAGTTTCTTCGTTTTACACAAGGGAAGATATATGAGTTAAATTTTATGCTGCACGGCCATGGGTATTACAAGAAACGTAATTAACTTTTTTCTTTATGACCGCAAAGACGAAAACATCTTTTTTGCAACTTTCTTATTCCAAAGAATTTTGAAAATCATCTCAGTGTAACCTAATTTTTTTGTTCAACAGATAGGGACTTTAGGATTGTATAATATACAGGGGGCCGGTTGCAGAAAGCAATGTTAAGTCTGGTGTTAGCTAACATTGCGTCAAAGTGAACAAAATCGCATCAAATTTTGTTTACTAATGTATTAGCTACCATAAAGATTTGAGATTTGATTCGTTTTTGTTCACTTTGACGTCGCGTTAGCTAACACCAGAATTAACATTGCTTTCTGCAACCGGCCCAGGGTGTTCCATTTAAAAACCAATGTTATGTGCTCGTATGCAAAAATCAGTAGACAATGTTTAGGATACAAGTAGTGAGGACACTGGTATGTAAAATGAGAAGTTTTCTTTTATATCTTTATTAATAGCGCATATGCAGCCTGTTAAAATATTTACAAAGAAAAATTTATTGATATTGTACTGGATAATTTTTGCTGATGTAAATTTTTAAACATTTAATATGTAGTATAAAAAAAATTAAAATATTTCCTAAGTCATATCAAGCCAAGGCGAAGCCGCGGCTTGTTGCCCACCGAAAATGTTAATAGGCGATACATTCTGAGTTATCTTATTATATTTTTCCCGCTGCTTATCGAAATTTTCCGAGATTTAAAAAAAATCGTTTGGTTGGTCCCCTGTCACCAGGATTCATTTTCATGAGTCGTGTTACTTATGAGTGTCACATGTCACATAAACACGTGCAATTATAAACAAAACGTCAAAGTCTGCATCTTGTGTTGTTAATTTTATTATCCTAGGAACTTAATAATAATATTAAGTTCTGTTGTCAAGGGAAAGCAGCAAACAAATATAATCGCTGGCTTACACGTTTTGCTACTAAGACTGTATCACTGACTTACATGATCGACAGCGGGAAAATTGAATATATATTCAGTTCACGTTGTTTTGGCATAGTATGGGCTATGGAAATTTAGCATTTAAGTTGGCAGTAAAGCTGTCTATTTAATTAGGTTATGTTTTTCTAAGTTTGAGGTTATACATAGCGTCAATGTCTAGTGCATTGTTGTCAGTTTTACTAGTTTGCAATAGAAAAATCCTCACACATTTTTAATCTAATTTAACACAAGCCTTGCCCAAAGCAGGAATAACCCGATGAATCACCCAATTTTGATAATTTTTAGCAGACTTAATCAAACAATACCATTTCGTTTTAAAGTCGTGTATGATCGCGGGAAATTCAGCAACACGGTAAATATATTCGCATGTCAGGCACAGTGTGTCCAACATTAAAAAAATAAATCATGGCCTCCTATTATGCCAAAACAACGTGAACAGAATATAATTATGCTGGTAGTGATCAGCAAAGGTACTTGTTATAAAGGGTGTTCATTACAATTTGTGGTCTAGTCGGCTTTGGAACTGATGAAGTCATGTCGTGCATTAAATCATATGGCTGATAACTGACACTGGTGACACTGTCAGTCTATGTCAAATTTGAGGTTAGCAGGTTAGGTTTTGTGTCAGCCTGTGTCAAAACTGACGCAAAACCTAACCTGCTAACCTCGAATTTGACCAGGGCCATGCATCTATCCCCTTTATTTATGAATGAATTTGGATGAAATTTGATACAAGGATACTAGACATAATTTTGGATTGAGGCACAAATGTAATCAAAAAGGCCGACTTCCGGTTTCACCGGAAATAACACTAACTTTGATTTTTTAAATGGATCGCTCTATATACAGGGTGTCTCAAAATTGCACAGAACAAATATAAGGGTGTTATTCTGCATCAAAAAATAAGAGAAAAACTGTAATAAACATATGTCCTAAAATCTTTCATTTCAAAGATATCCTTGATCAAAGAATTAAAGCAATCCGTTTTTTCAAACGTAGGTTGATGTTTTCTTCCAACACGTTTTTTGTTTGCATACAATATGTGGGCGTCGTTCTATAGTAAAAAGTGGAAAAATAATAAGCATGCGTTCCAAAATAAATTACATATTTCAAGTTTTTTTTTATAAGTAAAATTCATAGTAACTGTACGAAGTAATATCTTTCTTCTGAGTCACTCATAATAATTTAGACAGTTGTAAGTAAAACATACAGATAATGAAAATCCAATACCAGCTTACTAAATTTAAACGTTTTAAAAACGAATTGCAATCTTTAATTCTTTTATTTTATCCTATTATGTAACTATGATAATAACTCCTTAGCAACGAGTTGCGTTAAGATGCATTTAACAGCACTAGTGTTGTTAAGAAAAATAACATAACGATACTTGATTAACATTTAATCACATGCGTACATAAGATTCAGTACAAAAAATAAGCACATACTATATGGATATTAAGGTGTGTCTCCATCTGGAAAGCAACCCTTTGTCGACATTTCTGCAGAGCTATTAAAGTTGAGATTGAAAGTGCAGCATTGCAAATTTTCAAATTTAAATTCCCCAAAAGAATGTTGTGCACATGTAACGCTGTTTGAAGAAAACTTAGGTAGAACATTATTCAAAGAAACATCTAAACTGGTATTTCCTTCAATCATTTTTGCAATTTTAGTTTTCATTCCGAGGGAATCTTCAACATATCTTTCGGCCACACTTGTACTCTTCCAGCCTCCGTGACGTTTAATCATGCTTATATCAGCACCAGAATCAGCCAGAAGAGTCGCGGACGAACGCCGAAATGCATGACCAGTATATAACGATGGTTCAGGCAGTTTTAGAAAAACAGCCACTTTTTTGCCCATATCACCAAACATGTTAATACCGATTCTTTGAACCGTGCATTTACCCTTTCTACAACTAATGAAGAAGTGGTTATGAGGAACGTGCTGAGGTCTCATATTTTTGTATTTCCTAACTATATCCAAATAGTTTATTCCATCTCCATTAACAACAGTAAACGTACGGCTACGACCAGTCTTTGTTTTAAGAATACTGACAATTACAGATGACCCTATGTCAACAATAGCATCAACGGTTAAGCAATGCACCTCTTCTCGTCTACAACCGCCAAAAATCCCAAAAATTGTTGCTATTTGTAAGTTAAATGCATTAAACCGTGCAATGATATTAACTGTCACATACTTTGACAGGTACATAGTCATCATCGGGAGCATCTCGTAGAAATGTCTTTATATTATCTCTCGTAAAAATTTTTGCCTGCTTTGGTGTATGTCCTGAACCATTACGCTTCATAAAAGACTTGACTACTGCATAAGAAGAAATATCGACATTTTCATGCGTTAGCAACATCGTTTTCAGCATAGATATTTTTGTCCAAACTGAAGATGCCCCATAATTCTTGGACTAAAAAGAATACCCTTATCATCAATGCATAATAGATATTACAAAACTCACCATTCCCGAAACGTACGCTAAAATTACGTTTTCATCAATATTTTTAACGTCATTCATTTGGCGCCAATTTCTAAAAATCTCCATCTCTTTAAGGTACCTGTCCGCTGACTTGGTTGGAATTAACTTTTTTCTTGCGGAATCCGCCTCTTCCATAATTGTGTTATTCATTTTTAGCATAAACTATACAGAAATTGAAATTCGAACTGAATTGCAAACAATTTTATGCAAAACAAACATGTGAATAAACAATCGCTTGGATACTACCATAGCCATAGCAGACATGCACATCGCTGTTGTAAGCCGTCATCGAAAATAGGTAACCGAAAAGATTATTTTTTATAGGATAAAATAAAACGTGTTACGATATACGTAATGTTATCGGCATTTTACATTACTCGAGAATTTAAATAAACTCGCTCCTAACGTCGCTCGTTTCTTCAAACTTTTCTCTCGTAATGTAAAAAGCTTGATAACATTACTTGTATCGTAAATTACTATTATCTTCATCCGTGTTGTTATAGCGTCTTAACCAAATTAATTTTAGTATCGTTAAGAGCTTCATTACCGCACTCAGTGCGGTAATGGACAGATATTACCGCACTCAGTGCGGTAATGAATATTACCGCACTCTTTATATACAGTGAACCAGAGTTTATTGATGAAGATAAAATATTGAACAATACACGTTTGCTTATGGCACACAACGAAACTCGTTTGATTGCCGCAAAACTCGGCTCACCGCCTCGTTTTGGCAATCAAACTCGTTTCGTTAAGATGCTCATAATCAAACTTGTATCGTTAATATCTATAATCAAGGATATCTTTGAAATGGATGATTTTAGGACATATGTGTATTCGAGTTTTTCTCTTATTCTTTGATGCAGAATAACGCCCTTCTATTTGTTCCGTGCAATTTTTAAACACCCTGTACTTTACGTTTTTCGAAATCTACGGACTACATACAACATTGCCAAATTTGCCTAGGTATTACACAAATTATGTAAAAAAAATTATTAATTAATTATTTCCCAATTTTAGGTAAAGATAAAGTAGTGAGTGTATCATGCATATCGTTAGATTTTCTATCTAATAGCAAGATGGCCCTTAGTAGGTAACATTAAACAAAGTTATTTTTTCTTAAAAAACGTGTTTAGCAAATTTTATTCTTTTATTGAGGGTTTGTTATTAACCTTATTAATAAAATAGCTATTATTATGAGTTGCTAGAGTCAATTAGAATAGCTATTTATGCAACAAGTGCTAAAAGTTGATGTTAATGCACGAGACATGAAAATTATGAAACGAAGCCGAAGGCTGAATTTCATATGTCTCGTGCATAAACCACTTTGACCACGAGTTGCATACAATATTTTTTCTACGACCTTAAATTTACTGTTATTAATCCATAAATGTCGATTTAACAAAGGTTTGCATCTATGACAGTTATAATTTATGTCATAATGAACAGTAGGCTACGCCGCGCGGGCGATTGTTTGGCCACGCCCGTGCTGTCAAGGTGAGTTACGAAATGTAATTATTGATACTCCACATATGACTGTATTCATTACATAACGCTTTAATTGTTTAAAAAACACTTTACCTCTAATACAAGAAGTAACTAGAATAACTTTACAACTTCACTTCCAGTTCGAAATTGTGGTTTATAACCTCACTTCACTTTATACTACACTTGCACCAAAAGTAAACAGCTGATCTCTTGAAACACGCTAAATTATAAAACGTCACTTTTAGTGGAACAAGCTAGTGCTAAAAGGCCTACTTTTAGTAGTGGTCGTAGAAAAAAGATTTTTCCAATTCACGGCCTTGTACGTTAAAAAAGTAAAATGTGAAAAAGATATTTTTTGTTTGAAGAAAAATGAAAATTTGACTCGTAGATTTTGAAAAACAAAATATACAGGGCGATCCATTTACAAAAACTCAAAGTTGGTGTCATCTCCGGTGAAACCTGGAGTTGGTAATTTTGACTATATTGAGATGGTTTTAAGTTCACAATTTAGCTCTGTATGCAGTGCGAAGCATTGAACAAAGTCAATTAAAGCACAGAGTTAAAATATTTTATGTAATTGCAATTTAAACAGTAGAAATTATTAAAATGCATTGGTAATGAGATGCAAGAAGCATTAATTATAGGCATAGGGGCAAGCATAAGCAAAGCAGATTTCAGAGGGTTTGAATTTGAAGTTAGAGTAAAATAATATAATTAAAATGATAGGTTTGTGCATATTTAAAGCCAGACCAAACGAAATTAATTGACACAAAAGGTTTGTTATGTGTATACTGAATATTAATAAAAGTACAGGCCAGTGAAAAGCAAGCAAGCTGAAAGGTAGTTGAAATCGAAGGAGGATAAAAGAGCAATAGAAAATGAAGGCAACTGAATAGAAGAAAAGCCAGTGACATGTGTATAAACATGAACTCAAGACCAGTGCATTAAATAAAAACTAAGTGCTAAAGCGGAGCAGTGATTTAAAAAAACGTTTGTCTGTAACGAGAAAGGGCAAGTGTTGTTATAAGCAATAAAGACAATTTTTAGATTTAAGCAAATGTTAATAATTAAGAAAGATGTTATCAAACTTTATTCCATTAATGTAAATTTGTTATCAAAATTACTTTCTATTTAACAATACCAATGTAACATAGCAACGCGATGCTGTTTTGTTTATAATAAAAAAGGAGAATAATTGCTAATAAATTATAAGAAGCTTGGTGAAAAATTGTGCTCCCTTTAATTACTTAGGGCCGGTTGCAGAAAGCAATGTTAAGTCTGGTGTTAGCTAACATCGCGTCAAAGTGAACAAAATTGCATCAAATTTTGTTTACTAATGTATTAGTTACCATAAGCATTTGAGATTTGATTCGTTTTTGTTCACTTTGACGTCGCGTTAGCTAACACCAGACTTAACATTGCTTTCTGCAACCGGCCCTAAATGTTTTAAGTTAGTAAAAAGCAATTTACCAACATAAAAAGTATACAGTTTTTTTATACAAGTGATCACCCAGCTGTGGAAGTGTTTGTGGCAAGTTCCGCAACAAAAAATGTATACATTTTTCTCAATCCTATTCCGAGTGAACATCGGCAGCCGACACCTGAAATCTTCGACGGTTGATTCTGGTCCATTTAAGCTGGGGAACCCAGAGGTCTGCACTACAACAGCTCAGAGGGGTCTGCAAGGGCATCCTGAACGAGATTTGCTGCCAAGGGAGCTATTCCGAGACCGAAAATCGAACAGCATCACCTGCGACCATCTCCGAGCCAAGTTCGGCTAGTTTTTCAAGGTAGGATAGTGGTAATTTATTTGAGTGTCGGGGTCCCAGAAAGCCGGTGAACTCCAAGATTAGACCTTGTGGAAGGTACTCAACGTGTTTCCAACCGTACAGCTACGCCCCAATCTTTATAATGGCGTCATTAGAATCTGCGAATTTGCTAGAATTTTCAAGTAATCAGAAAAGAAAAGCATCGAGCGTCGGTTTACGTCACAGCTAAAACAAAAAGCGATTCAGTTGTTGCCAGGCGGGGTTTTAAATCAATTTACCCGACGTTTCCTTGCTGAATTTCACTATTTAACTATTCAAATAATCGATGTTTGCACTGATCAAGTGTTGTGTTCGTACGCCAATTTGTGAGGTTATGAATAATATGTATTAGAATCGCTCATATGAACTACATAGAGTCAAATTCTCTAAAATTTATTTAAATATTACTCAAATTCTGAATCCACCTGAGAAAAGCAGTATTGTGTTCTGTCGGAGCTAGCATAAAATTATTGCAGTTCAATAAAATATAAAAAGGGGCAATTAACCATTTCATTTGAACAGTAACAATTACATTTCATTTTTAAGTAGCCTATATTACTGACAGGGAAAGTTAGCACAATAAAAATATACCCTACCATTATAAGTTAAGGCAGTAATTTCAAATAGGCGCCGCAACGTGGAGCTTTGGCAATATATGGCGCCCAACGTCGTAGCAAAGGCGAATTTTAATTTATTTAATTTGTCCCATACAAAAAAAAACATAGGAGCCACTGCAATATCTATCTGTCAATCAGAAATTTTGTTGAGTATCTTCGTATAAAATGTTATCCAAATCAATTCATAAATAAAGAAGATATAAGCATGGCCTCGGCCTTATTGTCACACGGTATACTACAATAAATAATTAATATACTTAAAAAGTATTAGCATTTAAATAATACCATAATGATTTTTGCATTTTTCCTATCTTAAGATTATTTGTTAATCATTACACACATGAACTAAGGGACTTGCGAGCAGTGCGAAGTAGGAAATCTACATCGCTGATTAGAGAAGTGACCACAACAAATAACAAAAAACTATATAAATACCAAATACCACTGTTGGCTAAATTGTTGGCTCAGGAAAGGCATCGCGAGTATCTATCAAATTTTACCGTTTTTCAAGATCTCTACTGTTACAAAAACCATACAGACCAGCCTTCATGGCACGACTACGTCCTATCTCACATTCCAATCCAAGTTCTTGTTCAACCATCGGGTCACGTAGAATAAACGCGGTTAGGTATATTTTTTGAGGCTGTAATTCGTTAAGGCCCAGAAAACACGTCTGTACACAAGCATCTCTGACTTGTAAATTCATCCATCATCGGCGGCAGTTTGGTTGCGAAATAAAATAAAATGAGGTACTATCAAAGTTTGGTAACTAAAATTGCACCCAACGTGAAAAAATATTTCTGGTGGACATGAATGGTGTGTAATCCCTACCCACAGCGTTTCTTCTGCCTTGATATGAATCAGCAGTGCGAAGTGAGCGTATGATCGTAGTGTGCTGTGTGTGGCGTTTGAGCGACGGTGGTCCGCACTGAGCGGCAACACGGACGGAGGGTTTTGATTTGAATCATTACTCTGATTATTTTGATTGCTCAAGTGGTGCTAATAAAGGGACCGACCCTTTTCTGTGCAGTGTCTGTTGCAGTAGTGCAAGCTCTGCCTTCCGAATGTAGCGAGTTCCTGCAGTTGGGATTTCTTTGCTGTAGGACATGGAAATATGCGTGTAAGTGTTTTCACATTTTCCTCTTTTCCCATTTTGACAATTTAACGAACCCTTCGGTTTTATCTCCGACTAAGTTTATTTACACAGAAAGGTGTAGTAGGCACATTTACGATTTACGGTAGAAACTTGCAGGCAAATTTTGCAGAGAAAGTGTGTCTAAAACTGAAACTCTCATTGTACACAATTTCCCATCGTAAATTGGCGGCAGAAAAGGATTGGTTGAAGTTTGAAGAATGTTGAGGCTGCACGGTTTTAATTGTCGACAATTAGTCAACCCGCATGTTCTCATGGTTTTGCTGAGTAATTTCTTGTCTATTATTTTCTCAATTGCTTGAGAAATAATATCATATTGTCTAAAACTAACATCTTCGATCTTTTGTTCAAAACCCGATCGCTGCCAAAATGAAATACCAGTAAAATTTTGACGCTGCAGTAGTTTATTTTTGTACACAGTTATTAACGAATTCTTAATAAAGGTCAGCACAATAATTATGTAATGACCCTGGAAATTGTAATTCCCATGGTGTTACTATCACGATTCTTCAGTAGAATGGTAAAGTGTAAGTTCAAGTGCATTTGGTTGGTTGGTATTTTTCGAGTCGAGTGGAAAGTTTAGGATTTCTTGATATTCACAAGATTTAAGTAGAACAAATTTAATTTTTGTTAAAAACAAGAAGGAAAAAAATCGAAGATTGAAATTTAAAATCATTTTCACTTTCTTTTCGATGGTACTGGTATACAGAGCGAACTAAATTAATGGGGCACCATTGCCAACTCCGCTATTATAGGAACTAAGAAAACTGTTAAATTAGTAAACTAGTAGGAGTTTTCTGCTGATTATGCCAATTGATATAAAATCATTTTCTGAACAAAAATGCTTTATGATAAAGTTGAAAATAGCTGAACTATTTAAAAACAACTGTTTTAAACCTCGTAAAATCCAGTAGCCATGAAACAGAATATTAATTTATTATAAAATTGCAACAATGTAAACAACTATGATTTTGGGGGAAATTTTTAGATGATCTGGACGCCTGCCTACATCATTGTCATGTTCCGTCAGGGACTAATTGACTTTAAAGGGTGTACAGATTATTTTTAAACAATTCGGCTATTTTCACTTCTATCAAAAAAGGTTATAGGAGAATTTTTATTCAGAAATTGATTTTACGCCGATACGAGAGCTCCAAAACTTAAACTCAAAAACTGATGGTTCGATTGTTTTTCTGTATCTACTATGTTCGATTGTTTTTCTGTATCTACTACCATCGTAATCAGCGGCACAAATTCTACTATTTAACTAATTTAACCGACTTTGTAGCTCCAATAATAACGGAGTTAGCAATGGTGCCCCCTTAATTTAGTTCGCCCTGTATAGCATAGCTTCGATTACATGTATACCAGTATACTAGTACATTCAAAAATTCTGCCAAAGACGCTATTATTTATTTTTTCTTTGATTTTTTTAGAAGTTGATCTGCAAACTCTAAAGATATACCGATGGGGTCGTAATTATACCGGGTGTCCACTCTGAAAATCGAACCTAGGAAATGAATATTTTAAAATCGTCCAAATTTTAAATTAGTATTTTAAATTCAAAATCGCACTTTTTATCTTATTATTATTATTATCATGATGCGCAAGAATTTTGTCTTTCTATTGATACTATTACCTTTCTTGTAAGTTGACTTGGCGAGCAGGAATCGACAAAAACGTCAGTACAATTTTAATTTCCTATATTCGAGTGTGGGAATGGGCACTCGCTATATAACAGCAATGAAATAGCATGGACCTAAAAAAACAATGCCCGAGTACGAAAGAGATAACCATAAAAAAGTTTTTATTATGCATATTTAGTTGACATGTCATAATTAAAATGAGCGTCAAGCCTACTCAATTCTTTGTTTCTGTATTTATCTCTTTCTTACTCAAGCATTGTATTCTGTTTTTTTTTTGTTCATTCCAACTCATTGCTGTTATATACCGGGTGTCAAAGTCGAACATAGGCGATCAACATTGCGCATTCGAATTTTAGGTATTGTGCTATTATTTCTCGTTATTGCTGTACATCAGTAAATATTATTATTATTTGTTGCGCAATTTTATCTTTATTACCTTTCCTGTAAGTTGAATTGGCGAGCAGGATACAGCAAAAACGTTCAATGGGAGGTTAAATTCCTATGTTCGAATTTGAGAATATACCATAAAATAGAACGTTTTCTTTATTTTTCATAATAAATAAATAGTCCCTGATTTATTGATCGTTTTTCAGTATTTCAATTAACTAAATATAATTGGTTGCATATTGTATCATATTATTCTTGATTACATTATGATTACAGTCCGGTAAAGGAGACTTTACAGTAACCATTAACACAAACATTCAACAAAACTGTTACCATAGATCTCGCTTTTCATAGATGTACATATTTTGAATTCGGAAATGTATTTTATAATTTTTTAATTAAACCAATAATGCAATTATTGCAGCATGAAATAAAACGTGTTACGTCAGGGGTCGGCAACCTTTTTCGGACGGCGGGCCATTTTCAAAATAAATTTTTTTATGCGGGCCGCACATTCAAATGTAACTTAAATAGTGCTTTTATATCATATACGAGTATGAATATTATTAAAAATAAATATAGAACAAATTTATTTTTTATTGACATGCTATAATAACAATAATGTTAGAGAACAAAAATTTTACAATTCTTAAAAGGGAAAAAAAAGAAAATACAATTCCAATTAAATATGTATAAATATGTAAATATAAAATATATAAATATAAAAAATATAAAATATTGTAGTGAAACGTCATACGGCTGTCAACATGAACGCACATATGAACGAATGAAAGAATTAGTGATGGGCCTATCCGGAATAAATAATCGGAAAGTTTCCGATTGTTCAAAAAATCGGAAGGTTCCTATTATTTCGGAACTTTTCGGAATTCGATTATTTTACTGTTCGGTGCACAAAATTCGGAACTTTCGGAATTCGATTATTTTACTATTCGGTACACAAAATGAGAAAACGAAATGCCAATTTGAACTGAACGGAATACGGAATGTTGTATTGACTCACTTGACTGCTATATGCTGGTTGGCGAATGTCGACGGGTCGCGCCGTGTGCGCACGTGTATGATACGTGAATGGCACTAATGGCAGTGGTATTTCGTAGATTAGTTATTAGACTACAGACTTCAAATTCAAGTATTGTTTTATACTATCTATTATGTACTTTATGTGCTATTAAACTTTAAAATATCACTACCATTTTCCGAAAGTCTATTAACGTAACTACTGTAATAATTTGAAAAAATATTTTATTTCCTCATATCCCACTGTGCGACTCAAACTCATAAATTGTTTTTTAGGATACTGCATTGGTAACTAGCGTTTACATAGTTACAAACGAGTCCGGTAGATAAAATTTACCGGCCTAGACCAGTAGTAGAACTACCGGCCGGTAAATTTTATCTACCGGACTCGTATCCTAAAAAATCTTATACGATACACGACCGGTAGCATTTTTATGGCCTTTCCAAACATACAGGTCTCGCCCTACGGGCTCAACCTGTAAAGTATTGGCGCGGCCATAAAAATGTTGCTACCGGTCTAATAACGTAAATAGCTATTTTAGGATACTGCATTGCTAACTAGCGTCTACATAGTTACAAACGAGTCCGGTAGATAAAATTTACCGGCCTAGACCAGTAGTAATAGAACTACTACTGGTTTAGGCCGGTAAATTTTATCTACCGGAATGGTTTGTAACAATGTAAACGCTAGTTACCAATGCAGTATCCTAAAAAATCTTATACGATACACGACCGGTAGAATTCTTATGGCCTTGCCAAACATAAAGTATTGGCGAGGCCATAAAAATGTTGCTACCGGTCTAATAACGTAAATAGCTATTACTGACCGTCCTACAAACCCAAACAATAGATGCCAACGCAGATAAGGGCTTACGGCGAGTGCTCTCATCGTAAATTTGCACGCACTTCATCTTCCTTCCGCTTGTTGTTATTTCGCTCGTTTTCCCTTGCTTGCATTTACGGAATGTAAAATAATCGGATGATATTCCGATTTTATAAACATTCCGAAATGGAACATTCCGATTATGCCCATCACTAGAAAGAATGCTACACTTGCTAAGCGAGACGTCGTATTCGCTGGGGAGTGGAGATTAAACTTGCGCAGTAAAATAGGTTTCCCACTATGCTTCTGTTTGTCGCGCATTTTTGTCACCGGCCACATTTCGGCACGCTTACGCTCTAAGTTTGTTGATTTTTCCTAAAGTTATATTGGTGTTTTGGCGGGCCGCGCAAAAAGAGGCAAAGGGCCGCATGCGGCCCGCGGGCCGCAGGTTGCCGACCCCTGTGTTACGTCATGCGTTTGGTAAATTTTTACCGTAACTCAATTTAAAAATTCCAGACTCTGCTCCTTCATCCCCTCGTATTTTACCATTGTTCAAGAATATAGTAGGTAATAACATATTTTTTTAACAGTTTCTTACGCTATGTCGATGAGTTTTAAACAAAAAAGTCGGCTGTAAAAGAAGCGACTATAATTTCTAATCCAACTCTTACGGGTGTAGTACATACGTTATTCTAAATTGCAGGGAAAATCATACGACACTCATTAGTTCACGAGCCGTAACCAAGAAAACAAAATTTCTTGTAGGTAGACATTACTTCTTTTTAGGGTTTGTGTCGTTACGATTTTCTTACTGAATCTGCATTCGAGCAATCATTCATATACGAAAATTATTTTTCGTGCATTTCAACAACGTCCTAATTTGCCCTCGCGTCCCGCTCGGGCAAATTAATACGACGCTGTTGGAACGCACTCAAAAAAATTTCCTGAAAGAATTAATGCTCTTATGAGATTATTATATGAAAATAACGTGGACTGCCTTGTTTTTAAATTTTACGTTGAAACCCATTGTTATGTTGATATGTTTAGTTTAAGGTGAGATATATGATATATAATTGCACTAACCACTTCTTACAAAATCTATAATTGTTGATCAATTGATTTTAGACAGTTTTTTCCAGTATTAATAGTATATTAAAGTATGAGTGGATAACAAGGTCTTTAAAATACGCGCGAGTTTTCTAGCACGACGGCATAGCCGGAGTGCTCGAAATAAAGCATACCTGCAATATTGGAAATAAATTACGCACTTAAAACTTAGAAATAATTTTTGTCGTGATAAATCGATAGGGCATCATAATTTTGCTACTATAGTTACGAGAATTGTTTACGTTTTTGTCGCGTCCACGTCCGTTGTTGCATTCAGTCGTGTTAGCAAAATAAAGATAGCGATGAAGTTATAATGTTACCTATATACCTTGTTTCCTTGACAACCTTTAAAGCTCGGCGTGCTTTAATCGCCTGTTTTCGCACGCTCAGGCGTGCTTAAAACAGCGATTCTGATGCAGGTATAATAAAAAAGATTTTAATTTGAGTTAACTAAAATATCTTGTTCTTCAAACCTTTATTCAGGGGCTGTTGATGAGTTTTTAACAAAAATTCATTCATTGGTTCGTAATCTTTAGCATCTTTACCTTTTGGTGTCGACAACCATTCATACTGCGCGGGAAGTGCAACATTCAATAATCTTAAATCTAACTTAAAGCTCCGTAACTAGAGATGTTAAATACATTTCCGCTCCAAAAAAATTCTTGGTTTCAACCAGATGTGAACCTGTGCCCAGGCGACCTTTAACAAAAACATCAGTAGTTACCAATTGTGGTTTTTGATCGAAGTTTATAAATGAGTAGATAATACTGTATGCTTAAGAATCCCACCGATCCCAATTTCTCTTACTACACTTACTGGCAGAGATATTTTTGTAGCATTTAGTACTAGTTATTATATGTCCAGTATGAGAAGACGTAAAAGTATAGTAATACATTGTGATTATCAATATGATTTCAAAATGCTGTGTAATTGGTGATGCGGGTGTAGAGAAGAATGTGTTCCCAGGGGCGCCTAAATGCTAAATATGAATCAATATTTTAGTGGCATTCAATGTAAAAGATCAGGATCAGTACATTCATTTATCGTTTAAAGAAAACAAAATAATGAATTATTCAAAGCTTTTATTGAAGATGTATTGTATTCATAGCAACTCGTGAACCATGCACATAAAAGAGGTTGTTTACCGAAAATATTTTCCTAATAATATTATTTTTAGAGTTTGTATACCTTTTACCTTGATTTAAAAATACAAGATATCAAATAATTTCTAAATAAATTTCGACGAAGGTTAACAGAAACTGGTAGGAAAACGGATGACAATTAAGTGAGTTTTTTTGTTAACTAGTTTATTTAAATCATTGAATTAAATAAACATAGTTATGTAAAATAGTTCTAATCGAAAACAGACCTACAATTTTATATAAATATAGTTCTACTTTATGTATAATAATGAGCCACATATTAAACACGTATTAACAGAACTCATTATTCTAATCATTAATTGTTATAATAAAGCAAATGCAATAATAACCAGTGTACTGTAATACGTTTCTCGCCAAACTCGTTAACACATTGCGGTCTATAAACCTACAAGAAGCCCGTTAACTACGACATTGACTCTGAATATTTACACGTTAACGAGGATGTTTCAATTAATTTTTTGAGGGTTTTAGTTGGCGTTTTAAATAGCTAAATAATGACTATTTCGAAAAGCGGCACCATAATGGCTCCCTCAAAGTTTCCATTGTAGTAATACGAAGTGGTAATGGTATAAACAAAAACTTATCTACAGGAAGCGTTTCTATAATTGATTTAGTGCTTTCATTAATCGATTGTTGTCATGTAATTGTTGAATTAATGAACCGTTTAATTAATTGATTGTGTTGTTTGCTCGTTTAGCAGCTGTTCAACTAGACTAACGAATTCCAATTATTTAAACAATGGTAATTTATTTAACTCGCTAATGTGTTACTCAGTCGAATGATGTCTTTTGCAGATTGGGTGGATTCAAGTAGGTCTAGGAAAGAACTGAAATGGGAAACACGCTGTTAAGCACTAACTTTATCGCCTTTTCTTATTAATAGAGACCCCCACATATGAAATGATTAGGAGAATTCAATATCACTCCGTTTTATTAGTTATTACTCCTAATGCTTTTTTATTACAGTTATATAAGTCGCTCCAATTGAAGATTTATTAAATATTCAGTTTCTACCTATAGGTTTAAGGGTTTTAGACTTAGATAATAACCAAATAACAAACACTTCTTAATTAAAACAAGGTAATTACCGATACGGTCTAGTTAATGTTTTGTATTTATTTACTTTATGTAGAATGCGCAAAGCATTATATTAGTAGTGGAAATAATACGTATTTAATTAGATATTGCCATTTTTGACCATTTTCTAAACTTGCTAAAATTACTGACGAAATTAATTCATTGCCAAATATGTATCAGAAATAAAACTGTATTATTAATTAACACAGTTCGTGGCGATTTCGAGAGTTTAACCGATTCTCGTAAGGAAAAGGAAAATTAGGTCAATGCAACTCGCATCTTTGATAAATTGAAAACTTTCAGCTTGAGTTCATCAAGCAGGAAGGAATAGGCACAACGAATGGATATATTAAGGATGTTTACTTCGTAACGTAGGTAGTAGATGTTGCTAGATGGTGTTGGAAATGATACGCGACATTAATTTTGTTTTATAATTTCGTAAATGGCAAAAATGAAAGTCAGGTAATCTATTATATTTTATTGGAGCAAGCATTACTTAGAATATGCTACAGTTTCTTAATATTTTATAAATGAGTTTTTTTAATAAATGAAGCAATTGCAGGTGAAAACAGAAAAAACACAAAAAAATCAACCGCTGATCAATAGAAGATAAAGAAGTTGATTAATCATGTTATATTCTAGTTAGGAACCTGCAAATTGTTCAGAACCTACTTTTCAGTAACTAAACAAGACGAATTTTGCTTTCCGTAAGTTGTTGAAGAGTGGTTTGGAAAATGCCAAGGTGTTGAAAACCTTTTATAAACTGTTTCCTTAATTAATAATAACACAATTCTTTAAAATTCTGTTGAACTGGCATCGTTAGGAACTGTTTAAAGAAGCGTGGCAGGATTCCTGAAACTGTTAAAGTGCGGTTTTAACGTATAATTATCACCACGTTTTAGAATTCCTCGTGACATCATCCTCTTCCGACGCCGAAGTAATTTTCAGATATGCGATGCACGTACGCCTGTATTTTGCTCGTCCTATGATGAATGAATAAAGCCGCATAGATGAGCAGATTTTCTTGAATATCAGGTTTAGAACGATCATGTTTGCTTCGATTACATCTTGACGTGCACCAGCGTATGGGTTTTGCATTTTTAGATTTTGTTACATGCTTCGGCGATTCCGAGGTGATTCCCTGGTACAAAAATATGTTGGGAGAATGGATAGTAAATAACAGGTAGAAATGAACGCTGTACAAGGTGAACCACATGTTTTCTTTTGTGAGGATAACGTTTTGACATTTTAATAATCGTAACTAATCGATGTTAGTAAGGTAGAAGATATACCGGGAAATAACTGCGGTCAGAGATGAGTTTGCAAAAATCCTAAAATATAAATCACAAATAAAACAGTAGTTTCTCGAAGTTCGATGTGAAAACGGGGATAAGAATATTCCAAAATAAGAGTGGTCAGTTGAAAACTTGTATTTGGCAGAAATATTTGACCTTGCATTAGTATCATAGGGGTAAATATAAATAGACAAACAGCAAAGCACAAGTAATTTTTATTTCACGAATATAAACTGTAGGATAAGTGCTGCTTGTTTTCACGGACGCATTGATATCAGATCGAAGCAGCTGTCAGCTTTTCGACAGTTTACAGACTGCAACGTGGGTAGAGCCGTTCTACCTAGCAGCAAGAAGTAAGTCCAAAGATACGGATATTTTAACATTTAATGGAAGCCACGTTCGCGTAGGCTCAAGTTTCGAGCAGCCGCAGTCTACCCTGATCCCTGTGATAACGCGCGCGTGTCAAGTTTCTGATTACAATTCTGGCACATACGCAGACTTCATCCAGTTCAGATGAAGCAAAGGCCGCGTATGGGGAACATATTCTGCAGGCCCTGTGTACAATTCCGATAGAAGAGACGACGCTATACGTTGTGGTTTTCGCAAAATAATTGCGGTTACAATTTTATTGTACTAATAATTAACTGGTAAATTGTCGAACATCATGAAATAATATACGTCAATGTATTTAAAACAACGGAGATGCAATTTTTTTTATCGAAGTGAGAGATATTTGATTTAGTTCATTATATTTTATTAGCCTGTAAAGTTTGGTATTTCTTTTTCACTGTGCTAACTTTTACCAGTCCATATGAGAAATAGTTACATCTCCGGATCTTGAAATCTGTGTTTGTCTGCGAGGGGGTGGAAATGCATTTTACTTTCGGTGTTTGGCTCTACCATCAAAATTCTGCACGAACCGCCACTGCATCTATACGCAATGTATCTTATTCACCCTTTCAATACACGACCTTGTTGAAGATATACAATTAATGAAAAATTTCATAAAATTGGGCAGTGTTATCTCGACTATAGTATTTTCATACTTGAATTTTATTGAATTGGACATTTTATCATACATTACCTAAGTATTGCCAGTTTTTAGGGCTACCGAAACTTCGCGTCCATAGCTATTTGTTTCGTTGTGACCTTGCATCTTTTAGTTGATATCGATAGCTAATAGCTCTATATCCATTGTGCTTATTTTCCTTGCATTTTATCAGTAAATATTTCTAACTCCTGTATTGACAGTTGAGTTAGAATAGAGATTACACACAATTTTTTTTGCATAATGATCATGAAAGTAATCTTTTTTAAATAAAAAATCGCATTGAAAATATGTACCACTTTTTTAACGTAAAATCGTGAAAAAAGTACACTTTTTTTTAACTATTTTATTGAAATGTCGATTTCACAGTTGTAAATTCCGAAGTCCTTTTCGACTAAATTGCGAGTTACAAGAGATCACTATGCAAAAAAAACTACATGTACAACACGTTTTAAAAGTCCCCTTTTTCATTCATTTGCTTGGTTAACTCGGGCTTCGCCCTCTTTAATCAAACTGCAAATTCATGAAAAAAAGCATGACTTTCAAAACTAGTTGTACAAATTACTATTTTAATATAATTAAGTCGACTATTGGTTTCTGGTTTAAATGATATTATTTATAAGGTGTATTTAAAAAAAAAATAATTCCCACCGACAGCATTCCACATTACAACCGAAATACAGTGAATATTTAGTAATTGTTTTTATCTAAATATAGTTATGGAACCCTATTTCTTACAGATAATTACTTCGTTACACCTGTAAAGTAATTAACAAATAAAATATAACTTAATGTAAAAGTTATTCTCTCAATCACGAGTTGATTACGTTAAAGACGCTTAGTAAAATATGAAATAGCAGTCGTAACTAAGATTAGAAGTAATACATTTTCTGTTAGCTAAATATAAACTGTGAAACAACAGAATAATTTCAGTTCCATATTTAAAAGAGCCATTGTTTTTTTAATTTGGTAACTCCAGTGAACAAACTTCCGCTGCGTCATAGAGCAAATACAATTATTATTGTCCAGGCAACTGCGGTTTTATTCTCTCGATAATGGGAATGTCACATCCTTTTTGCTCAACGACTGTTTGGAGTAGATTTTTTTCAACGCTCTTTAATTTGCTATTATTGTATAGATATCCTTGCTAATAGTGAGTCTGGTAAAGACGTACATGCGTTCTTACAGATTTGCTTTTACTACTTTATTTTAAAGCAAATTACAACTGGCTCATTATGCTGCTATTTGTACAGGGCGAGTTTTGATTTGGAATTTTAGTGACTGCAAACAAATATAAATTGTCTTATCAAAATTACAGTTCAACGCCAGCTTTGGAGTGACACTGGTTACGTCGAATTTTGTTATGTAGGTTATGTTAAAAGCGTGCTTGTTAGAGCAGACATTGTTATCCTTTTTAGTGGCATGTAGTTTAGCTTATTACGGCCAACAATAAGCATGTTGTCCCACGATAGAACAATAGATGTCATTCAACTTATTTTTTTCCAATGTTTCTTTATTAAAAACGTAAAAGTGATATACCGTTACTGTCAATTCTATTGTTAACCCAGGTAACAAAGCCACTGCAATTCGTCGATGCTTTTAATAACGACAATTACAGGGGGGCATGGAGAAGTAAGACGATAATACATAATGTATTCTACATATAAAATTGAACATTGATTTAATGAAAATCTTCATGTACAAACGAGAAGATTCATTCTCCACTCCCATATCTCTCTAGACCAGGCCCTTCAAAGATTTTACATTTTGACTTTTAAAAAGTCCTACAGTGTCCCGCAGTCTCATTGTACCCTAAGCGTTCCGAATGAGTTACAAATGGAATTAATAGATTTACAAAACGACGCGTATTTGAGAAATAGATTTCAAAATATTGACATGCATAATTATTACCAAAATTACATCAATTTAGAAAAATTCGGACGATTAGGCACGTGCAGAGTAAATAATGACACTTTTTGGAAGCACCTATGTTTGCGAAAAATTATTTTCCGCAATGAAAATAATTAAAAGCGATCACCGATCTAGATGAAAATACAGACCAATTGATGGCAAAGAAGCAATGTCAAATTTCTCATTAAATAATCTTTTTTTCAAATATATCTTTCGCCGTTTTTTTAATAGTATTTCTATTAATAAGTGTTTCATTTCTGTAATTTTTTATACTACATTTATTTTGTTAATAAAGAGATAATTTGAGTTCATCATTCAGTGTGTGCATTATCATAAGTTTCTTACATGCGGCCTGCACAACATTCTTAAATTTGTAGCTGGCCCGTCGTAAAAAAAGGTTGCTCATCCCTGCTCTAGACAGATCTCTAAGAGACGGATTGCAAGTTACGGTAACGATATTACATGCAAGAGGTTGAACAGTTTTGATTTCTGGAGTTGCACGATTTGTTGATTAATCATAATCCAGGGCAATTGCTGTTAAACGTTGAAACGTATTGCGTACAAAGTAGGGCGCTGAACAGCGAATCGAATCTATTCGTGTATCGAAATTACATTTTATCATATTCAGAATATAATTTACCTTGTAATACGTGTAATAATCGATAGCTGTAACAAAATAATCAACACAAAATCAGCTGGTAAAATACCTTTTAACTCCTGAATAATAGAACGGTAGAGTGGTCGTAGTTCAAATACAAAATAAAAGAGCAATCGTTACAATTACAATATTAATTAATGGACGCCAGACTCTGTAACGTGACTTAAGCTATACCAATAGAGCCACTCGAGGTATTTATGCTGATTGTTTAAGAATTAAAAAAACAAGTAAAAACCATATATTCAATAATAACGGTTGTATTTAATAGGTTATGTATATACAGTGAATTTATTGAAATGCACAATGTGGTCTTGCCGTTTCCACGAGGATTTGATTGTTACCTACAGGTTTGTAAGGATAGCCACGCCCATACAATGTGTAAATGCGAGACGTTGAAATTTTATCAGCCACGAGTCGCATATACTATTTTTTCTACGAATTTTTAAAATAAACGTTAAACCATTTTTGTATTATTTTTGAAAAAATTAAACATGAAGTGACATTTCTCTTGTCGACAATTGAATGTCAAACAGTTTGAAATCCTTGTAGTCCGAACATTTCAATTTCTAGTGGTTGAAATACGATTTCAACCACCGGAATCAATGTCAAAATGACTGATTTCAATGCCATGAGTAGAAAAACGCATTTACACATGGCGTGGGCGTGGCGTATCTTTGGTAACCAGTAGATAACAATTAATTTCTCATGGAGATGGTAAGACCATATTGCAGCTTAAAATAAATTCGTTGTATGTTTCATCCAAATAATAACTCAAGTGCGTATAAGCGCATGTTAAACATTGTAGTTAAAGTTGCGTAGCAATCTGACAAATCAAAAATACAACGCATGTAAAATCACGACTATTAAAGTGTGTTGCAACAATATTAACGGTTTTACAATTATACAAGATTTATACAGTATGTTAAAATTCTCCAATAGCCTTTTCGAAAACAATTATCGTTAAACGTCTGCTATAAAACACAACGTTTAGTCCATTATTACAAACTTGTTACTAACAGTTGTTACAGCAAGTATAATTTTCACGTATATGACGAAATAAACGTAAATATAGACGTCTTCTCAAAATTCAGCACACCAGGATGGACCAACAACTGGAAACTTGACCGACTCTGATAACTTGGCGATCAAGCTATAAGGAACTACTAAGTACTTTAACGCTATGCCATAAAATTGACTCACCCCTTAGTTGGTCGTCGGGCTTATAAGTGAAATTTGTAAACTTTAAATCCGCATTCTAGGGTGCGTGCGATTCCCCTCAAGACAGCAACCAAAAACTCATCGGCACCACTTAGTAAATAAATAAAAGCAACTTGCCTTTCCGTTCGTTTCGTTTACAACTGTTTATAGACAACGTCCTAGTCTTTGATATTCATCCGTAAGTAACTAGGGAAACGAAAGACTGAAAAATTAGCTAATAGCTTCAAGATTCCCTAACAAAAAAACCATATATACATAACTTCATTGGACTTGTCAAACCGAAAGGTTATGTTTTATTCGTCCTATTTATGACGTTACAAGGCACAGATCTGATAGGTGATTGACAAATTAAGTCTCGTGTACATTAAAAATAAAAAAGATTACCAGCCTCTACACCGGAAGGTAAATGAGGTTACAGATTATACATACATACCCATTTTTTTAGTACCTAATTACTATGTAGTTTTACGATTTACTATACCTTACATGGTTTTTCTAATGCATGTATGTATGTAAGTACGTATATAAGTATTACATAATGGGGAAGACTCGCAATTTTAACTATTACATTTATATACATTTACCGATATTTTATAAACTGAGAGTATCAAAATGCTATGAAATGTAGAAAGGACGGTAAAACTTAGCTGAACTATAATATTTCATTTAGAAATATGTTCTGCTAAAAATAATTTCAAAACTACCAATACGTTTGTATAGCTTTATTTACGTCGATTTTGTTTGCAATTCAGGTCCTTTTTCCTAATCTCGCAAAGCGTGTCACATATTTTCAAGTTCTAACTGATAACATTGACATGGAAATTGAAATGGAAATATTGGAACTATAGAGACAAACTATTTGATTTAAAACGATGTCCCTTATGAAATGAGCATTTTTATGAATGGTGGTTTAGATCCTGAGACATCACCTAACTTCACTTCACTCGCCTAAGGCGAAGGAAATATTGTAATTGTGAAAAAATCCCAGATTTCTCCAGATGTTGACGTTTCAGAGTTCTTAAATGACGAAAAGCATGTTTTCCGAATTTCGTCTTTCTGTCTGCCGGTCTGTATATACTTAAGTTAGATATATACAGGGTGAGCAACTTAAAAAATTTCTATTTTTGTTTTAACTTAAAATAGGCAGTTTTTGGACCCAAGAGGTACAGTGTGACCATCAAAAAAATACCGGACCGCTACCGACAGAAAAGTGAGAACTCCACAATTATTGGTTAGACAAAAATAATATTTTACATATAGCTTAGCCCCTTACCAAGATATGTATGTTTTGGACCCAACAGGAGCAGGGTAAACACATTAAAAAATTAAATTCTGTCTATTTTTCCTTTATCTCAACTTTGTTAAAAAGAAGTAGAAAATGAACAACAGACAAGGTTATTTTTTTCTATTTTCAAAATTTTTAGTTTAAACATTTTGGTGTAAACCCCTTTAGAGATTTTTGCTAGGGATTTACGCCACAATTTAGAATAATTAAAACAAAACCCTGCCAGATTGGTAGAAGTTGTGCAGAATAATGTTTACATGTATTCATTTTAGTTGTAAGAATATTACAACTCTATAAATAAAAATACTTTATTTCATTTTGGAACCATAAATACGTTTATTAGCTCTCGATAGCGGACGTAAAATTGCTTTTATGGCCCTAGGCCTATAAAGTTGCTAAGTTGTATAACCAGCGCCGGCAATGTACAGCAACCGAAAAAATCTACATAGAAAGCATAGCACACCAAAAATTCACAACGCCAGCATAACGATGAGAACCAAAATAAAACAAAACATATATACCACGTACCTAATCACGATTATAGCTATAATTTAAAGCTCTCCGATTCGCGTCGCGCTTTAAACATTCCCTTGTGCTATAATCTATTGTTTATGCCCTTAATACATAAATAACTATTATCTTCTTGTCTGTGACTAATGTAAGTAAATGCTGTTATGGAATCTTATAGAAATCAGAATGTTCTATGAAGAATAAATGTCGTAAAATCAAAAATAAAACGTTTTCCGCCTTCACAAGCACATCAAAGGACACTGTGTACACAAAAATGAATATTGGAAGTATGCGCTAATTTCTTTCTGTGAAATCGTTGGTTTGCCATTGTTTGACGTAAGAATTTGAAAACAACTATAGTCTCATTAGTCGTATGATTGATGAAATGAAGTATTTCTGTGGTATTTTATTTTCGTATTATACGGCTCTCTGAAAATCCGAAAATCTCTTTGTTTATGTGTGTCAATTCCCACGACATGTAGCAATCGTTCACGGAATTTTTTACTGTACACGCATTTCCAGCAAAATCCTTTCAATTTACACGCTTCTCGTAAATCTCCGCTTTACATAGATAGCATTGACATACTTGTAGCAGATAAGTCGCGGTTTCATGGACCTTTTCTCTTTTACACGACACGCACAGCACCCACGTAGGTCGCAATCTGCAGTTCGAATTAATGGATCTAAAATTAATCATCGGTGTTTATCGACGCGCCACAAAACCAGAAAATGAGCTATAAATGCCCTTTAGTAAACTGGCGCCTGCTAACCCATCTGTTTGTTCTCAGTTTAAATCTGTCCACGTCGTTTCAACCACTTTTCGAATCGTTCATTTGTGAAATGTTTAATTTACAAATATTTGTGTCGGCGCCCCGGGGCTGTTTGCTCTCCAAGGCGATGGCGCTTTTCCAAAATGTGCGGCATACTTCGAGAATGTCGAGTTTTGAACTGATGGGTAGACTTGGAAATTCGAAAGTGATTTCTTATGCAATTAACGAGGATTGACGTCGCTTGTTCACGATGTGTCGTGGCTGTAAATATAACGGTTGCTTCAAGGAAGTCTTTCACTAGGAAGTCCACGAGCATTCTAAAATTTGTTCGTAAACGTGCCCGCAAATGCATTGTTCGAATGCTAAGTCACGATATATAGCATGTTGAAAAGAAATGTTGAAGTTTTAATAAATATATAGATATGTACTACGATCACAATAGCTCCGTGCTTGGATTAAGGCTCCCTTAATCCAAGCACTTTCGAGATAGATACGGGTGATTTTCATTTTTAATAAAGTAAATAGATTAATTGATTTATGTACTATTTGACGTCGAAAATATGTTGTATTATTTTGTATTACCTGAAATTTTTACAGGAACAGTTCTTTCGTTTCATCTCAATACAGGTCGTACGAAGATAATCTCAGGAGAAATTCTTACCCCATCTACAGAAGCTTAGAAACATTAAATCTTTTTGTAGCATTCTCTATGTGTCACTTTTAAAGATACTAATGATATGATTGAATTCACTTTCCAACATATGTAGAATCTATTGGTACATTGACAATTCCATTTATCAATGTTCTTGTCAAATTTCTTTGCTAGAAAATGTAGTTTTGCAAAAATACTCAAAATATTTGTAGATGCATTTGTTTACATACAATACAATTGCGCAGGTGTAATCAATCAGTAAGTGCGAGTAAAAATTATGAATTGGTAAAGTTTTTAATGTTGTTCTGCAGTATTGAAGTAAAATTATTAGTCCGTAAGAGCGATGTAATAATTAAAAACAGCAATTATTAGCGTTTACATATTTTTGATAAAAACCCCAGCAGAAAAGAGAATTAATATTTATGAAACTGTAAAAAATAAAGTAACTTCAATAATAGAATTTCGTGTATTATCAGTTTTCAATTTAGATGTTAGTTTGCAAGATATTTACACGATAGTTTGAAGAATAAATGAACATAATTGTATAATAATTATAACAAAAATGTTGTGCAATTTCTATTGTTGGTGTCTAGAGGTGACTCTTATTAACCAAGTCCTTGTTTCTGCAGACCATTATCCTGGTTTTGTTTTCGAAATTATAGTTTTTGCGGTTACATTTTGCGGTCAATGTCATTGACATGTTATTGAGTTCTTTTTTTAAACTACAAATGAGCAGTTGTTAGTTTTTGCGAGTGTCGTTGAAGCTTGTTTTTGGGTTCTCATTTGTCGTTCTATTACGTTTTTTTTACATGATTATATTAATTATATGGTGTTACCTCCAAGTCTTCTTGTCTTGGCCGAATATTTTCTTAATGCATAACTTTAAGATTGGTTTTTCTTGAGACAAGGTGATTTTATCAGATTTATTGTAAGAAATCTATTAATGTTTTTAAAACGAAAATTTTGAATTTTTAAGACGAATGCCTAAATTATTCTAGTAGGTAATTGTCAAGATGTTTAAAAAATATATTTTGTTCGAAAAGCCAATACATAGTGTAAAAGTACAATTTGCAATACTAAAAATAGATTTGTAAGTATTGTATTTTAAACCGTGAATGAAAATCGATTAACTATGATTAGCAAGTTCTGAAAATAGGTGAACGTAAATGCGCACACAAATCTGAGAATAGTCGTAAAATATTTGAAATTCCATCGACATTACCAATTTTCTTTTTTAATTGCAAGACGTTCAAACCGGGAAGTATATACTGGTTTCGATGTAATGTGGCATAGTTGTGTAAACATGTTGCAAACTACTTCCTGCGCGAGTTTCCTGAAAATAACTCTGCACGGGCTTGGCACATAAAATTCTCGTTGGTTCTTTCCCATTTTCAATTTAAGACATATTCGTAGAATAGAATTATTATTATATAGATACTATGGAAAGATACTGTATTTAAAAAACTATTGTATAGCAATTCTCGTTTAAACCAATGATCTATGACCGAACAATAAGGATCTTATCTATTGTTCTTGGAAGGGGCGTTGAAAATAAAGAAAAAGGATTGTGCCAGGCCAGAATGAAGATCACATCAGTAATTTGTGGCACCTAAAAGATACATTTTATGAATATTAAAAATTTCCTATATAAAACTCATGAAGTAAACATTATTTTTAATGCGAACATGTTCATATTCTTGGGATTATACTAAGCCCATCTGCAGAAAAAACTATGTGGAGATTATGTAATTACTGTAGGCTGTAGCCTAGAACTGGAGATTCGCTATTTGAATTATGTAATGATCAAACTGTACCTTTCTCTTCCCACATTTTGAAACGGTATCAAATTCCAATACTATATTTGCAAAAAAGAAAATAACCCAATGCACATTTCAGGAATTGTTTCGACTAACTTTCAAACTACCATTAGCCATTTTTCCCATTCATGGCGTTCTTGATCGCAAAGTGTGAAATGAGCCTCTCAGTCGATGCCGTTGCACTGTAGTCGTCCAATTATCAGATTTTTCCATGGATGAATAGATAATCATAGCTGGATCTTTCCAACAAAATAATGCGAGGCTAATTACCTCTCTGCTATTTAATGCATTAATTCACCGTTAATTGAATGTATGTGATAACTTCGTCTAATAGCATCCGCTGCCATTGCTAATAACCGTCAGCTACTCATTGAAACGTCTGTTCAAGAACGTGGAGGAAATTGACAATTTGAATGACGTATTTTACCCGGTGTACATGCAAATGCGACCGATATCATACCTTATGCGTAAAACGTATTCGCATGCCGATATCTGCTGAACGATGATGTGTCCCGTGTTTGCATAGTACTTCTTCCTAGTTAAAGTGACTCATTTTGGGTTCTCGGAAGTTAAATTGGTTTATGTTGGAACCGGCGCTTTTGATGATAAGTTCACTTGTAATGTTTGAAAATGAAGAGATAGTGATAACGGGTGACTCGTTTTTTTTTAATGTAAATAATGCTCTAATCACTGCCTGGCTTAGGAATTCTTTCCCAGAGACTGGATTTAATTTAATTCATAAATTTGTTCAAATTGTTGAGATTGAAAGGATTTAAAAAGTACAGTTTGTGGAGATACAGTAGAAGTATGCAAATTAGAAATTCCAATCTTATAAAACCGAATGTACGTATATCTTCTTATATTTATATTTATATGATTACTAACAGCTCAATTTATCTGTGCATAATAACTGCAAACCCTTAACAACTTCGCTGCTGCTATTGTAGTCTTAATATAAATTGATGATGAGGCTTGTAAATCACAATTGGCTTACACTCCCAGAAAATAGGATTCGTTTCTTTTTAAATTTTAATACACATAGTATGATCAAAAATTATTTTCATCTAGTATGGCCATGGAATACTTCCTAGTCTATGAATGTAACATGTAAGAGAAAAGAGGATGGAATATGTATAAGGATTTTTTAATGTGATCATGTTTGCTATGCACTACGAACATCCTCATCACAGTTTATTGTGAAACGTTTTCTATAGGATGGGTGGAACAACTCACTGTGATGGTTTGCGCTCTATTATTATTTACAAATATAAAAGATCGTTACATAAGTTTGGAACTTTTCCATTTAATGTTCAAACTGTATCTGTTTCAATCATTACACAATTCGTACTGGCATCTTTTCTTTGAAAATAAAGTTGTAGTGTTGATCATTTTTTGCATTCTCCTGTTTTTAATTTTACATGGAACACTTGGTATGTATATAGAATATCCTAGAACCGAAATGCATATATCAGTGCGTATATTGTATGAACAAATGTTTCATATGTCGTTTTGTACCGCCCGTCAAAAAAGGCGGGCATAATCCTGACTAGCTCAAACTTTCTGCGATTTATTGCCATGGGTAAGGATTAGGCAATGATTGTTCAAGTTATTCGATGAAACAAAATGCAGCAAAGTACAAAAGGGCGCCAGTCGTCAACCACAACAAAAAACTTAGTCGAACTCACAGTGTAAATAAAACTCACTTGCTGTGTTCGGCTTCTAGCTTACTAACATATGCTCTAAAACACTAGTAGATATTGGTAGTCAAATAAAACATAATATACCAGTAGTAAAGATAATAACGAGGCTGTAATAGCTAAACTGTTTGGATACAGTTGAATAATACAACGAGGTAAACATTAACTAGGCTCGTCAGTGCAAAGGAACCTGGACATATGTGGTACAATTACTAGTTCACAATAGGCACTCAAAATGTTAAACTGTTTCTCTAAATACAAAACGACCCAGAAAGTTACATGTTACTAAATTATGCGAGAGCTACGTTAGGCGCAAAAGTGTGCCATGAACAAGGTTAAATATTGAAAAGAAAGAAATGTTTTGGCTTAAAAGTGAATTGCGCGTTTAATAGTATTGGGGTCATAATCATAAAACAGTTACTGGAACTGTGCAGGTATCAACCAGTGAAAACCCATATTACCTGACGTGTAGCTTTTCGGGCGCTGGCAGCTAATATCTAACTAACTTGAGAAATAGAACGCAAGTTTGTTGCTAGGCCTTCGAAATACTTATTAATATTTAATAAAATGATATTTAAATATCTTTCACTGACTGCACGAAGCTCTAAAAGAAGAACTTTCCTTTGTGTTATGTTAGCATCTTGCCCATAATTCAGAATTAAATATAAAAAATTGTAACATAGAGCTCATGCCTTAACGCGGCCATGGCCATCGGATTTACCTTATCGTAATAACGGCGTCGTTGAAAAGGAAAAAAAAGGCTCACCGGAACTCTCTGGATGCTGGATCCGTTATGTGCAAGAAACCTCTTGGCTTTCGGGAAACAGTTTCCATGTAACAAATAAAATGTTTCAGGGCAAATTCAGCATGTGGATGCCAACGGATTTAGTGAAACGGATTTGGCGTTTCCTAGCGTTGGCGGTTCCTAGCGTTACCTAACGGGCCTAAACGGGAATCGCACAAAATTAGCACGCTAAACCATAAGGGAAAAACGCTTACCTTAAGGTCGATAACGGCCCACGATCACGTGCAGTGAGAATTAGAATTACACAGTCTGCATCTTGGAGGAAAATAACTGCACCGCCTGTCCTGGAAGCCGAAAACACTTTCAAGTATTTAGTGACTTTGGAAATAAATGGAAAACCAATCCCCAAAAAGGGTCCCATGGCCGACGCTCAAACGACTTCGCTTGTCGGCTAGCAGAAAAGGAAGTGAAAGCCGATGTAAAATGTCGACCTTTCGTCGCTTTTGAAAACTAAAACGTGAAGTTAGCTCTACTCTTTTTATTTTGTATGTCAATAGATTGCTTATAAGACAAATAAATAGTGCATCAACGTATGCACTGCTTATATCAAAGAAATAAAATTGAATTAATTTGAATACATACGTATCTCAGGCATGAACTAACGTCGTGATACGGTTCAATTCCGAAAGTTGTTCATGACACAATGACATTGACCGAGGAAGCCTCAGAAATAATCTGACACATGGTATTTTATTCTTTTAATAATATACGGGGTGGTACACAAATAGACGAGTCTAAACAAAATAAATTTCATGCAACGAAAACTGTTCTTAATTGTCTCTATGTGAATGTTATAGTTTTCATTATCTTTACAACACATTTTGCGGTTTTAAAATTAGCTTCTTTTTTGTTTGTCAGATGTCCTGAGTTTAACAAACTTTTAAAATGCAATTTCTTAAGAATTTGAAGGATATTTTTCAACTATTGTATTAATCAATTGCAGTTTTATATATACAAGGTGATTCATAAGTATGGTCATTAAATTAAATGGGTGTATATTGACCTCAGGAGAAGTACAGTGCACTCGAAAATAATTGCGGAAAGAAATTGTACTAGGGCTGGTGCAAACTTTTGAGAACCACTGGCTAAACCACCAAGAATACCTTAACCTAGTCACATGTGATTGAAATAGCCAAACCGCGGGTTTTTGCTCCTAAATTTTATTCAAATTCGGTCTTATCGCAACCGCCTGTGCGAACTTTGTTAATAGAAGTTCATATCAGTTCAGTCAGTTTAAGCAAGTAAATGCTTTAACTTTTTGTGAGATTATTATTAATTTTTGACGTATAGTTTATTATTCAAAGTTCTTCTGTTTAATGTCCTCTAACTCCCCTAAAATTTAACTACCATACGTATGAATCGCCCTAGAGTAAAAACAGGAAATGCCTCGACTTCTTATTGTACGGAAAGCCGCAGTATTAATTTCTGATGTTATGCAATTATTATCACTGGAAAAACACGTTCTTGGCATATTATACGCAGGCATTTATCGCCTTCTGAGCAACAGGTGAAAAGCAAGGGCAGCCATCAATACGCTCGCTATCGTAGACCATATACGAAAGAAATTAATCCATAACCAATCATGCGCTTATTAATCTATTTATGAATTTTAATTGAGGAAAGGCAGTCTAGGCGCATTCGGCGTCATAAATAGCAAGATGCCATAGATAGCTAGCTGAATTGATTATGGAAGGAAATGTGAGTAGAGCTGAATTTAATGCATGCCACCGTGTGCTTTTGACTTTTATCATTTTTACTATGGAATGCAAACACTTTTAAATGTAAAAACGGATATGTTTTTTTTAAATTTTATGTGTAGTCGCAACTTGAGTTATTTATCATGTCAATAAATATAGATCAGAATTTAAAAATGACAACAATACTTCCACGTCTTTTTTACTTCCTTTTACTATAAAGGAAGTATTGGATTCACCCCAAAAATTCGAAATTGAGTTTTCAACAGATCTTCACGTTTTAGAGTCCCCTGATCCCAAAAAACATATTTTTTTTCATTGGTCTGTCTGGCTGTGTCTCTGTCTGTGTGTCTGTCTGTCTGTGAACAGAATATCTCAAAAACGAAAAGAGGTATGGCGTTGAAACTTCATATATAAGTTTTGTGTAGTATGTAGATGAGACAGCAAGCTTTTGAAGAAAATCGCATAACCTGAAGTAGGTGTTTACTCTTGTGATTTTTCAGTTTTTTTCGATTTTTTCAAAAACGGCTCTAACGATTTTTTTTAAACTTTACATTTTTAATGTGTATTGATGTGAAATAGGTGATTTTCTAGTTGAATACTTCTAAAGTGGGTTTCTTTTGTTTTTTTTCTATTTTTTTTATTAACTCCTATTTTAAATAAAACACCCGGTATATTATTACATTTTTGAATTCACCTTAAAATTCTAGAGAAAATTTGTCTCTTCAACTAACGCTCTATTTTGTACCGTTTTTGTAGTATTTGTAATTTTTGAAAATTTTTCACAAACGGCTAAAAATTAAAAATGAAATTTTTGACTGATTACAAGAACACTGTAAAAGGAAGTTGTGTGAGTGTATCACACCAGATTTTTTTATATTCTGTCGTAATTGATTTGATTAGAATTCAACCAAAAATGGTTTCCGCAGTTCTTGTGATAGATTTGTAACGCGTTATCAATTTCTGCTGGGTGTTACATAAGAAAACAAAAAATCCTAAATCCTTGAATAGAAACGACTAGGAATGCGATCATTGGCAATCATAAAATCGAAAGGCCATGGGTACGCAATGGCTGGATAGTAATCGTTAATATCTGGCAAGCAATTAAGAATACAACGAATTGAATTATAATTAACGTATGCAAATTTTTTGAACCCGGCTCTAATTTTCTTACTTGGTGGATGCGTTATTGGGTCGGGCGATTTAACCTCCGTTGCCTTACGAGGCCATTAATTATAACCTTGCTTTCGTTTTACTTAAAAATACTGCTTTATTGCTCATTCGAGTTGCCCAGTCTTATAACACCTAGAAATTCCATTGTTTATGTTTATCGATATTTGAAATAATTAAGCATCTTTAATACTTTGGACATATAACGGGAGTGGGTTTTTTTGTATTTCGCAATTTCAAGTCGAGTACATACCTGGAATCTGAAAAAGAATATGTATAAAGAAGTTGATATCACAATGTATCAATTGCTACTATTTGCAATTTTCTTTGGCGGTTTGAAGTATAAAACTGCATTTGAGAAAACTTAACAATCCTGTCTTTCGAAACAATCCCGTCAAGTGATTCTGAATAGATCGAGTTCTATTACCAGATGCCTTGAAGTGCAGTGTCATTACACTCTTTACAGTGCATGCTACTATCAATTCCCTACTTGACTGTTTCGTGTTGCAGAAATAGTGCAAGACGAGTTTTTGAATGCATAGAAATTGCTCCATGTATGTTGAAAATCGATGATTATTTTTTAAATCTGTAAGGACAGTCTTTATGTTCACAGCTTTTGTGATTAGTGATGTGTTCATTGTGTTAAGTTACAGCTTTCTGCAAACAAAATTGTAAACACTTAGAGGAGGTTTGGAATTACGTTACAATCAATAACCTCCACTGCCATGGGGTCGACTTAACAAACGCCCTGTATAAGAACACTTTTGGACAGCATTTAATACACCAAATAGCGTTTTATTTATTTGCATTGCGTGTACGCTTTTAGTAATGTACATTAATTTATTTGAAATTGCACAATGGTTGTTAATCCCGGAAAGTGGCAAAACCGTTAAACAGAATTTACAAATATTTACCTGTAAATTTCCGCAACGGTTTACCGGGGATACCGATTCATGTTTGTTTTAAATGTAAACTCACGTGGAATAAATATTTAACAACTGCTCGCCTTTCTTCTCGACTTCTAACAAGGACCTAATTGTGCAAATTTTACGTTGAGCCGTCTACAAATTTCGGGCCGGCATAAGCAAACAAGGATTCCGCGAAGCTTAATTGGACTTAATTTTTTAAGTACCCAGAATTGCACTTGAACGGGTAAGAATCCAACCTTGTGGAGATCCAGCCTTTATTAACGCCAATTAACAATTCCAACAATTAGTTTAGTTTATCTAGCGAAATAAGCAATTTTCTATTGATACAAAATGTATAGAACCCAGGCAAATATTAATAATAGACGTATTAATTTTGTTTAATTGAAAGGAAATTTGCATTACTGCTTTTAATGGTAAAACATAATTTTAAAACAGCACATCGTTCAAATTTAAATAAAATCTATTTAAAATTGCATTATGATAACCATACAAAATAAAATTGGTTGTGCAGCTAGAAAGACTTAACGTTTGTCGGTCATGCTAAGCCGCTCTGTAATAAACTGACATAATTTTCTATTTACAAAAGCGGTTGTGGCGGTTGATTTAAAACTTCAAATGCAACCAAATTATTCAATAACCTACTGACTTGTCTTTTAGAAAGTTATTTGGTTATCGTTGATTCATCGAAGTAGGTAATTTATAGTACCGTCGATCCTGAATTCATTTTCATGTTCTTGTTCATAGACTAAAGTCTGATACAATTTCAAAACTCCCTGGTTTCGTTGCGCATTTAACTAGATTAAAGATGGTGAAATACAGGAAAACATAAAAATATGTTTATGTATGGTAAATAATAATTGCTGTAATAAATCCTTGCATAAGCACAACAACAATACGCAACGCAGCGGTGCATAGATGCACTAATTTATGTCGTATTATACACACTGAAATCTACGGTTAGATTGGAAGCGACAGTTAATATAGTTTGGAGGAAAATACAAAGCCTTTTTATTTTTTAAATGTTTGATAATGTGCGGTGCAGTGAAAGAGTAATTGCAGTATACATAGTAATATTTTTCGTTATCGTTTAATCGATATTATGTTTATCTGTGACTTGATTTTATTACTATTATCGAACTATTGTCTATTTGTATGATATTTTTATGAAGCAACCGTTTTATTATCCGAACTGGTAAGCTGCAATTTTGAAACGTAGCCAGGCGGGAACTTTAGATTGGCATATACCCATTAGGGATCGACCGATACGGGTTTTTTGGCCGATACCGATATATCGGCCGATACGCCGATATATCGGCCGATATATTCTCATTGCTCTATCTCACTACTTTTTGGCTACACACATGCACGTGTGCACCGCTGCTTGCTGGATTCGGGCGGGGTAATCCCCTAAATACGAACTCATGCTTAGGTTTGTTTATGCAGGTGTCTTTTTGTCATTTCGTTTTAATAACGCAATTTAACGCAAACATTTTTACTCGTCACATATTAGGTAGTATTGTTAACAATTTCTGATGATGCAAGACCTTCAAATGGCATCGCCTGATCGAATGTTTTTACTGATGGACCGAGCGCTGTGGACTTGTGGTTACCACGTCTGCTTAGCATTCGGGAGGTCGTGGGTTCGATTCCCGTGAGTAGTATGAAGACACCACTAATTGGATTAAGTGTTCAATTAAATTAATCGAGGCTCGATTAAATTAATCGGTTGATTGACAGGTGCTCCAATTAAACCGCGGATTGATCTAATTAATTTCGCGGATTGATCTAATTAATCACATATGAAGTTTGATATGTAATTTACATATGTGCTACTGATTAAATTACGCGCGGCCATTTTTAATTTGCTTCTGGAATTACACGGCGGCCATCTTGGTTTTCTGGCGCGAATATTTGAATTTAAATATTTCAGATTTTTTTCTAAGTTCGAGTTTTTGAATTTAAACTTCCCGGGTGTCGGACATCTTGGTTTGTGCGCGCGCACCTCTAGCGTATTTTCAAATTTGCTAAGCGCCCATTTTTGAATTTGATTACTCGCCTCGTTGACATCTCTCTCTCTCGCTGTTGTACTCTCTCGCTCGAATTTATTTAATTTAAAAAAGCTGCTCGTCACGGCTGCTGGTCGGATTTGAACCGACGAGTTTTGCATTTGTAGGCCGAGGTCTTAACCAACTGAGCTGACGAAGCGATCGAGGTTAAAGGAATTAAACATGGTCACTACTTCAACACTTGCGTGCAGTTTCGGTGCCCTGTTTAACTAATGAATTTCAAATTTACATCACTGTTTATGAACATAGATATTTTTTTAAATTATTCTCACTTTTACTAGAACAATTTCGTCCCTCGAAGAAATTTCAGAGAGGCCAATTTAATACCGTTTAATAGATGTTTTACATAGTTTAATTTCGTTCTGGCATATTGCCTGATTTAATTATGTATTGTTATCAGTCGATAGGACTTTAAAATAAATATTTGTTGATATCTGTATCGATTTTCATTCAATTACAACAGAACATTCCGTGCTTGTGAGCCGTTACGCTTAAGTTTAGTCGTGTTAATATTTTTAATTAACTCATCGGCGTGTTTATGTATCAATAACTTGTTTTATGTAATTACAATTGGGGCATTTTATATTAGAATTTAAATAAACGATAATATTACGCGGCGTCTTTATGCAGGAGTCGTTTGAATTTTGTAAATTGTGCCTTTAGAAAACAGGTTGATCACAGTATAAATGCAAACAGACGAGCATAGCGGCGTATCTAAGTTGCTTTTTGGGGCAAATTGGACGGTTCTGAGAAAACAAACGCATTGTCCCCGTGAATTCTGCCCTAAGGGTTCAGATTTTATTTAACGTGCTTATACAAGATTGTTTATTTCGAACGAAACCTGGGCTGACGTCATGGCTAGATTTCTCTTTTGGAAATGCATTGGAAAGCCCTTTCACTGCTGTTACGTCACGAGCCCAGCTTTAAACAAACTATTTTTCAAAAATTTAGATTATAAGAATAGGGGATGTGTAGCTTATTGTGTTTAAAGGTTGATACATTTTTTAAAAAATTAGATTTGTAACAGCTTATTAATTATTTTATAATTTGTGCCTGCTATATGGCTGGATTAACGAGATCCTCATTCTCCCTACCTACTATAGGAAGTTTCCGTCTAAGTTCCCTATTTAAAACAGGCCGGTTCCTGTGTATTGTTTGGTTTTAAAGGTTTGAACATTGTACCACTTAGCTGTTCTGACATTATACTTCCATATACATATTATAAATAAATTTTAAATGTTATTTTCGACTGAGTTTTAGCTTCTTATAAATTACAACAGTGCCCTCGCCCATATAAAATAAGACATACGCATTAAATAAATGTTTTTATTGTATAAGAATGGTTGTCCCGCATAAATTTGAATAAAAACAGGCAATTTCTTTGAAAAAAGGCTTTTCAATATCGTTTGCAAATAAGACAAGGGATACTTGTAAAAATATAAGTCAAACCATTTTTTCTTGTAAAAAATTTACGAAAAGACGTAAGTGTTGGCGACAAATGAAAATAATTTTGAATAAAAACACGCAAAAATTACGAAAAGACTTGGTTTTAAAGGTTTGAACATTGTACCACTTAGCTGTTCTGACATTATACTTCCATATACATATTATAAATAAATTTTAAATGTTATTTTCGACTGAGTTTTAGCTTCTTATAAATTACAACAGTGCCCTCGCCCATATAAAATAAGACATACGCATTAAATAAATGTTTTTATTGTATAAGAATGGTTGTCCCCCATAAATTTGAATAAAAACAGGCAATTTCGTTGAAAAAAAAATAGCTTTTCAATATCGTTTGCAAATAAGACAAGGGATACTTGTAAAAATATAAGTCAAACCATTTTTTCTTGTAAAAAATTTACGAAAAGACGTAAGTGTTGGCGACAAATGAAAATAATTTTGAATAAAAACACGCAAAAATTACGAAAAGACGTATGTGTTGGCGACAAATTAAAATAAATTTGAATAAAAACGCACAATTTCGTTGAAAATCTTTACAAAGCGACTTTATAGCACCGAAAAAATGATGTAAAAAAGTTTTAAGAGTTATTTCTAAGCATAATTTTGCAAACGTTTAACAAATAAACCGTAATTTTTTAAATTATGAAATCGTAGTTCAATTTATATGAATTTTCGATACTTTGTATGTGAAAAAAATAGCTTCAATTACTAATATTTGAATAAAAACATGCGATTTCCAAAGCATTTCGTTTAAAATTTTAGAAAATCGATAGCATCTCCCATGAAAATTTATAAAAATCGGCATCTTGTCATATTAAATTCTGTAAAAACGACAAAAACAATATTTTTTTCACAACTTTCATTGAAAAATAGTAAAATTTTACGAAAATACGTCTGTGCTGACGACAAATGAAAATAAATTTGAATAGAAACACGCAAAAATTACGAAAAGACGTATGTGTTGACCCCCAAAGTAACAAAAATTTGAATAAAATCACACAATTATACAGCATCTCACATAAATTTTCGCAAATATCGACATCATGTCACATAAATTATACAAAAACTGTCATCACGTCACTTGAAATTATACAAAAAATGATATTTTATTCAACACACGATGAAAATTGAACAAAAATCACGCAATTACAAGCCATCTCACATAAATTTTCACAAAAATCGACATCATGTTACATAAACTATGCATAATTTTGCAAATGTTTTACACTTTTTATAAAATGCATCGCTCAAAATTAAAAGAAATAGCAATTTCGTTGAAAAAATCTACTACCACAATCATTTCGATAAACAAAATTCAAAAAATCTTATACTTTTGACGGAAATATATGTATGTTGACCACAAATTAACATAATTTTTAAATAAAAACGCGCAATTCGTTGAAAAAAATATTCTGACACCACCAAAACACGCAATTTCATTGAAAAATATATATATGTTGTCCACAAATTAACATAAATTTGAATAAAAACACGTAATTTTGTTGAAAAAATGTTCTGGCCCCTTCATTTCACTTAAAATTTTACAAAACTGCCGTCATAACACTTGAAATTATACAAAATATATGTATGTTGATCACAAATTAACATAAACCTGAATAAAACACACAATTTCGTTGAAAAATTTGCAAATGTTTTACACTTTTTTATAAAATGTATCGCACAAAATTAAAAGAAATCACAATTTTCTAAATTATATCACGCTATTATGAAATCGTAGATTGATTTTTTGAAATTTTACACTTTGTAACTGTAAAATAACTACAAATACTAATATTTTAGCTTTAGACTTTGTAATTA
>OW679195.1:143470222-143951256 GCA_940337035.1 Agriotes lineatus | reverse complement strand
GTGTTTGTTTTATAACTCCCACCTATATCAATCATAGTATTAGAATTACTAGTTTTTTAGCCCACCGTATAGATGGCCTTATTCTAATTATAATAATTTTTGCATTTTTAAAACTGAATATAATACAGCAGTGGCGACAAGCTAACTTAAATTTTAAACAACTGTTGGAGCGGTTGCGCTTATTGCACATATTACATATAAATTCACTGTTTTGGGCTCATCGTTGGTACAGTGACCCATTGCAACAATCAGCAGAACACCACGGGCCAATTTCGAGACCTTGTTCCACTACTATAGTATTTTTCGTTACAATCACTACAGGCTTGAATTGGTCCGATTTAAAACACTTTTGCGACCCTACATGGTGACAGTTTTTTATTAAAAAAGGAATTACCGAAGTAGGCCTGATGCAAGGCTCATACTAGGCACCGACAGAAAAAGCTTCACGTTTTAAGTATATTAATTACTGTAAGACGGTGTGACAGTGTAAGTATAGAACTTTATACTACGTTCATATGTTACTAAGCATAATAATATGTAATTATTTGTTCCGATTGTATTATTTTAACATACAGACATATATTTATTAGCTTTTGAGTGCACCATATAGGTGGTCTTATTCTAATTAAAATAATTTTTACATTTTTTAAATCGAATTGTACATAAAAAAGTTACAAAAGAAAATGTTTTCAACGTCTTTAGAAAAAAAGAGCGCTGCAAGTAAAACAACTTTTGTTAGATCGAATTATAGTTCAATAATCTTCACAATTATCTACAAAATAGGTAAACAGTATCTTAATGCTGCTAATAATGCCGAAACACTTAGTAATTCTAATTACATGGATTTGGAAATTAAAAAAAAACATTGCAGCTAATAGCATTCGAACTCGCGTTCACTGATAAATGCATAAGCTTATCGTTGCGTTATAAATGACGCAGTGGCGCTCCCCGATTGTGACGAAATGTGCACGATCGATGCCGATCAGGGCCGGTATCTTTGTGTTTTGCCGTGTGTTGCTGTTACCTCTAAAGAGAATAACTAGCAAAAGTTTCAAAATGATTAGCAAAAATTGTTTTAATGCCAAATAGTCCTAAATATTTGATATAATAAAGTTCCATGACAAGATGATCAATAATCAAAGAAGCGTAAGAAGCAGTTACACTAAGAAACAACAAACCGTATCCGAAAACTGGAATAACAAAATGACGACTCGCGCTTTTAAAAAACTATCGGCGAATAAGCTTTATCACACAGATATACAAACGGTTTATGGGAATAATCACAAATAAACAGAATGGAGAAAAAGTTGGACTAGCATCCCGTAAACGTAAAGGATATAGTGCATGCCACCATCTTCTAACCGTAAAAATACTTGTAGGTAGAATAATCAGTAAAAAATAACTTTTCACTTCGCATGGCATTTGTGGACTATGAAAAGATTTTTGACGCAATAGAACACTGGGCAATAATGAAGGAATTAGACAAGGCACGAATAGACCATCGATACTAAACCTTATTAGAAAATTTATCTAAGAAAGCAAAATCAACTATCAGACTACATGAAAACAGAAAAAATAGGAAATTGGAAAAGGGGACACAAAATCACTAACATTTTTTACCCTAGCCCTGGAAGCAGTTTTGAAATATCTTAAATGGAGAAAAGTAGGAATAACATCATAGAAATAGAAATAGAATGAAGTAGAATACTAGGATGGCTTGCGTTTGATTAACTGGCATATATTCTCAAAAATAGAAAAATTCCTCGATACATCAGAACAAACGTTTTGACCAATGCATTCTGCCTTTGCTGACATATGGAGCACAGACATGGACCCTCACCAAACAATAGTAAATAAGTTGCAAATAACCCAATAGACGATGAAGAGACCTGTGATAGGAATATAATTAAGAGACAGACAGAAAAATGATTGGATCAGGCAAAAAAACGAAGGTAACTGACATCAAACAGAGAATAGCAACCTAAAATGGGACTTTGTTGGTCGCGTATAGAAGATGGCTGATGGAATGCCAAGATCTTACGATGGAGACTATGGACCTACAGAAGAAGAAGAGGAAAGTCAAACACAAGGTGGTAAGACGAAATAAAAAGAGTGACAGGACTGACAGATATGAAAAATGCACAAGATAGAGGAAAATGGAAACAGAGGAGGGAGTCGTATGATTAATGCTGAGCGCAACAAGACTTATAAAAAGAAGAAAATATGATACGCAGATATCAGCACAGGTAAGTATATAAGATCAGGTATACACAAACCACAAACCACCAGACGAATGTACGAGTTAGTGAACTAATAATGCTTGGAACGGTACACTGCGAGTATTGTGACTGACTGTAGAAGAGAACAGCATGTAACGTTGCCAATTATTTTGTTTGCTTGTTTGTTATCATGGACAAGATCCAGGCATTTTGTCTGTTGTCACCTGAAGTCCGGTGTGTTGCTCACATTGTTTCGTGTGTTGCTCGAGCTCGCAAGCAACACAACTGATGCCGGGCCTGATGCCGATGAAAAAGAGGACTGAGACGCAAGTAAACTACGGGGGTATGTATATAGGGATTTATAAAATGTTCTACTGCCTATGTGATTTTTTTATTAGAATTGTGGTTTTTGCTCTTGTTTTCTGTTCTTATTTTATCTGTGCTGCTTTATTATTTTAACATTTAGTTGTTTTCTAACTTAAATTTTGGATTTATTTTTGAATACCAATTCGTTTTGAGTACATACATTACATCATATATCCGGATATAAATGTAGAAGTCATACAGTAACATTAGTATTTTTGGTCACATATATCGTTAGTGTACTGAGGGGCCCAACGGCCCTGATGAATACACCATTAATTGTATGCCCGTAAGAATGTTCGCAATTTTGTGTTTTACAACTATCAGATTAATTTGTAATTTTTGCATTATGTAATGTACACTTCTGTGCAATAAAATTAAGCACACACGGCTTAGTTGTATTTATTAATAGCGATTTTTTTTTGAAAATTCTTAGTTTCGGTTTTTTAATAAAAGTGTTATTTCAAGTTAAGTATAGTGTTTTATCATTTATTGAAACTGCTGCTAGGAAATAAAATAGACCCTAATTATACAAACTAAAATATTGTAAAAAATAGTCATAAGACTTGTACTTAATTTTATTGCACAGAAGTGTACAGCTGCTACTCGTGATGAAATACTTTTTTTCGTTCGTGAAATTGCCCATTCCCTGATGACGAGAGCTTTTCACCCCACAAAAGAAAAGGTACTTTCTTTCATCTCTTATAAATCGTACATTACGTTTCGAGGACCGTAAGTGTGCCAGTTTTCCAAAACTACATTCTTGGGTATAAATGCACTTATGGGACTATTTTTTCAACTATCTGTACAAAATTATCTTGTTATTGTGCGTATATTTTAAAAACTTAAATTTCATTAGGTAGGAAATGCTAATAATATATATTTAAATCAATAGATTTAAAATTATGATTTCATATTAACTTCTGAAAATGTGTGCTGATCGTAAACGAACTTACGTGCCCTAGGATGCGTAAGTTACTCACGTGACCTGTTTACTTCCATTGCAACAACAAAAATTAAATCCTGATAAGTTGCACTCACTGATTTCTAATATTGACGTTAAAAGTTGTAAATGTTAACAAAAGCATGTCATTTTAATAGTAATGACAACTAAAACGTAGACATTTAGTATATGAGTGCAAAAATTAGTGTAAACACTAATTAAAAATTCTGGAAATCGAGTACTAGCTTTTGGTCGTTATGGAAATCAATGTAAATTATAATTGTTAGATTAGAAAAAATCTGGTGTGATACACGCACACAACTTCCTTTTACAGTGATCTTATAATTAGCCAAAATTTTGATTTTTAATTTTTAAGCATTTATCAAATATTTTCAAAAATTACAAATTCTGCAAAAACGGTACAAAATAGAGCGTTAGTTGAACAGACAAATTTTCTCTAAAATTTTAAGCTGAATTCAAAAAGGTAATAATATACCGGGTGTTTTATTTAAAATAGGAGTTAATAAAAAAATGGAAAAAACAAAAGAACCCCATTTTAGAAGTATTCAACTGGAAAATTACCTATGTCACATCAATACACATTCAAAATATAATAAAAATGTGAAGTTTGAAAAAAATCGTTAGCGCCGTTTTTGAAAACATCGAAAAAACCTGAAAAACGACAAGAGTAAACACCTACTCCCGGTTATGCGATTTTTTCAAAAGTTTGCTGTAGCATCTAGATAGTACACAAAACTTATATATGAAGTTTCAATGTCATACCTCACAGACACACAAACACACCAATGAACAAAAATATGTTTTTTGGGTTCAGGGGACTCTAAAAGGTGAAGATCTGTTGAAAACTCAACAAAATATAATTTTTGGCTAATTTAAGTTCACTGTAAAAGGTAGTTGTGTGCGTGTATCACACCAGATTTTCTTACCTCAAATGCGATTCATGAGCAGGGTTCGAATACTACCAATATCAAATACTAATTGAAAAAGTGAAAGCCTACATATCAATAAATTGTTATTCTTTACATAAAACAAATATTTTGGAAAAAGGCGAATTCTGCATAAATACGCACTTTCCTCAGTTAGTCATTTTGCGGCGAATATAAATTTTCTCTGTCAAAATTAATGCGAACTATATTTTCATATGTGAAACATATGAAAATGATATTATAAAACGGATAGTAACTTGCACGTGTATAGAATATAATTTACAAATTCAAGCCTTGCAAGTATGTTCTGATTTCAGTGTTGAGCGTCAGTGTCTGTCTTTCAGCAACTAGCACTTGCCTAATTTCCATTTTATACCATAAAATCGATGGTCTCTTTCTTTGTATGTATGTATGTATATTTGTTCGCTATTTCCTCCGAATATACTGCACCGATTAAAATTGTATGATAGCTTAAAATGTTGCTAATTTTTAGACTTAGATCGTAGGCCGGTTTTTATTTAAAAAAAAGTACTAAAAAGTAAAGTTTTAATTAAATCCTGTAATTAGCGAAGCAAACCCTTAATGTTCATATACCATTATAGCAGCGCCTTATTCAACGAAGCATCGTTGCTTCAGTGGTAGAATGCTCGCCTGCCACGCGGGCGGCCCAGGTTTGATTCTCGGCCGATGCATCATTTTTTTATTTATATTAATGAATTTCTCTTAAATTAGCGAATTGAAGCGTAGCTCGGTTGATTCACTAGTATTTAATAATAATATTGATCAGTTTTTAGTGAATTTTTAAAATAGTCGTAGCATATACAAATTCAATATTTTTATTTTATAGGCCCCATTGGAAGAGATTCAATATTCAATTTTTTTTTTTTTGAGAGTCTACAATCTGCCTGAGAGCAATAAGCGTGTGGTGGTGAAACTGATTTGTAGAGTATTACTCCAGCAAGAAAGCTCTTGTGAACTTAAGTGTTCTTAGGTTACTTATTAAGTAATTAATATTCGAATAAAAAGAATTTTCTTTTATTTTGACAGATAGTAAAAACTGAAGAAGAAACGTAAGGTAACGTAAGTACATACTATATAGAGTATATAGTAAATTAGATTAATATAAGTGTATATTTCAATTTAGTACAACTGCTTTATACAAGTAGAATATTTTATATGCAATAATTGCTTATAGTTTTCGAAGATAATCTAACCTCTTGAGTTCCCCTTCCACCATAGATATGCTTTTATTTATACTATATCATTTTGCAATTTACCTATTCAGCTTTTATCACTTGAAACACTTGAGATAACAATAAGGAGCCTTATCGCAAGTTTTTTATCAACTGCAACAAGGAAGAAACCGAAAAGGTGGCAGAAATTGGTCTTCGCGACCGAGCAGCATATAAAAGTTCCCATGTAAACGAGATAAGCCGACAATGGTACCTTTTTTCCTCTTCATGACTCCGAGCACACAGTTTGCGCCGGTCTTTGGGGACGGTTTCGCGTTGGTTTCATTCCCCTGCTCTACGACATACCCTTGGAAGGGATAGGGGTTGGTTGTTTATCCGAACAGTGCATGTGCTGAAAGTAAGTTATGTTCTGTTTTCGTTCGAAAAATGCGCCAATCGCGATAGATCAGGCTTGAATTGGTCTAAATTGTCAGACTGGCAGAACAGACGCTGCCCTAAAAACAGTTTTATTATTAGAGTGTTCGTTAACAGGTGCTCCTTTTTATGTAGTGCTTGCAAATTTGGCACGCGATTTAGTTTTGCTGCATAAATACAAATAGGTACTAATTTAACGTGTTTATCTTTTCATATGGCATCGGTTTTGGGCAAAAGCGGTGTATGGGGATGCCCCAAAACCGATCAATTTTCAATCTAGTAGGTATTGTAAATACCCGCAAGAGTACCTAATGTATTTAACTTTGTTTAGCAAAGCAAATATTGTGGGTGCTAAGTGATGCTATTACCACGTGGAGAAAGATCAATATGTTTTTAAGCGTCGGTACTTATTCGGTTAAGCGGTTAAAGCAACAGTGGAAATAAAAGAGCCGATGTAGAGCTATCTAATTGCTATTATTCTGTAAATTTACACCTAGTAGATTTCAATAAATTAATTTGTATTAACTGAATACATTGATAACCAAAGAGTCGTTGAAATAACCGGCAATTGCGTCACGAAATGCGTTTGGAAAAAGTAAATGGAATAAATAATAACGACTACTGGTGAACATACATACTTAATTGTTGTTTCTTAGAACTCTTCTGTTTCAAGTCTGGTTAATTAATTTAATCTGGGCAATGGCTGTACCAAACGCGGTCACCATTCAAAATCCGGTTAGTATAGGTTATAAGTATAACGTTGCAATATTATAAACTTGTTTTATACAATGTTGCATTATACACGTAGGTTTAACCCCAACGATATAGCGCAATTTATCTACATAGTTTAAATCGAAAGCGAAATCGTAAATTCAATCATTTGAGTTATATAAAAAATTGTTTCTAATACATAATTCTTGGAGAGAAAACTTAAAAGTGTACTTTTACATTATTAAATGTTAACTTTGTATCTCTTCCGCACATTTCATTTTAAATCGAGTTTCGCAATCATTCCTTAATAGATTAAAACGTGGTTTTATTATGAACACAATAATCGTTTAAAAGTTACAACCCCACTTTTACACTCGTTTTTTGTATGAAAATTATGCAATAGTATACGATTTAAAAAATAACCGACACTAAAATCGTATCAATATTTTTAATTTGTTTAATCAGCAGGTCTGTCTATCGTAACCTTAACCTTTGTCGTATGGCCTTAACCGTGTCGTCCAGGTCATAACATCATTTAAGGCTAGTAACACATCCTTTGGAAATCTTTTAGTTAATTCATGTTTCATTTTTGTTGAAAATAAGATACACATCGTTACTTGAAGCTTTATATTGTGAAACAAACAATTAGTATGTTTTATTTTTAACTAAAAATCGAATTGAAATTCGAATTGTTAGCGATTTTGTAATGGTGTGTTGTCAGCCTTAGATGTATTACAGATGCAGACCACAATAAAATAATGCTACTTTGGTAGACTTTTCAGAATAAGGCTATATTATTTGAAATTTTACTCATTGATGGTAGTATGTAACTATTTTTTTTACATTAGTATAAAAGCGTATAAAATTACTATACTGTATGTTTCTGTAAGAACACACGGAAAGGGCACAGCTAGTTGGCTACGTTCTTTAAAACTATGTTACCATAGATCAAAACTTGAAATAATTATAAATTTTACGATAATTCTTAATTTTTCAAAATTCGACCAATAACAATTTAGTAATAAAATTTGGCTTCCTTCTAGCTACAGTCACGCAGTCATGATTTTATCTTTCTTTTTTTTTAAATACGCCAATGATTAAGTCTCATGTGGGTATAAGATAATTGAGCGAAGATACCTAGTTCTTTATAAGCTTTAATGTATTGAAAGCAATTTTCAAAACGCAGTTGTAACTGAAATACCTAGTAAATATGTCTGCAAAGCTGTAGGTATGTTATTATAGGCCCTTTTAAACCTATTCCTGTAAATGAAAACGCAAAAAAAAGTTAAACCTTGTTTTCCGGTAATGTAAATGTGTTTGGCATGTTGTGTCAAATTTTTCTCGCTCATTGTTGAAATGTTTTTGCCAAATAAAAAGTACATTTGAAAGCACGTGAGCTGCAACGTAAACAACGTAACCTATTTTGCTCAAACTTCTGTGTTTGGAGTTTTGATACTGTTCTTCTGGTTTCAGGCTTTTTCGGGAAAAAAATTTTTTTTATTGCACCAGCTCAAAGTAGAACTTCTGGGCTATCAAACTTTTTTTAAACTCTAGTTTTAAAAATATACATATTAGTTTTTTACTGACAAATGAGCATATATTTAATACTAGCAAGAAGTAATAAAGTACGTTTTTTTCTATAATAACTGTCAAAGTGTTACAATGTTGGTAGATATGTGCTTAAAACGCTAGAACATTTTTATATCTCGTGTTGGTAGAACTTTTTCAAAATTATGGTTATGTGTCAATTTTGAATGTCAAAATTTATCTAATGTCAAAATTTATCATTCTTTCAATTTGTCGTTTAATTACAATTACCTTTAATTTTGCAAACGTCGATTATGTTTATTTTCAAATATATAAGTTTAATAATTAATAAATTTGCAATATTTTACTATGCTGTTCGTTTTACCCACTATTATGACATATATGTCAAAATGACAATCATCTTTTTAGTGGAAAAAAAGAACTAAAAAATCTATGTACCAACATTATTAAAACTAGGGACCCTGCCGGTCTTATAAAGGCCACTAATCTGACGTTAACTTTAATTCGCTGTCAAAATAAACAAAAGCGCATCAAAACGTCAGTGCTTATGACATTTTATTCACTAGTAAACATATTTTGATGCGCTTTTGTTTATTTTAACAGCGAATTAAAGTTAACGTCAAATTAGTGGCCTTTATAAGACTGGCTGTAAATATATGGAAATGAGTAATGATAATTTAATTCATCGATGTAATGTAATACATCTTTAAATAGAGAATCCAAAGCTGTAGATTTCGAGAAATTAAAACCAAAATAGATTTTTTCGTAAATTTAGAACATTTCAATTATTTTTTCTGACAAGTGAGTGTAGATAATTTAATTATTTGATATAATGTTAATTTTTAAATATAGAATCCTGTAGATTTAAATACCAGTCTGATTATGTAAGTTAATCAGAACTATTTCTTAAAGACTAAGAATGGGAGATTCACTTATGAAAATGCTGTGGGTTAAATGACTCCCCTCTTGTTGAATGCACTCTTTTAAACGGTGGCCGAAATCTCTCATCACACGTTGCCGCATATCCTGCAGTACAGCTTCAATATTTTCCCGAATAAACATTTTAAGCTTTTCCAGATTTCTTATCTTTCTTGTAAATACTCTGCTCTTCAAGTAATCCCAAAGAAAAAATCAGGAGTGGTTATGTCCTGCGATCTCGAGGGCTAATGAAGGTCACCATAGCAAGAAATCAGTTTATTTGGAAACGATTGTCGTAGGAGATTTGTATTAATTCTTGCGGTGTAATTTGTAATTTGTAGCACCGTCCTGTTGAAACCAATATTCATTTACTATCTCCTCCTCTATTTGCAATAAAAAGATCTTTAAAGCATGTAATGTCTTTGAGATGTAACCGTTACCGTTTCACCAATTTTCTCGAAAAAATGAGTCCCGACAATCTTTGACGGTGAAACAGCACACCAAACTGTCACTTTCGGAGGATGTCAAACATTGAAACAAAACTCCCAAGTTTCCGATTTATGAAGAAATTATTATTGATTCCATAGGTGAAGTGTATGGGTTTTTATTAGGTATTGAAACTGACCAATGCTTTTTGGCGCTCACTGTATCAATTGAAAATTGTTAAAATTGATTTAATACAATTTTTTTATTTTCATATTTAACAAAATTAAACTGCCCATTATTTCATATATGGTATAGAGCTAGCTGCTTTACTATTGTCTATACTTGGCACAGCGAACAAATGGAGTGGCTTCTGCAACCCAAATGACGTATTACAAAGCTGACTGGATTAGTATTTTATTAATAATTTCTAAAGAGAGATGGCGGTCCTTATAGACCTAATTTAGGGTCCCTGTATATAGGTTACTAAGAGTTGGGCAAACAACGGGATACATTTTGATTGGTTTGGATCAGTTTTTGCAAGGCATGTGTGATAAAAGTGCCGTTTTTGCATATTTTGTAACATGTTACGACTGATAGTTTCACACATGCAAATCTTAACTAAATTGGCCGTATATTCCTAATAGTCGGTTCTAGAGATCCTAAGAATGATCAATACTGAAGACCCTCCCATCAAAGGCAAGTTAGCAAGGTTGGTTCCCATAACCTCTTTGTTCGACATATGTCAAATATCTAATTTGGATCAAAAATGTATGTCAAAACAGGCTGTTTGCCCAACTCTTACTAAACTATATACAGGATCTCTAACCTAATTTCAACTGATCTTAAATAATTTTTTAAGGTTATGATACAAATAGAAACTTTGTCCAAAAGCATGCCATTTGTGCATGTGTAATACATAGACATGTGGCCTGGCTCTTGCTAAATCTCATTATTGCCTACATATTACAAGTGTACAAATGTCATGCTTTTTAAGTTTGCGACGTTCTTAATTGTATCATGACCTCAAAAAATTATTTAATGTTAGTTGAAATTGGGTCTCATTATAAGGACCACCAACTCTGTTTCTTTAGAAATTATTATTAAAATACTAATCCAGTCAGCTTTGTAATATAATTGGGGTTGCATAAGCCTCTCTATTTATTTGCTGCGCCAAGTATAGTACAAAATTAGAAAAAGTATAACGTCAAGGTCTTATACTATATACGGTTGAAGTGTAAGTCTCCAATCTGACCTCCCAATTGTTACTTCCTTACTTCCCTCGTCTAAAAGGCCAAGGAAAAATTGTAATCGCGAAAAAATTACTTTCCGAGATTTCTCGAGAGCTTCACGTTTCAGGGTCTCTAGATGATGAAAAACTGTTTTTTTTCAATTCCGTCTGTTTGTTGGCGGTATAACTTAAAAACTATTTGTTGGGGGAAGTTGATGTTTTGCATGCAGATTATATGTCGACATGGCATGAAACCGAGAAAATTTCTGAGAAATATATACAGGGTGAGCACCTTAAAAAAATAAAATTTTGTTTATTTAAATTTAACTGAGAAGTAGATAAAAGTAATAATTTGCACATAGCTCAGGCTTTATCACTGACGAAAATGGGACATAACAGATACATGGCAAATATCACAAATGGGAGTGAATAGTATAGTGTCTTTATAACGCAACAGAAACTCGTACAATACGAGCACGGTCGTAGCTCAGTTGTTCAAGCGGTCGATTCCAGCAGCGGGCTAGAAACTGGGCTCGAAATATTCGCCTGGGAGCTCGGAGTTCGAATCCCAGCGGACTACATTTTTTTGCAAATTCATGTAATTTGAGCGAGGGACGTTTCATGAAAACCCCTTTACAGGTTTTCTAATCTTGTATACTTATAGAGTGAAAGGAGTCCCAAAAACAGACAAATGATATGTTTGCAAATTTCGTTCATAGCCATTGTGGCACCACAATCCACGAAAATAATAATATCTTTTACAACTAGAAATTTCAATCATTTTTTAATTTTCTTTCGTACACCATATCGTTTTGCCAACTCGTTTAATTCCTACTATCTTTACGTAAAGCATGATGCTAGTGTCCGGGGCGTTGGCCCCGTTTTACCCCCTCTAGATGTGGTACTGGTTCACATACAGTGCGTTTTAAAGTCGTTGCTACCGTCCTTGACAGTTTATTTTATCCTGCGTGCCATTGACTTCAATTGTTTCTGCTTTTCAGTTTTAATCACCTAAACTATTAAAATTTAGACTGGTGACACTTGTATGTAACTTATTTTATATATCTATATTATTATATGAGACTCAACCATTAGCTGGAACATTTCCAAAAGTATTATAGGGTATCTAAATATCAAGAAAAATATTTTGTTTCGCCACATATTTGAAACTGATAGTCACACGCTCTTGCCAAAATATGCATTGACATAACATCTGGTTATTTTTTTAAATTTCAAACATTAGTTTTGTGCTAGGATCTAAACGAATTTATCCTTACATTATTTTCACAGATTTCTACCACCTTGAAAACCACGTAATAAAAAATGCATTTTTTTATTCTCTCAATCCGTTTTTTACTGAATTATTAAATGTCTGTTGACGTTGGTTGTATACGTTTTTGCTAATCAGATAAAATTTCTCTCTCCTGAAAGTAAAAGTGGCAAAAGTCTCTGTCAGACTACTTTGAGGAAAAGGGAAAGGATTATGAAATGCAATACCACTGACGCAAAGGAATAAATTAAGAACTGGTTTTACATTTTTGTGTAAGAGAGAAAGGATGGTGGTGATTTTTTTACTATGATCTAGTAGTTAATTAGATTTCCGTATATATGTTCTATATTTTGTCTGTAGCTTTGTTTCCAGGTCAAAGTATAGGATAAGCATTTCACTTTCAAGATAAAAATGTGGCTTCGGTGACCCCCAATGTGATAAATAAAAATAACTGTGCAAACAAGCACTTGTAGATATACTATAAAACGGATACTTCGAGTGTGTCCTGATTATTTAGGTTATTCTGCAATTGAAAATATTTTAGACATGGTTTGTTTTCGTGCCTTTGTTTTATAATCAAATTAATTTAGTGCTAGTTTGCTTTACACATTACTACGGATTTAACAAAACCTTGAAGTTCCTTAATTTATTATCATTTGTGTTTGCTTAAACAATTTAGATCTTTTACACATGCAAGATAAATTTAGACTAATCATATGTACCAATATTTAATTTCGTGTTTTTTTAGTACCTATTGTGTCTATGTAACTGACGAGTTTTACATAGATATTACATTACGTTGTCAAAATTTAAATTTTGCGAAAACAATTTATCAATCATTTTATGGTAGTTCTTTGTACAAACGCTATTCGTTTTTGTTATGAAAATAAATCAAAAATCACTACACAATGAATGTTTCGTAAACATTTTAATGTTGGTAGATGTGGGGCAATTCCATCTCGTAATGCAAAAGTGAGCTGGATAAGGAAATTTGAAGATACTGGTAGTATCACAGACGTAAAGCCAACTTTTCCATAGAGTTATTTTGGGTTTCGGAGATATCCCATGGTCTGCGCGGTGGCCAGGTTTATCAGTTCTTGATATCTTTTTGTGGGAATACTTGAAGAAATGCTTATATGGAAAGCGCCCAAGAACCTTTAATGAACTAAAACGCTATTTGTAATGTCTTAACTAATATAGACTAGAATTTATTAATTATAGTTTTCAATAATTTTACAGAATGTTTAGGCAGTGTATAGTTGTTGAAGGATCCCTGCCCAATATTTTAATTAAAAAATAAACATTTTAATAAGGCATAAAGGAGTTTGTCACTTCTGATTTATTTTTTCTTATAGCGTAATCAGGAAATTCACGGTTAATTTTCTCTCTGGACAAAGTACGTAAGTCATGAAAATATAAAAACCCAAACCAGACATTTCAAAAGTAGATTACTTATGGAATAACTGTAATATACAATCAAGTAAATATGATAATAAAAATCATTAGTTGTAAAAATTTTCCACATAAAATCGAGTGTCATCTATTTTTATTTATTCCACACTTCCAGTAATATTACTAAAATGTCGATTTCTAGTAAAAGGGCTTACAACTACTGATTACTACAATATAACAGAAGAGAGAGGGTGGCCGAATTGAAACCGATACCTTTAGTTAACTTCATCTGTCAGATAAGTAAAAGAACATCTATTATTTGTGAGGTAATTTCCCGGTTTGTAAGCATTTATCATACTTTAGTAAGTTTTCTCAGCTAAATTTCGAATTTGTAGTCATTTTTCAAAATGAAATTATAGATTTATTGGCTGCAGGTAATAAAAAAGAAATAATGCAGGTTGTAAAATCTTCTAAATATTTTTCAATTATACTCGACTGTACACCAGACATAAGTCATACTGAACAAATTACATTTGTTTTGAGGTGCGTAAATATAAATATTTCAGATAAAAATGTCGAAATACACAATTTTTTTTGGATTTTGATCCTATCACGAACACAACCGGTGAAGGATTGTTTAACTTCTTATTAAAAAAATTGGTTGATTACGAGTTACATCTGCAAAATATTAGGGGCAAGGTTACGACAATGGGTTTAATATGCGAGGTAAAAATATTGGACTTCAAAAATGCATCATAGATATCAATCCAAGAGCACTCGTTGTCCCGTAATGCTCATACTTTGAATTTGGTCGTAAGCGATGCTGCTAATATTAAGGGAAATATTTGTTTTTTTTTGGAATAATTCAGGAAGTATATACTAACTTTTTTTCTGCTTCCCCATACAGATGGAATATCTTGAAAAGCCACATTTTAAATTTAACTTTCAAAGATCTTAGCGACATAAGATGGGAGAGTAGAATACAAGCTATAAGACATTACGCCACAACCTGAAAAACATCATTGATAGTTTAACAGAATTAATGAATGATCCTACCTGAGACTTGAAAACAAAACATAAGGCCCGTTCGCTGGCAGAAAAGATATCTACTTTTACATTTATTTGTTCCATAATTATTTGGTACAATTTACCTTCAAAGGTAGTAAAATGCTTCAGAACCCAAAATTAAACTTAGCCGAATGTGTCTACGCGTTAAAAAATCTCCAAAATAGCACTAGTCAAAATAGAAACGATGAATGTTTCAATATAGGTATTTAAAGTGATGCCATTAAAGAAGGTGAGAAAATTCAAATCAAGCCAGAATTTCCTACAATTCGCACAGTAAAAAAACACGTCAATTTTTCTATGAAAGTAGAGATAATTCCATTGCCGATCCTAAACAATGTTTCAAAATAAATTTCTATTTTACGATTTTAGATCACATGAATAATTCTCTTGAGGAAATATTTGAATTAATATAAGAGTGTGAATCTCTGTTTAATTTTTCCTGATGTTTTGAGTAATCCCCTTTAGATTTTATGAAAAACTGTAGATGTGGATTTGATGTCTTCTTTCCCAAATTTTACCGTTGCCTTGATTATTTTTTTGACACTGCCACTTTCCGTAGCGACTGGTGAGAGGAGTTTCCCAAAACTTAAAATAGTTAAAAATTATATACGATCTACCATGGCTCAATCAAGACTTAAGTCGTTTTGCACTTATTTCTATGAGCATGAAATATCAGAGAAAATAGATTTTTCAAAAACGATAGATGAATTTGCAACTCTAAAAGCCAGAAAAGTAGTATTGAAGTAATTTTTTGGTCTCTTTTGTTTTGTTCTGCTGAGTTATTTTAGATTAATTTAGAATATAAGATGAATCTACTATCTATTTTGTTAATATTGTTCAAATTTAAATAATATTTTTACACCCTTTTGAAATCTTTAGTAATCTAAATAATTATTATAATAAAACATTTACATTTTAAAAGAAGATTATTCATTTATTCCGAAGTTTATTCTATCATTGGAACAATATATTTATAAAAATATACGTCGTGTATAATATAATAATGGTGAGGCACTAACACCCCATGAAGGAGCTTGGCCTGCAAGGGCTGTCGCGTGTCAAATTCATAACACTTGGTGATGTGGTGAGCATCGCGCATTAGACAACCGCATTATTACCTCTTATTCTTTCGAACGTAGGTCCCTAATTATTTAAAGCGACTGGGTAGGCCGCCCGCCAGGCATCGATCTGGGATTTGAACTCCAGACTTTCGCACCGCAGTCCGATGCTCTAACCATACGTCGTGTATTAATATTATTATTTTTACAGCTTATAGCTATAGCTATAAGATAGGAAATGTGTCTTCAATGATCTTAATAATACGAGTACTTTAATTATTATTTTTATAACAATTACATCATTCATACCTGTCTCATCTCTCCGATGTGATTAGAAAGCTTATTAAAACCCATTTTTTAAGGTGTCACACAACATTTTACGAAATGAGACGTACCCCCCCCCCCCCCCCCCCCGACATTGTCACTCTAAATTCCTTACAGATGAGGAGGCGAAATCTGGGTTTGCACATGGGCGGCCACCTACCCAGGACTGGCCCTGTTTATAGTTAACTATTGTACAGCGCAACTCCTATTTAACAAAATCACTAAATGCAAGAAAAAACATTCGTTAAACGAAAATTTCACAAAACAAAGATTCATTTAAAATTAATTAAATTTTACTTAAAATTTGCACTTTTTCTGAAACACTTAAACATTTGCGTTAGTGCTTATATTCAGACATGTCTCTGTGCTCCAAAAAAGAAACTGAAGGATGTTCCATGTACAATTGAACCTTTGTTTTTAAGTTTGAACTTCACGTAGATTTAGCAGTGTTACTGCGTACTGAGTTGTGAGAATTAGTATTGACAACAGTTTTGGTGTCTTCTGTTAAAGACCATAAATAAAAGACTAATCTCTTATAAGTGGACTCAGTACAGTATTAAACCTATAGAGATTGAGTTTCAAAAATTTTATTCAGGAAAAAATTTCTGACCGTTTTTATAAAAAAAAAATCATATTTTACTTCACTAAATGGATTTTCATTTCGTAGAATAGAGCAAAAATCATATGGTAAATTATTGGACCCGTAGAATCTCTGTAAAAAATTTGTTAAACAGACAATTTCGTAAAACGGAAGTTTGTTAAGAAGTTACACTGTATATAACGGGTGTTCATAAACCGTCGTTATCCCAGTTGCTGTGAAAAACAAAATGTTATGTCTTTGATTAATTCGTGCAACACAATGAAACGTCATTGAGTACTGTCATAGCGTATTTTTTCTCAATTTTAGACATACGTTTCTGAAGTCAAAACCTACTGGGATGACGACTGTTTATGAACACCCGTTACTTTACAGCCCATTTTGTGTAGATAAAAAGTAAGCTACAGGTCTCCAATATCTTTATGTTGATAATTTTTGGTTCTAACGGAGCCGTGAAAGAAAAGTGTATGTTTGTTTAACGAAAAAAATAGTATGTCACTTCGAATACAACCAGAAGCAATAAATTCCTGAAAAAAGTATAAAAATTTCCAACCATTCTTAAAACAGCAAAAATGCAGGGCTTGAACTACTAGACCTCATGGTCATGTCATGCATTTACTGGTAGTCATTGTCAAGAAAGGTAGATTAAAATTTAAAACGTTACGTTTATGCGTACATCAAATTGCATTGTAACTTCTTTTATGGGATTCTACATTAATAGCTATACTACAAACCTAAATATTAATTAAACACGAGATATAAGCAGTATTATCCTTGACATATCTGCACCAATTTTTGAATGTATAAAATTAATAAAGCTAAGTAAGAAGGTAACGTGATATAAGCTGATCGCCCGAAAAATAGCTGTTCTATTGAATTTAGATACTGTTGTACGTTTCAACATACTACAAGGATGATTGTAAAATTATTTCTATTAATATTATTATTATTTTTACAAAATTACTATTACTATTTTCTTTAATATATTTTCAGAACAATGATGTGCACGTGAACAGAACTTCACACAATCAACATGGCCAGAGAAGTGTTCTGGGTTTATGTAAACTGCTACAAATTTCAAAGTCGAATTCGCCCAAATCTTCAATCCCTACAGAAATGCAATTTACATAGTATAAAATATAGGAAATTCCATCCACAAAATAAAACCACATCAAGATGGAATTCGTCTGAGGCTTCCAAAAGGGATAACCAGCCAATAACTGGAATTCCCTACAATAAGCTGTCTATTGGGGTTCCTAAAGAAATATGGCAAAACGAAAGGAGGTTAGAATATATGTTATTTGTGTACCCAATTAAACTTAATAATTTTTTATAGGGTGGCAATTACACCAGCTGTAACAGCAGCATTGGTAAAAAAAGGTTTTACTGTAAATATTGAAAACAACGCTGGGCTTCAAGCAAAATTCAGGAATGAAGATTATGAAAAAGCAGGAGCCAAGCTCGTTGGCTTGGAAAAGGCTTTCCAATCAGGTATGATTCAACTTTTTGGATTTCTGTATACTTAAAGTAAATTTAAGGGCACTTAAATAATGGGATTACCTTCCTTTTGGTTGGTATGTCACCTTGAGTAAATGGGCCCTGCTGATGATCTTCGCTGAAGAAACATGGTAGCTCTTTTTTGAACTTTTATTAAATAGCTGGAAAGTAAAAAATATAAATTACTCTCTTACTTTCAGATATTGTACTCAAAGTACGGCAGCCTTTAGAAAATGAAGTAGATTATTTTAAGGAAAATAGTACACTTCTATCATTCCTGTATCCTGCGCAAAACAAATCGCTTGTGGATAAATTGGGTAGCAAAAAAATTAATGCGTTTGGTAATATAATTTATAGTGCTGTTGGCACAGATCAGTATTAATCCATAATCGTAAAATTTTAGCGATGGATTGCATTCCACGCATATCAAGAGCTCAAGTGTTTGATGCCCTGAGTTCAATGGCCAATATTTCAGGCTATCGAGCTGTTATTGAAGCAGCTAACCACTTTCCCAGGTTTTTTTCAGGTTAGTTTTAAAATAAATCTAATCATGCAAGATACTAGCTTTAATTTTAACAGGACAAATAACTGCTGCCGGAAAGGTACCCCCAGCGAAAATTTTAGTTATTGGTGGTGGTGTTGCTGGACTTGCAGCAATAGCCCAAGCTAAGAGTATGGGAGCCATTGTCAGAGCATTTGATACGAGATCTGTTGTTAAGGAGCAGGTTGAATCGTTAGGAGCTGAATTTCTCACTGTCACTATCCAGGTATGTCTATGATTGAATCACATATACGATTTTGCAATTAAACAGTAATTGTAAAATGAAACTTGCGTAAACAAGGAGCGATAATAAGTTTGATTTTTGTTAATGGTTTAAAAATACAGATTGGCATTTGAAGTTTTAAATATAAAATCGCAGAGGTACAGGGAGTTTGCTCAAATTTTGACAGCTTCTAGCGACTTGATTATTCCAGATAGAAAAAAATTGTTCCGATAAAAATTGTAGGGTATCATCCAAACTGTCCGATTTTGCTATTTAAAGAAACAATTAGCATCATGGGTGAATTTTTTGACTTATTGTATACTTTTTTTTAAATGGAACACCCTCTATATTATGTGTTTATTGGATAGCGCTTAAAATTCTCTTTTCAAAAATATATACGTTGCCTATAATTACTTCATCCATTGTTGAAATATCCGCTATTAAAGAATCAAAATATTACTAATTTTCTATATGAAATAAATCAATCCGAAATCAATAAGTAATACCATAGCTGTTTGTAAGCTAAACGTTATGTTTATAACTATAAGGAGAGTTTGTTTTTATAAGCGAAAAACCCTCCACCGAAACCTGTAATTAATAATTAGTAATGATTCATGTATTCAATTCTATTTGTTTCCTCCTTGCATTTTGCGTTAATGGAATCCATATAGATTATAAAGGGATGATGATGTGCATGGTATAGCCTCTTGTTACCGTAAAAAATGCAACTTTACCACACAATCGGCAAATTTTACACAACTTCGCGGCTCTAACTCTGTTACGATGGGCGGTAACAAAAGGTTCCGGCTTAAAACGCTCAGGGAGAAGGGCTGGTTCTTTACTACCTTAGGATTAGAGCTGCTATCCATTAAACGAGTTAAAAGATGTTAAATATTGGAGTGCCACCACTGTTGTTGGTACACCAGTTCACTCCAAAAGTGGGAACAAACGAACGGGGCCTAAGGGGTGTTTGCAGTTCTCGATTTCAACCAGCGGCAGCATCTGCGAACTTACCTTTAGTTTATTTTCTCCAACACTCCCCTGTATTTCTTACAAAAAAAAACACGACACAGATATGCATGCAACAGTTGGTATATGAAATAATAAAAATTAAATACAGTCTATTAAGTTAAAAACATGAAATAATTGTACAAGTATGAAGACAAAATGAAAGGGTTAGTAAACATTTAAAATTACTTAGCGAAAACAAAGTTCATCGACAATAATGGCATCAAAAATCATGAGTTTGACAACATCATCAATTTGCAATAATGGTCTCATTAATCGTGAATTTGACAACAACCAGAATTTTCTACGGCGATATTTATTGAATGTTCATTAAAAGTGACACAACAAATCTCAAGTTAGGTGTGCAACGACTTAAATTACGTACGCACATCTTCTGAACAAAACGGTTTAAAATGCACAATAAATAATTAGGAACAAATACATGGTTTGAGGAATCCAGGGGCTTCCGTTGATGTCTGCTGAAGCTGCTGACGACCGGTGAAGCAGCTACTGCATGAAAGGGTGTATGTGGGATGCGGGCACAGGGCTTCAGGATGATGTTGGCCACAGTTAGGAGTTGAAACAATAATAATTACCTCAACAGGTGAATAGACGACGTACGAAACTTCTAATAAAGGAACAACGGAATGAGATTCTTGATTAATCTAGAGCTGGTACCTTTAAGAACCCGGCAAATAATCCGCTTCTCCGGTGCTTGGAGGCCCTGCAACCCCTCGTTAAAGATTCTTGACCACAACATTATTTCAACACCGACACTCATCTTCACAGAGCAGCCAAGGGTTCCCACGGAACAAAAACAAGTCATAAACCCAAAGGGCACAAGAATTGACGAAAAGCACACAGTTAATTGGACGAATTACTTCACAGCGCGTCCCAGCAGCCGAGGCCTCTGCTGGTTACGTGAAATCGACACCTTGCTCGACTCTCTTAAGACGGAAGCGGGGATCAGAATAAATTGTTACGTGAGGAAATTCGCAAACCGAATGAAAAGGCGCACGCGTGACTTAAGCTCGTTCCAGTAGGGTGATGCAATCTTAACTCAGCATTAAGTCTGTGCCTTCAGGGAAGTACCGGCTTGCCTGATGACAAATTCGCAGAAATTTAATCTGGTGCAGAAAACAAATCTAATTTTAGAACACGCATATCTGAACCTGAATTAATGATATACGGTGAGCTGGGAAACGCAACTATTTCAAATGAATGGAAGAAAGTATCGAATGGACTAAAATTTTGACTACACCACTGAACTATGAATTTGGGCTTAAATTATGCGGGAAAATACTACATGCGGGAAAATGCAGTAAAGCGCTAAATTTCTAAAATTGTCTTCACACTCTCACACCCAAAAACCAATCTCACCTACCCGTGGTGCACCCTGTTAACGCAAACGAGGTTTTGGTGACCCAATGTTAAAGGGTATAAAAATTTCTAATCATTGGGGAAATCACCCTCATAGGAACCAACTACTGCGGACCATCATAGTGTCCCTTGATTCAGAAAAAATCACAAGACAACATGGCATGGAAACAGGATTTGAGCTCGGACACGGAATAACCTTATGCAAAGCATTTCTGATTCATAATACTGTAAATAAAAATTTAGGTGTCCCCCTATCCTGTAATATAATAATAATAATAATGGACTTTTATTTTCGGTCTAGACATAAACAAATAATAATAATAATGACAATGAAAATAGTTACATATTACATTAGTTAAAAAAATATATTGTACTTTAGGTTGCCTAGTTTTGGAATGATAGGCTCGCACTTTCGTGTGAATCACGTGTTACTTCGTTTTATGCATATTATTCTTGTTTCTATTTTTGTATCTCCGTTTGATATAATAGTTTTTTGTTACTACTAATATTTATCTCTGTATAAACATTTAATAACTTGAGAACTCAGTATACTAGTTTAGCTACTATATTATTATGGATGAGATGATACATTCATTCATTCATTCATTTTAGCCTATTGTCATCCACTACAGGATATAGATGATACATAGCATTTGCAATATACTTATAATCAATAATATTTTTCCACATAGAAAATACTGTTGTGGAACAAAGCTATTATGAATAGAAAGTTACCTATTAATTTTGATTTTAGGAAGAAGGTGGAGCAGTGGGAGGATACAGCAAAGAAATGTCAAAAGCGTTTATTGACGCAGAACACGCACTTTTCGCAAAACAATGTAAAGATGTTGATGTAATTATTTCAACGGCGCTTATTCCTGGAAAAAAGGCACCTGTACTAATTTTGAAGGTAATTTGATACTGAATGGATCTAGAAACTCTGGCAAACTATAATTGCCACTTAAACAGTACCTACAAAAAGGTTTAGATGTATGACATGGTAAATATCAACATGCCATGCATCTATTTTCAACTGTGGCATTTGCATTTTAGGTACAGTCGAACCTCTGTCCAACGAACGTCTATTTAACAAAATTTAGCATTGTATTTAACAGTTTCATGAATTCCTGCTTGCCAATTCAACCTACAGAAAATGTTTTGGTATCAATGGAAAGCGAAAATTATTGCTGTCAACTGTTTTCAAGTCAAGGCAACTCATATTTAAAAAACATGAAAACTTTTGATTAATATTATTCGATGAAAATTGACCAACATAATTTAATTTTTGACACCATTAGATGCACAATAATTTTCTCTTTCCATTGATACCAAAACATTTTCTGTAGGTTGAATTGGCGAGCAGGAATCCATAAAACTGTTAAAAACAATGTTAAATTCCTATGTTCCAGTTTGAAAGTGGACCCCCGGTATGTGCATACATATATATCGAATTATTCTAAACTAGCGTTCTGCACCCAAATTGGGCGCGAAATAATTCATTTACTGCAATTTGTACAAGAGTGATCCATTTTCTGTCGAGTTAATTTTGTGGTTAGAAAATCCACATAAAAAAAAGTCACTTATAAAAATTTGAAAACCCTATTACTGGGTTACTTGCATCGCCCTGAGTCGATTGACACCAAAGCAAATTCAACCCACGGGTTCGCTCTCAAAGTGGCGTCAAGCAAGCAAGCAATGAAAATTATTATGTCGGATAACGAATTTTCTATATTACGAATTTTTTTCGGCGAATTTACGATTTCGTAAATAAGAGGTTCGACTGTATATTTTGTCATAAAGTTTCATAAACTGCCCAGTATTTGGTCCGTTTTTACCTCCTAAACTATTATACGATCTAAGGTTCTCTCTAGCTGGGTATAGCAGACTTATATTTGTAGGAACATGTTCTGTCGATGAGACCTGGTAGTGTAATTATTGATTTAGCAGCTGAGGCAGGCGGAAATATAGAAACAACAAAACCTGGAGAAGTGTATCAGTTAAACGATATTACTCATGTAGGTTTAACTGATCTGCCCAGTCGACTACCTACGCAGAGTTCAACTCTTTATGCCAATAATATTTCCAAACTTTTACTATCAATGGGTAAGTAATCTAATTTAACTGGTCAGTATGTACAGTAGCTATAACCTTCTACTCTATATTTTTAGGTGAAAAAGATCATTTCCATATAAACTTATCAGATGAAGTAGTTCGAGGTAGCATAATCTTGCAGCACGGTGAGCTCTTATGGCCACCACCTCAACCTATAGGACCTGCAGCAACTGCTCCACCACCTCCAAAGCAGACGGCAGTTGCTGTAGCACCTCCAAAAGAAGTCAGTCCTTTCATGATCACCTTTAAAGATGCCTTAATGTGTTCTACAGGTACTAAACGTGTACACAACTGTTATCTATAATTCACCAAATTATTTGTAGGCGTTGGGTCTTTGTTGGCACTCGGCATGGGCTCTCCAAATCCAGCTTTTACTTCTATGTTGACAACGTTTGGATTGTCAGGTCTGGTGGGGTACCACACTGTCTGGGGTGTCACACCTGCATTACATTCCCCGCTTATGTCTGTAACAAATGCCATTTCTGGCATCACCGCTGTAGGTGGCCTACTTCTCATGGGAGGCGGTTATTACCCTTCAAATGAAGTAGAGGTATAAAACTTTTTACAAGTGTCCACTGTTTTTTAGTTGAGACGTGTACAGAGTACTTTTTTCGGATTTCACCTATTTTGAAAGATATGACGTCAGTTATATTAGGATAAATTTACATAATTTGGTGTTGTCAATCTGAAAAATACTGAAAATGTGGATTTCCATTTTTGTGTGTGCTGTCTTTATTGTTGAGGCGTTGGGAACTGTCTGAAATTGTGATCAATTTCTTTCTTCTTCTCCCCTTAATAGCTTTTGTTTTTCTAATTTTAACAATATATGATGTGTTTAGGTTTATTTTGGTTTAGAGTTAATAATTTTAAATGTATTGATGACTAAGTAACTGAACACTAAGCGACAGTAAACTCCAAATGATGCATTTAAAGGGATCAAAACTTTTTTAATGATTTACGTAATGTTCTGCAGTGGAATTTTTCTTATAAACCCATGGTTTACTAATCATATGATCTACTAAATCAACAGAAACATGTAATGAAATGTAAAATATTGTTGCTCTTAACTATGGTTATTATGGTGGAGTCAATTTTAAAACGATGAAATCAGCTCATGGCAATTTAATTTTTTTATTTTATTCCGCACTCCGCCAACAGCCGTTAGGCCAATTATAGGCGTCACTGTACATTTTATGGGGACTTCCAACCCCACTAACGACTGTCCTTATGTTATTATGACAACCGGGATCAACTTTTTGCCGTGGTAGCCGTACCACGACGTGCCGGGAGAAGCAGCCGTGGAACTCCCATCCAAGTTCTGACCAGAGAGAGCGCTGCTAACTTCAAGCTACACCACCCGGGATCTGACATTAAATATGACATTGTTAAATTTATGTTCCCTTGTTCAGATAACTTAGAAAACTAATATGTTCAATACCTACGTTCTTAGGCAAAAGTTAGAAATTTTACTCAGTGGCTATAAATATTCACAATATTATATTTTATTTTCCTAAAAATGGTATTGTAATGGTTTTTATGAAGAAACTAACTTAAAATTAGCTATTAGGAAAATAAAAGACAATAAGGCTGCAGGTAATAGTAACAGAAAACTTAAAAAACCCGGTACAGAATGTCCGAAGTTATAGAGGAGCCAATATGGGAACAGACCATTACCTAGTGGGGATAAAAATAAAAATAAGACAAGAAATAACAACAGAAACGACAAAACACAAACATAAAGATACAGGTTTCAACATAGAAGAACTGCAAAAAATTGAGAGTCCAAAAAAAAACTACAAGGAAATCTAGAAAAAGCAGAGGAATAAGAATCAATTGAAGAAGAATGGAGAGATATAGAGAATATAATAAAATAGACATCAAGAGAAGTGATAGGAAGAAAGAAACTAAGGAAGAAAAATAAGTGGTTTAACAAAGAATGTAGAGAAGAAATGCGAAAAAAGCAAGAGAAAAGACTATTCAATCTGGACGGGAGGAAGACTAGAGAGGATATCAAGCACAAAAACAGAAGACCAAACGACTACTAAGAAGGACAAAAAGAGCGTTCAAAGAAAAGGAGCTGGAACAAATAGAAGAGAGATACAAAAACAAAGAGATAAAAAACTTCTACCAAGAAGTTACGGGGAAGTACAAAGGGTACCAACAAAGAATGCTGTTCTGCAAAGATAAGGATGGAAACCTTATTGGAGATGAGAATAGAATGCTGGAAAGATGGAAGGAATATTTCAAGGAAGCACTGAACGAAATACAAAATGAAAAGAAAGAAAATGTAGAAAATGAGGACAAAACCAAACCAAATACGACGGAAGTGGAGGATCCAACCAAAGAAGAGATCGCAGAATTAATAAGAAACCAAAAAAATAGAAAGAGCCCAGGGAAAAATGGCATTAACATGGAATTGATTAAGTACGAGGAGCAATACTAGAAACAAAATTGTACAACATAATAAAAAAGGTATGGAACACGGAGAAAATTCCGATATCCTGGAAAAAATCTGTGAGTATCCCAATACATAAGAAAGGGGAAAGAACACAATGCAAAAACCACAGAGGAATAACACTCTTAGATTTGACATATAAACTACTGGCAACAATAGTTCGAAATAGATTACAGAATCACATAGATAGGGAAATAGGAGACTACTAAAGAGAATTCCGGAAACACCGTTCCACACGATCTTTATAGACTTTAAACAGGCGTACGATACAATTAAAAGAGCACAACTATACAAGACCATGAAAGAATTGAGAATACCAGAAAAACTAATCAATCTAACAAAAATTACCATATCCGGCACGTCGAACCAAATCAAAGTGAATAATCCCTCTCCACTGAGTTCAAGGCAAACAGAGGTCTATGACAATGAGATCCCCTATCTACAACACTGTTCAATCTGGTACTTGAAAGTGTAATACGAAAAAGTGAAATAAACAGAACAGGTACACTATTGAATAAAAGCCACCAATGTATAGCCTACACGGATGACGTGACACTCATTGCAAGGTAAATTAAAGAGCTGCAAAGAGTAACCAAAAATCTACAAGAAAATGCCAAAAAGGTTGGAGTCACCATTAATTACGGAAAATCGAAATACATGATGATGGGAGCAATGGAAAGAACAGCAGAGACCTTGCAGGCAATAAAAATCAATTCAGCAGACGAGAAAACACTAGAAATAGAAAGAGTACAACACTTCGTGTACTTGGGAGTATTAATTACAGAAAATGGTGACCAAACAAAAGAAATTGAAGCAAGAACGGTGAAAGGGGACCGGGGGACCAAAGTTAAGGTTGTACACAACGATGCTAAGACCAACAGTGACCTATGGGTGTGAAACGTGGGTGCTAAACAGGGAGCACCAAGAAAGGTTAAAAGTGTGGGGAAAGGAAGATATTCAGGAAAATCTATGGAGGGAGAGGAACAGGATGGAAAAGAAGGGGAAATGGAGAACTACATCAACTGTATGGAAAACCAACAATTACACAATACGTAAAAGCCCAAAGAGTAAGATTGCTAGGGCACATAGAGATTGCCAGAAGACGGGACAACAAAGGCAATACTGAGAACGGTTCTATTAGAAACAAGGAGGAAAGGAAAATCCCGAAAGAGATGGATACAAGCAGTAAAAGAAGATTTTGAAGAAAATGGTGTCCAGGAATGGAGAAGAAAAGCGAAAAACAGGAAAGAGTGGAGAGACATCACAAAGCTATGGGCCTAAAAGGTCTGTGAAAGCTATATGTGTAAGACTGCAGGACTGGATGAGATAAGTGGAGAACTGATAAAAAAGGAGGTAATGAGTTAAAAGAGAGAATATGCCAGAAGATTGGAGGACCGTACCGATTCATAAAAAAGGAAACCCAAGGTTATGCTCTAACTATCGTGGGTTAACATTACTTAACACTGCTTATAAAATATTAACATCCATTCTATATGAGTGGTTAGAGCAACATTTAAAGAACGAAATGAGAGACTACAACATGGATTTAGGAAGGGAAAATCCACGATAGATGCTATACATTTAATTTAATAGTCAAATAATAGAAAAATGTTATGAACATAATATACAAATACAAATGCTTTTTATCGACTTTAAAAATGCATTTGACAGTATAAACCGCTTAAAACTCAATGACGACTTAGTAACATTAAACATACCATACAGTTGATAAAAATGACAATGGAGAAATCAAAAGTGACAGTAGGAACAGAAGAAGGTATAACAGAGTTATTCACAACGAATAAATGCACTGTCATCCAGCTTATTCAACATCTCACTGGAGGCTATAATGCAAAAAGTGGACATTAAAAGGACAATAATTAATAAATTAACACAAATTGTTGCATATGCGGATGACATTGTCGTCATATTAAGAGATGTGTGAGAACTAAATAATGTATTTAACAACATAATAAAGGAGGTAAGCGAGAGAGGAGTAAAAATTAATGATAACAAATTGATGAGATGCTCCAGAAACTTTAAAATGGACGACAGTGGCAACAGGAAAACAGTTCAAATAGGATATTTTCAATTAGAGGAAATAAACAACTTCAAATACCTAGATACAATGGTGAATAGTTGGAATGAAAGAAGCATGGAAATCACACATCGCTAGAGCTAGGATAGTTAGGCAAAAGGCCTTTTTTAATAAATGAAAGGATAAAAGGCAGACCCAATTTTAAAACCGTTTTAGAATGCGTCAAATTCAAAAATACAAATTTTATTTTGCCTTTTTTGAGTCTTTTTTAGAATTCTGCCTTTTTTGAGGAATTTCCTGTTTTTCTTGCTTTTTGGTGCCTTTTATGGTATATTAAATTAAAATATTAACAAATTTAATTCTTAAATTGTCAATTTAAAAAAAAATTGTACTAGCCATTTTCCAAGAAAAATGCACATTTTAAATTTCTGAAATAAATTGTAGAAAGTATTATTCCCAAGCATAAAGGTAGAGGTTTATTGTTACCGGCTTAAAATTTCTCAGAAGGATTATTTTCTCGAGATTAATTTTAATGAGGGGACTAGTATTGTCAGGAGAAAGTTTTCTAGCGAGTTTGTCACAATTTTCGAACGTGTTAACATTGTGATTTGTGAAGTGCATTGACTGTATTTCTCAGTTAAACGCCTTTTCTTTTAATTTTTAAATTTTTGCCTGCCTTTTACGAGACTTTATTTTGCCTAACTATCCTTGCTTTACACATCGCATACAAGCAGGTCATAAGGCATATTACAGTAGCAAAAAAATGATGCAAAGTAAAATGTTCGAAGACAAATTAAAATGAACAGTTTCACGCCACTATCAGCTGAACTAACACTTGCCGCCGCCTAGCCCGGTATTAAGAAGCACATTTACGCAGGCTATCGAATAATGTGTATTCTCAGGGTGTCACCAACCTGGAATTCCTGGAAATCTGAAATGTCAAAACTGGCCCTGGAATTCCTTGAAATTCCTTGAATTTCTTTATTCTCCTGGAATTTCTATAACATTTAAAATGATTGCATTTAACCTTATTGTCGTGTGTAAAAATTAACACGCGGAACTTAAATTTAGTCGATTTGAATGCTTGGTGAATATTGTGATGATAGTGCGATTTATGTCACGGAAAAGTTTATATTTGCAGGAAATGGTATCACTTCTACACAATCTAAGTATATGTAACTGAAATTTCATGTACAATATACCGGGTGTCCACTTTCAAACTGGAACATAAGGATTTAGCATTGTATTTAACGGTTTCATGAATTCCTGCTCGCCGATTCAACCTACAAAAAATGTTTTGGTGTTAATGGAAAGAGAAAATGATTGCACATCTAATGGTATGAAAAATGTAATTAAATTTGTCAATTTTCATTGAATAATATTAATTAAAAGTTTTTATATTTTTTAAATATGAGTTGCCTTGACTTGGCAACAGTTGACGGCTATACTCAAATTAATTTATTTGATGACATTCAGAGTTAGTACAGTAGTTTTTACTTCGACGAAGGAGTTTTTATGAAAATAACTTTATTAGCATTATTGCTATACATAAACAATTTCGCAATTAATAAACAATAATTCTTATGGTTATAAGATACCTATTACAGTGAGGTTAGTTTGCGGAGAGTGATAAATTTGTTTCAATGCAAGACCTACCTCATTAATCAAAAGTTCTAAATAAGTGTTCGAATTTAAATTTTTAACAATTTAAAACGGTCCAATAATTTTGTTATTATGAATCCCAGCCCAAATATGAATTTTTTGAGGTTATTGGGTTCTTGTACACAGATTAATTCTTGGTTTTTCTTGAGCCCAATATTTAGTATTTTGCACACGTTGTTTAAAGTAAAAGTACATTCATCCGTGAAACATATTGATGACAAAAAACGACGATCTTGATTGGCACTTTCTTGCATTCCTTCACAAAATACATTTATACTTTCTTCATCTGGTTCAAATATTTCCTGATGACATTGTGGTTTGTATGGATGGTATCTGTGCTTTTTTAATGTCTTAGATACCAATTTCTCTTGTACTATATTGTGGGTCAATATTGATCAATTTCAAAACACCTTCCAATTCCCTGCTATCTGCACTAACACTCCTGCGATTACCTTTATTAAAATTTCATTATCAAATTTTACGGAAAACCAATCTCTCAATCTACGCAATCTAACCCCACTGTAATATGTTTTTCGAGTAATCGTTCATTTTATAAAGGAAAAACTACTGTACTAACTCTGAATGTCATCAAATAAATTAATTTGAGTATAGCTGTCAACTGTTTTCAAGTCAAGGCAACTCATATTTAAAAAGCATGAAAACTTTTGATTAATATTATTCAATGAAAATTGACAAAAATAATTTAACTTTTGATACCATTTGATGCGCAATAATTTTCTCTTTCCATTGATACCAAAACATTTTCTGTAGGTTGAATTGGCGAGCAGGAATCCATAAAACTGTTAAAAACAATGTTAAATCCCTATGTTCCAGTTTGAAAGTGGACACACGGTAGATACACATGTAGGTATATAATCAAAATAAATGACAGATTATTACCTCTTTGAAGCGCCGCCTGCCGTGGCCCACATAATATTGTATTTTACAAGCATAAACAGCATAAAAATGGGTAGAGCCTCAGGCAGATGACGGTTAGTGAACTAATAACTAATGAATGATTCATTCGATGGTTGATACTGTTCAATAACTGATCATTTGATAATGTCCATCCCTAGTACAAAGGAAAATAAACTGGAACATATGCTGTATTGTTGAAATACCTGAATATTTTGATGCTCCTTATTTAAAGTACGTATAAAAAGTTGCCATAAGATCTTTACAGAATTTAAGAATTTCTTTGAATAAAGGCAACACAAACTAAAAAACAAGAATAAAAATTATCAATATTTAAAAAAAAAATAGAATTTTAATAGTTTTAATGACGAAGATAATGTATAGTTTTATACAAGTTATCGGAAAAACTAGGTGAGCTAAGTGAATTTTCATTTTAGAATTTTACGTAGCATTGAATTACTCAAGTTTATCCAAATTTAACCATATTCGTATCTCTTAGATAAATGAAATCCCTATATATGTACTTGAAAAATAGGCACCCAAATTTGCGGTCATTTTGCATATCAATGTATGTTTCTGTATTTGTGATAATCCACTTAGCTTTTAAAATTTCATGTAAATACTGCTGAAACATCGGGTATTTGCTCTATCGCCGCCTATATCTGACATTTATTGATAAGGAACTATACAAACCACGCGTTGTCAATACCACCGCAGTTTTTAATTTCTTTATAGCCGCTTCTAATAAAACAATAGTTTAAAGTACCCATACACTCAAATTATTTTAAGCTATACACGGTTTACATACCGGGTGGTTGATCATATCTCTGAACATAGGCAATATTTACATGGCTTATCACGGTTATACGTAACAAATGGTAGTGGTTAGTGATGCAACCAAAAAAAAACAAGCGGTCTGTTTTTTTCAGAATTAAAGTGTAGTGAATAACAAAGGTAAAGTGAATTATAGAATTTATAATAACAAAAAAAAAACAAATATTTCTAAAGAAAAATAATGCATTACATTTCATAACAAAAGTTGATATAGAAATTATAATAATGCAGAAATTACTCGCTAACAGACATGGCTGACTCCTTAACTGACTCGGAGTCAGTATCCATGCAGTTTACGTCGTCCATGTCACTGTCTGATGACTCTGATGAATCGCTAACGTAACTTGATTCGTCGATCAGCTCTACAGTTTCAGAGTTGGGTCCAGCTTAAAACAACTTCCAACACTGGGGGTGGGGCGGGGGTGCTCGCATAGACGCATGCATACGATTTGCTGTTCTGTGAGTAATACGTAATACGAGTAGGCAGTAGGTATAAAATGTTACTTTTGTTTATTAAACATTTGTCTAGTCTGTGCTATAGTTTTCTTGAACTTTAAAGTGCATGTAAAATCAAAATAAGTTTAAATTTTGTCGTTTGCTTACCTGCCGCCAATTACAAAAATGAATAAACAAATTCACCGTTTTTGTTGTTTTTTTTTAGGTTTTTTATTAATTTTAAAAAAACGCGTATTTTTACATCACTAGTAGTGGTACTAAATTAAAGAGAATAATATTCCGAGTCGTTTAGTATTAAAAGCTTAGTGGATAATGCAAATTGTACATAAAAATATTTATTTGAAAATTTAGATATTTCTAAATATGAGTGACCGCTCATATTTGGGAATATCTAAATTTTCAAATTAATATTTTTATGCACAATTAGCATTATCCACTAAGCTTTCACTACTAAACGACACGGAATATTATTCTCTTTAATTTAGTACCACTACCATTTTTTTCCATAGAAATGGTGAGCAGGAATATGCACAACCGTGGTAAGCCATGTAAATTGCCCATCTTCAGAGGTATGACCAACCATCCGGCATACATTGCATTGTAAACATTTTCATAGCTCACTTATAAAGTTTATAATTTTCGATTCCCTCTACACTGTACACAGTAAACTTCTCGAATTCGCTGTTTCTTCTTTTAAATAAAAAAATTTTGTATGTATGTATTACCGGTATCAGTTACAAATGTGTGTGTTTTGGTGATGTGTTCTATTGTAAGTGCAGATCTCTTACACAACTCATGCCTTACATCACTGCCTCCTACACTTACAAGCCATGCTGTTAGACTTGGCAACATTGCATCTCTGGTAGTTGGTGGTCCTAAATTACAATACTCCCATTTGAAATAATTTTGCTTTAAAGAGCACAGTTTTACTCTTTATCAAATTTTACTCTGTAATTAACTAAAGATAGCTTCTGCAATTGTAACATTTATTTACATAGTCAAGTAATACAAACATGTAACAGTATACTTATAAAAATGAAACAACATAACCTATGTAACACATGGATAAAAGAATATTTCTGTAATTATTTTAAAGTTTGTAACTTTCTATACACCACTGCTGATTAAGAGTACAACATATATGCAAAAATATGGTGCTACAGCTGTAAATAATCTTATTTGAACATAATAAACTTATCTGCTCGGTAACATCTAAATTTGTGTGATGTAAATTGTTTCATAAACTTCTAAAAACTGCTGGTGTCATCACTTAAAAAGACTTTCGCTGTGCATGTCTTTCCAATATTTGTCTTCTTCTGCATTCAGGATTTGTCCTTTCTTGAGGCGCTTTCGACGACAATATGTTGGTAAATTTGGAAATAAGCTTGGGACAGCTTTGTCAGCTAATTGAGGGTAATGCAGCAACGGTTCTGCATTTCCCCACTCTCATTTCTAACGTTTTCAAATGTATTTTGCATTAATATGTATTTCACACACGGCAGAACTTTTTGTTAGGGTCCAACGTTCTCGTGCTGTTGCACTAAGCCATGCTTTCTTTCGGATCTCGTTCATTGGAAAAGAAAATGTTAGAGTTTGCATACGATTTTCTTTTAAGGTACTGTTGTGGTTGGTACACAGCGTCTTCGTTGCATTCTAAATATAAAATTAAAAGTTCCAAGAAATGCCTTAAAAATGAGGTTAGGTTTTTACTTACCTCAGTGAATTACTTAATAAACCCCATGAATTCTAGCAGCAATTTCACTTGCACTTATCACGAACAGTACAGTAATATAAATAAATGTATTTTTTTCTATAGCACATGTTAAAGTGTGCTTTTATCAACTCAAAACAAAAGGTCAAGTTTTACTTTAACAGCAAGGGTAGATAAAGTAGCACTTTAACATCAAGGATAGATAAAGTAATTTAATTTTCTAACTTTTGTTTGAATTAAATATGACAGCTTCGTATTATCGTAGCAACCCAATTTAGCTACTGACATTTTGAAATGTCATTGACTGTCCTTATTTTCTTATTAAATATATAAGTTCTTGCTATAGAAAAAAATATTGTATTATACACGACGATAAAGTTATTTCTATCCACTCTTGAATCATTAACGTCTCGACTTCGTCTCGACGTTAAACGATTCACTCGTGGATAAAATTTAACTTTATCGTCTTGTATAATAAATTACTATTGTCAAATTTAGAGCAGTCCAACATATTAATATTTAATCACACGCTACATTTCAACAGACATTTTTATAAATAAACAGTACAAAATTGGTCTACGATCAGCGTTGCCAAATCTCCAACAGCATGGCTTGTAAGTGTAGGAGGCAGTGCTTACATACACCATTTACGGTTAAAGCTATTTTAATCCATACAAATTTTAAACTTTAACTGTATTAAAAGTAGTTATAGAAATATCTGTTTCTGGCAGTGTTGATTCACTCAGTAGAACGTATTCTCTAATATTCTTGTTTCAGGTATTAGCTGCAGCAGCCGCTTTCATTTCATTCATCAACGTCTTCGGTGGCTTTGTGGTAACGAAGCGTATGTTAGACATGTTTAGAAGGTATATTTTATAGTTTTTCTTACAAGCAACCATTCTTAACAAAACCAAAACTGTTGCAGACCAGAAGATCCACCGGAGTACAATTCCTTGTATGCCATTCCAGCAGCAGTGTTTTTAGGAGGATATGGATGGGCAGCTACTCAAGGCTGTGCCGAAATCCACCAAGCTGCCTATTTGGCTGCGTCTCTATGCTGTGTTGGTGCTCTTGGAGGTCTCAGTTCACAAAAAACATCTAGATTGGGCAATAATTTAGGAATGGTAAATTTTTGCACATTGCCAAATCTCCACATTGTAATGGAACTTTTAGATTGGAGTATCTGGCGGAATTGCTGCAACGTTAGGACAAATAGCACCTAGCAACGAAGTTTTGGCACAAATGATTGCATGCGCTGCTCTCGGTGGAGGACTGGGGACTCTCATTGCTAAGAAAATTCAAATTACAGATCTTCCCCAGCTTGTGGCAGGTTTCCATAGGTATTTTTAATATTTTACATTATTTTATCGTAAAATATATTTTGTTTTAAAGCTTGGTAGGTCTTGCTGCTGTGCTAACTTGTGTATCAACGTATATTCATGATTTCCCTACTCTCGCAACGGACCCAGCAGCTAACGTGCTCAAGACTGCTTTGTTTTTTGGTACTTACATTGGTGGCGTAACATTCAGGTAAATAATTTGGTTAAGGTTTAGCTATTTCTTATAATCATACATGTTTTAGTGGTTCCCTAGTTGCATACGGAAAACTACAAGGTGTATTGAATTCAGCTCCACTTTTATTACCAGGTCGACATGCTATGAATGCAGGGTTATTAGCAGCGAATGTTGCTGCAGGAGGTGCATTTTTTTACTATCCATCAATTGAAGCGGGACTGGGGGCACTTGGAACCACTGCTACACTTTCTACAGTTATGGGACTGACTTTAACAGCAGCAATTGGCGGTACAGTTAAATAAGTATGAGGTTGGCATTATTTTCTTGATTCAATCATATTGTAGGAGCTGATATGCCCGTAGTAATAACAGTACTCAATAGTTACTCTGGCTGGGCGCTTTGTGCAGAAGGATTTATGTTGAATAACAATTTGATGACAATTGTCGGTGCTCTGATCGGTTCTTCTGGTGCAATTTTATCGTACATCATGTGTAAGGTACATGTATCGTTGTCATGTCTTTTAGTGCTTTTCTCTACAATAATTTTTTAATTGCTTCTATTTTATACCCGTTGTAGTTGTTTAAATAGGTAAATATGCTTTTAGGCAATGAATCGTTCACTTCCAAATGTAATATTAGGAGGCTATGGAACTTCAAGTACAGGTTCTGGAAAGCCTATGGAAATTACTGGAACTCATACTGAAATAAATGTGGATAGTGCTGTGGATATGATCAACAATGCTCGTAATATTATAATCGTGCCTGGTTATGGCCTTTGCGTTGCAAAAGCTCAATATCCAATTGCTGAAATGGTAAAGAATCTAAAAAACAAAGGAAAGAATGTCAGATTTGCAATTCACCCTGTTGCCGGTAGGTTGTATATTTCAACAGTTAAATAGATTTATCTAACATTAACTTATAGGTCGCATGCCTGGCCAATTGAATGTTCTGCTGGCAGAGGCAGGTGTTCCTTATGATGATGTGTTTGAAATGGAAGAGATCAACGAAGATTTTCCAGCCACGGATCTGGTGCTTGTGATAGGAGCTAATGATACTGTAAATAGTGCAGCGCTGGAAGACCCCAATTCGCCAATTGCTGGTATGCCGGTACTTAGTGTGTGGCAATCAGATCAGGTAATTTACACCCCATTGAAAATGCGAGTGGAAGACTGATTTTTAATTTTGTAAAGGTAATCGTGATGAAGAGATCTCTGGGAGTAGGTTATGCTGCTGTTGACAACCCAGTATTCTATAAGCCCAATACTGCTATGTTACTTGGAGATGCAAAGAAAACTTGCGAGCAGCTTTTGACAAAAGTGCAAGTTGCGGAAGCAGCCTAATTTTAGATCATACAGTTTATTACTGTGTGTCCTTTACACATAATTTGGAAAATCATACATTTTAAGTAGGTAATTTCAGTTTAAATGAATTGCATATCTCGTTTACCTTTTATCTAATAACAAAAATGGTTTTAACGTATTCATATTTTTTTTAGTAATTTAAAAAAAATAGCATACTAAAAGATTAGAACATAATTTGGTTAAACTCGATAAAGGAGTAATTATAATTTGATGTGTATTTAGAACAATTCAATAATGATTGTGTGACCATTTTGAAGGCTACCAATCGGAGCTGTGACATTGTGGATAAAGTTTATTATTGGTTTTGCATAGATAATGTTTTTATTAAGTACATCCCATTTTATGTCATTGAAATAAGTAAAATAAGATGTCAATAATATCATTAATACCCAATTTTTTAGTACTATATTAATGAACCTAATTTAAATTAGTTTTTTCTAAATTATTATGTGCATTTTTTAAACAGTTTTGTATGCAGTGTCGTTATGAAATAAAAGAATTTTTCAATAGTTTTGCTTATTTTCGTACTTTTATAAGTGTTAAATTTTGCAAATTTGATTGTAAAATTAACTTTTTAAGATACATTAATCTTATCTGAATATATGGAAGTGATAGTTTTTACTGTGGCGATCGTCATCATCATCTGCGTTCAAGCACTAACCTTTATGTCGAATATTTTAAGTCCCCTTCTAATGTTCAAGTTACTAATTTCATCTGTTCTTGTGCAACCTTGTACAGATCTTAAACTGAGGCATATTCTTTCTTACATAAAGCCTAAGTTTCACTTCCGTAGAGAAGTACTGGTACTGCCATTACTTAATAGAGCTTTAGTTGTGTTTCATGTCTGGTTCTATTGGCTAGTGCATGGTGTAATGAATACAAGGTGAAACGTTCCGCAGAATGGAGGCATTGTGGGCGGAGCTTCAAATTCAATCAATAAGAAATGCTCCTACATTTTAAAAGTCTAATTATTATTATTATTATTATTATCATCATAAACTTATTTACTGGTAGGTGTTAAGGTGTAGTATACAAAATAACAAAGTATTAATTCAAGTGCTGTACTGTAAATTAAGTATAATTCATTCCTAATTTATTTTACTCTATTTTATTCTTCTCCATATACCATCTGGGCTCATCCTTACTTGTTGCGTGCCAATCTTTTCCCCTCGTTCCATGTCATTCCCTTGTCTTTTAATATATCTTCTGTTTGTCCCACGTTTTTCTTGGCCTGTCTCTTGGTCTTCTCGGCTGAGTTCTTGCTTGCCATACTCTTTTAACTGTTCTCTCCTCTCCCATTCTTACTAGGTGCCCAAACCATGTTAACTGTCTTCGTTTGATATCTCCCAATCTTGATTCCACTTCCAGTTCCTCCCTTATTTTAGTATTTCTTACTCTATCTTTCTTCGTTATTCCCATTATTCCTCTTAAGAATTTCATCTCCATCGATTGAATTTTACTTTCCATTTTCTTCGTTAATGTCTAACTTTCACTTCCATATAGTAATACAGATTTATATATGGTCTTATAAACTGTGGTTTTGGTTTTCCTGGACACTTCTTTTTTCCTTATAAAAGCATTGTTTAAGGAATAAAGTACGTTTTTTTTCTATAATAACTGTCAGTGTTACAATGTTGGTAGATATGTGAGTAAAACGCTAGGAAATTTTTATACCTTGTGTTGGTAGAACTTTTTCAAAATTATGGTTATGTCTCAATTTTGAATGTCAAAGTTTCTTAATTTGAACTCTTGATAAATTTCATTTTTTTATTGGAATCAAACGTTCATTATGTTTATTTTCAAATATTGTAAGTTTAATAATTAATAAATTTGCAATATTTTACTATGCTGTTCGTTTTACCCACTATTATAACATATCTGTCAAAATGACGAATCATTTTTTTAGTGGAAGAAAAGAACTAAATATCTATGTACCAACATTATTAAAACTAGGGACCCTGAAGGAATGCAACTTATCCCCTAGAAAGTTGACCTTGAAAATTATTATAGAAAAAAAATGAACTTTAGTATATTTTTGCCGCTGCTTCTAACCTGTCATTTAATTCCGCCTCCATTGTTCCCGTTCTTTGTATCTTCACCCCTAGGTATTTAAATGTTTCCACTTGCTCTATCTCTATGCCATTCAGTTTTACTATTATTTCCTCCACTTTCTTTCCTATCACCATAACTTTTGTTTTTTCTGTATTTACTTTTAGGTTTCTATCCCCTAAAGCCTTTGCCCATATATCTTAAGTTATATTGTAGGTTAACTTTGTTCTTTGAATTAACCACTAAATCATCTGCAAAGGCACTCTCTGCTATCTCCACTGGTTCCATATTCCTATATCCCACCTTCACTTTCTTAACTTTCATTTTCACTTTCTTCATTACATCGTCCATAATTACGTTGAATAGTATTGGGCTGATGACTCCTCCTTGTCTCAGCCCCTCCATAGTTGCAAATTCTTCCGATCTTATGTTTTTAGTTCTGACGTAATTCCTTGTGTTTTTGTATAACGTTTTAATACAGTTTATTAGTTTATCCCCCACTCCTCTGCTACTTAGGCTGTTCCAAACTAATTTTCTAGGTACACTATCAAACGTCTTCTTGATGTCTATAAAAGCCACATATATTTTGTTATTAGCATTTTTCTTTATCAGTTGTTTCATCATGAAAATGTGATCTTGAACTCCTCTTCCTTTTCTGAATCCACTTTGTGTATCCTCTAATTGTCTTTCAACTATCCTTTCTATAGTCTTTTAGCCAGGATCCATTCATACATTTTGGCCACTATGCACAATAAAGTGATACCCCTGTAATTAGAACAGTCCCTTTTGTCCCCTTTCTTATATATTGGCATCAGTATTCCTACCCTCCAATCTTGTGGTATTTGTTCATCTCAACAAACTTTATTTATTAACTTTACTATCACATCCAAAGCCTTCGTTCTTAGGTTCGTGATCATCTCTGTGTATATTCCATCATGCCCTGCTGGCCTGCTGCTTTACCTCTTTTTAATCTTTTCAGGGCTTCTGACACTTCTTCTCTTGTTATATCTTCGTCTTGCTCACTATATTCTGTAATGTTCTCCAGTTCTTCCTCAATTATTGTATCTTTGTTCTTTTCTGTCATTAAGAGTTTCTCGAAATACTCTTTCCACCTCTTTATAATGTCGTCATCTTCATCTACTATTTTTCGTTCCTTAGTTTTAATGTGTTTTGCCTTATGTGTTTTTCTGCGTCTGAGGGTTTTTAATACTTTATAAAACAGATTTTGGTTTCCGAGATAGTCACTCTCCATCCTAACCCTAAATTCTTCCCATGATTCTTGCTTTGCTTGATTTACCATAATTTTTACTCTATGTCTCTGCTCTTTGTAGCTGTCATATTTTTCATTAGTTCTATCTCAAATATTCCTTCCATCTCTCTTTCTTGGTTTTGATTTCTGCTTTTATTTCCTCATTCCACCACCTGGTTTGTTTGTTGTATTCACTAACTTTTATTACTCCACAAACTTCTCTTGCTGCTTTATTTAACTTTTCTTTTAGAAGTTGCCACAGCTCTTCCACGTTTAATCCATCTACAGTTTCTTTAATTTTGTCTCTCTGTTTCTACCATTAAATTATATTCCTTTGCCGTGTCTGTTTCTTTCAGCTTGTATATTTTGGTTTTTTCTGTGTAAATATTTTTCTTATCCCCAGTTATTATTATTATTATTATTATTATTATATTTGGATAAAGGCTGAGGACATACATCCTTTGGCAGCCTAAAAGATACAAAAAAAAAAATAATGCAAAATAGTCCAGTAAACACAATTGGAAAAATTACTAAGGGTATAAGTATATGCTGCGGCCTAAGCCCGAAATTTATCTTTATTAGTATTGGCCGTAGGCATTTCGCGTGTTTCCAGAGCAATGAGCATGAATGGCCCAAGTCTAAACTGGAAATTCCCGATTTCGGGTTTGTCCCGCAGCACATATACTAAATATGTAATGTACCACGAAAAATGTTTATCAAGTCTGTTTTTAAAACTGTTAACAGATGTCGCAGAGATGACGTCGGCGTCGAGGTTGTTCCATACTTCGAACACTCGGTTCACCAGGAAGAATTGTCTGTTCTTAGTTTTGAAATTTTCTTTTTCAGTTTTAGCTTGTGCCCACGCAAGCGTGGGTCCAAATTTAGCTGAAAAATGTCCCTGAGGTTGCCATAATTGTATTTTAAAATTCTAAAAGTTAGAATTAAGTCTCCTCGAAGTCTCCGGTCAAGAAAAGTCGGTATGTTGAGTAACTGTAGTCTTTCCGAGTAGGAAGCACGAGTACGACCGAAGGGCATTTGAGTTGCGCGTCGCTGGACGTTTTCCAGGAGGTTTTGGTCGCGTATCAGCACTGGACACCACACTGCACCCGCGTACTCAAGTAATGGTCTGACGTAGGTATTATAAAGTTGTGTGCACGACTGGGGTGTTATATTGATGAATGTCTTTCGCAGTTGATATATCAGAGAGTTGGCGCGCTTGCATGTTTTGATGATATGTTCAGACCAGGTAAGATCGAATGTTACGGTAACACCTAAGTCTATGTGTGAAGTCACTTGTGCCAAACTGTATCCGGATATAGAGTAACGGAAACGGGGGCTGTTTTTACCGATGTGCATCACAACGCACTTTTCAATATTTAGCGGAAGCATCCAGTCAGAACACCACACACTGATCGCGATTAAGGCGTTTTGAACACTATGATAGTCTACTATGGATTAGCATAAATTTTGGCGTCATCCGCATAAAATGATTTACCAACTCGAATGTGGTAAGACAGGTCACTAGAATAGATTAAGAAAAGAAGGGGGCCGAGAATTGACCCTTGCGGAACTCCGCTTGTGACCGGTTTATCCGATGAGTACGAACGGCCAACCTTGACTCGAAAACTTCTATTCGTTAGATAGTTCTTAATCCACAAAAGAAATTTACCACGAATCCCAAAATATTCGAGTTTGTGCTGCAGTCTAATGAAAGGAACCTTGTCGAAAGCTTTTGCGAAGTCAAGGTACACTATATCTAGTGGTAGCTTAGAGTCGAGAGCGCGAGACCAATCGTTCATGCAGCACAACAGGTTGGTCGTAGTGGATCTTCCTTTAACAAAGCCATGTTGTTCCGGTGGTATCACGTGATGTTTCATGCAGAACTCACTCATCAGGTCTACTATAATGCTCTCCATTATCTTTGACGGTACAGATAATAGGCTTATCGGCCTATAGTTTGCTGGATTCATCTTGTCTCCCTTTTTGTATATCGCTGTGACGGAGGCGATCTTCCAAGCAGCTGGCAAAGTGGATGTCTCGAAAGACTTTGTCATAATAGTGGAGAGAGGGTGGCATAATATCTCCGCATTCTGCTTTAAAAAGAGACTGCTTAATCCATCAAGTCCCGGTGAGGCGTGATTTTTTAATTGCGATATTTTATTTTTTACCACTTCTGGGCTGAAAATTGCTTCAACCAGGCTGTCGCGTATTTTTGTGGTGGGTATATCTGACAGTTGGTCAACTTCTGGCTCACTTGTAAAAACAGAAGAAAAGGTGTTGGCCAAAACCTCTGCTGTGTCTAGGTTGGTGGTACACAATGTGCCGTCCGGATGACGAAGAAGCGGTACTCCTACTTTAGAGCATAGACTAGACCGTACATATTTGTAAATTTTTTTGTGATTTTCTGAGTTTACTATCTGTTCTTCGTATTCCTTTCTAGTTGTACGAAGAGAGGTTTTCAAAGAATTGGAGAAACGTCTATGCGTCTCAAAGTCATGCCTATTTTTTGAAGTGCAATATTTCTTCCAAAGGCGTCGTTTGTGCTGAATTAAAGATATGAGCTCGGCTCCTATCCAGGGCTTTAAGGGTTTCTTACGAATTACTTTTGTACTGGAGTTTTTATCAATGATTTCGTTTAAACTATTGACAAACTTTTTCCACAACTCGTTTGGATTGATCAGTGAATTAAAGAGATCCGCGAACTTAACCGATTGTAAATCTTGAGATACCGCTTCGTAGTTGGTTATCTTTTACACATCATAATCTTGAGTATTGGCGTTTTCCACATTTACTTGAATTTCAGCCCTTATTACCACGTGGTCGGAAATACCAATCGGAGGGAGATACTTAGGTTCTGTGACAAGTTGCTCATCATTTGTAAAGATGAGGTCTAAGGTTGATGGTTCATTGTTAGTACGAAATCTGGTAGGCTTCTCTATTAGTTGAACAAGATTAGAATCTATGACGAACTGCATGAAATTACTTGTTGCAGTGGATGTATTGGGAAAGCGGATTATTGGCCATGAGATGTCCGGAAAATTAAAATCTCCGACTATGATAACATTTTGCAAATTAGAGATATAATTAAGTTTCTCTGTGAGTAGATTGTTAGATTCGTCGCTAGTGTCACTTGGTCTGTAGATGCAGGCAAGGTTAATGTTAAAAGAAGCCTTGAAGATTTTTAGACATATGGTTTCAATTTCTGGTATTGCCATAGTATCCATTGTTATTGAAAAGTTTTGAGTTATTTCATCATGAAGATAAATGCAGACACCCTCTCCTGTGCGCTGCAATCTGTCAGATCTGAATATTGTGTACCCTTTGATATTAACCAGCGTGTTTGGATCTGTCGGCTTAAGCCAGGTTTCAGTAATGAAAATTATGTGTGGTTTAAGGTCCTGGATATTTCCAAGTAATTCATCAAATTTAGCTTTAAAAGAATTCAAATTCGTGTACAGAAATGACCAAGTGGTGACAAACGCGCATTTAGTCTCGAAAGTTAGGGTTACTGATTATTTTAGGTGTTCCATGTATATATTTTATAGTTAGAGTTGCTTCCCCATTCTTTTTTCTATCTTCCAATTCGGCCCGCAGCTCTTTTAGTACGTTGGCTTGATTGGGAGTTTGGTCACTGGTTATGGAATATTTTTTAGTAGTAGCGTGTTCTAAGTTTCTTCTTGTTTCGAAGAACATTACGAGCGTCATATTCGTTCGGCATGATAACTTTGATCATACGAGGAAATTTTGAGTCGGGTTTGGGTTTACCGAAGCGAAAAAATGTAGTTGGCGAAACGGTGCAGCTAACGGCTCCCAGTACTTCGTTTATTGCGGCTCTATCATGTTCCTTTTTGCCATCGGCATCGGTATCGCCCACAGCTTCAGGTACACCCCGTACAATAATATTTTTCGCACGGTTAATTCTGTCAACTGCTTCTTGAGCAATCTTATCGGCAAACTGGGGGGTTGTTAACTGTTCAAAATTGGATAGCTTTTGATTAATTTCAACAAATTTTGTTTTCACCTCATTAAGTTCTTTATTTAAATCATTTTTGAAGGAATCAAGAAGACCTTTAATGTCTCCAAATTGATCCAATTTGGAGCTGCATGCGTTACAGAATATTTTCAAGCATTTTACACGATTTCTAGTAACTCGGTCGTCAGCTGGTAGCCCTGTGCAGGCGAAGTGCATTGGCTGCTTGCAGCCATCGCATTGGACATTGCTCGGGTCTCGGTCGGACGCTGATTTCGAGCAATTCACGCAGGTGGACGTGGGCATGATGATAACCTCCGCGCAGCAACGATGGAGTACGGAATAAAACGCTTACCAAATAAGCTGCAAATATGTTGAACGAAAAAGTGGGTTTTCGGCTCACTAGAAGCAATTTGTGGAGCTTAATCAGCAATCACTGGAATGGCAACGATTTGGCGAAGACACTTCACAAACTTTCAAACTAAAATACTTAGATTTAATAGTAGAATAATCAATGTTTTCGCACAGCACAACAAACGTGTGTTTACTCGACTTGGAACTTCTACCTGTTCTATGTATTTCTTTTTTTATTCCTTGTATTTTTATTTTAGACATGATAGATAATGATCTGAATATATTTCGGGTCCTCTTTTCACCCTTGTGTCCTTTACTTCTTTCCTGTGGTTTTTATTCACTATTACATTGTCTATTATAGACCTTTCGTTCCTACTACTTACTTCTCTTGTAAATTTATGTATTTCTTTGTGAGCGTAAAAGGTGTTAGTTACTACTAGGTTATTTAATATGCAGACATCAATCAGTCTTGTTCCATTGTTATTTTTACAGTTTTCACCGTATCGTCCAATTACTTCTCCAGTTTCTTCATTCTTTTTACCAATTCTTGCATTGAGGTCTCCTATCAGTATCAGTCTTCCTCTATCATTTTCTATTGTTTCTGATAATAATTCCCAGAAGTTGTCTTTCTTTTCTGCTGTCTCATCCTCATTCGGTCCATGTGCCACTATTATTGATGTTTTCAGGTTCTTGTCTATATTCATTTATATTTTTATTATTTTTTCTGATATCCCTATCCAATTGTTGATGTATTTTACTTTCTCTTTCTTTATTATGCATCCTACTCCTTCTTTTGCTTGTTGTCTATTGTCTACTCCACTGTAAATTAATAAATGTCCTCCTTCCATTTCTAGTTCACCATTTCCCTTCCTTTTGGTTTCCGTTATCTCGAGTATATCTAACCCTGCTTTCTCGAATTCCTCCTCCAGTTCCTTTTCTTTTCCTGATAGGCTCCGAATCTTCCATGTACCTATTTTCCAAATTTCTTCTTTTTCGCTTCTCTGCTATTCCCTTTTTTTTCTTAATTTTATTTTTTGTTTTATTTCTTTCCAAGTTCATTGCCATTAGAGATGAGTCGTTATTTCAGTAATGTTATTTTGGAACGTTATTTTACGGCAACGTTACGTTTCGTTACTCGTTCATTAAATAACTTGTTATTTTGTTAACGAGTACAATGGTACACAGTGAGATACGGACAGTGGCACTAGCGTTATGGAATTAATAGATCACGAGTTTTTGCACAACGTTAAGTTAAAACATGCGAAGTCGTCGTTCCAAATATTACAAATGGAATTGAATAAATAAATCATTAATAATTATTAATTAGAGGGAGGTTTCGGTAGAGGGTTTTTAGCTTATAAAAATAAGCAAATCTTCTAATTACTTATAAACATAACGTTGAGCTTACAAACAGCTATGCGATTACCTACTTTTTGATTTCGGAATAAAAAAAGTTCCAAATCACAGGTCTTTCTTGAACTCATTTCTAGTGCTAAATTTGTGACCGTAAGCACCCACACGTAGAGATGTGCTAAACGGTGATTTCTTAATATCGGTGATCGCTGCTACTGCTACTTAAAAGTAGCTGCTAATGTTAGCAGCTAAATTTTAACTCTGTATACAGAACGCTTGGAAGGTGATCTATAACTAGTTCCGGACCCGGCCTGCTAAACTGCGTAATTGACTAACTGCTAAATTGCAAAGTATGATTGCTCGTATACCTTTTATGGTTAGTGCTATGCTGCTGTTATTATTACGCTGTAGTTAAAAAGCAATATTAAATTCGAAATTTTAGTAGCATGAAATTAGACAAAAAGGAAGATACCTTGAAAGAAAATAAAACGTATAATTCTGAACAGTAAATAAATAACATTTTAAAATAAATACATGCTCTTCTTGATAACAACACCACACCCAATTGGTCAACCCTAACCTTAATGTATTTTGAGGTTTTGTTGACTAGACTAAAAGCGCGGGAAAGCTTTCATAGTTGCTTGTGATTATGACTCAGGATTCTGCAGTATAGCTACTGCCACTGCTATTCATGTCAAGATGCCGCTTTCATGAAACGGTGAAGTAACGCGATTGCTACCGCCACCGCTGGGGCTGCCGCGAACCATAAACGGTGATTTTTTCACTGCTACCGAGTAGCCGGAGTAACATTTAAAGAAATGATTTCCCCATATCAGTGAAAAGTAGCAGTGAATGCGATCGCAGTCTCATCCCTACCCACACGATACTATAAAAATTTATATTAAAAATCTAGGTTTTGGCGAGTGAAGAGTGAATAGGTACTGTAAAATTATTTGGCTGGTCGGAGTTGTTTAGAGGAACAATAATACAATAAATAATGTGCACGTGCTAAAATATACAACAAACAGAATAAAAATGCAGACGCCGTGGTCTTCGATATTTGGGTCTTTCAGGGCGTTCGTTAGCATCAACGATAACAGCATTACTGGTCAGCAGTCACGGATGACTCACATTATTACGGAACGCCATGTGTATGTGCGTTTTATCAGTAACGTGGTAACGTTATTTCGGAACGTTATATTTCGGTAACGGGAACGAATGTAACGTTACTAGTCAGTAGCAGTATTTCCCATCTCTAATTGCCATGTTTGTCATCCAATGTCCATCCTCGATGCTTTTTAGTTTTTTGAATCTTCATCATCTTGTGGTAGTTTATCCTCCCTCTGTTCTAGCATACTCTTGTCTTTATTCCACTTCCACATTTTCTTGTCTATGATTAGTTTTTGGTAGTCGTTTTTCACTATTTTTCCTTGTTTCCTTTCTTCCTGAGCTCTCTTCCTAATTTGTTTCTCGATATCTCTTTCTTGTTTTGTAAGATCATTATTTATATAAATCCTATCACTTTGAATTCTAGCTAGTTTCATCTTGTTCTTCATTATTTCCATTTTTTCTTCGAAACTCTCTAATTTAACTAGATATGATTTTGGTCCAATTTTATATGTTATTTTGATCTTAGCCTCTATATCGAGCTTTTCTTTAAGAAACTTTTCCATTTCGGCATTTAACTCTTCTTGGTTACTTGTGTTCAAGGTTAATCCTTGTACTATTATATTCTTTCTTCTCTTCTCTTTCTCTAAGTGATCAATCAATAAGAAATAATCCTACATTTTAAAAGTCTAATTACCATATTTAATGTTGCAAGTTTTGCAATTCTTTACAAAGCAGCTCGGCATTCTTTTAACTTTATTAATTCACTTCCAAAATCACATATAATTTTTTTTAAATTTTATATAAAAAGTAGGCTTTTTTTAAAATAATATCTGTGTGTGAAGTGCCACTTTTTTTCACTCAGTGAAAAAAGTGACACTTTGCTTTTAATTTAGAAATGAACGATTCTAATTGGACGTTTCCTTAGTTACCAGAACTGACCAACGCACTTGACTAAAATAAAGGCAAATACAATTCTATACAAAATAGGCTTATATTTGAATATTTAATGAAATTTAATAGTATATTATGGACAAGTGGTTGAAATAAAATTTCAACGTTGAGAGTAGTTTTTTCAACGAGCGAAGCGAGTTGAAAAAAGTAACTCGAGACGTTGAAATTTTATCAGCCACGAGTTACATATACTATTTTTTCTACGAATTTTCACTCATTTTAACAAATTAATGCACTTTAGAAAAAAATAAACATAAAGTGACATTTCTCTTGTCATCAATTGAATGTCAAACAGTTTGAAATCCCGGTAGTCCGAGCATTTCAATCTCTTCTAGTGGTTGAAATGCAACTTCAACCACCGGAATCAAAGTCAAAATGACTGATTTCAATGTCATGAGTAGAAAAAAAATCTTATACACGCGTGTGGAATATTAAACTCGGCTGCGCCTCGTTTAATAACCCTCCACACTTGTGAAAAAAAGTTGCACTTCTAAAACTTGTGGTCTAAGTAACTATTGTATAGGTACTGAAAAGGAACGTACCATTTTGATTTAATTATAGAATTATCCCAAACTATTTGCTTTAGAAATGCTGCGACTCTTGTTATATGTTTGGCACTACTGAAGTGGTGTAGCTTGAACAAGCGTCCACGTTCGATCAGCAGAGTTAAGCAACGCTGTCTCTGGTCAGAACTTGGATGGGAGTTCCACGGCTGCATCTCTCGGCGCCTCGTGGTACGGCTATCACGGAAAAAAGTTGGTCCCGGCGGTCGTACAACATCATGACAGTCGTTAGTGGGGTTGGAAGTCCTCATAACTGCACAGCGACGCCTATAATTGGCCTAACGGCTGTTGGCTGAGTGCGAATTAAATAAAAATAAAAATAAAAATGTTGGTGGTGCTATTTATGTCAAATTCGAGGCTAGGTTTTACGTCGGTTTCGACACAGTGGCGCAAAGCTTAACCTGCTAACTTCGAATTTGAGATCCACCGACAGTGCCAGCATCAATATACTGCAGTGCTTCCATGATGGATTTCTTGGGAATTGGGGATTGATTGACTCTTCTCTTCTACTTTCCGAAGGACTGTGCATCTCCGGGGATGTTTCACCTTGTATTATTTACACCATGGACCAGTGTATGTTTTATTGTTATACTAACTCTGAAATGTACCCAACTTATTGGAAATGTCTGTTATTGTCATATCATATTGAAACTTTTGACTTGCTCTAACGTTTTTGATTATTGATGACCATTTATGATCGTACAGGTGCTGTACCCTTAAAGGCCATAATTTTGACTTAGTTGTAGAGATTAAACAACTTTATTACTGCGACATGATATGGAATTTTTGTATACAGGGTGGTATGGTTATCATTAACCAGCATATAGCTTTTGAAATACGTAAGATAAAAAATATAATGGGAAAAAGTTTTGAACTATTTGCTCTACAAATATGAGGGATTAATAATTTTTCAGGGCAAGTGTATTTCAGCAATGCTATGAAATTTTGGTTTTTTAAATAGAACACCTTTGTCTACGGCAATATGCCACAATTACCTAATGGTTTCTATTCAAAGTGCGCAAATTAACTTAAATAATTGAATTTCAAGAGTAGACAGTAATTGTTTATTTGCTGCATAAATTATAATACATTGAAAATATTTTCATACATAAATTCGAAAATAAAAGTTGTAATGCCCCGTTTTGGACCACCTTATATCTAATTATTGTAGCAAAAGAATTCAAGTGTATCGCAGCAAGAGTTTCTGCTAAGAGATAAACACCTGCAGTTTTCTTGTCACAGCTTGTTTGTGGCATTTCGATTCGAGTAGGCCGCTCAAACAGCAGAATAGCTGGAAGATTATTGACTTTTCGAGAAGCACACTCGCGCGGATATGACTTGTTGGGCTAAACTGAAGCCATTTTTGTTGCTTAACAAGCGAAGACTAGAGGCTCTGTTTCCATTCGTCGGATTCTTTTCACTGGAATTCAATTTGTGGGAATCCGTCACACCGGAATTCGATTCGCCGGAAGTCTTTTAACTAGAATGCATTTCGCTGGATATCAAGATCGAGAACACTATGCTGATCGTGGGGACATCGGCCATGGTAGTGAAAAAGATATCAAAGACTGCAACTAACCTAAACAGGCTAGAACGAGACACAGTACTGTAAGAGTTGAGCCTTTGGGGCGTTATATCTTACATAAATATGCTCATATATACTGATTGAAATAAAACGCGTGTTTGCTTTATGAATCAATATGATGAACCCAATAAACTTTGTTTGCGATCGTCACCTTAACAACCTAAAACAAGTGACAATCGTAACATTACTGCCCCCCCCAAAAAAAAGAGAAAAGGAGGGGTTCTGAAGCTGTGGAAGAGGACTTGCTTTAGGTGGAGGTATGATGTGCATCACACGTTCGGGGGTCACCATTTGTAAGAGTTGAGCCTTTGGGGCGTTATATCTTTCATGAATATGCTCATATATAGAGGTTGAAATAAAACGCGTGTTTGCTTTATGAACCAATATAATGAACTCAATAAACTTTGTTTTCGATCGTCACCTTAACAACCTAAAACAAGTGACAATCGTAACAGTATTTTGCCGAATTTCGTTATATGACATGCACCCTCTCTCTCTTTGGTTGTCAATAGTTTTGATTGGTTTGATTCCAGACACGCACCCTACAATCCGGCAAATAGCTTTCGGGTGAAGTAATTATCCGGTGAAACGAATTCCGGCAAGTCGAAATCTGGCGAATGGGAAGGCTCCTAATTCAGAGTTAAGTAAAGGAATAGTGATATGACTCGAGACCTCAAATTGGAGTTGTCAACTTCAAGTTATTTTGTTGTACAAGTATGGAGGTGATTTTTATAATAAAAACAAGCAGCATGGAGAAAGCGTCTGTCAGACTTATTTAACCATTTGATTTCCTTTAATTTATATGAAATTCTTTCATATTTCCTTATACTGAAAATTAATTGCAGACATGCATTCTGGAGCTTTTGTATTTTGTAAGTATCTTGTCAGACTAAACACGGGCCATATAAAAATAAATATCATCTAGTTTTGTTTGGATCCATGTAAGCCTACTTGACTAAAATGTAAAAACAATTTTACTGGTGTTTTTTATTCAATCATACGTTATCTTACATCGTTGAAACGAGAATAAACAATTCTATTCAGTAACCTAAAAATCAAATATGGCGCCTATTTAACTTAAGAAAGTTGATACGATTACCTCAAAAGCATCCATCTTGAATTTTTGTTCGACACCAATTTTAAATTGGTCTCATCGAAAACAGTGACTTTTATATGAAACTTTTTTTCGTATCTCTTATACTTGCCAAGATATTTGACATACAAGAAAATGACAGTTTTTAGTTTTCTTTAACAGCTTCTGACTGGTTCGACATTTTGAACTTTTTCAAACAGATTTGAAATCAGCATATGAAACTGCAAAACATTGCCCATTTAATCAAATCTCCATCTTCAATGATAAGAAAGTTACCCATGCAATCCCACTCGATCTGGGACACACTGTATAAGGCGTTTTTGTAAAATATTTTCTTTTTGCAATATTTTAGGTGAGTCAAATCTAAAATTATGGTAATTATCAACTTCATGGTCAGAGAGAGCAGTATTTGGTTTATTCGGGCTTAAAATGTTTGTTTTTATAGAATTTCTATGTTAAGTTATTATTTTTTAAGATTTTGTTTTGTTTGTCCTATACAGTGCGAGTGTAAAGTCTGGAACCATCTAAATAAAACTTTTATCGAATGTTTTTGAAAGAAAACCCGAAACACGTCAATTTTATTTTAAATAAGACTTATTTTACTGTAATTGTCACTTTTAGATCATCTTTTGTTTTTGAGTTATGACGTTTGCGATAATTTTTTTAAATGGAAACCCTAAATTTTTATGATAAATTTGGACAGAGCATGAAATTCTAAGACCAAATATGCTAAAAAAGTATGATACTGTATTTTGAAATTTGAGTGAAAATGGACGAATTGAAATTTTAGTATTGAGGGGATGTGGTAATCGTACGATTTTCTAGAAATTTCAAAATACGGTATCATGCTTCTTTTTGGCGTATTTGGTCTTAGAATTTCATGCTCTGTCCAAATTCATCATAAAAAATTCGGGTTTCCATTTAAAAAAATTATCGCAAACGTCATAACTCAAAAACAAAAGACAATCTAAAAGTGACAATTACAGTAAAGTATGTGTTTTTTTAAATGAAAATTGACGTGTTCGAGGGTTTCTTGCAAAAACATTTGATAAAAGTGTTATCTCGGTAGTTCCAGACTTTACACTCGCACTGTATATTTAGCATTGCAATTATAATCCAAAACAAAAATTCAGTTGATATTACATGAGGTAAGAGTAAATATGCATTGGTTTAACTATCTAACCTAAAACTCATTTTTGTTTTTAGCTTATTATATACTAATATATTGTGTATTTGTGAAGAAGTCAGCTAAGCTGATGAAACGTTAAATAAATATATAAAGAAGAGAAAAAAAAATGCCTGACTAATTTTTCTAAAGACATATTGGCAATACCCAGCTGTAATAAACAAACAATTATAATAATTGCTTTTATTAAGTTTGTTGTATGCCTTTTGAAGTTAGTCGTCTAGTGAATTTCTGGGTTTCTTGTTTTGCTCTTTTTTCCCTTATTTGTCTTTAGCTTTTTTTTTTTATTTTAATCCCTAAGCTCTTCTACCGTTCCCCCCCTGGAACCGCTTTTCGCATTACATCAGGGGGGTGCGGGCGTCACTTAACCTATCATGCCTTAAACTAAGTGAGAACTGAAGCGCCCCGACCGGGAGTCGAACTCTCTACCGAGCGCTCGAGTTCCCACTGTGACCTCGACTGCGAGCGGCGGGACCGCTCGCCCATTGAGGCCCCTTGTCTTTAGCTTAATCGTTATAATTCTAGCATTTTTGTATTCATAACATAAGTCTTCCATATTGAATCTATTAGTATTGCGACACCACAGTATGTTTAATTTTTCCTTTTTCATTATGTTGCATATTTCTGTTTCATTGGTGTTCATTTCCCTGGCATTCCAGGACACTATTTTTAATGTATATTTTATTCATTTTCGTTTTTCTTTACCCTTCTTATAATTGTCAATGTTTTGAGCTTTCGAGGAAATTATTTTTTTACATACAGAAGGTTACCAGCCTATTATTAGGATATTTTATCGGCTTTTTCTGGTCTAAATCTATTGTATTTTGTTAAGGCAGTGGTACCTCTAGTAAGATGTGGCTTTTCCCCATGCACGATGGTCTTAGGTAGGCAGAAGCTAGTTTTTCAGGATGTATATTTCGCTAAACTTCTGGTGGTAAACCACCTTCCCACGGGTTTATGGTGGTATCAATTTTTATTTATGATGGTAGAAATGATATTTAACCATAGATTCGTCATAAAATTATAGTCTATGCATACTCTAAGAAAATTCGTTAAATGCAAATAATTTTTGTCAATGATATGTAATATCTGAACTTACAACTAGTAAAATTAACTAATAAAATATTGTGTAGGTATTCTTGTCCATAATGTAAAACTACTTCTTGGCCGTAGGCGCAGGTTTTCCAAATTTTCGCTCGTATGACTGAAACAAGAACATAAGATAATTCATTCATTCATTCATTAGTACAGCCTGATAACAGTTAAAAGTATGTGCAATATAAAATGCATGAAATTTAGTACCTCTATTTTTGTTTGTTAAAATACAAATGACAGATTTTTAATCAACAATCTAATATAGCAACATCTACAATCTACATAGAAACCAGAGCACACCAAAAATTCACATCATTAGCACTACGCATGTGCCCAAAGTATTGAATCCTTGAATTTTTGTTCATTTTGAGAATCAAAATAAAATAAAACGTATGTACCACGTGCATTATCAAGATTACAGCTTTCAGGAAATATAAAACACCCCGCTTTGCGTCACGCTTTAAACATTCCCTCATGCTACAATCTATTGATTCTGACTTAATACATAAATAACTATTATATAAAACTGCCTTCTAAGCTTAAAGTTTATGCATCACAAATAGTAATTATCATAGCATTTGGTGGTGATAGACGTAAACTAAATTTCCAGTTTAAATAACAAAATTAAATATGGTTTCCAACAGACAGGATAGTATATATCATATATATAATACACATATATTGCTGGTAGGGCCTGGAAACTTCAGAAAACATTACGGCGCCGACATAGTTTCACTTAGAGTATAACGCGTCTCGTGCGCATGCGTGGGAATTCGAACTCCGCCTTTAGAAGCGAATTTTAAACTTGACCACTTCCCCATTGGGCGGACGACGCCGCCGCGCTTGCGCACAGCTCACCGTATACATGAAGTAGTTGGTTGTGTGTCTCACTTCATTGGTAAGTTTCCCACTCATAGCCGCTAGCAATATAGTAAGTATTAGATATATGGTATACCGGGTGTCCGTTCTCAAAGTCGAACATAGGCGATTAACATTGCATTGAACCTTTTTTCCGATTCCTGATCGCCAATTCAACTTACAGGGAAGGTAATGATATCAATGGAAAGATAAAATTATTACGCATCAAACGGTACCAATAATAATATTCAAGATGCGGTTTTTATTTTAAAATACTAATTTAAAACTTGGGAATTTTTAAATATGCCATGCCTTGCTTTTCAAGTTCGATAGCATTTTTCAAAAAAATTAGTAATTATTTTGCGTAAATCAGGTATTTTCTGTCAACGTCTGTTAAAATGATCTACAGAAAAATTAATTATTTCAATGAAGAGCCCGTGAATGCACTAATGTTAATTGCCTATGTTCGACTTTGAGAATGGACACCCGGTATATACCCATCTTTAATAATATGTGAAATAAGACCAGGTAACCACAGCAACCCATTTAACACTGTTGTCAACCACATTTAAATAACTAAATTTATATGCAGCAGCCGTGTGCCTCACGTCATAGATTACTTGCGCGAAACAATTTAAAAGTAGGTAACTTAGCTCTGAATAGAACTGTTACAAAGGAAATCAAGTGGCGTAAGTTGGAAAATTAACTCAGTTGAGAATTCAAAATTATAATACCACCAACGTCAATGCTAAAAAATGTCAAATTAGTGCATGCATGCAACGTTGGAATATTAAATTCACTAAATCCCCAAATGTCACTGGTCACCTGATTTTTACACATTTATGTCTTTGTATTATAATCAAGAAGACTAGAAAGAAGGAGATCTAACTCGATGAAAATTGACCAGAGGAGATGAATCGTTAGATGTCGAACAGAAAATGGCCGACAACAAGTTCAATGCAACCCGTGCAACCTCTGCCACCTACACTTACAAGCCATGCTGTTGGAGATTTGGCAATGCTGATCGTAGACCAATTTTTGTACTGTTTATTTATAAAAATGTCTGTTGAAATGTGGCGTGTGATTAAATATTAATATGTTGGACTGCTCTAAGTTTGACGAAATACATTTATTTATATTACTGTACTGTTCATGATAAGTGCAAGTAAAATTGCTGCTAGAATTCATGGGGTTTATTAAGTACTTCACTGAGGTAAGTAACAACCTAACCTCATTTTAAGGGCATTTCTTGTAACTTTTAATTTTATATTTAGAATGCCACGAAGACGCTGTGTACCAACCACAACAGTACTTTAAAAGAACATCGTATGCAAACGCTAACAACATTTACTTTTCAAATGAACGAGATCCGAAAGAAAGCATGGCTTCGTGCAACAGCACGAGAACGTTGGACCCTAACAAAAAGTTCTGCCGTGTGTGAAATACCTTTTAATGGAAAATACATTTGAAAACGTTAGAAATGAGAGTGGGGAAATGCAGAACTGGTGATGCATTACCCTCAATTAGCTGACAAAGCTGTCCCAAGGGTATTTCCAAATTTACCAACATATTGTCGTCAAAAGCACCTCAAGAAAGGACAAATCCTGAATGTAGAAGAAGACAAATATTGGAAAGACATGCACAAACAGTGAAAGTGTTTTTAAGTGATGACACTAGCAGTTTTTTTAAGTTTATGGAACAATTTGCGTCACACAAATTTAGATGTTACCAAGCAGATAAGTTTATTATGTTCAAATAAGATTATTTACAGCTGTAGCGCCATATTTTTGCATATATGTTGTACTCTCAATCAACAGTGGTGTATAGAAAGTTACAAACTTTAAAATAATTACAGAAATGTTCTTTTATACATATGTTACATAGGTTAGGTTGTTTTATTTTTATAAATATACTGTTACATGTTTGTATTACTTGACTATGTAAATAAATGTCACCATTACAGAAGCTATCTTTAGTTAATTACAGAGTAAAATTTGATAGAGTAAAACTGTGCTCTTTAAAGCAAAATTATTTCAAAGGGAGTATTGTAATTTAGGACCACCAACTACCAGAGATGCAATGTTGCCAAGTCTAACAGCATGGCTTGTAAGTGTAGGCGGCAGTGGTGCAACGGATGATTTATATTTCGTGTGTATATACGGAGCTGAGCTAAAGCGGAAAGTCAATAGTGAATGGAAGCAAGCAGTGATCGCAACTGGAATATTTAATAGCCTACATTATTTATTGACCATATCAACATCAATGTCAAAGAAACATAACCTCGAATTATTTGTTGCATGCGTTGCATTGAACTTGTGGTTGGCCACTTTCTGTTTGACATTATTCCGGACACCCCTACCACTTGAGTTAGGTCTCCTTTTTTTTTAGTCTTCTTGATTATAATAGAATGTCTAATTTACATTTTAAAATAAGTGTATCATTCTATTGTATAATATTCCATGAACATGGATGAGAAACTTTTATCTTTATTGTTAATTGAAATTCTATTTCAAAAGCGTTGGATAGCAATAATTTCTAAAAGAGAAATTAAGATATTGACTGGCCTGATGCAACTAATTTATATTGTTGTATAATATTTGCCTCTTAAGCCATATACAGTGTGTCCAATATAAGGAGGGCCAGTATGGAGATCTCGTTGATAGTAAGAGATACAAATTTGGTCAAATGAGACAAAATTTGCGTAATTAAAGGACTAACAAAATGACGCCTAGATATTCTTGACATGATTTTTTTGTGTTTTTTTAATTTCTGAATTCCTAATTTATTTTTTTCTAGCGCTAATATTAAAGCCAGAGCTAAACTCACAAAACGTCTTTATAGCAACTTTTAATGAACTTACAGATTACTTTATCAATTTTTATCCGACGTTTCATCTTCGAGCAACCATCATGAACTTCATTTTTTTAAATACGGTCTTGATTTTCTGATATTAAACTTTAGAAGCTCGTTTAATTCTGAATTCAACAATGTACCACACATTATGGTTTAATTACGTTTTGAGTCTTTTTTGACCATCATCAAGAAATGTTTGGACACGGACCTCTGTGTCCTAGAGGATTTCATACGTTGTTTCAGCTTTTGTAATTTAAAGAAAGAAGAAATGAGGTGCACTGGATGTTTTTAATCCTTAATAATCACGTGTGGTCTCGGAATGTAAATAATTTTTAATAGTAATTAATTAATTTATTGATTTTTGTCTTCCTTATAAACAATAATTAAAATTAAAAATAAAAAACATCCAGTGTGGTTCATTATTTTTTTTTAAATTACAAAGCTGAAACAATGTATGAAATGCTCAATGACACAGGTTTGTATTAAAAAATTTCTTAATGACGGTCAAAAAGGCTAGAAACAATTAAACCTTAACGTGTGGTACATTGTTGAATTCAGAATAAAAAGATTCTAAAATTTGACATCAGGAAATTAGGACAGCATTTAAAGAAATGAGGTTGATGATGGTTTCTCGAAGAGGAAACGTCGAATAAAAAACTGATAACATAATCTTTAAGCCCATAAAAAGTTGCTATAAAGATTCTCAGTTTTGCTGTAACTTTAATATTAACGCCAGAATTAAATAGAATTAAAAATCCATAAATTCGGTTTTCTTAAGGTAACTCAAAACCATTTAACCATTTGTATCTCCTACTATTACCAAGATTCCCACACTGGCCCTCACCTTGGACACACTGTATATTTAAAAAAATAAAACTACTTACCTCTTTTGCAATCTTTTTTAAATTCTCTGCCATACTAGGACCTGTTCGGTTTACCATTCCCGTTAAATACCCAACTTGCTTCTTAAGCAGAACATGTGGATGATCCAGTTCTACCACAGTGCCCGCATCCATCACTAATATCTGCGCAATGCAACTTAGTGTGATAATTACAACTACAGTTTATCTTTATACCCTATCGGAATCCATAACCGTAACTAGTCTGTGGGCAATTGTAAGTACAGTGCAATGTGCAAACATATTTCGTATAGTATCTTGAATAAAACGATCAGTTTGTGGATCTACATTAGCAGTTGCTTCGTCCATAACTAGTACTTTATTATTACGTATAATTGCCCTTGCAAGACAAATCAGTTGCCGTTGTCCTACACTAATATTTGCTCCACCTTCAACCACTACTTGGTTCAAACATTCTATAACACCCCTTATTTTAAATGCATTATTTTAAGATAATAAATTTTCAATCAAGCTGTGTTAACCACCACTCACCTCTTCCATCACTTAAGGCAGATTTAAGTTCGACAAACTCCAAAGCTCTCAACAAAGAACTATCATTGTATTCTTTAAAAGGGTCTAAATTGTATCGCATAGTTCCAGAAAATAATACGGGTTCCTGTAATATAAAAGTGTCAGTGCATGTATAAGATATTGCTTACTAGCAATGGATTTATTTAGGATTTATAAAAGCTATATCACAGAATAAACATCTAACGGACTCAGAAGCGCCACTTGAGGTGGCGCCTTTAATGTTCGAGTAGCCTATTTCAGCTATGGCAGCCATATTGAAATCGGCTACTTGAACATCAAAGGCGCCGCCGCGAGTGTCGCTTCTGAGTCCGGTAGGTGTTTACTCCGTGCTATTACTCTAATATTTGTTGAAGCAGTGCATGTACTTTTTCTTAAAATGCAGTTTATTCGCGCTGTATAGATTGGCAGTGGCAACTTCAAACAGTTAATAGAATAATCTCTAAATTACTTTGAATGGAAATTATAAAAGAAAATAATCGTGGAAATTATTTTTAAAATGTCTTATAGATTTCTTTTAAACGCAATCACATGCTAAGTTTTTCAAGATGGAATTTTTTAGCTCATACACAGTAGGTATATTATTAGTGCTACTTACTTGTGGTATTATGGAAATTTTCCGTCTTAAATCATGGAGTCCAATTTGTGCAATGCTGATCCCATCAATTACAATATCCCCTTCAAAGTATGCAAGTCTAAACAAAGCCGATATAAGTGACGACTTACCAGCCCCTGTACGTCCTACTATACCTATCTAAACAGTAGCGGGTGAATGTCATTTTTAACTAACGATTAACATATAGTGTGGAAGAAAGGCATCAAACAAATTCAAGAGTAAATAAAAAAATAAGCATTTTGATAATATTTACTTAGCATTTCACCTAGCTTTACTTTCAAATAAACGGGGCAAATTACGCATGAAGAACGTTAAAAAAATTTCAGCAATTAATTAATTCAAGATTTGAAGCTATGTAGTACGTAGGTACCAATTTAAAAGATGAGCAAGGTTTTAATTACTGTATACTTAATTAGATTGCCTTTTGCTGGCATGTGCACGTCAGCCCTTTGGGCTTTTTGTACTGTCGGGAGTTTTCAAGTTAACAGGCCGACAGCCGTATCTTTTACTAGACTTGCAATGTCCCCTACTAGCTTGCGATTGTCAATCGAGTTAAGGGTCCAATCGAGTTGGTGTCTTTTACGCTCTAATGCTAGGCATTCAAAGAGGATATGACAGGCTGTTTCATCATCCTCTTGGCATAGTCTGCAAACAGGTTCATCTCTATAGATATTGATCCTGTGCATAAATTCTCTGAATGCTCCAGTGCCTGTTAGAAAACTGACTACTTGCTTGCTTCGAGTTCTGTTCAGTCTCAACAGGGTTTTGGTGGTTTGTGGATTCGGAGTTTTTAGCAATCTTTTGCAGTGTGTTGCTTGATTGTAGTTTCTCCACCTTAGTTGGTGTGCGGTATTGACCCATTCATTAATGGCTGAGCGGGCTTGGTTTTTCTGAATGCTTAGACCACGTTCTGGACCGGTCATTGCATTACAGGCTGCTTCTTTTGCGAGCTTGTCCGCCTTTTCGTTTCCTTCAATACCTTGGTGACCTGGAATCCAGCATAATTTTACTGTATTTCCCTGGCTCAAGGTTTGAGGTTTGGATTTGCATTCCTTGACCAGCCTCGATGAAGTACTGAAAGTGTTAGGGTCTTTAGTGCTGCCTGACTGTCTGAGAGAATGTGTATGTCTCGATTGAGCAGCTTCATTTCTATGCTGATGTTTGTGCATACGTTAATAGCTTGTACTTCAGCCTAAAAGATGGTGCAAAACTTTCCTAGGATTGGTACTGTACACACTAGAGCCTGTACCCCCTTCAAACTTAGATCCACCAGTGTAAAAAATGATGTTCTTATTTGTTGGAGTTGGTAGTTGGTCCGGATTCCAACTTGTGTGTACAGTAAAGTTCTTTTGAAAGTCATAGGCTTTGATTATAAGATCAGAACCCATTTCTAATATTGGGTTGTTGATGTGTGACATGATCTTGCCATAACCTATATTATTAGCTGTGGTCATCCAGTGACCAGTACTTTTTAATCTGTAGGCTGCCATTCTGGCTTCACCTTCCAAGAAGATGTGCACCGATTAGCTAGATATTGTATTCTGCTGATTTTGTGGATCGCAGTTGCTTGTTTAGTTTGAGCCACCAGGCGATTATTCCATATGAAATTATTGGTCGGACCATGGTTTTGTACAGCCAGAGGGTCAGTTCCGGTTTGAGCCCCCACGTACTACCTATAGCTCTTTTCCCAATAACTAATGTTTGTATGCACCTGGTGATTGTTTTGTCTAAGTGGGAGTTCCAAGTTAGTTTGAAGTTGATGGTTAGACCTAAGTACTTAACCTCGTTCTCCCAGTTGACATTTGTCTCAAACAGTTTTATGTTGATTCTGTTTGTGATGTTTTTTCTACGAGTGAAAGCGACGAGAGTGGCTTTGTTGGGATTAATTCTAAGATTATTCTCTAGACACCACTCTTCGGTTATCTTTAGTGCTGATTTCATTACATTGTCTACGGTTCTTTGGTATTTACCTTGAATCAGTATGACAATGTCATCAGCGTATCCTTGAGTGTAGTAGCCTTTGTTATTGAGTTAGATCAGCAGTTCATCAACTGTGAGGCACCACAGGAGTGGAGTTGGAAATGTATATATTTTGAATTGTTTATTGTTAAAAAATAAATAATTTTATTGTTTTACACATTTAATTTGCAATTTGTTCGAAAACCAAATAAGAACAATTTTGATACTTTTTTATACTTGTTAAGGGCCCTTATATGCTCCATAAGTGAAGACCCTTAATACTGGGATATCTTGTATATTTTTTGTAATGTTACATATACCGTGCGTCCACGAGACTACGCACCATGGCGCTGGAGTGATACTAGTTTGTTTTAAAGATCTACTCTTCCGGTGGCAATTGATAGTCAAACGGTTGCTAAGCATTGGCTATTAAAATTGAATTTGCAAGTAACAAATAAAGTGCCTTCAGAAATAATGATCGAACGTTTTTGAATGGTCATGGTTATACAACGTATGAATAATATGTTGGTGGCACTGTAATTCTATGTCAAATTCGACGTTAGCTGGTTAGGTTTAACCTAACCAGCTAACGTCGAATTTGACACCATACGTCAAGTTGAATACGATTTAATCGTTTATTGCCATAGAAAAATAAATATAATAGGGTTTTGTTATTAAGATGTTTTCGTAAAAGCAAGAGCTGATCTTTGGGATTAATTAACGTTGCTCTGATTTCATGGTGCGAAACCATGTGGACACACAGTAGTTATGTTAGAAATATTGAGAGATTATCTATGGTCAAAATAATAGAGATAATTCAAGTGCTTATAAAAAGTTGGATATCTATTTTATACATCGTGTTTTTCTTTCACACCATATAACTTTAATTAAATGTTCAAAACATTACCTTCTCCTTGGGATTAATAATGAAGGTTACATTTTTAAGAACAGGAGGTTCAACTGGACTATATCTCAGTATTAGATTTTGAAATTCAATTTTACCAAATTCAGGCCAAGAAGCTGGTGGTTTTTTGCTTGGTAGCTAAATATATGTGAAAGATTATATTAGGCGTGTTTAAAAATTTGTTAAAAATTACAGATTCCAGTCTGGGTTCATGTTCTACATGAGTAAATTCTAAAACTCTTTCAACAGATGTCATTTGATTTTCTAGCTCTGCCGACTGTCTCATTCCCCACTGAAATAGCCCAGTGAGTCCAATACATTGGGTCACTGCCAATCCGACATCTCCACCAAAGTCCGTCGCTGTGTCAAATATGCAACAGAAAAAAATCAATTAAATTTGTTAAAAAGTAAAGAGTAAGTGCTGCTTCTAAGAACAAATCAAATCCGTTACGGCAGCATTGCCTAAACTTTTACTTCTTGCGACTCCCTTTTGAATTGTGACATTTTACAAGGCCCCTTCACCTTGTTTTACAAGAGAACATAATATGGAATGGCGCTACATACAACTGATATATCGACCAGCAACTCAAATCTGATCATGCACAGTTGAACTTTTCAAAATAGTAATGATAAGGATGGCATGTTCTGACCCATTAGTTACTATTTATTTTGTTTGTTTAAGATGTACAAGGTCTAGGTATGTAGTGTTCCTGGTACCTTAGACACCTGCAATGATCATACAGTCAACGTCCTACTGGCATCGTAGTAACGATGGGGACCCATGGGTTTACATGTCTTCCGAAAGATTCTGTAAAAATTTCCATTTACATTTAAATTTTTTTAGAAACGTCTCTGGGATGGAAGGCGAACTTGTGATGCTTGGTCAATAGTCCAGATGTTTAACTACTGAACCACTGTGCTTGACAGTTGTTACTGTTTAATTTGGAATTAAACAGATATAAATTTCAGTCCAAATTTACGAAATATCGTTCACAATTTAAAAGCCAGTGTTGTTTTGCAATCAAACGAGTTAAAGGGCAGAAAACTGCAACTTGAAAATAGCGCAAATAAACGACCCACAATCTCGAGTTCAGCGCACGGACTTGCAAACGCATGTGGAACTATTAACAGCTCACCGCCTGCTGAGTAGTTGTTTTGTAATATTAGAATCGTTCCACTAATCTACACTTTGCACTTTGATATGTTGTTATTTAGTTAAGCAATTAATTTTTGTATAAATAGACCGTTTATTTTTGTAATAAATCAATCGACATCTAATGTTTGATTCATTCGCAACGTTGCTGCCCTCTTCCAAGCCATAATTCATAAAACGTGAGGCTGCGTTTTAAAGGATAGCAACATCATCATCCCTTTAAGTGCCATTGACTACATTGGCTTAAAACATGAATGCAGTCTCATTCATGTGCTTAAAAATTAGGGATAAAGAACCAGTGCAACCAACAGAAACCTGATCCAGCCTCCAGGCATTTATGTTCATTACTGTTCAAATTGTTTTGTAACTGTAGATACATATTTAATTCGTAAAAAAATGTGATTTAAACTGTGCAAGTATATCAACATCAGCCAACATTCCTAAAGAAAAGACTAAAAAATATAAAGAAGAGTATGTACACTGATTTTATAAGTGCAGTCTATAATAATGAATAACGACCAAAGTATGTAATAGGTTTAAATGCTTTTTCCTCGGATAGTATGAAATTGAATACACATTTGCAAACAAAGCATACTACAGAGTTTGAAAATAAATCATATAATTTCTTTCAAAATAAAGTTTATTAACTAGAAATTAGCGCTTTACTTGAGTGGTATAAAGTAGGCTATGGATATCTCCAAACATGTCGCTTTGATAGCCTATATTTGTTATTGTGATAATGCAACAATCTGAGAGGACTTACTGTCTTGCAAACAGATCCAGGAAGGAGCAACCGCTGAGAATGTATTCTAAATGACTTAACAATAATTTTATGACAAATTTGACGTGAAGTGGAAAAATAGCATTGGCATTTACACTAATGACGTTTAGGTAATGGCTAGAAAATATTATAGCCTGCAAGTATTTCTTTACAGAAATAGTCCAAATGCTATCTGAAATCATTGCATGATTTATAAGAAATTACCCTCAAAGAAAATCAGCTCAGAACTGCACTCAGTTCTATATTATATGCAAGAAGACTGTACTAAGGAGATGCAACTTCGTATGATGGCTGTGCATAAAAAAGACTCCAATGCCGGGGATAGCCGTCGCGGCGCTATCTAGGGCTTTAATTTTTTAAATTTCATTCGCACTCAGCCAACAGCCGTTAAGCCAATTATAGGCGTCGCTGTGCAGTTATGAGGACTTCCAACCCCACTAACGACTGTCATGATGTTGTATGACCGCCGGGACCAACTTTTTTCCGTGATAGCCGTACCACGAGGCGCCGAGAGATGCAGCCGTGGAACTCCCATCCAAGTTCTGACCAGAGACAGCGTTGCTTAACTCTGCTGATCGAACGTGGACGCTTGTTCAAGCTACACCACTCGGGACCGCTGAACATGGGACCTACGTTTCCATGATTGCTTAGCTGTTATAAGTAACTGCATCACAGCAACATATTAATATTAAAGCGTTTACTTTAAAATTGAACATGTATCGAGAGATCAAATGAATTTATAATTGGGATGGTCTGTGATTCGTGTTACACGTTTGTTACTACTGAAGTATACTGTTGGGGACACTGTCAGTCTATGTCAAATACTAGGTTAGTAGGTTAAGTTTTTTTGTTATTTAACACAGACTGACACAAAACCCAATCGGCTAACTTGTAATCTGACATAGACTGACAGTGCCACCAACAGTACACTTTAGTACTGCCAAACATATAACACGACTCAGACGACTTTCTCAGTACATGTTCAAATTTACAGTAATAGTTATTTACTATACAAGTAGTGTTATGTGGATATTACCAACTATAGAAAAAGTTTGGCCCACGAGGCCGTAGGCCATGTGGGCTAATTTTCTCATGTGGGTAATACCTTGTGACACTACGCGTGCAGTAAAACATTTTATCCACACCTTTCAATAAACTCAGCAAAAGCATCAAAACTAATATTTTTGTTTGAAATCACAAACGACATAAAACATTGCGTAAACCAAAACTCACTAGTTAAGTTATAGTAATTAAAAAGTCACTTGTGCGTAATATATGAATAGGTATTACAATTGTTTAAATTGCTATAGTTATGGGTTGCTTTTTGAGAGATATTGGATAAATGCTTTAAATACATTGCTGTCATGTTCAGCGATAAAGTAAACTAATGGTATTTTTGTCCCTAAATATACAGGGTGTCCCAAAATTAGCCTGCCAAACTTTAACAGCTAATTCTAGAACCGGAAATATGAAGAAAACTTTATATACCTAACCATAGGCGGACGCCTATAATTGGCCTAACGGCTGTTGGCTGAGTGCGAAATAAATAAAATAAAAAACCCTTGGTTTTCCAGGTACAGGGTGTTAAAAGTGTAGTGCTGAGGATCGTTTTTGTTTAATATTTTTGAAACGTTCAAAGATAATTATTTGAAACTTTGTGCACCTACTAAACTTTTTCTACTCAAAAAGATAAAGTTACTCTTGGCGATGTAATATGCACATAGAAGGGTAAAACTGGGAGGAGCTAAGGAAAATATTGCCCCAACTTTTTTGTGTGGGTGTTTTTATCAATTTTGATAACAAAATGTATTAGCCTGAACTTTTTGACAACGAAAAGATACTCTTGTCCAATCGGTTTTAAATAATTATCTTTTGTAGTATATCTGTGAGCGAAATACAATAATAATTGATAGGCCATAGAAAATGCATGTAGATTTTATTTTGTTTAATTTGACATTTGGTGATAAAAGTGTTGTATTGCTGCATTTATACCTCATTATTATTTACTATTACATTATTATAGCTTGATTACGCTAAAATTGCACAACTGACAAACGGAGAACTTGCAGATATGCACTTCGTCTATGGCTTTTGCAATGACAATTCCCGAGTTGCTGAACGGGAGTACCAGAGGTAATTTCCGAACAGATTAGACCCTGGGCGACAAGTTTTCGCCGATATCCACAGAAACTTGTCTGATCATGGAAATGGAAAACGTGTTCGAGGACAGGGAAGACCTCTACTAGCAGTACATAATTTGGAAAATGTTCTGGAGTATTTTGAAAACGACCCTCAAAAAAGCATTAGAACTTTATCCCGAAATACGAACGTACCCCCCGTTCAACAGTAATAACATGGAGATTAGGTACCTAATTAGTAGTTTTATTTTAACAACTTTTTTTATTTTAGATTGGACGGATGTTGAGAATGCAAGGTGCTCATCCATACCATTACCAAAGAGTTCAGGAAACGATACCTGCTGACTTTTTGCCTCGAATGCGATTCAGTCAGTGGAAACTTAACAATGAAAATAAGTTGCCCAACATACTGTTACGTTTTTATGATCGGGCTATTAAGAATTATACGACGCTTCTTGCATTAAACATTTATTTACAACGAGTAATTATTATTATTTACAAACACACGAATTATCAAGGCAGAACACAAATTACTTAACCTAAGGATACATTATTTTTTTATATGCGCTGGATTAAACATCAATTAATTTATGTGGCTATTTATTCACGACTTAAACATTAAGGATTTATATGGTTATATATACGGGTTCATTTATATTACGCGCTTCGAGTCTGATGAGAACTGCCCTGAATTCAGACGGCCGTGTATTTATATTCGCTGGGGAGAGGTTCCAGAAACGCCGCGATATTTCCTCGAAGTTCCAGACACATGCATGACGCACCACATCGGGGCCGCTCTCGCAACACCTGGAAAATGACTCATTCGCCTGCAGCTGGGTCCAAGGCCGCTTCCCGAAGCTCCAAAACAATGACTCATTCGTCCGCAGCTGGCCCCAAGGTCGTCTCCTGGCGGCTGTGCCTCACGCGTTTGCATTTGCCTGATTTCAAGGTCGTTACAATACTGTGGACGGACGAAGCCACGTTTACAAGAAATGGCTTATTTAACTTCCATAATATGCACCACTAAGTTGACAAAAACCCACGAGTGGTGCGTCGTTCTAATTTTCAGCATAGGTTTTCCGTGAATATGTGGGCAGGGATAGTTGGCGATAGACTAATAATTGGTTTTGTGGAAATGCCCAATAGGTTGTCTGCTGTTCAATATTTAAATTTTCTTCAAAATATGCTTGGAGAGTATTTAGAAGAGATAAACCTAAATGTCAGAAGAAATATTATTTATCAACATGATAAGAGCGTCAGCACATTACGGCAGAAATGTTCTAGCCTGGTTAGACCAAAATTTCCGAAAAAGGTGGATTAGGCGAGGTAGTCCCATAGTCTGGCCGCCACGTTCTCCAGACCTTACTGTTATGGATTTTTATTTGTGGGGAGCTATGAATAGTATAATTTACATGGCCGATGAAATAGAAACGAGGGAGGATTTATTACAAAGGCTAAATAATGCGGCCAATCAAATCAGAGAAAACCGAGTCGACATTTTATGAGCTTCTCATGATGTAACTCATCGGGCTAGTCTTTGCGTTGCACAAAATGGCAACGTTTTTGAACACTTACTTCATAAATAATAGTATATTTTTTTTCGCTTTTGTGTTTGTTATTTTTTAGTGTTTTCTTTGTTAAGTTTTGTTACAATTTTCTCAGTTTGATTAAGTTCGTTAGTTTTGGTGTCATATGTTTTTATTAAGTTTCTGTTATGTATCGTTTGCATTAAATTGTTGTCTTTTTTAATCAGTTACAGAATTATTTAAATTAAATGACTACATTTTCCATGGTCTACCAATTACGAGTATTATTAGATTTCGAATATGGATATATCAAAAATCTAAATGTTTAAACCTGATTTTACTTGATATCGGGACACAATAGTCCCATGAGACAAGAGTATCTTTTTGTTGTCAAAAACTTCAGGCTACTACATTTTGTTATCAAAATTGATAAAAACTCCCACACAAAAAAGTTGGGGCAATATTTTCCTTAGCTCCTCCCAGTTTTACCCATCTATGTGCATTTTACATCGCCAAGAGTAACTTTGTCTTTTTAAGTAGAAGTTTAGTAGGCGTACAAAGTTTCAAATAATTATCTTTGAACGTTTCGAAAATATTAAATAAAAACGATCCTCAGCACTACACTTTTAACACCCTGTATCTGGAAAACCAAGGGTTTTCGGCCGATAGTTATATAAAGTTTTCTTAATATTTCCGGTTCTAGAATTCGCTATTAAAGCTTGGCAGGCAAATTTTGGGACACCCTGTATATGTTTGTTAAGGTATTTTTACTAATTCTGCTAGTTCTTTAGAGACATTAAGTTTCTTCATTGCATGAAATACATTTCTTCTTTTTATGCTACCATAAACTCGGTTTTAACAATTATTATTTCTGCTGACGAACTCTTCATATTGAAAATGATTTGTATAACTGACACGTTTAAAAAGTTAGATATTCTAAATATCCAGCTACAAGGAAACAATAAAAATTTCAGAAAGAATTAATGCCTTTTCGAGAACGTTTGATCAAACAAAATAAACAGTAAAGATACAAAAATGTTTGTATATATTTTCAATGACAAAAAATCATAGATATAAAACAAATGCCACAGTTATTTTTAAATGTATCAGAAATAATTTAAGAACCTTCTCAAACAACTTTAATCATTACTGTTTTGAAAATGCCAATTTGCTGATCAGGTATGAGTGGGTAAAAAACCTGATCGAGAAAAATGTATCTCTGGAAGAAGAAGAACAATATATTGATTTACGATTTAACAACAAATAGTAGGTACAAAAAGAAAAAACATTCATTGATGCCAAATTGCATTTTCTGCAGTGGCTCCTCTAAAATCAAAATACTGTCATCAGCTTAGGAATGAATAAACTATAAGAGTAGCAATTACTGATTACAACCAAATTTGGACAAAATATGTAGCTCAAAACGTTAAAACGAGCGCATCCAGAGCATTAGTTTTGGAAAAACTAGCATGATTTTATTCAAGTATGTACAACACCGTAGTATAAAATACCGGGTGTTTGTAAATTGCTAGACAGCTCATAATTCGTTAACAATAGAGATTGAAAAAACTTTTCTTTGTTTTAAATGCCAATATGCAGCCTACAAAATATCATAAACCAATTATTTATGCAAATCACGGCCACCTATTTTTACGTAGTGACTTTGATCTTTTAAATAGAACACCCCGTATATTTTTACATATTTGAAATTAGCACTAAAACTGCTTTATGATACATGCTTAAACTAAAAGTTTGGAACTTATTACTTTTTACTTCCCTCGCTGAAAGACGAAGGAGGTATTGTAATCACGAAAAAACTGTCTGTTTGTTGGCAGTATAGCTCAAAAACTGTTTGTCGGAGGAAAGCAATATTTTGTATACATACTATATATCTACCTCGCATGAAACCGGTACAATTTCATACAAACATATACAGGGTGAGCACCTTAAAAAAATAAAATTTTGTTTGTTTTTGGTTTAATTTTGAAATAGAAGGAAGTAATAACTTTTACAAAGGTCAGGCTTTACATTTGCCGAAAATAAGACTCAACCGATACAGGATAATGTCACAAAATAGTAAAAACATTTCAACAATAACAGCGTTCTATTGAAGAGAAGCGCGCGCCGGACTTATTTAAAAGGGGCTCGGTGGCGCAGTTCGACTGTGGATGCAGTTACGATTTATATGCAACTAGAGCCCTTTATAATACAAGCAGACGCTTGTCGCACAGGTTGCATAAAACCTTGCAGCACAGTACTTTAACATTTACATGTTGGTGGTCATGATGCAACCAAAATATAACCCTACAACGTCAAACAGTTCACTTTCATTCGCTGTTCTAGCTTATAACCTCGAACACAGCTGGCAACTCAAGCTAGCTGTGTTCGTTTTCCTGTGTCTTTTTACAGTGACTACTCACTGATGAATTTAAAAGATGTTAGAAAAGAATTATCACCAGGCACAAGCAATTTAGATAACGTTGCCGAAGGGATGGAAGGTGAGATTGAAAATGATGACTTTGAGTTTTCGAATAGTGAGTACAATAACTTGTATTATTAACACTCCGTACAAAAAAATGATTCAATTAGTACTATTAAATGTATAGACATTAACGTATTTTCATTTTCAAAAAAGTAACAAATTTTTTGAATTTGCCGCTTTTGTGATGTGATTCAATATGGCTGACAAGCATGCTCGTATTATAGAGGTGCTTTATATGCAAGTGTGGTTACGACCACTATGCAGATGCGGCGGGTTTAAACCCCAGCGGGATTTTTTTTAAATTTGAAAATTTATTTATTTATTAGAAACGTGAAGATATTTTTACTCCTAACTTAATTTGATTTTTACCATTATTTAGTGTCACAATGTCGACGAGGGAAGTTCTGGGTAAAGCCTTTTACAGATTTTTTCAATTAAAAAATATATTTAGCTAAAGTAGGCCATTCACTAAAAATCGAACAAGAAATGCAAAAAGAACTCCAGTTGGCTTTAAAATTATTCATGACCGATTTATCGCACAATTAAAACTTAAAAAATGGAAGTAGCTTTTAAAAAATAAAAAATACATAAAACAATTCAAAAATAATATTGTTCCATTTATAAAAACCATGGTTTAATATGTGTGGTGCGATAACTCGGCCATGAGGAACTGTTAGAGCCAGGTAGACTTTATTTTGGAGATCTTGCCAATTTTTAGTGATTTTGCCTAAGCCAAGAACTACTTTCGGCAATTTTTTTTTAATTAAAAAAATAAGTTCCATAATTTTTGTTTAAGCATGCTATCATAAAGTATTTCTAGCACTGCTTTCAAATATCTGAATATATTCCTTTTAAAACACCAGCCGTATATCACTACCCAAAAATAGGAGGCCAATATTAAACTAGTTTATGACAATTTGTTGGCTGCATAATGTCATTTAAAACAAACAACTGTTTTTTTAATAATTTATATCTCTATTATTAATGAAGTTACGAGCTGCCTAGCAATTTACAAACGTCCTGTATAGACAGCCTTTACTAGCTTGTGGAAGTAATTTAATGTTTTTTATCTTCATCAGTGTTGTTATAGACTCTTAACCAAATTAATTTTAGTATTGTTAAGAGCTTCATTACCGCATTAGTGCGGTAATGGATATTACCGCACTCAGTGCGGTAATTGATAGATATTACCGCACTCAGCGTTTTTGGCGTTCAAACTCGTGTCGTTAAGATGCTCATAATCAAACTTATATCGTTAATATCTATTAACTTATTGATTCATTTTATACGCAATAAATATCTAGAGAGTATGTAGACCTTTTATTTGCAATATTCTTATGCGCTCCCCAATGGCGATGAGCCACTCAGCTTGGGCAATGCTGTGGTAAGGCTTAAAACTATAATTCTCTAAGAATTTATGGTATTTTACATTATCTGGTATCTTTTACTTTAGTGCTAGTGTAATTCTAAAAGTGTAGGGAGATGAAATTTGAAATAAAGTCTTCAATTATATATGCAATAATGAAGAGCATCTATTATTATCAACCTGGTTTATGTCCATTTTATATACAGGGTATTTCGAAATTCGCACACTAGGACTATAGGATGATGCTACACAACCAAAATTGAAGAGAAAGTTTCTTTATGATTTTTTTAATAGAGAAATACTTTTCGAATGATCGTGATTTTGAAAATCTGAAAACAGTAGAGAAACATTCAGTAAAAGTTACAAATTACCAATATCGTTAGAGTTAAATGTATGACCTAGACTGTTATGTGATTGACTTGTAAGTGTGATCTTTTATTCTTTCCTTTTTATCAATTCCATTCACTCTTTTTAGTTTATCCACATTTTATCAACTATGAAAACGCTGAAAAAATATTTACATCTTTAGCAACAAGTTCTTGCAGAATTTGAATTACTTATGGATGAATACCTGGATTCGCAGAGGTGGTTCAATTGTCAGGTTGCCTTGTTTTTCAGATCTACAATCGTGCGATAGTAGTAATCGGGCACTTAAATTGGAGCAATCAGGCGATTAAATTGATTGACCTAATTAAATCCGCGAATTAAATCCGCGGTTTGACCTAATTAATTCCGCGGTTTGATCTAATTAATTTTCATATGTGCTACTGCTTAATCACATATGAAGTTTGATATTTAATTTACATATGTGCTTCCTATTAAATTACGCGGCGGACTTCTGGAATTACACGTCGGCCATCTTGGTTTTCTGGCGGGAATATTTGAAATTTGAATTTTTTTTTCCGATTTTTTTTTCTAAGTTCCATTATTTGATTTTTAAACTTCCCGGGCGTCGGCCATCTTGGTGCGCGCGCACTTCTCACGGCGGTTGTTTTTAATTTTGAATTTTCGCGGAAATATTTGAAGTTCAAACTGATAGATCTTCCGTCTCCCTCATCGAAGCTGTTGTCTCTCTCTTGCATTCACTCGTGGAAATATTTGAATTTAAAAAAAGCTTCCTGCGATGTCCCATGGCTGGAATCGAACCAGCGATCGCAGCATTACGAGTACGAAGCCTTAACCAACCGGGCTATCGGAGCGATCGAGGTTAAAGGAATTAACATGGTCACTACTTCCACACTTGCGTGCAGTTTCGGTGCCCTGTTTAACTAATGAATTTCAAATTTACATCGCTGTTTATGAACATAGATATTTTTTAAATTATTCTCACTTTTACTAGAACAATTACATTTCGTCCCTCGAAGAAATTTTAGAGAGGCCAATTTAATACCGTTTAATAGATGTTTTACATAGTTTAATTTCGTTCTGGCATATTGCCTGATTTAATTATGTATTGTTATCAGTCGATAGGCTTTAAAATAAATATTTGTTGATATCTGTATCGATTTTCATTCAATTACAACAGATTAGTATTTTTTTAAATTTTACATTCGCAATGGTTTCTGCAGCACAGACAATGGAATTTGCAATGATATCACCGACTCTGTAGAACTTTCTATTTCGTCATCCTCAAATGGCTTAACCGGTCGCATATTTGAGTTCGCTAGATGGCACAACGCGGACCTGGAATGCCGGGCTCTGATTGGTCGCCAACTTCGTGTCCTTCTTGAATGACGTTTGAATTTGAACCGATGATTCTTATTAGTTTTAATTTTATTGTAATCTTTTTTTTACTTACGTAAGTGCACTTGTTGCATATTAGCACCAATAAATATCTATCTATCTATAGATAAACAGACAAGATTTACCCTGTTTTGGTGTTAAGAAATCATCCGATTCAGAAACTACTTAAGCTGAATTGTATGAAACAATAAATAAGTAGTTATACTTATTTATTATTTTGAATTTCGTTGTCTTTTAATACGTGTTGGAGACGCTGCTTATATTATTTTCTTGCAAAGCTACTGCAGTTTGTGTTGATGTACTTTAAAAGATCTATGAAAATTTATTTTTGTTGTAACCTAAATTTTGTTTTCAATTGTATTATGTTCATATTATTTTTGGAATGTTTTAGCGCTAATATATGAGTGACTTAACAAATATTTGTTCGTTATTTTAATTTTAAAAAAGCTTCCTGCGATGTCCCATGGCTGGAGTCGAACCAGCGATCACAGCAAAAAATTTCCATTAAACGATGCTAGTTACAGTTTAAAAAGGACAGACCAGATCTAAAAGAACACGAGTTGATGTCGAGACTAGAGAGAGAGATCCGGCAACAATGTACCTATTCAGAAAATATAACCTTAAACTGAAAACAACCTAACCTAGCAGAAAAAGTGTCAGTTTGCATTAGGGGAGTTTAGTTGCCGCAGAGGTACTGCCAACAAAATTACTAGATGGTCATACAGCATCTCACATAAATTTTCACAAAAATCGACATCATGTCATATAAATTATACAAAAACTGTCATCATGTCACTTGAAATTATATAAAAAACGACATTTTTACTAAACACACGACGAAAATTGAACAAAAATCACACAATTACAAGCCATCTCACATAAATTTTCACAAAAATCGACATCATGTCATATAAATTATACAAAAACTGTCATCATGTCACTTGAAATTATACAAAAAACGACATTTTTACTAAACACACCACGAAAATTGAACAAAAATCACGCAATTACACGCCATCTCACATAAATTTTTACAAAAATTGACATCATGTTACATAAACTATGCATAATTTTGCAAATGTTTTACACTTTTTATAAAATGCATCGCTCAAAATTAAAAGAAATAGCAATTTCATTGAAAAAATCTACTACCACAATCATTTCGATAAAAAAAATTCAAAAAATCTTATACTTTTGACGGGAATATATGTATGTTGACCACAAATTAACATAATTTTTAAATAAAAACGCGCAATTCGTTGAAAAAAATATTCTGACACCACCAAAACACGCAATTTCATTGAAAAATATATATATGTTGTCCACAAATTAACATAAATTGAATAAAAACACGTAATTTTGTTGAAAAAATGTTCTGGCTGTAAATAATTTTGCAAATGTTTTACACTTTTTATAAATGCACCGCTCAAAATTAAAAGAAATAGCAATTTCATTGAAAAAATCTACTAACACAATCATTTCGATAAACAAAATTCAAAAAATCTTATACTTTTGACGGAAATATATGTATGTTGACCACAAATTAACATAATTTTTAAATAAAAACGCGCAATTCGTTGAAAAAAATATTCTGACACCACCAAAACACGCAATTTCATTGAAAAATATATATATGTTGTCCACAAATTAACATAAATTTGAATAAAAACACGTAATTTTGTTGAAAAAATGTTCTGGCCCCGTCATTTCACTTAAAATTTTACAAAACTGCCATCATAACACTTGAAATTATACAAAATATATGTATGTTTATCACAAATTAACATAAACCTGAATAAAACACACAATTTCGTTGAAAAATTTGCAAATGTTTTACACTTTTTATAAAATGTGTCGCTCAAAATTAAAAGAAATCACAATTTTTAAATTATATCACGCCATTATGAAATCGTAGATTGATTTTTTTTGAAATTTTACACTTTTGTAACTGTAAAATAACTTCAAATACTAATATTTTAGCTTTAGATTTTGTAATTATTGCAGATTCGTGAAAAACAAAAGCAGAGTAGAAATAAAAAACACAAACACTTTGTAATAAACAAATATATTGTTCTTATTTCGTATAATACTTAATAATATAAATATAAATGTACAGCAGAATGTCTTATTTCTAAAAATTCGCTAGCAATTTACAAAACTGTAGTTTGAGGTGCACGACATTTCAAATTAAAAGACTGCAAGTAATAAAATCAGAATTTCATTGTGTAATTTTAAAGTTTAAGATGCACCCAATCTAGAATTCCCTTCGTTTTGGTGATGATGACATCTGCCTTAGAGGCGTTTTTCTAACGGCCCTTTTTTGGAGGCGTTTCCTTATCGATGTTCTTCTGACTGAACCTTTTGATGTGGACTTGGATGAGTAGCTGGTGTTTTAATTTATATTCTAAATCAGACTCGCAGTTATCAGTTTCCATTCCGGTTTTTCCTATAGTACCAGTCGGGGTTGGCTTCTTTGCTGTTTAGGTTTAGCTAGCAGCACAGACAATGGAATTTGCAATGATATCACCGACTCTGTAGAACTTTCTATTTCGTCATCCTCAAATGGCTTAACCGGTCGCATATTTGAGTTCGCTAGATGGCACAACGCGGACCTGGAATGCCGGGCTCTGATTGGTCGCCAACTTCGTGTCCTTCTTGAATGACGTTTGAATTTGAACCGATGATTCTTATTAGTTTTAATTTTATTGTAATCTTTTTTTTACTTACGTAAGTGCACTTGTTGCATATTAGCACCAATAAATATCTATCTATCTATAGATAAACAGACAAGATTTACCCTGTTTTGGTGTTAAGAAATCATCCGATTCAGAAACTACTTAAGCTGAATTGTATGAAACAATAAATAAGTAGTTATACTTATTTATTATTTTGAATTTCGTTGTCTTTTAATACGTGTTGGAGACGCTGCTTATATTATTTTCTTGCAAAGCTAAAGCTACTGCAGTTTGTGTTGATGTACTTTAAAAGATCTATGAAAATTTATTTTTGTTATAACCTAAATTTTGTTTTCAATTGTATTATGTTCATATTATTTTTGGAATGTTTTAGCGCTAATATATGAGTGACTTAACAAATATTTGTCCGTTATTTTAATTTTAAAAAAAGCTTCCTGCGATGTCCCATGGCTGGAGTCGAACCAGCGATCACAGCAAAAAATTTCCATTAAACGATGCTAGTTACAGTTTAAAAAGGACAGACCAGATCTAAAAGAACACGAGTTGATGTCGAGACTAGAGAGAGAGATCCGGCAACAATGTACCTATTCAGAAAATATAACCTTAAACTGAAAACAACCTAACCTAGCAGAAAAAGTGTCAGTTTGCATTAGGGGAGTTTAGTTGCCGCAGAGGTACTGCCAACAAAATTACTAGATGGTCATACAGCATCTCACATAAATTTTCACAAAAATCGACATCATGTCATATAAATTATACAAAAACTGTCATCATGTCACTTGAAATTATATAAAAAACGACATTTTTACTAAACACACGACGAAAATTGAACAAAAATCACACAATTACAAGCCATCTCACATAAATTTTCACAAAAATCGACATCATGTCATATAAATTATACAAAAACTGTCATCATGTCACTTGAAATTATACAAAAAACGACATTTTTACTAAACACACCACGAAAATTGAACAAAAATCACGCAATTACACGCCATCTCACATAAATTTTTACAAAAATCGACATCATGTTACATAAACTATGCATAATTTTGCAAATGTTTTACACTTTTTATAAAATGCATCGCTCAAAATTAAAAGAAATAGCAATTTCATTGAAAAAATCTACTACCACAATCATTTCGATAAACAAAATTCAAAAAATCTTATACTTTTGACGGGAATATATGTATGTTGACCACAAATTAACATAATTTTTAAATAAAAACGCGCAATTCGTTGAAAAAAATATTCTGACACCACCAAAACACGCAATTTCATTGAAAAATATATATATGTTGTCCACAAATTAACATAAATTGAATAAAAACACGTAATTTTGTTGAAAAAATGTTCTGGCTGTAAATAATTTTGCAAATGTTTTACACTTTTTATAAAATGCACCGCTCAAAATTAAAAGAAATAGCAATTTCATTGAAAAAATCTACTAACACAATCATTTCGATAAACAAAATTCAAAAAATCTTATACTTTTGACGGAAATATATGTATGTTGACCACAAATTAACATAATTTTTAAATAAAAACGCGCAATTCGTTGAAAAAAATATTCTGACACCACCAAAACACGCAATTTCATTGAAAAATATATATATGTTGTCCACAAATTAACATAAATTTGAATAAAAACACGTAATTTTGTTGAAAAAAATGTTCTGGCCCCGTCATTTCACTTAAAATTTTACAAAACTGCCATCATAACACTTGAAATTATACAAAATATATGTATGTTTATCACAAATTAGCATAAACCTGAATAAAACACACAATTTCGTTGAAAAATTTGCAAATGTTTTACACTTTTTATAAAATGTGTCGCTCAAAATTAAAAGAAATCACAATTTTTAAATTATATCACGCCATTATGAAATCGTAGATTGATTTTTTTTTAAATTTTACACTTTGTAACTGTAAAATAACTTCAAATACTAATATTTTAGCTTTAGATTTTGTAATTATTGCAGATTCGTGAAAAACAAAAGCAGAGTAGAAATAAAAAACACAAACACTTTGTAATAAACAAATATATTGTTCTTATTTCGTATAATACTTAATAATATAAATATAAATGTACAGCAGAATGTCTTATTTCTAAAAAATTCGCTAGCAATTTACAAAACTGTAGTTTGAGGTGTACGACATTTCAAATTAAAAAGACTGCAAGTAATAAAATCAGAATTTCATTGTGTAATTTTAAAGTTTAAGATGCACCCAATCTAGAATTCCCTTCGTTTTTGGTGATGATGACATCTGCCTTAGAGGCGTTTTTCTAACGGCCCTTTTTTGGAGGCGTTTCCTTATCGATGTTCTTCTGACCGAACCTTTTTGATGTGGACTTGGATGAGTAGCTGGTGTTTTTAATTTATATTCTAAATCAGACTCGCAGTTATCAGTTTCCATTCCGGTTTTTCCTATAGTACCAGTCGGGGTTGGCTTCTTTTGCTGTTTAGGTTTAGCTAGCAGCACATTAGGAACGTTAAGGTCTTTGATGTAATCAGCAAACTGTAGGCGTCCGGGTGGATTAATAGTTTTTCGAGGCCGCAGAATGTCGTGAATTAAATCGACTATGTTAGACGCCGGTAAAATTTCACCCTTTATAGTAACGGTGCCCTTGTGATCCCAGTTCACATCGCTTGAGGTACTCAAAATGCGTAGGAAAACTTCAGCTTTTTTCTTAAAAGTTTTGGGAAGTGTAGATAAAATAACGGCATTTGATAGGCTGTCACTGGTTGTTTCAATAGGTATTTTGATTGGCTGCCGCGCCTGGTTTGTGAAATGAAGGAATCGTTGTAAAACCTGATTGTACTGGATCCATTTATCGTGATCAGTTAATTTGGACTTTAAAACTTTTTGCATTTCGTCATCAAGCTGTGATAATATATTTTTCTCCGCATCATCGCCAGACTTAAGACGTTGGACAAATTCCGGCGATACAATTAACATCTTCCGCTCTTGGTCCATTTTAGTCGAAAAGGAGCTCAATCGTTTGTTCTGGTAGAGCCGTCGTGAATAAACTACCTTAAAATCAAGACTTTCATAATAAATATATAAAAAAAATATGACAGGTACGGGAATCGAACCCGTATTCTCTATCGAGATCAGAACTTGAATCTGACGCCTTAACCATTCGGCCAACCTGCCTCCCTATATAAACGAGCACTCTCTGCATAATTAAGAAAAACATATAGTTTAAAAAGCCTTCTGCATGCAATTTCAAACAATATTTCATATAAATTAAGCCATGTACAAATTTCTAAATCAGTTTTGATATATATTTTATCGAAAGACTCGACCCTCAGCTGCCGTTTTACTATTTGCCGTAATGCGTCATCGTTGAATTTACAAGAGCCAACCTGTCTACGATGTGACGTACGCAATGTCTCCATCCCTTTTTATTTTAAAAGTTTATAAAATCAGCGGTCCAAACTGCTGCCGCATTAGGTAACAGCGTACAATGGTTTAAAACGTGTTAGTGCGGCATCAGGCGGGCCTCTGATTTTATAAACTTTTAAAATAAAAAGGGATGGAGACATTGCGTACGTCACATCGTAGACAGGTTGGCTCTTGTAAATTCAACGATGACGCATTACGGCAAATAGTAAAACGGCAGCTGAGGGTCGAGTCTTTCGATAAAATATATATCAAAACTGATTTAGAAATTTGTACATGGCTTAATTTATATGAAATATTGTTTGAAATTGCATGCAGAAGGCTTTTTAAACTATATGTTTTTCTTAATTATGCAGAGAGTGCTCGTTTATATAGGGAGGCAGGTTGGCCGAATGGTTAAGGCGTCAGATTCAAGTTCTGATCTCGATAGAGAATACGGGTTCGATTCCCGTACCTGTCATATTTTTTTTATATATTTATTATGAAAGTCTTGATTTTAAGGTAGTTTATTCACGACGGCTCTACCAGAACAAACGATTGAGCTCCTTTTCGACTAAAATGGACCAAGAGCGGAAGATGTTAATTGTATCGCCGGAATTTGTCCAACGTCTTAAGTCTGGCGATGATGCGGAGAAAAATATATTATCACAGCTTGATGACGAAATGCAAAAAGTTTTAAAGTCCAAATTAACTGATCACGATAAATGGATCCAGTACAATCAGGTTTTACAACGATTCCTTCATTTCACAAACCAGGCGCGGCAGCCAATCAAAATACCTATTGAAACAACCAGTGACAGCCTATCAAATGCCGTTATTTTATCTACACTTCCCAAAACTTTTAAGAAAAAAGCTGAAGTTTTCCTACGCATTTTGAGTACCTCAAGCGATGTGAACTGGGATCACAAGGGCACCGTTACTATAAAGGGTGAAATTTTACCGGCGTCTAACATAGTCGATTTAATTCACGACATTCTGCGGCCTCGAAAAACTATTAATCCACCCGGACGCCTACAGTTTGCTGATTACATCAAAGACCTTAACGTTCCTAATGTGCTGCTAGCTAAACCTAAACAGCAAAAGAAGCCAACCCCGACTGGTACTATAGGAAAAACCGGAATGGAAACTGATAACTGCGAGTCTGATTTAGAATATAAATTAAAAACACCAGCTACTCATCCAAGTCCACATCAAAAAGGTTCGGTCAGAAGAACATCGATAAGGAAACGCCTCCAAAAAAGGGCCGTTAGAAAAACGCCTCTAAGGCAGATGTCATCATCACCAAAAACGAAGGGAATTCTAGATTGGGTGCATCTTAAACTTTAAAATTACACAATGAAATTCTGATTTTATTACTTGCAGTCTTTTTAATTTGAAATGTCGTACACCTCAAACTACAGTTTTGTAAATTGCTAGCGAATTTTTAGAAATAAGACATTCTGCTGTACATTTATATTTATATTATTAAGTATTATACGAAATAAGAACAATATATTTGTTTATTACAAAGTGTTTGTGTTTTTTATTTCTACTCTGCTTTTGTTTTTCACGAATCTGCAATAATTACAAAATCTAAAGCTAAAATATTAGTATTTGAAGTTATTTTACAGTTACAAAGTGTAAAATTTAAAAAAAAATCAATCTACGATTTCATAATGGCGTGATATAATTTAAAAATTGTGATTTCTTTTAATTTTGAGCGACACATTTTATAAAAAGTGTAAAACATTTGCAAATTTTTCAACGAAATTGTGTGTTTTATTCAGGTTTATGCTAATTTGTGATAAACATACATATATTTTGTATAATTTCAAGTGTTATGATGGCAGTTTTGTAAAATTTTAAGTGAAATGACGGGGCCAGAACATTTTTTCAACAAAATTACGTGTTTTTATTCAAATTTATGTTAATTTGTGGACAACATATATATATTTTTCAATGAAATTGCGTGTTTTGGTAGTGTCAGAATATTTTTTTCAACGAATTGCGCGTTTTTATTTAAAAATTATGTTAATTTGTGGTCAACATACATATATTTCCGTCAAAAGTATAAGATTTTTTGAATTTTGTTTATCGAAATGATTGTGTTAGTAGATTTTTTCAATGAAATTGCTATTTCTTTTAATTTTGAGCGGTGCATTTTATAAAAAGTGTAAAACATTTGCAAAATTATTTACAGCCAGAACATTTTTTCAACAAAATTACGTGTTTTTATTCAATTTATGTTAATTTGTGGACAACATATATATATTTTTCAATGAAATTGCGTGTTTTGGTGGTGTCAGAATATTTTTTTCAACGAATTGCGCGTTTTTATTTAAAAATTATGTTAATTTGTGGTCAACATACATATATTTCCGTCAAAAGTATAAGATTTTTTGAATTTTGTTTATCGAAATGATTGTGGTAGTAGATTTTTTCAATGAAATTGCTATTTCTTTTAATTTTGAGCGATGCATTTTATAAAAAGTGTAAAACATTTGCAAAATTATGCATAGTTTATGTAACATGATGTCGATTTTTGTAAAAATTTATGTGAGATGGCGTGTAATTGCGTGATTTTTGTTCAATTTTCGTGGTGTGTTTAGTAAAAATGTCGTTTTTTGTATAATTTCAAGTGACATGATGACAGTTTTTGTATAATTTATATGACATGATGTCGATTTTTGTGAAAATTTATGTGAGATGGCTTGTAATTGTGTGATTTTTGTTCAATTTTCGTCGTGTGTTTAGTAAAAATGTCGTTTTTTATATAATTTCAAGTGACATGATGACAGTTTTTGTATAATTTATATGACATGATGTCGATTTTTATGAAAATTTATGTGAGATGCTGTATGACCATCTAGTAATTTTGTTGGCAGTACCTCTGCGGCAACTAAACTCCCCTAATGCAAACTGACACTTTTTCTATGTCGTTTTTTATATAATTTCAAGTGACATGATGACAGTTTTTGTATAATTTATATGACATGATGTCGATTTTTGTGAAAATTTATGTGAGATGCTGTATGACCATCTAGTAATTTTGTTGGCAGTACCTCTGCGGCAGCTAAACTCCCCTAATGCAAACTGACACTTTTTCTGCTAGGTTAGGTTGTTTTCAGTTTAAGGTTATATTTTCTGAATAGGTACATTGTTGCCGGATCTCTCTCTCTAGTCTCGACACCAACTCGTGTTCTTTTAGATCTGGTCTGTCTTTTTTAAACTGTAACCAGCATCGTTTAATGGAAATTTTTTGCTGTGATCGCTGGTTCGACTCCAGCCATGGGACATCGCAGGAAGCTTTTTTTTAAAATTAAAATAACAGACAAATATTTGTTAAGTCACTCATATATTAGCGCTAAAACATTCCAAAAATAATATGAATATAATACAATTGAAAACAAAATTTAGGTTATAACAAAAATAAATTTTCATAGATCTTTTAAAGTACATCAACACAAACTGCAGTAGCTTTGCAAGAAAATAATATAAGCAGCGACTCCAACACGTATTAAAAGACAACGAAATTCAAAATAATAAATAAGTATAACTACTTATTTATTGTTTCATACAATTCAGCTTAAGTAGTTTCTGAATCGGATGATTTCTTAACACCAAAACAGGGTAAATCTTGTTTGTTTATCTATAGATAGATAGATATTTATTGGTGCTAATATGCAACAAGTGCACTTACGTAAGTAAAAAAAAGGTTACAATAAAATTAAAACTAATAAGAATCATCGGTTCAAATTCAAACGTCATTCAAGAAGGACACGAAGTTGGCGACCAATCAGCGCCCGGCATTCCAGGTCCACGTTGTGCCATCTAGCGAACTCAAATATGCGACCGGTTAAGCCATTTGATGATGACGAAATAGAAAGTTCTACAGAGTCGGTGATATCATAGCAAATTCCATTGTCTGTGCTGCAAAAACCATTGCGAATAATTACACATTTTATGTTGAAAATTGAAAATAACCGCCGCGTAATTATGATCTCGCTATATAAAATAAGTAATTAATTTTGAGTATATTTTAAACTATTTCGGGACTATATTCGCAGAATCCGAAGTGCAAACTTTCACTGACTGTTTGTAATACCGGGCCTAACGATAAAAATAAAATCATTAATTCTGATGAAATCACGGGCGAAATCAATTTTTTAAAAATTGCATATATCCTTAATCACACCAAGCTACACATTTCAGTTCTTAAAATTTAAATTTTCGAAAAAATAAGTTGTTTAAAACACAGACTCGTAGCGTCACAGTAGTGAAATGGCTTTCCGATATTCACATTAAATCTGAAGCAGCTCCGTGGTGTTGTGGCACTAATGGATGTAGCTAAATTTGTGCAACACGAACGTAAGGGGTTCAAATCCCGGTCGGGCTGAGATTTTTTTAAATATAAACAGCCATTCTGCAATACACGAGAGAGACAGCCAATGGGGCAGAAGAGAGAAAGAGATCTACCAGTTTGAAATTCAAAATATTTCCGCGAAAATTCAAAATTAAAAACGACCGCCGTGAGAAGTGCGCGCGCACCAAGATGGCCGACACACCGCGAAATTCAAATCCAACAAATTAAACTTAGAAAAATCGGAAAAAATTCAAATTTCAAATATTCCCGCCAGAAATCCAAGATGGCCGCCGAAGTCCGACGCGTAATTCCAGAAGCAAATTAAAAAATCTAATGCGTAATTTAATCAGTAGCACATATGTAAATTACATATCAAACTTCATATGTGATTAATTAGATCAAACCGCGAAATTAATTAGATCAAACCGCGAAATTAATTGGGTCAATCCGCGAATAAAACCGCGAAATCCGCGAATTAAACCGCGAATCCGCGAATCGAATTAAAAGGAGTGGGGGTAAAGTGTCCCCTTTCTACTTATGAGAGCTGTTGGTTCGGTTAATTGTTATTTCTAAGATAAATTCAGATTTTTTTACAGAAAACAACTTTTTCATATTCTCTCATGCTCATAATACATTGTTTGTTCTTAAGAAACCACTTCTGGAAACGGGCAATAAACTCGGTTTTTCGAAGGTTATTAAACATCCGCTAAAATTTACCAGCCGCCGCATTTGCCTCAGGAAATCTCGTACACGTATGCTTTTTTATGGAAACAAAAAAACCTGGGGGCAAATCTGGACTGTAGGAAGATACTTGTAAGAAATTAAAATTTTGCGTCCGTATGTGGAGTTGCATTATCGTTTTGTGACAAGAATGTGACAAAACCTTTTTCGAACACTCGAGGAAGGAAAACGTCTGTATACCAATCGCAAGTTACAGTTTTACGTTAGTCAAAAGGTTTTACTACAACTGGACCACTACAATAATTTTTGTACTTTGCTAATAACTTTTGTTGACACAACCGCATTTTCAAAAACTCAAACACTTGATTGCTGTTTAGTGTCGGGGTCATAATTATAGATCCAAAACTCTACTCGTGCAACTTTTCTAACCTAAATCTGCAGTAGCCACTCCTGTTTTTGTACTTCAGTTAACACATGTGGAATCCACCGAGTTGCTAGCTTCCTCACACTCAGTTGTTAGTGTAAAATGTTTTAATTTACTGAGGATGATTTAATGCCTTGTTCTTGTTAGATCTCTGTTATATTTTAGAAAAGCGCTGCCCGAAAAGCATTCTGCGGACTTTCATAGTGTCGATTGGACAGCAAACCACTTCTAAAAATTTGTTGTAATGGGAAAGTATAAAAATAGCTTTCAGTTTTTGCAAATGTTATTGTTTTTGGTGGCATCTATTATTTACTGCTAACAATTAACAGAACAGCCCTCGTATAGTGGAAATGGTCAAGTGTGAGAACTAAATATTTGGTATTTCCCTCTCCTCACAAAATGAGTTGTCACATTTTCTGTATTGTATCTTATCATGATTGTTACGTAAATAACAATTGTTTATAAATCTAGCAACGGCTGCATCCTTTCTGGAAATCTGGCGTAAATAATTGCTTTCAAATGAGACCAGGAAAGTACAATGAAATCATGTTAGGCATGCCAACAGTATAATTAAGACCATATATCTAAATCTGAGCAACAAAATTAAAATGTTAATAGGAGTCAGCACCATATTAAACTCCAAATTTACACACAATACAAACATAAACACCTGTTGCTCAATATTTCGAAAATGGCGCACCTGCTAACGGCAGAATTATACGGTACGGCACGAATTTGTCTGTTTTAAATAGCTAAACGCCGTAATTAACGTAATTCCGATACACAGTGGTACTGACGGTTGCACCGTCACTCCATTATTAGTTTTAGTCATTGTTTGGTAAAACGTTCACATCCGTCTTCTATTAGCAGAAGCGGAAATAAAACTGGTTCAGTTTTTAAACAAACTCTGGTTGGGTTCTGCAGTTTTGCTTTGGATTTTTGTACCGGCTGTGCTCTATGATTTTGGGGTGAGTGCGAAGCTGTTTTTTAATTTGTTCTGTTTTAAGAGTGAGACACATTGGGAGTATCAAAATTAAAACGTATGAGAAGGTGTTTAAATAACCATCAACTTGCTAGATTTCGAATGCATACTTTATTTTTGTTCTACTGCATCGAAAAGCTATAACTTTTGCAACTGTCTAGCGGCTGAAAACACCCACTTTTTTGTACTAGTAAGTTTAACTTTTCAGTAGTAATAACCATAGCAACAAAAGCTAACATCGCGTTTCCATTGGTCGAAATTAAAATACAGATTTCTATTTTGTAGTATGATCATGACCTCCTCGATTAAGAATAAGTATAAGAAAATTGCAAAACAATCGAACAAAAAATTATGTGTGCAACTCGTACGAAAGCGGATTTTTAGACTCGCCTTATTTATGTGCCTCACTCGCTGCGCTCGCTTGGATATAAATTGCGGCTCGTCCAAAAAGTCCTTAATTTCGTACATTTAACATAAATAGGTATTTATAATAACGAAAGAGATTTTTGTAATCAAAGTCTGGGTGTATACTGATCTCAGTAGCACATTCCACGAAAAATTAATCGCTTATGGAAAAAAATGCATTAGGGTCTGGTCTAAACTTTTAATAACTACTGGTCAACATAAAAACTTGTATTAGGTAAATCAAATAAGAGTACATTAACCGCTTTCTAAATGTGATTGAAATGCCCAAACAACTGTTTTTTGCTTCTGTATTTTATCCAAATTCGATCTTATCGCGACTTCATGTGCGAAATTATGTTTACAGAAATTTATTCCAGTGGCCGTCAATCAGTTTAAGCAATTAAATGTTGTAGTTTTTGCGGGATTATTATTAATTGGAGGGAGATGCGTCATGTTTATAGCGGAGATAGATGCCTTTATATGCAGCAATAAACCCTTTAGTCTTCTCCACGATTTTATTACTACAACGTTATGATGCGTAGCGACATGTTTCGAAACCAGACTGGTTTCATCATCAGGGCATAACAATCATGGTTAATAATATATGCAAGTTTAACAGAAGTGATTAAAAAAGCTTAAAAACACCAGCCAAGTGAAGAAGTAAATAATTAATCAATAAAATACATTATAAAAATCGTTATGCTGATTAAAACACAATAATTAAATTTTCAAGTTAAAAAGTGTACGTACGTCATTAATAATGACGCCACTCGGAATAAAGTTTCACATTTGTTCAACTTTCAAATTTTAACCTCACTTTTGACGATGTACTGCCTACATTATTAATCATGATTGTTATATCCTGATGATGAAACCAGTCTGGTTTCGAAACATGTCGCTACGCACAACATTGTAATAAAGTCGTGGAGAAGACTAAAAGATTTTTTTGCTGTATATTATTATTAATGTTTGACGTATAGTTTATTCTGCAAAGTTGTTCTGTTTGATGTCCTCTAACTACTCTTAAATTGAATGACTATACTTACGAATCGCCCAGTATATTGCAAACATTATGGTGGATAAACAATAGCGCCCATGCTCACTTCCTAACTCATTCAGAAAGCGCATAAAACTTAAGAAAATGAATAAAATTTTACTTGCTAAAACAACTTCTTAACTGAAAAACACGACCATATCTGAACGAGAATCCATTTCGAACTCGAGAATGCTAATTTCTTATTAATATGTGATTGGGTATATTACCTAATAGGCCCTTATTGTTTATCACGGTCACTTAATACTGAACGATATGTCAATTTTTATGATATATTATTATAATTCGAAAAAACGTGATGGTATATGGTTCCACAAAGATGAAATTGGTTGCTGTAACCCAGGGAACACCAAAATTTTTGGCGTTATTGATTATGGTCACTTACTCCTGCCAACAAAATCCTTACATCTCTCTTGTTTTTGATTTGGCGAATAATGGTAGCTCAACTCAAAATTACAATTTTGATAGCAGTGTTGTTAATTTAAAGTTGAAATTCATGCATTGTTTACATCAGCAAAGCGCAGTAGTAGTGGGTGTTGTTATCACTGTGATATAAAATGCCGGTGCTGTCTGTTGGTATCGGTGTTAACGTGCAGGAAAGTGGGCTAATGTTTTCGTCTAGACTGAAAGTGAAGCGTTTTGCAGAATTTTAATCCTGGTAATGGCGGTTCCCGTTTAGTTTTATTTTACACCTTCATCAAAATGGTTTGCACGTTGTGCTCCGAAGTGGAGCATGATAGATTTATTGGAAGCGCTTTGAAGTACCGCAAATTAACTGCTCGAGACCACTGCTAAATATTTATGTAAAATATGGGGTCGAATGCTGTTTAGAATAAGTAATTGCAGGCCCAGATATTCCAGAACCTACATATCATTCATGTGTCAGGCCCCGTGATGTTAGTTTTGACAGCATAATGTGGTTATCAAACACTGCTGTACAAGGAGTTTCATATTTGTAATATGTAAAGAGCATGTCTCCAAACAGATAATATAACTATTACTTTTAATTACATTTTTCTTCGAACCGAAGGCTTATTATACTGAGTGTAAAAAAGTATGTGGTGAACATGCTTTTTATTTAATTTTCAATTATGTGACTCGGAACATTATCACTTATAATGCATACCATGAGTAGTCAAAGTTATGTCGAATATTTTTGCTGTGTTATCATGAATGTCCATTGCACTTAGGTTCGATACTAAGCGCAATGGACAGAGTAGTGATACCACCGCAAAAATATTCTACTTAACTTTGACTAAGAATGGTATTCCAGGAAAATTCGACGAATATAACTGTAAAAATTCATTTTGAGAGCAAAATTTAAATTTGAATTGCTGCGAGTTCGTTTTCATAGGAGCAACCAAAACTAAAAATTATAATAACTGTCATCACATTGAAAATGTCAAAAAATTATGTCGCCAGGATCACTAGTGGTTATGTCGATATAATTATTTTTTATTGGCTGAAAACAGAACAACGCTACATGTCATTGGTCTATTTGAACTATTTGACAGATGTGTTGAATTGTCATAGAGTTTCAGCAGAAAGAAATGACGTTTTGATCGTAACTTGATCGAGTCGAAATATTGGTCGGTTCTAACTGGATATTCGATATACTCTGGACGCTGCATAAAAAGATACTGTTGTTTGTAATCATAAAATAGTAGTTTTAGAGAAATTGGAGCCTCAAGGTTGAAGAAGTGTACAATCACCAAAAATACAGTGTTCGCTAATAATTGGAATTTTGCCTGTTTTTAATCTGAACTTTCTGAAAAATGATTTACCTGTTCTTTTAGATGAAGTACCTGTGGAACAACGACGAGACATGTACTTTATGGACTTCAATGTTTAGGTTTTATTTCTCGAAAATTACTGCTGTGATTACCTTTTTGTGTAGTAAAAGGTCTACGCTTTTCCAAAGTAAATTTATAAAAAAATACACCCTGTATATCAATGTTTTAAAGCTGTTGACAGGCAGGTTTATTAAAAAGAACACAACGGAAATTTTGTTTATTTTAGCCGAAATACTGAAAAATATTTTTTAGCTTCCAAATGTGATAAAATTAAAAAAAAAATTAAATTTTGTCTGGACCCATACAGAAATACAAAAATTACTTTTGCGATTTAAAACCCAGTTTTTGTTATTTTTCCCATGTATGTGCGTAAATTTTCTGGACTAAAACTTAATCAGATACATAATAAATATTTGTAATGTTGAAGCTTAACAACACATTAGATGAGTTGTTGATGAAATATTTGTAATGTTGAAGCTTAACAACACATTAGATGAGTTGTTGATGAGTAACAGTACTGGTAACATTTTATTTTACGTAGGGTGTTGTCTTTTCTGCTGATTGAGAAACAAATTGTAAAACTGAATGATCGCGCAATTCCATATGTACTTACGTTGCTTATGTGGTCACTCGACATTGTGTCCAGCCTTGCTCGCTCATCAATTATATGAGTCATGGTTAATGATACAATTCAGATTTTGCTTCTTTTGTAGCGATTTGGAATATACAAATGTTGGTAAAATACTAAGCTGTGCTCTATAAATTTATTGATAAGATATATAGGCCATATTAAGTACATTTTATTAATAGCTCCATTTATTTATGTGATACATTCGTACTACGATAAACTTGATAAAGATTTTTTACTTGTGATAAGGGAAAGGAGTTAGTTTTGAGAACTTTAATTCCCAAAGTAAAAATATTAGGGGGCCTAAGTGAAATGAAAATTTCTTACATAAATAAAATGGGTAATTTTCTGTTGTCCGGACCCATTCGAATTTCGATACAACGGAGTCAACTAGTTCAGGGGTGCGATTGTAGCCATAATTTAATTTCAGCTGTAAGAGTTAATGTGTTATATTTCTGAACGTCCACAAATTGCCAAGACAAGCCCACATATCACTTTTAATTAAATGTATGTTTAGTTGCTACTGCTCCGTACGTGAAGATGATAATAACCGGGGTATTTAGTGATTTTAGACAGCAGCTATTTATTTATTTTAACAAAAATGTAATAATGTTCACACACAAATATACATAAACCTGGAATGTTATGCCCAAATACACATGTATAGTACGCGATAAAACAACTATTGCGCAACAGTTAACGCACCCTGGTATTTGCTCTGTATACGAATGCTCTTACTACTGACGCGGGTTTGAAATGCGCCAGACGGATCATAGACACGGCATCCCGAAGTCGAATGCAATAAACCGAATGTTGTAAACCGAATGAGACTGACTAAATGAATGTCACTGATGAAGGAATCTGACTAAATACGGGGCCTTGATGCTTCCCTGTAGTTGCTTATATAGCTTCTCGTCAATGGGGGGGGGGGGGATGGCTTTTCAGTGGCCGAATGGATTCTTGCTTTTCTGCATGTGTAATTTGATGCTATAAGCCGAAGAATTGGAATTTATTACCCTCTTGCTGAAACCGAACGTTTTTTCGGGTAGCTGTTGTCCCAGCCAGAGACTTTTATGAATTGTCTCCTTTTCTGCGGACAGTCAATGGGATTTCCTCGATCCTGAGCAGCCGTCGCTATTGTTCCAAAAGGGTTTAACGGCTACCTGCAGTTGACGCTTGGAGCCCCGCTGTTCGCAGATGATATAAGGTCGCCGAGATTTGAGTCTTAAAATGCGCGCGTTTACATTGCAATTGCAGACGCAATCCAATTTATGACACCAGTCCCTAATTCACGCTTAGCGTTACATACAAAGCTAGTCATCCGCTGATTTAGGCTGAACAGGTTGTCAATCTGAAGTTTTCACTTTTATGATTTCCTGTGCTGCTTTTGAGGGCTCTTTTGCGTGGTAATTTATGGACGCTGACTGAGTATTCGCTACGTATGAATAAAATCTTATGTGTTTTTCTTATTGTCGTTTTAAAATGTAATATAAATTTTTTGTATTCATATTGCTTTGTAATTTAATTAATTTATTGATGTTTGATTTTCTTCGTATTGAAATGTTCGTTTTGTGTACATAGCTTGCATTATTGTGTTTTCAATTCTAATAAAATATATCATTTTTCTAGTGCACTATTTCTCATGATTATAATCGACATAAAACTCCTCCCATATAATACCAAATATTAATAAGCATCGTGCCAGCCACGGTAGGGTGCTCAATTTAGTATTTTGAACAAAAATTGAGGCGCGTCCCTGACCCAGATGGGTGGTCCTTTTGGGATTCTCTGTTCAAAGATGCTGTGTGTGGTTCTAGCTTGTTTAGGTTAGTTGCAGCATTGGTGATCTGCGTTGTAAGCATCTTTTTCAGCGTTTCAAAAATTGACCCTGCGCACCATAAAATGCTTCTATTTCCTCTTGACTTGTTAAAAGGTCGATTACTGTCGTCCGAACTGACTCCGTAAATGAGTCTTTACAGGCACGGTGCTTGTAAAATGCTACTGTCGTCTGAACTGACTTGCTAAGTGAGTCTCTACAGGCACGGTGCCGGTGCCTGCGAAATATTGCCTGACGACTGTACAAGCACCTTGTTTTTTAATAAACACATTTTTTTATTAATTACATAATTACCAATATTAATTTCTAGTATTATCAGCAAAAAGAAATAAAACGTTGTACGTGGCTTGCTTGCAATTAGTCTTTATTTGGGCTCACCTGATTACAAGGCTCGCTCCTACGTAGCTCACCCTGCAAATTATCCGGCTCACCCATAAAGGATAATTTACTAAGCTAGCCACCTAAATAGCTATAAAAGGTATAGTGTAGGGTGTAGTGTAGTGTAGTAGCATTTAAACGGCTTCCATGTAAATTATTGCGATACATGTAGACACAAAATCTGCGAGTATGGAGCTGTGCATTATAAAACAAACATATAAATATTTAATGGCATCTGGTCGATCTATGTCTCTATCTGTTTCCGAGATACTAGTATGAGCACGTTATTTGGAGCACCCTATAAGTATGACCTTTATTTTTAATTTATTAATACCATAGTTGTTTGAACGCATGTACACTGATGAGGTACACAAATGCTTGTTTTTAATCGCCTGCTTATATTCCACTAAGGGCTATAGACTTCTTTTTCGGAGGAATGGGGATTGTTAAATCAGAATTGGGGCATCGTGTAAGGAGTTGGCAGCGCTAGATTTTTGTGAACCCATGATGCCGCTGAACATCGAACTCGGGATTTCTGTTTCGAAATCAAAGGCTTTTACTATTGAGCTATACCTACACCTGAAGAGTTCCTATTCTGAAGTAAATAAACGTTGCAGTAGGTTGGATGACAATGTGGTTTTTTAATACTGCTGGATTTGCTTTCGCACCCATCCCGGTGGGAACTGTTTTCACACGAAGGTGAATAAATATTCAGTGTAGCAGTTTTTGGCATACGGTCTGCTTAATGTATACCTTTACGCATAAATACCGATAGCTATGCAGACATTTTTACAAGGGCGAAAACAATGAATGGCGCAGCAATAATTAAGCTACGTAAACTAACCGCGGCACAATACAACGCTCTGTTATCTTTCCATTAAATAAGGAGTAGTTAAATTTGTTATAGATTAGATTAGTTTTTATCCATTTTACCATGCAGTTTCCTTCTAACCTTCGTGCGTGGTGCGCAGATAGAGCTATTGTTAGGTGCATTCTTGTTTCCAATTGGAGCCTGCTGTATATTTCGTTTCGAATGCTCATGCATTAATTTTTTAATAAGATTTAAACTGACTTTTTTGCCGTGAAAGTGTTTAATAATATGCAAATAATAAACTCCGACTTGTTGAATTGTAGATTAGGTTCTGCAAATACGAACACACATTAAGGTGATAAAATTTGTTGTACATGCAATGGATAGCCTATCAAAGGTGTACGAAAACATTGTGTGCAATGTTTTGTGCGGACGATCTGGGTAAGATTTAACATTTCCATTTACTTTACCGTAACTATCTCTAGCAGCTATTGTTGAAATCAGGGTTTTTTCAAACTTTGGGTCGTAAAATTTTGTTATTTTGGTACCCAGCTCCAGCTCGCCTTGAACGCGAACATTCTAGCGATGATGACAAAAGAACTAATCACAACATCGATAACATTTGCGTAAGAGATAAGCTTTACGTAATCAATCACTGACGTTCGTCATCTTAAGTAAATTCTTTGCTCTAAAAGGGGAGGCTTGACGCATTTCTGTTATTTGTCCGCTGAAATTGTCGCGCGGTAACGTGTGCGCCGCTTGGTAAATATTTGCCCAGCTACATAGATATATGTTTGACCGGCTGATAAAAAGGATTATTCAGAAAAGAACGAGAAAAAAAGTAAGCTGCATTTTTGTTTGTACTTGTCCTTGAATTTGAAAGGGTTGCATTGTCGTTTAGATATATTATTTACACGTGCGGACTACATTGGAGTAAACATGCTTGCTTCATACATCATCATACGTAGTGCAGAATTATAACATTTTACCATACTTTTCATTGTCATATAAATTATACATGTATCGATTGTCTGAATCATTATAAAATGTAGCAAATAGAGAACTGGTACAATTGCATTAATTATGCTAATTGTTTATGATAGAATCTTTTGAAGAAAGCTATCTCGATGATACAATTGTTATGGGCCTGCATTATCAATCTATTTTATTTTTTAACGCTAATATTCACTTATTGCACGGAGAAATATAATAATAGCATACATTCTGCTATACCTTTTTATGGGGTGTTTACCGCATTGAATATGTATTTGGTACTTTTTCTTTGTGTATGCATTATGTTTTTCTGCAACAGTGCAGTAAAGTACAGTTTGATGCATAATTTTGAGTACAAAAAGTTCCACATTAATGCACTCCACCAGCAATTTATTGAAAAGAATTGTACTGGTATTCTTACTTCTTTTTACAATAAAGGACATACTGAATTTACCCCAAAAATTCGAAATTGAGTTTTCAACAGATCTTCACATTTTAGAGTCTCCGGAACATGTTTTTGTTCATTGGTGTGACTGTCAATCAGTGTTTGTACAGAATATCTCAAAAATAAGAGTTATGACGTTGAAACTTCATATATAAGCTTTGTGCACTCTCTAGATGCGACACCAAGCTTTTGAAGAAAATCGCATAACCGAAAATATGGTGTTTACTCTTTACTTTTTTCGATTTTCTCAAAAACGCTTAACTTTTTTTTCCAAACGTTACATTTTTATTACATTTTTAATGTGTATTGATGTGAGATAGGTAATTTTCAAGTTGAATATCTCTAAAATTGGTTTTTTCTTCTTTTTAATTTTTTCTCTTTAATTTTATTTTTAAATTTTTTCTTATTAATTTCTATTTTATAGGGCATTGTAGAGAACTAATAAAATTAAAAACCTGAAACTTTGGCCATGTATTTTGTGTGCAAGAGCGACTACAACTACAATATTTTGATTATGATATCATTTCCGGTTATACCGAAAGTCGCTATCAACTTTGTTATTTTAAATAGAACACTCTATTACATTTTTGAATTCAGTTTACAATTATAGAGAAAATTTGTCGTTTCAACTATTTTCTACGGTTTCTGTAGAACTTGTAATTTTTGAAACATTTTGACAAATACTTAAAAATTTAAAAACAAATTTTTGTATAATTATAAGAGCACTGCAAAAGGATGTTGTGTGTATGTATCACACCAGATTTTTTTATCATTGTTGCACTATTCTAGAAAAAAAATTTGTATACAACACGTGCAAAAGTGTTATGGAAATGTTCACGTCACGTGCAATAATCAGTCACTTTTTGCAGTTATATAAATAACTCTTTATATTTATGGAAAGCTAGTAGTAGGCGAAGTATTTTACTTGATTACTCACATCATTTAACGTTAATCAATACAATAGAATCTGTAGTTGTTGTTTAGCTGTTAATGAGTCAAATCTGCTTCAAGTGTTAATAGAGACAAATACATAAATGTGTATGCAGGTATGTCAAGCTTACACAATGAAAATATTTCACACAACTCTTTTTTTTAAATAAAATAGATAAAAACGAATTCAGTTATCGTTATTCACGTATGAGCACCTATTTTCAGAAACGCAAAGTGGCGTAATCTATATTTTCACATATCTAGATTAAATTAGTTCATGATTAGTTTTTATTGAAGAACTTAAGCCAGAATAAATGCAAAGTAATTATATAGAGGTGTAATAGTACGTACTCGTATATCTAGATCTATAGTACGATCAAAAAATATTTTTATCTAGTCTGGCGATGGAATAGTTTCTAATTTATGAGTCCAACTATGAGTCACTTAAAAATCAAATGTCAAGTTTGACATTTAAGTATAAACGTAGTTGTATTCGCAAATTAGGAACTATTCCATAGCCATATTAGATGAAAATAATTTTTGATCGTACTTTAGATATTCCAGTTCTTCATGCTATTTCTTTGGGTATTTCGCACAATTATTGAAGCGCCACAAAAAAGTTATTAGTTCTTTTTTTTATAGATGTTTATTTATTTCAATTTAGTATTTAACAATTCCCAAATGAATTATATGATTTCGGTATGTTGCTAGTAGAAAAACAATTAGCCATTTCTTTTTTCCGCAGTGTACGTACTTGGTGGAGACCTGTTCAAAGTCGCGTAGGAATTACAATGTTAAATCCTAAATATTAAGTTATGTATTCCCCTATTATACAGGATGTTCTCTGAGGTAACCGACAAACTTATACCATGTGTTCTAGAGGTGATTTCGAACAAAAAAATTATATACACTTTAGGTCAATTCCTTTCCGTTCTTGAGATATCGGCTAAAGAAAAACTGGGCATCAACTATAATGTAAATTTACGTATAGAGATAAGTAAGCTAGATAAAATGACATTTGTTGATAAGTAAGAACTGTCACAGTAATCTTAATTAACAACCATGCCTAGAACCATCATGGACAGTGGATAGGACAGTAATCTTAATTAACAACCATGCCTAGAACCATCATGGACAGTGGATAGGAAGAGGAGGCCCTGTACTATGGCCTTCACGTTTTCCTAACCTTCCGTCATTAGATTTGTTTTTTGGGGTTGTCTTAAATCTCGTATTTATAATAACGACTAGCAGCATGTTTAGAAAGTAAAGGCGAAGAATTCTAGCAATTATTATATATATTTTTTATTTTGCTGTTATTTCTTATTTAAATATGTAAATTTACATTAATTGATGCACATTTTTTCTTATATCGATATCTCAAGAACGGAAAGGAATTGACCTAAAGTGTATATAATTTTTTTTGTTCAGAACCACCTTTAGAACACGTTGTGTAAGTGTGTCAGTTACCTCAGGAAACACCCTGTATAACTAAAATGTAAACAACTTTTTTGTTAAGAAAAAGTAGGTACCATACTACTATTTAAAATTTTCCATTTATCAGATGTAGAAAATCTAATACTATATTAAACCTGTTACGTATAAATCAGTGATGCCTTAGAATTATCTATTGTCTTCTCGTTAAATGTATGTCAAACAGCAGTGACAAAAATAATGCGCTTGTAGTTTATTTCAGTGGCGGTTTGCTATAAGGAGCCATGGCTCTACCATAATAAACCATTCAAGATTTTTTGACTTATTTTCATCATTGTTCTCATATTAAAACTTAAACAAAGTACGAGTATTTTTTATTTCATGAATGCAAACTGTACGATAAGCACCGCTTGCTTTCATAGACGCATTGGAACTAGATGAAAGCAGCTCAACTGTTCGACAGTTTATAGACTGCAGCAGGGGGAGAGCAACAAAAAAGATAGATCAAAGATGGTATATTTTAATATTGAATGGGAGTCACTTCAGCTTATGCTCGAACCTCAAGCAGTCTCAGTGTGACCCCGGCTGCGCAAACTTGCTTGTCAAGCTTCTGATTAATGATGCTTACAACTTTTCCATGTAGGGTGACTGAATATTTATAAAGGCCGTGTGTAATTCCGACAGTTTTTGCAAAATACCCAATTATGATTACTTACATAACTATGGTATGGTATATTTTATTATACACATAATTTACTGGTAGTGTTTTGTAATTTTTTTCACTGATGCTAACTTTGGCCACTCTATATGCTAAATATTTAAGTCTCGAGATGTCGGAATCAGTCTGTCGGTGAGGAGAAAATTCAAAACGAGTTCAGATAATTTTAATTTATCGATTTTCTTAAAATAAGTGGTTCTACTTGTGGAAAATGCGAAATTTTGAACGACAGGTATAATCCATTCACGATGTTTCCTCCTCCCAGGGGGTTGTTATGTTTTTATTAGGTTGCATGTGTGATATGTGATAGAAGCCAAACTGTGACATGAAAAAACTATGACTTTTTTACAACTGCTTTATTGAAATTGTTGCAATTTTAATGTCAAAATACCGAAAATTTTACGGAATAAGACAAAAATTTAACTGGCTACAGTGCAAGCCTTCAAAAATCATAACCGCAAATTAAAAAAGTGGACGTGACTACCTCCCTGGACTTTCCCATACTGGAAACTGTTCATATCGTCTTTATTCAACAGTCTTTACAACATATCAAAATTTCAACTCGATGACTCACGTCTTCACCGTGATAAGCGTTTACACTTTCACGTAAATTGCGGGTAAATATAAAAGAACTAGTGAGTCACCCGAACTACGTTTCGGTTCGCAAAATTAAGAGAGATTCATTAATATAAATTTAAAAAAAAGATGCATCGACGGGATCGAACCCGGGGCTCCCGCGTGATAGGCCAGCACGCTTACCGCAGAACCACACTCTCCTGTTTGAATAATGCGCGCACCGAGCTAATAGTAGACAGCGATAAGCGCTCCGCTCTGCTGCCTAGAGAAGTTAATTAAATAAGTCTGAAAATTAGCAAACTTTTAAGCCATCGTACAACTTAATCGGTCCAGTATCTTCGGAGGAGATAGTGAACAAACATAGTTACACGCAAACAAAGAGAGCTACGATTTTATGTTATAAGATGTGTAGTTCAAAACGTGACCACCGAGCTTCTGTAGATGGCGCCAAGTGGACAAGCCGCCACTGTGCTATTATGTATTATTTTCCTCAAAACGGCTGTAGCACCGAGGTGAAATTTTCTAAGTACCTGGAAATTATATTTTCTAGGGCATACAAAATCGATTTTTTTATTTTCGCGGAAAAAGATTATTTGACGCAAAAATATAACAACCGTTAGAATAAAAAAATTATTTTTCAAAAATAGAGGGGGGAGGGGGCCGGTGCGCTTACATATATCAACGAGTGTACTATTTTTTTGCATATTCATATGCTCCATTATGCACTGAGCAATCCAGTGAAAACCCCAGCTACCTATCTTGTTTTGTTTATTATTTAAAGGGGTTTAAATTTTCAAACTTCAAAGCTTCGTAGAGGGCGCCACAGATAATTCATGAGATTCTTTAAAAAACAGATCGATAGCCCTTTTCGGGGTCTATCAGTGTATGAAGTTTAAACAAATTCCTGTGGGCAGTTTTTGAGAAATGATTTTTAGAAAATTTCCAAAATTTTGAAAATTTGTAATTTAGGCCCCTTAATATTTTTCAAAACACTTTTTATATCACCTCATGTTAGCCTTCATATACTATTCAGAAAACAAAAATCAATTGAATCGATTCATCCGTTTTTGAGTAATAGGGCGTTAAACTCAAAATTTTCGAAAAATCATAGCGCCCTTCATTTTAAACCTAGCGAGTTCGGAAAAAAACTAACAGATTTGTCTTATGACCCTCTATTGTTATCCGCGATAAAATTTTCAAAATTTTAATCACGAAAACAGTGATACCAAAAAAACATGCGTAACTTCCGCTTCCGGTTTCGGATTTTTTTGAAAAGCTTATTTTGTCGATGAATTTTCGATACACCCCCGCATTCCAAAGCGCATCAAAATCGGAGCAATACTTTCGGCTGTAGGAGCGTCACCCACCCACACACAGACAGACATTTTTTAAAAACCACTTTTTTGGGTTCCTAGAGGCCCAAAACGGATATTTCTGTGAAAAACTCGATTTCCAAAATTTTCATGATTCCAAGACTTCCCTATACCTATGGGTATGGGACAGTAAAAAGAACAACCCAGTTTTGTCACATCTAGTTATTACACATGCGCACCAACAAAAATGTCACAGTAACATAGCCTGCTCGGAGAAGGAAACATTGTGAATCGATGATCAGCTGTCGATTTTCGACTGTCAATTTTTATTTTTTGGTGTATGCTCTTGCGAATATATTATTTATCTTACATGTTTTTCCTTCACTCACTATTAGGACACTTATCTCGCATTTACGTAATTACCTTATTGAAATTGATGTATTATTCATCATCAGTTGTCGATTTTCGACTGTCAACTTTTATTTTAGCATTAAAATGCCGGGTCATATGTAGGGTCGTGTACAAGCGGTTTTACCTTACTGTATTTGGCACCAGAAATAGCAACTTCAGTATAAGAAATTACGAAAAACTTAAGTAATTTGTCAATGAATACCTCTTTTAACCCGCGAGAACAGGTGCTATAGTCAAATTGACCGAGTTTTTTTAAACTCTGGTCTTACGCCGCTAGTAGTGGTCAGATGATGTTGTCCGTCTAGGAATGCTTTACGCATATTTTTCTTATGATGTCGAAGCAATGTGTAAGAAGACACTCGTTTTGTTTCAAGGCATGGTCAATCGGAGAATGATCGGGAACTATTAGAAAATAAAGGAAAACGTTCTGTGATTATTGGGAACGTTCGAAGGATAATTGAGAAATTCGTAGAAAGATCGGGTGTGATCGCAGAATAATCGAGGAAGATCGGAAAATAATCGGTTACGATCGGAGAATGGTTGGAAACATTCGGACAATGATTGGGTAAGATCGAAGGATGATCAGGTACGATCAGATAATGATCGGCTAATAGTGAAAAATGATTGTTTAAGATCAAAGAATGACAGTGCGCGTGTCCTCACGTAACTATCACAAACGCGTGTGCCTCCGTGTTAAACATTAAGGCGGTAATTAAAAATTTAAAACATGTTAAAAGTGCAGATTTCTTTTATAAAATTTGTTGAAAAAAAGAGTTTTATACTTCTTGCAAATATTGCAACAATGTCAGTCCTAGTTTATGTGACTTTCAATATGTCAGTCATTTATTTTGTAATTTTTGTCAATCGGTGTTAAATCAAGCAGTAGTTTGTACCTATTTGAGTAGTTTTACTGGTTACATAGTCTTTATTTTATTATTTATTGCATAATATAATGGCTGATCTTCTAACAGTGTTGTCAAATTTAGATTTGCTCTTTGAACCGGAGGAAATAAATATGTTTTATTACAATTTTTCAATCAGAATTATTCAGGCTTCATGGCTACCTGACGTTTTATTGTCACGGCTGGGCGACTTTCAACTCCAAATTTTGTTAAGTTTTCCAACACTTGGTTGAACCATTTGAGTTTGGACCTTTCCCTTCTTACTATGTTTGGTCTTGTACAGAATATTAACTTTGGGATGGTTTCCGCATACATTCTGGCAAGGTATTCCACTCGTTTTATCCTTTGGATTTTAGCAGCCCCCAGTATATCTGCACTACCGAACTCTTCGAGAATTTCTTGGTTTTTTCTTTTTTTCCATATGTATACCTAGAATTCTTCTTAAAATTTTTCGTTCCCGCCTGCATAGCTTATGTTGATTAATTTTATTTAATGTCCACATTTCTCTAAGGTACCGTAAATTACATAAGGTGACTGTTATTCCCATATAAGTAAATATGCTATCTATATCTGATAAAATACTTTCAGTGTGTCCGCCAATAGAGCACTTAAATGTATCCAAATACTTTAATAAATCATGAATATAAAGTTTCTCTCAAAAATTCAGTTTTATAGAAACAGTTCTAAACGGTATCCCCAAAATGATGTAGGTGTTTGTTTACGTGCACCCTGCAGGCCACTAAAAAGAGAACAAAGCTTGTGTAGCGTCTGTAACGTTATTCACCTGTAAAGTAATTCCAATCTAAAAATTATTTTCAATTGCAGGATTTATAACAAAATGGTATTATTAACAACTTTCTTCAAATATTCTTTAAATTAGCATTCGTAAAAAATAAATATACCCAACCAACCAACCAAATGTACAAGAATAGTGTTACCTCGTCTGCTCTTATACAATTACAGCTTACATTTACTACATGTATTTTTAAATTTTTTGTATAAAATATAGTATTTTTTACTTCAACTTGTAAAGCTGTACTGATATCCAATACAATATTTGGGTACAAGGTATTGAGTACTTTCATGTAAAAGCTACTTGTATCGAATATTCTTCACCTGTAGCTGTATGTAGCACTGATATGTACAGGGCGTTTCAAAGGGAGTGATCCATACTTTAATAAGTGATTTTTGATGGTGAATGATGCAAAAGATGTTGATAAACAAATGTCCGATTCTCAACTGTTTTCCAGTTATAACAAAATACCAGGAGTTATTAGAGCTACAGAAACTTGATCTTCAGCAAAGAGCTCTATGCGTGCCAAACTCTAAAAGCAATGATCAAAGTTTGGTGATCAGGTTGGCACCGCTGAGGAGGATACTTTCTCCAATATTCTGTTGCTGCCGCACGAGCATTTCCATAGCAACGGCCATATTCAGAATGCATATCTATGTACAGTAAATAAATGCCTTCTTAATTACTAGCTTTATAGAAAACTGTACTAAACAAGCTTGAAAAACTTTTGGACATAATAGTTATTAACGACATAAGGCCGTTAGTAAGCATCTAACAAACGAGGATAAATTTGTGGCCGAGGTTAATGAATTTATCCGAGTTAGTTAGATGCGTTGAATATTTTTCATAACACCTACAAAAATTGAAATTTTAGAGCAATTTAAATGAAAATATTAAATAGTATTAGTAACGGATGTTAGAAAACTCGTCTTATCAGAGTCACCTATGGAAAAAAATTACGTTTGGCAATATTGAAATGTATTGTTGGTGACACTGTAAGTCTATGTGAAATTCGATGTTAGTACGTTCGGTTTTGACATAGACTGACGCAAAACCTAACGTGCTAAACTCGAATTTGACATAGACTTACAGTGCCACCAACTATACAATTCAGTATTGCCAATGTTAAAATGTTACTGTTCTGTTATTTCTTAACCACCTAGGCTGTTAAATGTATAACAGCCATGGCTGTTAGGGGAACTTTTCAGTCTGGTTGACAGTTCTGTTATTGACAAATAACAAGTAGGTGTTATGAAAAAAAAACATATCGCTTCTGTTTTGCTTATTCTCAAGATACCAAAAATAGTGAAGCAAAATGAGGACAATCTTTTCTTATTAGATAACTATAGAATCGGATGTAGGTGTTAAACGTTTTTTGCTTTTAGCGTCTCCAATCACTCCTAAAATATGGATCATACCTTTTTAAACACGTTGTGTGTGAACTATATGCGTTTATTGACATTTTAATATACTAATAAACATTTGAAGTGCCAGCGTAGCTCAATGGTTAGAGCATTGGACTGTGGTGCGGAAGTCCAGAATCGATGCCTGGCAGGCGGCCTACCCAGTTGCTTTAAATAATTGGGGACCTGCGTTCGAAAGAACAAGGGGTAATAATGCGGTTGTCTAATGCGTGATAGCGAGGATACGGAAGCTCTGACCTTCCGCCTTGCAGGCCAAGCTCCTTCATGAAGTGTTAGTTAGTGATGGGACGTATTTCGAATGAACCATTCGAAATATTCGATTGCTCGTATGTCTCGAGATATCTCGAGATACTAAAAATGAATTTGAATGATTTCAATATTTCGACTAATTATTCGGTTTTCGAATTATTTCGTATTCGCGATTTGTTTAATAATTCGAAATATCATTCATTTTCATTTCAATCGTATCGCATGATGCCATCAAAATATTTCGAATAGCGAACGCTCAGTGGATTTCAGTATACCACGTTTGCACTTATGCAGGTTAGAGATTATACACCGTAGAGACGCTTCGTTTGATTTTCTTTTGCTTTGTCTACAGTGTAAGCTGTGGGTCGTGGTGGTATAAAATCAAACGCCCGGACATGTGTTCAATAGCGCCAAAATGAGTTATTTGAATTTGGAGCAGGATCGGTTTAAGTTTATTTTTATTTGAAAAAAAAACAAAAAAGTATTTGTGTTGTATTCAAATATACAATTACATTACTATACAGCAAATAAAGTTATATTGGTAGGTAATTATATTTTTCAAGTAAATGATGGACAACAAGAGTACATAAAAGCAAATTATATTATTAATATTTTATATCTATAATATAATTTTCCTTAATGTGTGTCTGTCTGTGGCACAACATAAAATCTCACGTTCCGGCTTCGCAGATGTTTATATTTGTTTAGGTTTTGTTTTTCTTATCTTAGCGCTCGGCTCGGAGCTTGACCTTTCGCGTATCCTATTTCACGTGCGCGTAGCGCGCAATTTGCTTGTAAAATATAAATACCTAATACAATAAAAAATTAAATTCATTCTTTGACTAAGTAAATATAATTCATTGTTTGGTTAAGTAATCAAATGAAATACAATTAAACAAGTACAAAACAATATCATTAATCGTTAGGAAAGAGACGAGACTACTCTCAAACGCGCAGTCCTGAGTTTGTAGGTAAACATTCGACTATTCGAAATTCGAGTATTCAGTTATCAATAATACTTCAACTTCAAGGAGATAGGAGAATGCAAGAGCTGAGCATTCGATTGGAACAGCAAATTCTGGAATTATTATTTCAAATGAGCACGCTTGTGACATCCGAATGATTTTTCGAATGAACATTTCTATTATTGCAACCATTCGAATAGCAATCATTCGATTTTCAGAATCATTCGATTGTGCCATCACTAGTGTTAGTGCCTCACCATTATTAATAAACATTTGAACTATGGAATTGTCAGTTTTATTCAAGTTAATAAAAAATACTAAAGGTTTAATGCGTCGGCCTCTCCTCTTTGAAGAGTATGTAGTACAGTCAGACCTCGCCGTTCGCCGGAATGCCGCATAAATGGTAAAAACGGGGTTAGGTTTCATAAACTAGATTTATTTATACTATAGAAATTCAAAAAATTCAAAAATACATAAATGTGCGTATACAAACATGCAAATACGTACATTTTCAAAACATATGCAAATACGTACATTTTCAAAACATAAAAATAAAGCAAAAAACATTAAAAAAGCATAAAATATACTGACTGCAACAAATTCGATAGTTCAGGATTTTAAAGTAAAGTTTGAACTAAAATTCCATATGTAACATAAGTCTGCCACTTGAATCTAGAGCTCGAATGTCCATTTGTTTATTCAAGTTATAATTTTACAATTATTTATTTCAGGTCTGATTTGGTAATAAGAGATTCAAAGGAATAGGCTCGATAAGTGTGTTTACAAGTTCGTGATAAATAATGTTATTTAAGTGTTCATGGCATAAACCTCATACGTCTGCTTTATTTACTTACGGCCGGTCTTATGAAGGTCACTAACCTGACGTTAACTTTAAATAGCTGTTAAAATAAACAAAAGTTCATCAAAACGTTGGCGCTTATAACATATTATTCATTAGTAAACAAATTTTTATGCGCTTTTGTCTATTTTAACAGCAAATTAAAGTTAACGTCAGATTAGTGGTAATTCCATCCGCGAACAGCAAAGCAAATATCCGCGAACGGCAAAGAAAAGGAAGCACAAAGGTGCCCTGCGTAAAATCAAATCAGCGAAGCCGCGAACGGTGAGGTCTGGCTGTACAATAATTCAAAATATATTTCATTATTTAGTTTACATTATATTATAACAGGTGTCCCAAAATGAGCTGTCATTTTAATTTTTTAATAAAACGCATTATTTTCTTATTGCCACATAGAGTACAGACATGGAGGTTATGTAGGGGAAGGTGGGGCAGGTTGTTACAATTTAAACGTTTTAATTTTTTTTACCAAACTCAAGTATCGAATTAAAAAAATAAATCAACCCAAGTGATCAGTAACACTTCTACTTGAACTACAAATTTTAATCCGCATTTTGTTACAAACATAGAAAAGTTATTTATATTCCAAGACACTATTGCAAAATGTATCAATATGCCCCACAGTGGGGAAAGTTGTTACACCACGAGGGGTTAGTTGTTACAGTGTATGTTAGACAGAAAATAAACTTTATTTTGTAACTAAAAGCATATTTAAAGTAGGTACGAAATAATAATTATTAATTAGATATCTCAAAAAAAACAATAAAAACATTAATAATAATGAAACAAGGGAAAAAGGAATATATCCACCTTACAACTAGTCACTATCGGATATACAGTTTAAGCAAACATAATAAACTGCCTTATTACCACAGGACGCGTGTGCCCATCTTTTGCACATCGTACATTGAATCCAATCTTCATTTATTGATTCGGAGTAAAGCATCAAACAGACCAGGCAAGTTGTTACATGTAACAACGTGCCCCACGAAGATTGTAACAACCAGCCCCGTAGGTGATAAGTATGGTTATGTTAATTTTTCTGTGAATCGTTGAGTTAGAACCAAAAAATAAATGGACGAAATGTGAGACAAATAGCGATAGTCATCAACCAATACAAATAGATTAAATGATTACTCACCGTTTAGCAGGTTAAACTCGATTTGGCAAAAGTAACTAATTCACTTCACACGTGTTAAAACAATGACATGAAATAATTTTGTTAGTGCCATAGATACAGATTTCAAACTTCATAGGAGTGTTAAACTTGACTAATTGTTGTACCTCTGCCGAATGGAGGGCGTTACAAGTAGAAATAAAGGAATTATTTGCAATGTAACAACTTGCCCCTGTAAGAACCTGCCCCACCTTACCCTATGGAAAATAGTGTCCATAAAATGGCCGCTTCGACTTTATTGGCAAATGTTGACTTTTTTGATGAAATTTTTGAACACCTTTTGGCATAATTGTGGACTAATTTTTTCAATATTGCGTCAAATTTCTTTCTAGAGGTGATGGTTAAACGGTCTGTGGATCATTGGCATACACTTTATCCTTAAAAAAATCCCAAAGTGTTCTGAACGAAACCAGAACTCTCAAATTTATCGATTAATTCCACCACAATGCTGCGAGACGGTGCGGCATGATGACCAAATAATGTGGAGACTTTGCGAACTGTCACCGCAAAATTCTCACCATTTTTGTAGTGAATTTTTACAACTTCTACACGTTGCTTGTTCGTGTATCTCTTCATAACTAAACTCCATGTTTCCTCTTGACAACTGTTAAAGTTTTAGTACGCTATGTTTGTCACAAAAAAATTACTGTAAACTTAAAATGACGGCTCATTTTGGGACACCCGTTATAATGTATTTTCATAAGAAACTTTAGGACACGATATTTCTATTGACATCTAAAACGACTTAAATAAAATATTTGCAAATTTTTATGAAATAAAAAAGGCACAATGTAATTTAAGCTACGTATTTTAAATTTATTTAGTCAAACGAATCACTGCTATTTTTCCATTTTTCGAAATCTTGATGATGGACTAAAATTATAGCTTATAACTAGCACTACATACTTAAAACTCCTTATAATAGACTAATTTAGTAATTTTGGTTGTGGTTGCATGTGGTAGCGAGAACAGTAACTTTGGTTCAGGCTTGGTGGTAGCTCTGAGGCCTCCCTTCCAACGCTTCAACAGCTCTCTTCGCCGTGGAGGCTCCAGCCGCTCCTCAAGGCGGCCGGCCTCTCTTCTTGCGCCTCCTGATGTAGTTGTCCAGGTATGTCTCAGTGTTGTGTCCAAGATTAAACTGTAGAATTAGTAAAAATTGATTAACATTAGTGTAGTACATTAGTATTATTAGATTGAATTTGGAACATGATGTGAAAGCTTTATTGGCGAGCAAATTGATCAGTGTTTATTGCAAAAGTAGTTAGCAACACTAAATCATAACAGTAAAATTTCTCTTTGGTAAACTTCCTGTTACTCATATCATTTTTCCTGCTTGGTGATTATGGCCATAAAAATTGGTATGTTGTGACATCATGTCAGCTTTATCAGTAGCATCAATTACTCCTAATTTAGCTGTCTGAGTTGCAATTGCTGTATGAAGCTCATTCATGGGGTCTATTAAGACTGGAGGGAATCTCACATTATAAAAGTGCAGCTGTACTTTACACTTGTCACTAATTACCGCTTATTTAAAAAATTGTATATTAGAAAAATTATTACATTTACAGCCTGTGTGTAAATTGGTCTGTTATCGCGTTGTTGCTGGCTGTGAACGGATACTCCTTGCTTACCCAGCCAATATGTCTCGAGCTCTGTGCACGAAATGAGGGCCTTAGTGTTTGACTTTTATTTTCACTTATTGCAGTGTGAAGAAAATGGAGTTCAAAACTCGAAACAGGCCGAAGCCACTGCGGCCTGGAACACCTCTTTCGAGAAACTGCTGGAGGATCCTATAGGGTTGCAGACCTTTGCTGTGAGTATTTTATGTGTTAGTTTAATTAGCCAATAATTATTGTTGTTATTACTATCATAAAATAAAGTAAAAAGTAAAAATTTCTATTGTCTTCTCTTTACAAATTTTAAAAGAATATTCAGGTTTTTTTGGTCTGCATAAAAATCTTGTCAGTAATAATCATAACAAGCTGCTTTGGCAAAATACCCCAAAAACCGCATAAATCGTAGAACGCACAAAAAGGTTTTTAGATATTACTTTGACTACGTTCACTCAAAATATATGAGTTAGTGTCAGAAATAGCATATTATATGAGTTTCAGCACAACCTAACGTCGGGTATTTTAAGATTGAATTTGAATAAAGAGCTACAACGGATTACTAGATTTTAAAATGATAAAAAAACAGTTTAAGTTGTACTCAGAAACCATTTTTTAAGTTTGTTTACAATGCAAAAATATGAGAAAATGTTGCGAGGATCTTATAATTATTCATACAATATTTTACATGTATTATGTATAAGTTTCCTATTTACATTTATTCAAAGTAGCAAACGGTAATTTAATTACCATGTTTTTGTATTTTATTTTTATTATCATTGATCTAACAATTATTGTTTCAAGCAAGGACAAGTGCGCATTGTGTTCTGTAATAATTAAATCATTATAAACATTAAGACTTTCTCGTGAAATTTAATATGAAATAATATTATTTCAAGCCAATTGCAGTAATTATAAAATATAAAGAATACCTTGTTTTTACATGTGACTGTCTCACTTGTTAAGCAAAATTAATGGTGGCAATGGAAATTGCTGCTAAAAATAGTGTTGGTTATTTTTGCAAGTTGAGTCAGTATCCTGCATGTAAACTCGAAAATAGAATACATAGTATAAATCAAGCTGTGCAGAGAAGGTTAAATGAACTTTTAAAAAGCATTCCAGAAATATTTTTACACTTATTCAAGATATTTTGTTGTTGTATATAACTTTTTTTTAAGTGTTTTCTACAAGAAGTGCTACTTATTTTAAACAACAAAAGCAGTTACCACACATGTGATAAATAAATATTTATAATGAAAATTCAATTAACACATGTTATGAATAATTAGAATTATAATATTGTTACAGTGAAACTTCTCCATAACGGACTCTTGTTCATATTCATATTCACAATAATCGTTTTGTTAACAGCAGCTCGGAATAGTTTGCTTGTAGACTTATACCATTGTCTCGGGTTCTTCTTCATCCTGGACCATGCTTACCAATGATTCTTCCCTCCATAATCAGATGTAAAATTTCATATTTTTCGGGGTGCCTCGTGATATGGCCAAAATATTCAAGTTTACTTAATGGTCTTTCTAATTTCTAGTTCTGTATGCATACGGTTAATGACGTTGACATTGATGACTTTATCTACCCAGCTGATCTTTAGTAAACGTTGATAGACCCACATCTCAAATGATTGCAAACGTTTAAGCATTATTTTAGTAAGTGTTCATGCTTCCATATCGTATAGAAGAACAGGAAATATGTAGCTACGCACCATTTTCATTCGCAGTTCCAAAGTTTGATCATGGCTGCACAAATCCTTTCTCATTTTAACAAAAACTGCTCGAGCCTTTTCTATTCGTATTTTGGGTCTCATTGGTCGTTAACGTTACAATAAAAATATAAAAGTTTATTCACTCTGCAATTCTGTGTCTCTAATTAATACCATCATCCTCAACATCGGTTTGTTTACTAATATTGTTGACTATTACAACCTTTATAACAATTCCTTCAGTCGCATCCGAAAGGAATTCGTTAAATATCTCCTCCAAGTAGAGGTTAAAGAGCGTGGGTTACACAACACAGCCCTGACATACTCCTCTTCTAATATTTATTCCATCGGACTGTTGATGTTCTAGTTGTACTGTTGCTGTTTGGTGCCAATATAAACCAGTAATAATGCAAAAATCCTTATCAATTCCAGAAGTTTTTAGGGTATGTATAAGTCTGTCGTATCACACTATTTCGAAATCTCTATCTATTGACCTTGGTCACCAAACAGTGCTTTCCTCGTCCCTAAACCATTCCGAAACTGACAGTTCCAATTTTTTCCTCGAGTTTCTTATATATTTTACTTTGGTTACTATTTGCCAATTTGGTTGCTGCATAGTAACTTTTTTACCGTAGAATTTAGTTCAGTAAAATACACATGTTTGTGGAAAACAATAACCTTCCTTTTTTAATTTAAACACAAACAAATACACACATGTACACATCCGTTAATTACAACAAATACAAATACGAATTGTAAGTAGCCCCATTTTCGTTACCGACTCAGCAAAATGCGTGCAAGTCATACAAATGCAAGTGAAGTGATCAAACTCATCTGGGACAAACTAGGCTACTTGGAAGTGCTTGAATGGAAGGAACGCCGGCTATTCTTTCGGATACAATAGTATTGTCCGACTGATCCTTCGCTCTATTGTGACACGAAAGGTTGGGACGACTTCCGCTAATAAAAGGAGTCTCCCTCATTGCGTGTGCTTCTTTCATATTCGAGTATTTATGACTGTATTGTGACCGAAGTCCACTTTCCGTGTCTGTTTGGTCCATTGTAGTTTTTGGGTCACAAGGATATTTACACAACCCTTCTCCTTTGTAGTCCGGTGCCCCTATGTTTGTGACATCCGTCCTGCTGTTCTTGAATTTGCACTTTGACGTTTTTGACAAGTTAGTTTGCATTGTTTACATGACGACACAAATCACACTTGGCATCTCAGATGTCTCTTGCTGCACGCGCATAACAGAGCCAGTAGATATAGGAGAGTACCGCCACGTCCGCCATGTTTGTTCCTCTGTCATATGCGTCACTTTGAGATTTGCATAATAATCGAAATTTTACTTAAAATTGGCAAGACTGTAAGTCTATATCAAATTCGATGTTATCAGGTTCGGTTTTGCGTCAGTTCTGACACAAACTGACGCAAAACGTAACCTGCTAACCTCGAATTTAACATTGACTTACAGTCTTGCCAATTTCAAGTAAAATTTTAGACATACTCAGTCATTGCTGATGGGAACAAAAATGGCGGCGATGGCGGCATTTTCACGGATCAAAGAATGGCGGTACTCTCCTATATACACTGGCTCTGGCGCATAATAGATACTTTCTAAAGCTGCACCTCGCGAACACTTTTTTGCTCGCCTTTTTCGACATGCATTAAACACTCACACATTATGTAGCACTGACGTTCATCACTGCTCCGCTACACTACCGTGTAGTACATGCAGAAATATTTTGAGCACATGATTCATCAAGCTGATTAGTCGATGGTCATTGCACCTTGTTGATTTACTCTTTTTGGGGAACATGAAAAATGTTGATTTTAACTAGTCAGTTGGTATTGTTCCGTCCACATAAACAAGGTTAAATAAGCTTGTCAAAAGCTTCTATTCCTTGCTCTCCCAGAAGTTTTACGATTTCAGTTGGTCCGGTCCAGTTGATTTCCCATTTTTTACAAGTTGTAGTGCTCCAGCTACTTCTTCTTTACTAATTAATGGTCCTGGCATTACGTTTTTTAAATTACTCTCCAATTTATTATAATCGAATAATTCTGAGATATATTCTGTTCACCATTTGAGCTGTTCTGTGATGTCTAATATTTTATTTCCATTACGATCTTCGAAGTGGTTCCGATATACATAAGCTCGTTTGCTACCATTTACTTCTTTCAATTTTTTGTGTAAATGAAATAGGGTATGCTTGTTTTCGTAATTTTCAATTACTTTACATTCCCGCGAATGCCGTTCTGCTTTTGCTTGTCTTATTTTCTTCCTAATTTCTTTATTTAACTTCTTGTATTTGGTTTCATTTTTGTTTTTGAACTTCCGTCGTGGATACATTAGGTCTAATACGTCTTCCATAACCCAACTTTGCTTTTTTTCTTTTGGTTTCTTTTAATGTGTTTTCTTTTATGTTTTTTCTAAACAGTCTATCTCCTCTTTCGTTCCTTGTGCCCAACCCATAGTCCCTTACAATGTCTTCTTGTTTACCTTTGTCAATTCTGTAGTTGAGATCGCCAATTATAATTGTTATTTCATGTTTATTGGTCATGATTAGTGTTGAAGGCTAGTTTTAAGTTAATTAAATAGATATATTTTTGTGCAATTAGTTTTCATCTTTTGCTTTAAATTTAAACTGTTCTCACACTTTTGTGCAGTTTTTCCTAAATTATTCACAAGCACGTTCAATGCATTACTTAAATTTACAACGTTAGTGCCCATGCCATCGGATTTGAACCTACAATAAACCTTTGCCTGCATTGTGTTTGCCCATGAGAAACCGCAAAATTTGAGTTACTATGAGAAAATTCACTGGACGTTCTCATTGGTTATTGACGCACCCCCACTGGACTGGCGGGTAGCATACAAAAATTTTAAGTTGGTTTTTAAGAAGAATCATGTTAACCATTCAACAACGCAGACGTCACTCTTAAGTGCTATTTGTATATACTATGTGAATATAATCTAAAACTTTAAAATCAACGCTGCTTTAATTTAGTCAACTAGACCAACGTATATAGTGGTGTAAAAAGCTACACTGCAGCAACAATCCAGATAGTAGACGGTCTAGTTCGTTGTATATTTGTTCTGTTTTCATCTGTGTAGTCTTGAGTGGTTGCATATATTGGTATGATGTTTATATGTACTGTAGTAATCTGGAGTTGTATCATGATTATTCTCCCTGAATGTGGGATTATATTCATAACAGACCTAGCTACATCTTGTGATACAATTATTGCTACTCCATTTTTATGTAGTGGACTATCATCTCCAGCGTAGAAAACAATGTGATCATCCACAGCGCATCTCACTTATCCTGAGCATACTAATGTGAAGTCTTTTCATTTCCCGTAGTGTTGTGAATTTTTCTGGGTTGATATATACTGTTAACATTTCATGCTCCTATTGTTTTTATTTCAGATGGTCTATACTTTGGTTTGCAGGTCTCTGGATGATGGCATGGGAGGCCCTGCCGTCTTCCTGTGAATAACCTCCTCTACCGGATCTCGGCTTCCAAATTCCGTGATCAGTATGTTTCGTTCCTAATTTGGTTTTAGCCACTATGATTATAACTAGGGTCACCCACGAGAATCTTTAATACAATTGTTCCCTGTTGCCTTCTGCATTTCTTTGCCGTTGATCATATTTTTGGTTCCTTCGCCTTTAGGGGTAGTTTCTCACCCCAAGGACAAAAGAGTGCCCTGCCTTCTACCTGTTCTTCCACCCTCATTTAAAAAGCTCTGGACAAAACAGAAGGAGTTGCTTATACTGGCAATCACTTGGTAGGCTTATACTTTCCGCCAGATTTGAATCAGCCGCTCCACTGAGGTACCGTTGCTGTTATGTACCGGCTCACTCTAAGCCAAAGAGTACGTGTGTAATGGACAGCCATAGAGAATCTGAAGCTGTCCGTTGTAGAGAGGTGTCCGCTCTTGAGAGGTGTTAAGAGAGGTTTTACTATACAGTATATATCGTACTTACTTACTTAATCGCATCCCCTTGTACCTTTCGATGTCAAGGTTAGGTTAATGTTGGTGCTGTTTATCACAATTTAGTCCATTTTTATTCTGTCTAGGACTAGTTACCGTACTCTGTTACATTTTGTTCTTCTCTCTAGCGCTTCTCTCACTCTGTCCTCCCATGTCTTTCTTGGCCTGCCCCTTGGTCTTTTTCTTATGGTTCTTGGTTTGTATGCATTTCTTGCTGTCGTTTTGGTCCTAGCCATCTAGGTTGTGATTGTTCTATTTTCTCTTGTACCAGTTTAAGATTGAACAATTTTCTTATGTCCTTGTTTTTACGCCTGTTGAGTCTCATTTGCCCTTTTATTTTTCATAAGAACCTCATTTTGATGCTTTGTAATCTCCTGGCTGTTTTGTTTGTTACTGTCCATGATTCACTTGAATACTTTAGTGTGGACACTACAACAATATTGTATACTGCCACTTTTGTTGTCTTGGGTATTTCGTTCTTCTGCAGGAAGCTCCCCTTCAGTGCATGGAATAATTTGGTGCTATTTCCCATTTTTTCGTTTATTTCTTCTTCTATTGTTCCTTTCTCGCTTATTGAAGTTCCCAGGTATTTGAACAAACGTAAGTACTTGTTTCAGAGTTGCGCCTTCCAGTGCTACTCTGTGTTTATTATTATTGTTTTTATTTTGGTAGTTTGATTTTCATGTTTCGTTTCTTAAACTCGGCGTTGTACACGTTTAAGTTGTGCTGCAAATCTCTGTGTTGCCCGGCACTAGCATGTCATCAGTGAATATTAGTTCATTTGTTATTTGGTTTATTCTCCACAGTTTACTAGTTCATCGGGTTTGGTGCTCTTCTGGCTGTTCTTAACGACTTTATCCATTGCAACCCTATCTTAGACCAATCTTAGTTTCAAATATTGATGACGTATTATGTCTTGTTCGTACACAGTTTTCGCATGTTTGTTACAGACTTTATTGCTTCGATTAAACTCGCGCAAACTTGTCTTTCTATTAGGCTGTCCCAAACTCTACTTCCACTTTATCGAAGGCTTTCTCCAAGTCTAAAAAGGCATTATTTGATTGCAAATATCAAATCTTCAGTGCTTCTGTTCGCCCTGAAGTCGTACTGTCCTTCATTCAACTGCTCTTCCACTTTTACTCTCAGCTGGTATTCTTCTACCGGGTGTCCTAAAATTAATTACATTTAGTATGCTTTGAATTTCCCATAATGCAATCTAAAATTTTACTTGAAATTGGCAATACTGTAAGTCTATGTTAAATTCGAGGTTAGCAGGTTAGATTGAGAGACATGATAAAACAATTAGACGAAGCCTCTCAAACTATAGGCTTGACAATGAATGTAGGAAAAACAAAAATTATGAGTTCTGAAAATATAAATGTCACTGAGAAACCAGACCCTCGAAAATGTCCAAGAGTACAATTACCTAGGACATAATATCAAAAGGGGTAAAAATAACCAAATCGCTGAGCTCAATAGAAGAATCAGTCTCACATGGGCAGCTTTCGCAAAACTCAGTTATATTTTCAGAAACTCTGAAATACCAAACAATCTCAAACGAAAGGTATACAACACATGTATCCTTCCCGTGGCTACATACGGAATGGAAACAGCAACGCTAACAAAACACAGCGCAAACAGGTTGAGAATTTGTCAACGAGCAATGGAGAGAGCCATGCTCGGAATTAGCCTCAGAGATAGGATTCGGAATGAAGATATAAGAGCCAGGACGAGGGTCAAAGATGTTATCGAAAAAATTGCAAAACTAAAATGGCGCTGGGCCGGTCATATTGCCCGAGATAGTAATAAATGGACGAAAGCAATACTACAGTGGCGACCCCGAGAAACCAGAAGAAGTGTTGGACGACCTCAAACAAGATGGCGAGATGACCTAAAAGAAATAGCGGGGCGAAATTGGATGCTGAAGGCCCAAAACAGAGACACATGGAAGAAAATGGAGGAGGCTTATGTCCAGCAGTGGACCTTGAAAAGCTAGGAAGAAGAAGAAGAAGAAGGTTAGATTTTGCGTCAGTCTTTGTCGAAACTGACGCAAAACCTAACCTATTAACCTTGAATTTGACATAGACTTACAGTCTTGCCAATTTCAAGTAAAATTTTAGATTGCGTTCTGGGAAATTTAAAGCATACTAGATGTAATTCATTTTAAGACACCCGGTAGTATCCTTGAAAATACAGTGGTTTTTTAAAAATGGAATTCCAGCAAGCCCTGGATAGTCAGAATCAGTTGTCAGTACTGAAGTGCACTGTCAGTCTATGTCAAATTCGAGGTTAGGTTAGGTTTTGTTTGTTATTTGACAGAGACTGACAATACACTTCAGTAGTGCCAACTGATTCAGGCTATCCAGGGCCTGCTGCAATTCAGTTTTTAAAAAATCACTCTGTATCTTGCTTGGGACGCTCAATAACGATATACCTCTATAGTTTTTACATTCTTGTTTGCCACTTTTTTTTGTATATTGGCCCAATGATTGTTGTTTTCTAATTTCATGGTAGTTGCTTGCTTCTCATGAACTGGTTGAACATGCGTCGGAAGTGCGCTTGCGTAGTACTTTCCGTGCATTTTATCATTTCAGGGTTAATCTCGTCAATTCCTGCAGCTTTCCCTATCTTGATATTCTTCAGTACCCTTTCTAATTCTTCCATTGTTATGTCTGGTTCTTGTTGATCTTCAGTTATTTCTTCAGTATTTAAACACTGTTTTCTTTTGTTATTTATAGGATATATCTAATATATTAAATAATAGAGCTGCTGTACATTTTAAATAAAACTAAACATCTTGGTATGAAATTACCCAATTTGGAATATTTTCTAGTAGTAAGATTTTTCTGTAGTAAGTTCATGGATTTCATTATAGATCGTCTTTTTTACAGGAATTCCTTAAAAAAGAATTCAGCGCTGAAAACATTTACTTTTGGACAGCATGTGAACGTTTCCGTCGCTTGCCACCAGGTCAAGACCGTATTGGCGAAGCCCAAAGAATATACCAACGGCACCTCTGTGTGGGGGCACCAGAACCAGTGAACGTAGATTCTCAGGGCCGCCAGTGCACCGAGCAGTCCCTTCAAGAAGCCGATCCGGCGCTGTTTGAACAGGCCCAAAAGCAAATCTTTAACTTGATGAAATTCGATAGCTATCCTCGGTTTCTAAAGTCTGATTTATACAAACAATGTTTGTCTGGACATATAGAGACATCGCTGGATGCAGGCTTGTTGCTACAACCGCCAGGTTCGACTCCGAGCAAATTAAAAAAGTCGCTCAGCAATGCTGAGGATCGGCGGAGAAAATCGCTTCTTCCATGGCATCGAAAGAATCGGTCGAAATCAAAAGACCGAGGAGAGTCTGAATATATACAGAGGAAGGATGATAACTTAAGTGAACATGTGCCTGATGAGAATGGAAGGAATGATGGTAGTGATGTGCATAGTAGCAAATCGTCATTAACGTCGCAGGTGTGTATTGACTTTGTCTAATTTTATTTATATGACATTTGGTGTGTGTGTTTCTCACAGAAGAGAATTATAAAATTATGAATTCTTTTATCAGATCATTTCTTTGTTCTCTATTAAAAAAAGCAAACTATTTTTAGTCATTGACATGGAAGACTTGACTAAATGTACAAAGCTTAAAGTTATTTTTGGTTAAACCAAATGGAGTGTAATAAGAATCCAAATTTTCTCATACATTTGATATACGTATTATATTATGGTGATTTATATCACTTTACTTGTATTCACAGGAATCTGCAAAAGGTCTTCATGATGATTTTTCATCTACCACAGCAGCTGCCAGAGGTCCTTTATGTAGAGTAATCTTATGCAATGGTAGCACTACTGTAGTACAAATCAGACAAACAGAAACCATAGAACACATGGTAAATCGAGTCCTTGATAAACGAGGGTTAACCTACACCTCCTTTGAAGTTTATACAGATAAGCACCCAAAGGTAAGTATCGAGCGAAACCAAAGTGCCCATTTACCATTGGCTTTTGTAACTAGGCTCTGAATATAAGCGACCCTTCAACAGTTCTGGCTGGATGTGAAGTCAAAATCGAGCAGAGGGTTGTGTTTAAACTGGATTTGCCCAATCGAAAGGTGATTGCTGTAAAGTCGAAGTATACGAAAATTTTAGCGGATGTGCTAAAGCCAATCTTAAACAAATACAGTTACCGATTGGATCAGGTTAAAGTTACTATTGGTTTATCAGATTTGGTGGATATTTCACTTCCGGTTACGTCTATAGATGGGATGAGACTGAATATACAATTGTGTGATGGTAAGAAATTGTGGAAGATTGTAGGAAGCTGGTTTAATCGATTTTTTTTTAGATTTGAAAGAACAGGCAGCTTTGCAGACTCAGAAAGTTACTAACATAAAAGTGTTGAATTCTACTTCTTTGGATGAAATTACCAACAAAGTTTTTAAAGAGCTTTTGCACGAAAAGGGAGATTCCAAGTTTAAATCTGGCTCTGATCGAGGATCTGTTAAAGTAAGTTTTTCAGGAGTTATATTATAAATCACTTAAATCAGTGCAAAATCATATTGCGTAACTACTATGGAGATTATCTATTAAATATTTTATTATGGCATATGACATGATCTTCAAAATGTGTACCCACAAACTCGATCTGATTTAATAAGCTGCTTATAACGTCAGTGCACTAATGAAAAATCAGTTTATCACCAACATTGAAGTGCAGTGACATTACTTGTTTAATAATACATAATTCGGGCATGAAAATTATTAGATAAATAATTTTTTTAACTAATATCAGACCAGACGGGTGTTAATTGTATGACCTTCATAGGTTCATATGTGCTACTAATTATATTGGAGTACATAATAAGATATATAAATTTGTAGCTTACATCTCAGGTATACAGAGTGTTTGGAAAGTATTGTGACACCGTCTCATCAAATACACCCTTAAGCAATTACATCTCCAAGAAGTTAATTTTTGCATTTTCTTCACAAAAATCAGATCAAATTTAAGCTTGGCATGATTCGTTTTCATCATTTTTCTTAAAGCCTCATACAATTGAAATTAGATCTTTGTGTAGGGAGCGGTAGCTACCCTACTTTCTCCACTTGTCATAAAGTCTGATACCTTTTTATCTTCACTCTACTACCATGGTTACAATACTCCATAGATATTTAAATTTCACATTTCTAAAAGACATTTAGTGAAAATCGGTTGGAATTATTTGTAAATTTTGTTTTAACAAAGATAATGCTTTAAATTTGCTTTTATTTTAATGCAGAGTGAAGATTGGGGCTCGGAGAATTCGTCGGGCATTCTAGGAAGGTTTCTACGAAGAGATTCTGGTATTCACGAGAAGAAAAAGAAGTGCCTAGGAGTGCGAACAAAAGGAAATTCTAATCACAGCAGCATTGAAGACATCGCCGGTGAACATTCTGTAACTACAAAAAAACCCCTGATTGCTAAATGGAAGTCTGGCGTGAATAAGCTCCATGTTGGTTGCAGTGAAAGTGAAAGTAAGTAACTGCCCGATGGCAGCATAATTTAAAGGAGCATAAGTTATGTGCCCATAACTACATGTGTTTTTGTTATTTACTTTAGAGTTGTATGAAGGTTTGAATCGAGCCCAGAACTCCCGAATAGAGGACCAACGTGGCACAGAAATAAACTTTGAGCTACCCGACTTTCTGAAGGATAAGGAAAATGCTCAGCACAATTGCAACAGAGTACGAAAGTTGCGACGCACAGAGGATGTGATTTCTGAAAATACTAGGTTTTACGATGCTGAAACCATTCTGCAACCAAAGCAAGAGCATTCTATTCCACCAGTTGCTGCTACGCGAAACTTAAAGCCTGAACTACAGTCTAATTATGAAAATAGAAATATAATCGTCACGAATGAGCTTGGTAATACAAATAATGTTAATAACAACAACCTGAATCACTTTAATCACAATTCGAAGTTAAATAATTTGCGAATATATTCTCCAAATAAGCTGGCATCAGATGACAGTTGCAAATCGAACCAATCGACGCCATCAAAATGCAACAGCTTAAACAACACCGTTATTGAAAATGTGCCAAAAAATGTTTGTGTTCTGGAAAGCCCAAAATGTGGTGAACCACCTCCTTTACCACCAAAACCTAAAATACTTCCAATTAAACCGTCTAATTGGGGACAAAATGGACTTTTTAAAGTACCCAGAGCGCCACGAAATGAAGGCACAAAACAAAGTCTGTATCTAGAACAACCAACCAGCAGCTTTGTGTAAATCTCTATGTAATAAATTAATTGCTATTTTTTTCAATTCTCGGTTATTTCTGGTTCAATTGTGGGTGGAAATTTGTTTTTATATATTGTTTGTTATTATTGTGGGCGAGATTTTTATGCAATTTAAGACTAACTCAAATGTGTAGGTTTAAATGTATTTATTTGTATGACTATTGTCGTTTATTATTGCAATAAACTCATGTATATAGTTTATATAAAGTTATAAGTAATAAATATTTTTATATTTTACATTGATTTTATTTCATGCTGTTTCTCATATTCTTTCATTTACGACTGCCATATTATGTTATTAAAACCCTACTGGAATCCAGATAATTTAGGTCTTTCAATCTTAGCTACGACCTAAGAGATAGAGTAACAAGGTCAACACACCACCAAGACGGACACTCACACGATGGTTGCTGCGCAAGCATAAAAGGGACTTTGTAACCTGAATCCAGTGCATGTTGAGCATTGTACCTCCAGACCCAACCATATAAAACACCAGCCCCTGCACTACAAGGTAAAATGAGATTACCGACAATATATTATAATGGTATGATGCTTACAGTAATTCTGCTTGCATTACTAATGTACGAAGGCTAAGAAAAGATTCAAATAGACCCAGAATTGGTATTGTATTTATTGCAACAATATAAGTCACTAGTAAACATTGATAATTACTGTAATTTAATTAACAAAGGTTAGTATCTAATTGAATAAAACAGTATTGCCAGGGTTGCGTTCAGCTTGTATTCAATATTAATTTGTGCTCGGTATGACAGATGCAGCTAATTTGTGTTGACTGACAGATTAATTGTGTAACGTCAAGATATAATAATTAATTCGCTTAAGTACAATGGTGTTTCGAAGCGTTACAGAAGTGTTATGCAGCGTTCTGTATTCATATCATGATGCCAACAATCAATAACGCAGCTAAGGAGTTATGCATTGTAAGAAGGTACAATGATGCAAAGAACATTTGAAAAGCAACCTGAGAATTAAAGAAGACTGCAAGAAAGTGCTAATAGCTTATGAATCAGGGTTTATTTAACTAAAAGTGAAAATATTAATAATAATAATAAAAATAAATGTTATTTTCTCATATAGTATAAGAAAAAAGGCGAAGTTCAACAGATGTTGCTCTTCCACTTAACCTAACAAAATATAAAGATTGAAATAATAATAATAATAGCGTTCTATGCGCAAATGTATTGAACCTGTACAGTGCATACCAATGCATATCCGAAGCACCCAAATATTAGCCGAATTGTAAATGTAATATAGAGACCTAGTGTATAAATTCCATACTATGACTACGTAGTAAATAATAGTTTTTTGTAGCGTTTTTTAAATATATCGGTATTTAATGTCTTGTATGTAGATGGTACTGAATTGTAAATGTTGCCAATTTGGTATCTAAAAGAAGATTTAAGGTTTTCAGGTATTACACATCCCCGACTACTTTGTTTTAATTATAAACAAAACACCCCTATAGCATCCGCCAGTAATTTTAATTTGCCAAATGTTTCTTCCACATAAAGTATTACTTTTCAAAATTGAGTGACATTTTGAAATGTCTGTTTTTGCAATCAGTTGTGAAAAGTAAAATATTTCACAAGCAGTGATGAAACAGCTATTTATAAAACCAGTTAGAAAATGCATCGTTTTGTGTAAAGCGTGAGATTTTGCGGACGAGCTGAGTGAGATCCCACCATTAGCAAAAAAAATTTCCTGCTATAATCACTTTTTAAACCTATCAATATCAAAATCCACGTAGATCCAAGCAGTGCGGGATTGTTTTGAAACTATAAGGGAGGTTATTGCATGGAGGAAAGAGTAAAGAGGAACAAATTTTGTTAAATATGTGGGAGGACAAAATCCTAAGAAAAATTTACGGAAAACGAAAGGTGGATGGGCAGTGGGAAAGGCGTAGCAACCAGGAACTGTATGAAGAACCAACACTACTGGGAATGGTGAAGGCAAAGAGATTAAGATAGTTGGGTTATCTCGCTAGGATGCACAACGCCAGAGCTCCAAGAAAAGTACAGAAGGCAGAGGTTGGAGGAAGATGAAGAAGAGGGAGGCCCAGGAATAATTGGAAACAGGAGGTAAAAGAGGATCTGCCGATGATGCAAGTCCGTGAATGGGAAGCAAAGGCCTGGTTACCTTCTAAAACTACTTTTACGACACCGCGCCGGCTCATACAAAAATTACGTAAAAGCTGAACGGCCAGCTAGGACGATATTTCTCTAAATCTGGACAAAGACTCGCCTAGGACCGCTGGCCAGCCCGTAACAAGATATGCCGACTAGACATCAGTGGAGCAAGGGAGGGTCCTACACGAGATTATCTACGGGCAACGGTCGAAGGGACGGTAAACATTGACAAAATTAAATAGGGCGCCACCGGGTTTCATCGCTACAAACGAAAAAGCAAAGATAGACCCAGATTGAAACCGGAAAATCGAATGAGCCTACTTTCGACTTTACACTTGACTGTAATCTAGACAGCAAGCCGGTTCAGCAACAATGGACCTACCTTTTTTAAAAATCCACTTGGAAACTGGCCAAACTCCTCTTACAACTGTAACATATAACCACACAAAGCGCATGCACAATAACAAAGGAAACCACATTTAAAATGACATGACATGTATTCACACAAAATATTAGAAATTGTATATAAAAAGGCACATGTAAATCCAAAATGTAAATACGGCAGTTCGATGGTTGCGCAACGTCTTAAACTATTATAAGAAAGTGACATAAAAACTGTACAACAACAATAATTTCGTGAAGCAGTATGAATAGTACATTCTAGGCAAATAAGCTGTCTTATCTGACAGTAAAATAACTGTAACAGGCAAAACACAACTGTAACGGTTTGACAATTACAAAGAGATACACAATGGCAGTTAACTGGCCGAGACGTTACCACAACTGTTTGATAATTCGGCGCAACACACTGTATCAATATATTAAACTGCACGAATAAACGTTATTAAGTAATACAGACTATACCTGACGGAGCTTGGTTGTGCGATACTGATGTCCTTTGCCGCTGCCGCGACCACCGCCCCAGATACTGTATATAGAATGAGACGAGAAGCAAATATTGTGACAACTAGGCTGTGAGCCGGACGCATGGAGATTTATTCTCTCAACGAGATGCAATGCGAAGTGCGAACGGGAGGCACAACACACTGCAGTCCCCTAACAAGAAGAATCCGCCTCAATAAGTGCTTAATCAAGGTCTGCGGCCCCGTGGCAAATTGGAGACTCAAAAGCTTACGTTTCTCGGCATTCCAACGAACATTCACGCCCCCACACTAAACAATGTGAAACGCACGGCCAAAGGCTTTAATCGGAAATCCCAAAGACAAACAAAACGGCGACATTTCGCACAGAAACTCAACGGCACGGTACGGTAAAACGCTCAAGGCGTCACCCCTGCCTTGCGACGTCATCCTCATAAGGGGCCGACGCCGCCCGGCTGTGACAACCCAAGCACAACTGCTCGCAACTAACTCCCACCAGTGACTGACTCCAAGACCAGCTCGCGCCACGCTCGGCAGACAGGAAAGACGACGATGGGGCGAAAATCTCTCGCTCGCTCTCACAGGCCCGCATTTCAAATTCGCTGCAGAAAACACGCCAAAGCCAAGCTTGCAACGATTACGAGACGAAAACAACCACTAGTGTTCAGTCATCTCCCGGATCAAGGGCACACCTGCGTGACGATTTGAAGCCAACAATGCCAAAGCCTGCACGAAATTCGAAACACACTTAAATTTTACGGAGAAATATTAAGCATAAAAATATGACTGAAAACACTCGAAAACGGTCGCATAATGGTAAAATATAAAAATGGCCTGACAGCCTGGAATAGGAAAGAATGGACGCAAATATCTAACCAAGCCATGAGCCTCTAGGCTTGTAGCGCTTGCATGTATGTATCCAGATTAACTACTAACTCTGAAGGTTATTTGACGGAATCCAAATAAAATGCAATTACTGATTTAATGAAATAATAGAGATAAATAATGCAAGTTATAATGTTACTCCATACTGTATTTATTCCTCGACACCAGTTAGCTACAAGAGTAGCAGCCTGTATATGTATGTGTCACATATTTATTGCCAATAAAACAATAATAAACAAATTGATTAATGGTTTTAAGAACAAAAAAGTATCACTGATGATACTCCATTATTGGCCCAATAATATAGAATCTTTGCATAATCTACTTATAATCTATTAAAAGTTGTCGTTGCTAGCACGTTCAGAATTGCTCCACACTTTCCTGTTGAATTTCACACAGTGCATCGTAATATATAATTCTACAGTTTCGTGTACATTTTCCAGAAAAGGTGCGTTAAATTGAATGTTATTTGCATTTTCAAACATATTGAGATGGTTTTAAGCTCACAATTTAACTATTATCCAGTGAGAAATATTGAACAAAGTCACAGAGTTGGAATATTTTATTTAATTGCAATCTAAACTAGTTGAAGTTATTAAATGCATTGATAATGAGATGCAAAAAGCATAATTAGAGGGATAAAGGAAAGCATAGGCAAAGCACATTTCAGAGGGTTTGAATATGAATTTTGAGGAAAATAATATAAGTAATATGATAGATTTGAGCATATTTAATGCCAGACCAAATAAAATTAAATAACAAAAGGTTGGTTATGTGTATACTGAATGAGCGTACAGTTATTACTAAAATTACGGGCCAGTGAAAAGCAAGCAAGCTGAAAGGTAAATGAAATCGAAGCAAGAGAAAATAGAAATTGCAAAGAGCAAGAGAGAACGAGGGCAACTGAATTGAAGAACAAACAGTGACGTGTGTAAAATTGAACTCAAGTCCAGTGCATTTTAAAAATAAGTGTTATAGCAGAGTAGTGATTATAAAAACGTCGTGTGTGACGAGCAAGAACAATGTTTAAATATAACAAAGAAAGACAATTTTTAGATTTAAGCAATTTTTAGATTTTAGAAAAACGTTATCAAATTTTATTCCGTTTATGTTAAATTATAACTAAAATTAATTTCCTATAAACAATATCAGATCACTCTTACCTAGCAACGCGATGCTGTTTTATAAAAGGAGAATAACAATTGCTGTAAATTTGTCAAGTTTGGGGGCAAAATTGAGCTCCATAAAATTTATGTTTTAAGATAAAAGGTTTTTACCAAGTTAAAAAGTACGCCAGTTATTTATACCTATCACCAGGCAGTTGTGGTAGTGTTTGCAGCAGTTTCTGTGACAAAAATTTAAAAATTTTCCAAACCGACTTCGGCTGAACATCGGCAGCGGACACCTGGAGTTTCCGATCATCGATACCGTTCCAGTTGAGTTGTAGAAGCTAGGGGTCTCCACTACAACAGGTCAGAGGGGTTTGCACGAGCATTCCGGGACTACTTTTGCTACCAGGGAACCGACTGCAAGCGGATAAAACGATCGGCGTCACCTGCACCAGTTCCGGGCCCACTTCGGCTAGAATTTCAAGGTCGGAATGGCATGTTTTTGAGTATTTGAGAGCTGGGAAATCCAAGAATAGACATTATGGAAGAGCACTGTCCCAGTTTAAATAATTTGCATGGCGGCAGTAGAAATTGAGATTTTTGCTAGAATTTGATGCCCACACAGGAAACCAAGAACAAAAGACAACTAGCGTCGTTTGACGTTACGGCTAAAACAAAATCGAGTCAGTTGCTGCTACGCGGGAGTTTAATTCAATTTACCTGACGTTTCCTCTCATAATTTCACTGTTAAATATTCAAATTAACGCTGCTGCACTGAAGTTCTGTGGCAAGTTGTGAGGTTACGAATAATCGGAGCGTGTAGATCGAATGTACTAAAATCGCACATGTGAGCTATTCTGAGACAAATTTTCTAAGACAACAATAATTTTAAAAACTCTGATTTGAACCCACACCAGAGTGTGTTTTGTGTTTTGCTGGAGCTAGCCTAAATTATTGTTGCAGTTCAATAAATTATAGAAATGGGCAATAAACCATTTTATTTGAAAAGTAATAAATACATTTCATTTTAATTAGCCTAAAACACTGACAGGCAAGGTTAGCACAATAAAAATACCCTGAGCATTGTGGTGATTTGTCCTAATTTAGTTTATTTAATTTTATTCCATAAATAACACAAAAAGGGCCATCGCAATATATTGTGAATAGTGAACCACAAACGTATTCTTTGACCTCAGTTTTTGTTGGCCTGGCTATCTTTGAAACATGACGACCTGTGCAACTTGCATTACAGTGATAAATCGCTAGAAACATGGTTTATTCTGCAATGGTGTTTGTAAACTTTCTTATGATGTATCGTGTGTTGATTTACCAGCTTAAACCATCAAGTTTAGGGTTTAGGTTTTGAGTTTTAGTGATGTAATTGAGCGAAATATATTGTTATGATACGTAAAAATCAGGTTTTTGAATAAAAAATTAAAAAACATAAATTTGGGATATTAATACAATCAACAGAAAAGTTTCAAAAGATATTCTTAGTTTATTTGAAAATAAGTAATGGAAGTTTAATTTGAGACAATTTACAATTTATTTTGAAAGATAATAGCAATTGAGTATTCTATCATGGTGTTGAAAGCTAATAGGGAAATATAAGCTCATGTTACATGTGATAATATGATTTCTATTAGAAATTAGAATATAGTAGGTAGTAATCATATAATTTAATTTTAAAGTAGTGATGGGCTTATTCGAATCAAAAATAACCGGTTATCCGGTATCCAAGTATTCGGATGAAAAATAACCTCATCCTGATACGTACTACGTGAAGCGTCTCAGCGACCTGCGAGTGATCGAAATTCTGTAAATAATACGTCATTCATAACTCATATAACCTTTTCTACGTATGTACTTGATTGACCCAAGTGAGGCTCGCCGCTGCTTGTTGATGTTATTAAGACATTTGAGACTCCCAATCGACGAGTTAAATTTATGGGGCCGTTCCTATTAAATATAACGTTCTGCTGATATGAGATTTTCCGAAGCTGTGTTGGTATTAATTTATAACGGCCTAAATTTTTGCTTCAAAACGCGGTTGATTATGCCTAATAAGGGATAAACAGAAAGCGAAATAAGATTTTCCAATACCGTAAAAGATTTATATTTAATTTTGAATAACGGAGCAGTCGGGACAAAAAGTGGATTTCGATGTTGAAAATTTTAAGTGTGCGTCCTTAGAACCGCGGAAGGCTGAACGTAGATAAATTATGGATTCTAAAATATACCGGTATGATGTGCAAGCGAAAAGGGAAGGGTGGCTAGTAGAGAATTTTAGGAACTAAAAATAGATTCAATAGATATTTTGTATTCGCATATTTATAATTTCTTTATGATTAGTATTGATATAGCTATTCTCAATGGTTTAAACTCCTTAGAAATCAAATAAAAATCATTTATACAATTATTATAATTACCGATTAACTGAGTTCCTCTGCTATCTGCAAGTTACGATGCCGATGGAGATGACGGTGAACCGCCAACCGGCAAACCGGCTGACTTAATCGAAACGAATCGAGAGCCAAAATTGATTCGAATGATTATTCAAATAATCAATCGGTTATTAATATGATTCGAATGCAAATAATTCGGTTATGAAAATTGTCCGGTTATGCCCATCACTATTTTAAAGAGTGCATGAATAATAATTGTAACTAGCATAAAAAGAAAATTTGGTTTGGGATTATTGTAAAAATAACAAACTTAAAATGTAGACGTATTTTGAAAATATTCTTTCGAATTTAATAAAAAACTGGAAATTTTACCTTTATTTGTATTGCTAATTTGGTATAATATAATAAATAAGGTGTTAACAATTCTGCGAGGTGAAAACAAGGTTAAAGTATACAGTCATTGAAGAGAGTATGGAATATGGTTTAACTAGATACGAGTAAGAAGAAAATAATATTTAAATGGAATTGGATTATTTAATAACTACAAGGAATAATAAGTTACATTAATTACTGGATTTGGTGATTGTCCGGAGGACGTGTTGATCATTTTGACGGGAGTTGCCGGTGGAACTGCTTGATTTGGATGGTTCTATTTGGTTGCTGACTACAGAGTAGGAGCTGGAAAATATAGAAAATTAATTTGGGATCATCTGTCAGTGGAACTTGCCAGGAAGCTATTAGGTTGACAGTAGCGTGAAAGGGTGCAAGGAACAGGACTATTTCTGCAAGCAGCCAGGGTTTTGACGGTTGGCAGAGCATCGAGGCTTGTCTGTCGAGGATCCTAGCTGTGAACGTCAGGAACAGTGGTGTTTTGAGGTGACTAGCAGTGAAAGTACGAGGAGTTCAGGTTGGTCTTATATAGTCCTATAGAAGCATATTGAATAAAAGACAATTAAAAGAGTGAAATAAATATAATAAAGTACTTACCTTAGTGAATTGAGTCAATTACATGTGAGTAGAAGAATATTTGTCATTTTTGGTTTATTGTTGGATCATTGTTTGAAGTCAAGCTGACAGTCCATAATCAAAAGTCATTATAAAAAATAAAATTTCAAATAACAGACAACTAGATTAACGAACCACCCTTGAAGAGTCTCAATGCAATACATTTATTAAACAGAATAGAATTTGACATTCAAATTAAATCAATCTATTGAAAGAAAATAGTAGAGCTAATAATACGTAATTAAATAAAAGGCGCCCCAAAGTATTAGCCACTACAATATATTTGAATGATCACCTCACCGCTTCTAATAAATTGTTATATAAAAAAGCGCGTCATCAATGCAAGACTTCCAATTTTAAATATTGTTGGGTTAGAGATTGTAAGATATTTTCTCGTAAAACGGATGCTTCTCCTGTGATAACTATTACCAGCGATTAAATAAGCATCACATGTAATTAGTACGTAATAATAACGACAATCTAAAAATGGCCAAGAATCTTCATAGATATCTATTATCAAAATACGAGAGGTTTACGTACTCGCTACTAGTGAACATAACTTTGACATTATATGTATCACAGAAACATGGTTAAATAGTAACAACAATAACAGTGAGTTGTTTGATAGCTTCTACAATATATTCCATAATGACTGTTCAACTGAAGTTAGTGGTAAACGAGATGGGGGTGGTGTTCTTATTGCCGTATCTAGCAATCTAATATCGTGCAGTATTCAGAGTTGGTTCAGTAACAATATTTATGAAGATCTGTGGGCGTCGGTATCACTATCTAGTAATTAACAATTACACGTATGCTGCGTCTAGATACCTCCTCAAGCCGAAGTAAACAATCTTTCTAATCATTTGAACAGGGTGACTGATATCATGAACAGACATCCTGATGACATATTTTTAATCGTTGGAGAATATAATTTGCCCCGAATGTCTCGGTCTTCGGAGGAGAATACAATTTGATTAATATTGAATCGTTTTATTTTCTCAACTTACATCAATATAATAGTATTTTTAACTCAAATAATAGATTATAGACTTCATATTATCGCAACATGAAAATATTTCGGTGAAGCCTTCTATTTCCTCCTTTGTACCTGAAGATTGTTGCGGTATCAATGGTTTTAATGAAACTTAAGGGTGCGGGAGTGCCACTTGTTTTATAATGTCCGGGAAATGCCAACACTTGCCCTGGAAATCTCGAAAACAGGCCAATAGCCATGGCTTAATACGCTCAGGGAGATGGGTGTGGTCCTAGAAACGGTACACCATAAGGCAAGCGTGACGATATGTACCTATAGGGTGTGCAAAATAAATGGGCGCTACGGGATTCAGACTTGAATCCCACGCTTGGCAGAACCCCGAAATCCAAACGGGGTAGAATATATGTGTACAGCCTCACGACTCCCAGCACTGCGGCAGCGAGCTCCCTGATCTACCTGCGACGCTTAAGAACTTCTTCCAGGCTTCATCTTACATAAATCTTTACACAGTGAATAATTTACCCAGGAAATAAGCATGCACAGGCACGTGGGGAAATCATAAGACAACATATAGCAAACCGATCTATTGGTCTAACACATGGATTAATATATATGTACAGGCGCCGACGTCTGTCAGCGTACAAAATAAGAAACAGTAAAAAAGGGCCCAGCTGCGGTTACTAACCCTTAACTTACTGCGAGAATATGGTTTTTAACATACGCGTCCAGAGTGGGTGGCTAACATTTGTCTGAATGCAAGAATATAATTATTTACACACAGTCCAGAGCGGGTGGTTAACATGTATCTGAATGCAAGAATATGATTTTTTACACAGCCCAGAGCGGGTGGCTAACATTTATCTGAATGCAAGAATATGATTATTTACATACATCCCAGAGCGGGTGGCTAACATGTATCTGAATGCAAGAATATGATTATTTACATACATCCCAGAGCGGGTGGCTAAAATCTATCTGAATGCAAGAATATGATTATTTACACACAGCCTAGAGCGGGTGGCTAACATGTATCTGAATGCAAGAATATGATTATTTACATACATCCCAGAGCGGGTGGCTAAAATCTATCTGAATGCAAGAATATGATTATTTACACACAGCCTAGAGCGGGTGGCTAACATGTATCTGAATGCAAGAATATGATTATTTATATACAGCCCAGAGCGGGTGGCTAACATGTATCTGAATGCAAGAATATGATTATTTACATACGCGCCAGAGTGGGTGGCTAACATGTATCTTAATTACTACACAAGCTACCTTGTCCATTGCAGCTTCGCCTGTCCTCGCCGTTAGTGTTGGGAGCTTGCCTCCCTGCGCAGAGAAGCCGCAGCGGCAGCTGTATTCGTGCGTGCAGTGCGATCCAGGATCCGTGACTTACAGGGCTTGATGCAAGACCCTCATGGGAAAAAGAAGACTGTGGAGACCTTTTGTTTGCCCGTCCTGAAGATTGGATCTCAGCTGTTTAGCGGAACAAGTGCCCTCTAGGCATTCGAAATTACAGAACGGCGGTCATCGAAAAAGGAGTCGCATAAACACGCACACCAATTGACACTGCCACTGCCAGAATCGCACCCTTGAAAGTAAAACCACGCTGTATCAGCACACTTACGGCCGAAAGGCTGAGCTGCGCAGAAGAGGCAGCACGCCAGTGGCCGAGCACTATGTGCAGCGAAAGTCGCGGTAAGGCAGAAATGCACAGCCGCGCAAGGTGATATGCTACGGTACGGCAGAAATGCTGAGCCGTCAGCGGAGCTACGTTGCGGCACGGCAGAAATGCTGGGCCGCAATAAGGAGATGCGACGAGCCTCTCTCTCCAGACTTGCTCTGGGGAGAAGCTCATCATAGAGCTACGCACTGGGGCACGTGAGCAAGGGGAGACGCGGGACTTACAGATGATGGCAAGGGGGCACTCCACGCCGAGGTGAGTTTAGGAAGCGGTCAATGAGGTGTGGTGTCCCGGGAGTTCTTCCTGGGCCTGTTATCCGAGGTGATTTTCCTATTCCGAAGCAGACCGCACGGTCGTCAATCCTTAAAGAAACTTTCGGAGGCTACCCAATCCCACAACTGCGATCCGCAAAGCACCGCAACGGTAGGTATGGTTGTCCGAAGGATGAGAAGTGCGGCGGTACGGCAGCAATGCTAGCCGCTGACACAGCGATAAGTGCGGTAGAGGGCTTGCTCTCGAACGGTGACCCGTCAAACGTTCACACGGGTACTACGGGCGATCAGCACCAAGCCCCGCGCATCGAGATACCCGGCACCCCGGTGTCGGGTACCGCGAGTGTGGTTGACCAGTTGGACTCGTAGTGGCAATGGTACCCAATATGCTGGGAAAGGGGCTTCCGCTTCGGCGGGAGCTAACGGGTGTCGACCCCACAAGTTGTCAGAGGTTTGATAGGCCTCGTCCGGACCGGTGCCGGACCTGCGGTATCGGTAGCGTCCCGCCTGAGAGACCGAAAGGTACGGAAGGCGGGGGACGATATGCTTAATTGCTTGGTGCGTCTAGCTTCACAAATGTGTGTATCAGCACACTCACTCGGCAAAACGGCCGTGTCGCCTCACACGCGAAGAAACTCTCGAAAACCTTTTTGCAGTAAGTCAGCAGCTAACTTCCAACACTAACTGCCAGTCTTATAAAGGCTACTAATCTGACGTTAACTTTAATTTGCTGTTAAAATAAACAAAAGCGCATCAAAATTTGTTTACTAATGAATAAAATGTCATAAGCACTAACGTTTTGATGCGCTTTTGTTCATTTTAACAGCGAATTAAAGTTAACGTCAGATTAGTGGCCTTTATAAGACTGGCTGTAACTCCAGCAACTGACTGACTACCAACCGAAAAATCACGCCACAGAACGAGACGCGCGGGGAAAGTCTCTGCAGCGTGCACGGCCCACCTGCAATCAATCACGAGGCGACCACAGGAAACGGCTCGAGCGCACCGGCGGGCGACCCAGCTTGAAGACGGACAGACTGCAGTAGATAAACAATGTGACTACGGGACCAGGAAGTGACGTCATTTTGGCGGGAAATTCAAATTCGCGGGCAGGTCATCTGCTGTAATCTGCACTGTAAAGTATAGTTTGGTGTACGAATTTTTAATTGTCAAAGGCAAGGAGTCCAACTTAAATAATACTTCCAAGGCCAGATGATGGGTATCTTGTCAGGACATTTTTAGATCTTATGTATGAATGAGTTATTTAACTTTTAGTCAAGATTACGACTCCGCTTGTATATAGTTCTTTTGTTATATTTTTACGCTTTATATTTCATAAAATTGTGTGCAGGCAGCTAGCAGTTCATAACTTTAAGCGGCTGTAACGGCCGCTGTAATTTTCTGTAAGGCACTCGTTTTGGTAGCCTCGCTCATAATTATTTTCTGGGCTTATTTAAAATCCTACCGATTTGGCACGCAGCCTTTTTCTAAAAGTTTCGGCGAGCTGGGTTGCCGACGGGGCCGTGTTCGCTTGCACCTGGACTGTTTCGTCGCTTTGCAGAGTGTTTTCTGCATTGAATTAAAAACTCCAGTCTATAAAAGCAAGTGAAAGATTTTTTGAAGTAATTTCGCTCCATCGCAGTCAGTAGATAAACAATGTGACTACGAGACCAGGAAGTGACGTCATTTTGGCGGGAAATTCAAATTCGCGCGCAGGTCCTCTGCGCATGCATCGGGGGGGCCAAAGCCCTGGAGCGGAGTCCTGGTTCGGAACTTTTCTAAACGGGGGCCCCCATGCGCAGGTGGTGGTGTTCGAAAACCGGAAGTGGAGTCTGCACCGGGAGCCGGAGTCTGCTACCGGGGGCTGGAGGCTCAAATAGGTGATTAAATACTAAAAGGGGGTGTATCTCGTAAACGGGTGGAAGAAATGGAAAACGGGTGAAAAAATGACACCCCCGCAGTATATGTCAACCCCCTGTCTGGCAATGAAGCCATCTATAACATATTAAAAATTGGAAGTGTCCTTGTGGCAATTTCGAAAACATTATTATATTGTAAGCTTGAGACAGAAATGAGCATGAAGCGATAGCGCTTACCGCAAGAGTTGATAAGGATTTAGCGAGCGCGCGCGTAACCACAAGGACTGATAAGCGGCAAGCAGTACAGAATATGCCACTTATCGGTTAAATAGTGAAAGTGTTTATAGTAATCTGTAGGAAGCGACATTTACATACAATTACAAAATAAATAATTTAAGAAAAAATGATTGCATTTTATTTATCTGCTGGTACGCATCTCCGGACGTAAGCGAGATACGGGAGCGTCAGATAACTGCAAAGGATGCGCTAAATGATAAACCAAGCACGCTATCGACGGCGGCAACAGCAAATTTGTATCTCGATTTATGATACAATGTGGTTTCAGTTACTAAAAATGGTCAATTTTTCATATTTATTTAACACTCGAGCAAATCAATGCACAGCGAACGCCAATGATACAGATACCTTATTGAATTTATATGTTTAATTGTACAAAAAATAAAGTTTTCACATGAGGTTTTTGGGTTTGTAACAGTATCCTAGACACCGCGCCAACAAAAGATAAAACATGTTCCAACATAGTACATATTATTATTAAGACAAATGAACTGTATTGATATCTAAATAAATAAAAAGAATTTGTACTATTACAATATTTTTATTTACCTCTGTATACACATGATCTAAATACGTACAAAAACAACATAATGAGCGATGCAAATTATACAGGCAGGGGGTAGATGCTGTTTATAACAATCTGTAATATGTGGTGGCGTTCCTGACATAAAAACGAAATGCACTATTTTATGCAAATTGAAAACACAGCTGACCGCAAACGACCAAAAGATAAGAGCTATGAAAGTAATCTGATAGTTGTATTCACATAAATGTCTAATGTTTGAGTACTAAACAATGCAATTAAGACAGTTTATTACCTGTTCATTAGCGAATTAATAAGCTGTATTTCGCCCACACAAATCAAATAAAAAACATATAACATCAATTTTATTTATATATAGCACAAACACAAAAAAATGTGAGGTGCAAACAGAAACCAAATTACATGCATACATAGGTTAATTAAACGTCACACCGCCGGTAATACAATTATTTAAGCATATTAATAACAACACAGATTCAACTCATTTTGATTTCGCTATTATTAGTTTGAGTACTAAACAATGTAATTAAGACAGTTTATTACCTGTTCATTAGCGAATTAAGCAGTGTTTCACCCACACAAATCAAATCAAAAACATATAACACCAATTCTTCTTCGTTTCTATTCGGTCCTCAAAGGATCATAGGGCGTCCGTTGGACGTTTCACTGACATAAAGGTAGCGCAAGGTTGTCAACTATAACACCAATTATATAGCACAAATCGCACAAACTAATCTCCACAAGCAGCTGCGAGGCGTTTTACAACCAATTCAGATATTAGAAATCCGAGGTGTCTGGGGTGTACCTGTAAGCAAGAACAACAATATAAGATAAAATAACATACAAATATTTTAGGGTGTTGCAACAAAAAGACTACGAGAGGCGAGAGGCACAAAAACTGCTGAAAAATATTGTATGAGACCGAAATTACTTAACAGCAGTTTTGTTTGCATCTCAAAAGAACCAAAAACGGAGCAGCCACACCCAATTTTGAAAACTGCGCAACTTACGCAATATTAAACATCCGCTGTTTTTAGTTGTTATCAAAGGCTAATCACACAGGAAGATGAATGCGCATGCAACCTACTACATAAATACAGAATGTTTTTAAAATACATTACCTACAATTATTTTTCCCCGTTGCACCCAGAACAGATTGACCCATGCGAAAAATATTTACCTAGGTTTGATATAAAATATCCATCATCAAGATTCACATTATAAATAATTGTACCAAATGTACCTCTTGCAAACAATCAAAGCACATTTTCATGATACAAAAAGCTTTCGCAAACGTACTCATATAAAAAATAGTTAATATAACCAATGCAATTTTGATTTTTATAAATAGATATCTGCAGAGCATCCCCAGATTCAATGAAATGAGGTAGGTTAATAGGAACCGAAAAATGTGATTATCAACGGTAAATCGTATGAAAACCGTCATATTGAATTATGGGGTTCTCGGGAAACGAACATTCTTGACCATCGTTTATATTGATGCGAAACACAATTTCACACTCCATGATAGCAAACACATAACTAACGAACGTATTTTGTATCAACAAGCGATAAAACCACATCCTTCTGTTGTAGTATGTACAGCCATGGCCACAAAACAATACCTAATGCCATGCAGGCTACGCGCACTTTATTTACGCCCTCTGGCCTAAGTTAACTTAGTGGACGATAACTACAGATGACGCTGGAATCAGCGACAGAGAAACGTCTATCTTTCTCTGCTGCGCATTGGTTTTGGACGTTGGGGGGTGACGCTTCATTTTAAAGTCGAAAATGGCTACCGTTCATGGACAACGCTTGTAGTTTTCCGTTTTCGAACTCGTTTGTTTGTTTCGGTTGTAAGTAGCCAGCGTTTCACAGCCTTGTTTGTGTTCTGTGACATTGTTTGTGTACAATTGCAACCACTGCTTTGTGATTACAACCATGAGACCGTGTTAAATATATAATAATAAAACGGCTACCAGGCAAGTACTAGCATTTAGCATATAACATAATAAGCTGCAAAAGTGGCATATATTGTACGAGTATATTTGAGAAAAAGCCGATCGATTTAACACGTTGACGGAAAGTGGAAAATTTGTGGGTAACCTCAAAAACGCACACATGTAACTTCTAAACGGCTCGATGGATTTTTGTGAAATTTGAGCAGTAGTATTTGACTGCTATGGCAGTAGTGCCCCAGTGGATCAACTGAAATTTATTGCTATTGCAGTTGTGTCTGTCAACGTGTAAAAACACGATCATATGATACACTTTCGGGCAAGTTATGTAGGCTATTTCCTCACGGCTGCCACTTTTGTATGTTAACAATGTTAAATATTTTCTATAAAGCTTAAAACAATTGTTATTTATTATAATTTCATATTAGGTACGCGATACCAACAGAAAAGCGAATACGGAGTATTTGGATTGACCGTATAGGCAAACAGTAACTGGTTGCGGAAGATAATCCCTAATTGGTCAGTCGTTACAAGGTGTGTGATACACATTTTGCTGAGATGTGCAGAGAGAGACCTGTCAAATTAAAAAAAAATTCACTACCTACATTAAATTTACCAGGTTAGCATTTAGTTTAAGTAAAAAGTACAAACTTGCTTATGATATAAATTACTTTTAGAGTACAATGAAGCATCTACGGAGGAGAGCTGTTTTAGTTTCCCGCCGGAAGAACAGAAATATGTTACGCCTCAGAAAGTTAAAGGTAGTTATTGTAAATAATAATGATAGATCAATAGAATTATGATTATTGTTTTGAATTTAGATCTGCTCAAAGGATTTCAACAAATAGAGTCCTTGCCATCAACATCCCTAAGAACTACAGAGTTAAAATTACAAGTTCCCGAACAAGTTTATCAACCACCTTCCAAGAAGATTAAACCTTTTGAAGATTATTCTGGTAATATCCTATTGTCCATTAATTTATTCAGTATGTATATCTAATTTTAACTGTTCTTGTTAGGTGTTCCCAGTACTAGCGGCACATCATATTCTGTTGTTTCATCTCAAATCGAAGCCGTAGGATCGTACGGCTTTGCTTAAACCCAAGAACATGTGGAAACTGGTACGTCAACAACTTTAGAACTGTTAAAGGTTACGTTATTTTTGTTTTCTTTTTTCAGATATAGATTGCCTCAGAGACATTAGGTGTAACTGTTCTACCAAAAACACCATCACCTACAGAGGAGAAAATACCAAAACGTAATTATATTTCATGTTTTTGTATTCGTGCGGTACTTTTTCAATATTTTTAATAGTACAAACATTACGAACAAATTCTTTGCTAGTGATTGAACTAAAATTTGTATAAAAAATGTTTTTTCGACAACCATCAAAATAAAAGAACATTCATGCATCATTATCGATACGCAAAGTTAGCAATGTTTTAACGTGGTAAAAAATAGGACATTTATTTACGTTACCACTGACAACGTCAAAAAACGCTTTTGTGCCAAACACCTTTTGCGCGTTTTGGGACGTTTTTTCACGCTTTTTATTTTACTTAATTTAGACATAAAGCTACACTAACCTTGCAAATTTTTATGTTATTTTGACGGTTGTCGAAAAAATTTTGAATGTGTTACGTTCGCGAAATGTTGTTCTGCGTTCGAATGACTTAATTCAGTTAGTGCATTGTCAAGAAAGTGGAATTCTCACAATACAAAAATAACTATTGTACATTAAACTCTACAGTAGTTTTATGTATTTAAATAATTTGAATTATTTTTCTCTCTTTAACAAACAAAATTATTGATACAATTTCTACTTAATCAAATTTGAAGTATTTTTTATATTGACTTTGCAACTTTTATTTTTCATTTTGTTATTGCTTTAATATTGAGCTCTGAATTTTTTGTAAATAGAATTATTACCACTTCGTAATTTGATGTCATCTTACTATGCTTTGTCGGAGTTTCAGTTAACGTTGCACATTTTATGAAGACTTGCATCTGAAAGTGGTAAACTGCGTTGAGACAAAACAAATGTTAAAAGTGTACTGTAATTATGAAATATTGTTATCAATTCTTAATGTCCCACTTTTTGAGTATATAAAATTCAAGAAAGAAATCACTTGCACAGTCGATTATTTGGGATAAAATTTGATATTCATAATTTTTTCCTATTTACTACTAATTGATTATTTCAGATGCCAAAAAGCGTATTTCGTTGCTGCAGCTGGGTGGTGTAACTCGTCAGCAAGAGCTGACACCAAAAGCCAAAGTGTTCTATAGTCCGGCTCGCAATTTACAGCGAATGGCATCAAGGCGCAAATTGCAGCATGCGGCTTAGCTGAATTATTTGCCTCACTAACGTTCGGCTAAATAAATTTCAGGTTCGCCACATAAAGTATCACTTTTACTCTTAATAACATAATCTACTTTTATCTACGACAGTGTGTAAAATTGCCTTTTAGTTGGCAGTTTTAAGTTTGTAAAACGACTGTTTAATAACATGTTTTCATTAGTTTACGTCGTCAGTAGTTACGTGTTTAAAAAATTTCATTAGGCACGTTATCAGTAGCAACGTGTTTTAAAATTTTTAGAACACTCACAGCCGTATTCTTAGTCGTTCGCCGGCGAGTCGCCGGAGTTTCGTTATGAATAGTATGTTGGCGGCACTGTACGTCTATGTCAAATTCGAGGTTATCAGGTTAGGTTTTCCGTCAGTTTTGACAGTAATTGACACAAAATCTAACCTGCTAACCTCGAATTTGACATAGACGTACAGTGCCGCCAACATACTATTCATAACTAAACTCCGGCGAGCCGCTGGCAAACGACTATGAATACAGCTGTCAAAATTACGACCAGTTGCTGGTAATCCTAATTTACTTTAAATTTTTTTTTAATTTTTACCATGTATTCTAGATTATATCGTAGATCAAATATTGTACGATACACATGCGTAAAGCATCTTTAGTCACTCGCGGGGCTTAGAACGCTCGCTCGCTCACGTTTTAATTCTACCCCACTCATGCCTAAAGCGTAGCTTTACGCACTTGTATCGTAAATTACTATAAGAATCATGTAAAAAATGCTGCAGGCATCGTGAACAGTAAGATTTACTAGCCTCAGACAATATTGCAGACTGAGTGAAGTGGTAAACTGCCTTACTGTTCTTGATACTTAATACAATAGCTGCTCCATTGTGTGAATTAATTAAAACGAAGCTTGTTCATACGGCTGAGATGTTCAGTTGATCGAATGTACAGTTTAAAATAGGGTTTTTTGTGTTTATTAATATAAATACTTTTATAAATGAACAATAATATGTTCAAAATGTAATTAAGTATGTTTTATGAAGTAGCTAATTTTATGCAAATCGTTTTTGTTTGTGAGCTTTTTTGAATTATGTGAAATGTTTGTTAGTATAAATGAATTGTTCATTTAATTGAGTATTCACTCCACCGAGCGACTACTGTTTACTATTTAATATTTAAGTACCTTTCTGAATTTTTTGTTTTTACTGTGTATAATGATACATAATTATACTGTTATAAAAATACCTGTATAAAATGTATATGTTTTTTTTCATAATATTTACCAACTGTAACGGAAATATTTTTGAAATTAAACTTAAATTCTCATACTCGAATGTTTGAATACCTGAAGTTTAACCCTATAAGTACGGTCCTCATTTCTGGCAGAAAACATTTGAGCTAAGTATGCTTTTAACTTTGCCTATGACTCAGGTAAAGTAAGAAGCATTTTTAGCTCAAATATTTGCTGCAAGAGATCAAATCTAGCTACGCCCAAAATAAAACAGTATTTCAAATAGCCCGCTCTGCGTCGGTAAAATAAAATATACAGATTACTGCAGAATTTAATTTACAAAAACGCTCAGTACCTAGCTCTCCCTACAGAGGGCGGTAAAGATTTGGGCCAGAGGTCTATTTAAAGAGAGAGCCATCTTTTCTGTTCTTGTCTTTGATGCCATGGCCCACTAAATTAAATACTATGGCCTGCACATAGGGAACCAAGGTTGGTAAAACTGAAAGCGTGTTTAGGAGGTTGCCTCGTTCCCATTTAAACCCATTGTTTGATTATTTTCTCCCGCAAAAAGTAACTCATGACGTCATACGAACCGCGCGAAATTTAAAATCGTAATGTCAAATAACTGTTGATAAACTTTACAATGCCTGTGACTTGTGCAGTGTCTGGTTGTTTCACTAATTTATCAACGCAGCAAAAAAGGATAGGAAAATACAAAATATGCAAGAAAAAATAAATTTATTAAGAATGAACTGTAAAAAGAAAATTAATGTCGCAAAGAGTTGCAAATGTGCTAGTATCTTTCCAAAAATATTTACGCCTTCTCAATTACGAAAAATTAAAGGTTCTAGAAATATAAAATAGACAACACAGGATATTACTCAAGCTTTTACTTTGAGATATTTGAGCAAGGTGAGTTACATATATCTAAGAGAATCCTTGAATTATCCATTACCAGGTTAATTGATGATCCATTATAACATATCAATAAAATGATAAAATACCATACCTAATTACCTAATAGTTTTTTTTATTAATACAGGAATTTCAACATTGCAACGTTGGGCTTCTAAAATGGACATGCAGCAGGGTTTACTGAAAACTGTTTTCCAGTTCCTAAAAATTGCAGAAATAACTATGTCAGAAATAGACAAGTTAGTAGTTCTTCAATATGATGAGATGAAGGTTGCTGAATCGTACGAATATGTCAAAAATGACCGGGTAATTGAACCTCATTCACAACTGCAAATTGTAAATGCTCAAGGTTTAATTGGAAAATGGAAAACTCCTGTTTTTGCCGACTTTGATCAAAGGATGACTCCAGAAATCCTACATAATGTTATAAATGCGCTGCACCACATAGGTTTTAAAGTTATTGATTGTGTAAGTGATTGCAGATCAACAAATATTTCACTGTGGCTTGATTTAAATGTTACATATGAAAACCCATTTATTACACATCAATTGACTGGTTCAAATATTTACTTCTTTGTGGATGCCCCACATCTTCTCAAGTTAATTAGGAATTGGTATTTAGATTTAGAATTTGTACATAAGAATTGTGTTATTAATAAGGATACATTACATCAGTTAATATCATCAAACAAACAAGAAATCAGTAGCTGCTTTAAACTAACAATAAATAATTTAACTGTCGAAAGCCCTAAAAGACAGAATGTTCGTATGGCAGCAGAATTACTGAGTCATACAACAGCAATAGCGTTAAGACATTACTATCCCGATAATAATGCAGCAATTGAAGTTTCCAATTTTATAGAGCTTGTTAACTCATGGTATGACATCATGAACTCGTATACACCCGATCACGACCTAATTATTAAATCTGCATATGGTAAAAATATTGATGATCAAATGTATAATTTGGATAGCACAGTCATTTTCAAGAGAAAAAGGGTCATTCAAACATTTCAAAAAGGAATCTTGTTATCTATCAATTCGGTAAAACATTTATATAAAGATTTAGATGAACTATATGGTATAGCTTACAGATTAAACCAAGATTTGCTAGAAAATCTATTTGGCCAATTGAGAACACAAGGTGGTTTAAACGATCATCCTACACCCACGCATGCTCTACAACGGCTGCGATTAATTATATTGGGAAAATCTACCAACCTACAAATTAATTCAAATACCAATCGTTGTTCTGATATTTATGTTGTTGGTGAAGTTATAAGAGAGTCTGGCGCTGAGATTCCTGCTGAAGCTTCAAGCTTATCAGATACGTTTGAAAACATGGAAGGCAAGAAACCCCATGACGTCGGTCTAAGCGATTATTTAGAAAAAGACTGTCTCCAATATTTAGCAGTATGGATAGCCAAAAAACTTCAAACGAGTCTCCCTCATCATGGCAATCACACTTATAGTTTACAAGAAAAACAAGTAGATAATTTGGTAGTACCTCCATGGGTAGTACATTTGTCCTATGGTGGATTAATTCAACCTTCTAATGAGTTTTTTGCCCTGATTAAAAATTTGGATGAGGAATTTAAAAATTATATGTCTTCCGGTTTAAGTAACCCAAAGAAAATTACAAAAAAACTTATTAATAAACTCAAAATTAAATATTATGATGTCGATATTATACTGAAAATGTTTGTTAAACAGCGGATATTTATTAGAATGAAGTTTTTAAATTATAAATATAGTGAGCAGAAAAATTCTAAATTCAAGAAATATCACGCAGGAAATAAAATGAAAAAGATTATAACTTAATATTGTGCTTTCATTTTACTTTAAATACTTTAATTTTTGGGTTATCTACACCACAAAATCGGTGGTCTCTTTCTTTGTATGTATCTTTATTTGCTATCTCCTTCGAAGATACTGGACCGATTAAATTGTATGATAGTTTAAAATTTTGCTAATTAGATCAAAGGCCGGTTTTAATTTCAAAAAAAGTACGAAAAATTAAAGTAAAATGAAATTAATTAAATCGTATAATTTTAAATCACAAATACTCAATGTTCATCTATCAACATTTTTGTATATATAATTGGTAAGGTTGTATGTGTTTTTTATTGTAACGTGTAACACCCTTTCCCACCGAAGCGTAGCTTGGGTGATTCACTAGCTTAATGTAAAATTACACGTTGCTATCAGTTATAAAAATGACGAATGTTTGTTCATTACTTAAATAACTTCATTTATTAATTTATTAAGGTAACTTAAAACGAATTCTTCGTCGTTGACTTGTATTATTATTGGAGTAATGTCTTCTACGTCAAAACCCACTTCCCTGTTCGCCCACTTCTGTATAATGCCCTCTGCCTGTGCAACACAATTTGACCATGTTTCAGCTGTTACATAACGCTTTTTGCCACATATTTATGGTTTTTTCTACACCGTACCCATCTTCACCTATATGCTTATTATAATAAGTTTTAAATACAATGGTAGGGAGGAAGTCGGACCACAGTATGTCCATACTGTTCAGCAAGGTGGTCTGCGACATACGTTTTTTGAGGTTTGTCTGAAAAAAAATAATTAGTACTTTAGCACACAAAATTCACTTAATATACTTACTGTACAACCAACTGCAATAATTCCATTTTTAATACATTCCCCTCAATATTCACTGACCGACTTGCTAACCAATCAATAATATGTATCTTGTTTTTTCAAACTAGCATTGGGCGTTTTATCGTGCTATGATAACTTGCGTTATCCATTAACAATAATTGATGGCTCCTCAAACAGTGCCATTTTCGAAAATCCAGGTTTCGTGTAAGTATACAAATCGTGACGGTCTTTTCCTGCTGCAGATTTTTAATGTACTTCCTTAAAGACACCACTCTGCGAAAAGCAATGTGATCCACCTCCATAAGCCCTCTGCGTGGATCATCCTTTTTCCAGCGGAATCCTACATCTTTCAGGACCTTTTCTAACGAAGATATTCCTCCCTTGTAAATATCTCTTTCCTTTAAAATTCGCAATACAGATGTCCGAGTAATATCTTGTTCTAACAAAAAAATATCCTTGTAATGTTCAGCAATAGCGAGTAAATGATTCACTTACTGTTTTGGTACATTTCATAAACCACATTTCTTATGGCTACTTCATCGAAATCGTCAATGTCCACTACGGGCTGAGTTCTCTGCTTTTTCTGCTTCGCGCTTTTGATATGTTCATTTGATTTTACCGTCTGTGAAACCGAACTAACGGTTGGTATACATACTTGCAAGGCATTTGCAACTCCCTATAATAAATAAAACACTATAATGTAATAATACAATAATTATACATTTATTCCACAATGTAACTAACCTCTTGTACAACAGCTAAAGCAATCAAGGGCCCTCCATTGTCGCGTTGTTGCTCGAAAAAGCTTATTAGGAAGGCTATAACCTGTTGTCACTGCTTACATCAAGCTTTCGGCATTATTTCCTCTGCATAACACACGTAAACGCAATCTCAATAAGTTAGGTTAGAAATAATATGTAGTCTCTAATGACGTCACGAGTTACTTTCTCCCCCACCCCGCGAATTTAATTTTTTCGAATCTTGAGGCAACCTCCTAAACACGCTTTCAGTTTTACCAACCTTGTAGGGAACACCACCTAGAGACATCTAGTAATTTATACTGAAACGTATTTTATGTATGGCGGCAAATTTAAATATTTGACATATGGAATACAATAGCATATGTTGTTTCTATAGAAATGCTTATTTTTCCAATGTCGAAAATTGAAATATGAATAGATTAAGTCACCTTTGAAAATGTATTGACAACTTAAATGTTATTCTAACAATCAAAATAGTTATAGCACTTATTAATACTCTGCTTGTTAAAAGTATTGAATATAATTTTATTTATTTTATTTTAACCTGTTTTACAGTATAAATACCCAATTACAAAACAGTTTTATCTCAACCAGGCTTTGAACACCTGCAATATCAAGCACCAGACAATTCTTTGCACATTGGGAGAATTTCTATAGTAGCCCCGGTATAATAATATCGTCGTTTTTTGCCATATAAGAAGCATGGTATTGTTTTTTGAAGCCTTCCCAACAAACTCCTTGCGGGTTTCTGCTGATAAAGGTTAAACAAGCTGTGCAGTTAACCATTGGCACCCATAAGGTTATCACTAACGTAACAGTTCAGGTCTTCTCGTTATCGCCGAAAAACTTTTTAACTTTCACTCCACACTCAGTCCAGCTCTGTGTACATCCTCAGTTGTGAAAATATTCTACTAAATTTTAAAATAGTTAGTGCCAACTGCCCAGTGAATTGTGTGTTCGGCAGCAATGGGTTGAATTTTTACAAGAATTTTGTGGTATTAATAAACTGTAAAAAAACTACATGTTGCATGTTAACTACATTTTTATTGCACATATCTCTAAAATTACAGACTATACAGCCTTATGTAAAAATCATTTCGAACCACAGCAGCTTGTTAACAGTGGTAATTTCTGCAACTTTTAACTGATTGTGGTTTTGTTGTGTTACGACAATTTTTCATCTAATGTCGCACTTTTTAAAATGTTAAGTGCGGGATCAATTAGAAATTGCATTGAGCATCCTTTTCTTTCGCCACTACCACTATTTTTGTTATTCGATTATTGTCGTGCTTTAAAATTGGCAGAAATTTGTTTTTAGAATGTGATATGTATTCCTCGAATGGAAAATTACTTCAACGTATTTGAGATTATTATATAATTTACAGAAGGGATTACCAGTTAAATCTGTTCGATATTTAACAAGAATGCATTTATATCCCACAAATTTTGAAAAGATGAATGTTCTGCCAGCTATCCCAATATTTGCTCCTACAGTGACTAGTTCATTTAAATTTTTGAAAGAATCCGGTGACAATAATTTTCTTAACGTTAATACTACAGTAACATACATGGGGAATATTTATAATTTTTTCCAAATACACGTTTTAAACAAAAGTCAATACATTCGTTCCTTGGATAGCAGCATTGCACCTTACGTTCATGTAGTACGGGATTACCAGGATTGACAAAGGAAACCGCACACGCTCTAGAATTCCCTTAAGAAAGTACTACTTATTTATGCATTGAATTTCTTCTTGAGCAAGCTGGCTTCTATTATGTATTAACACGAGTATTCAGTTCTGATGCAGTTTAAGCAACTTTCTCTCAATGAAGCTACAGATGCCCGAACAGCAGAATTTGCACTAAGGCAAATTTTGCGCTGTGGAATAGTTAAATCATCTGCCAGTTCAAATAGCGCAGAACATTTTATTTTTATTAATAGTATTGCCCAACTGCCATCTCTCCAAACAGCATCCACCAATAGCGAAGAATTGTGATTACCAGTAAAACTACGGTTGAAAATCCAAAGTTTAGAAATCAATGATATGCCTGAAACCAACATTTATTCAGCATCCATAGCATTTGTATATTAAAAATACAACAAAAGCTTACCTGTGATAATTGCATCTCTCCATTATTGTCAACTACTGTGCCAGGACCAGTGTTGAATTCAGACTGATTACTCCGGGGGGGAAAATGAAACGTCTGGGGGGTATTTTTACCTATTCCACCGCAATCCGCCCATTATTTTATAGATTTAAAGAAACATGAATATGAAGTGGTAATGTTTCCGGGGGGGAATTTTGTTATGCCCGGGGGGGAATTTCACCCCCGGTTACCCCCCTGGATTCAACACTGGCCAGGACCCTTGCTACGTTTAATTTATCTGCAAGACCGTGGATTAAAACTTCCACAAATAAACTTACTTTATGTATTGATTTATTAGAAATTGTGTTAAATTTCAACAAAAACAATAAACTGAGATTTCATGGTGCAACTAACCTTTTAAAGTTAAACGTCAGATTTTGACATTTGAGCTAAAACACACTAAATGGTTTTAAATTCCCACAATAGGTGGCTACAGGAGGTGTTCCCTACTACAGTGACTATATACAAGACAGTGTGGCCATACGATTGTTGGCCGCCATTAACAGGCAAATTTGAGAGTAGAGATATACAGTGCCTTTCGAAATAATCGAACGTTTTTGAGTGGTCATTATTTTGGTGCTAGTTATTTTAACTAGTTGATGTTAGCTACACGTGCAGTTTTATTTTTGGACATTGACATTTCTCATTGGCGTTCGTTCGTAGTGCTTTAAGGTGTTACATGAAGTTTACAACCGGTTTCAGTTATGCTAGTTTACAATACAGCTAAATGCCGTCTTCCTGTTTCCTGCCTCCAAACGTCCCTGTTCCTGTGCTTGGTCTTCTTCCAGGTTCCTCCATGGCTCTCCGAATACCCTCATTCCACAGTTTGCGTGGTCTACCTCTTTTTTTCTTAACCGGCGGCTACCATTTAAAGATCTTCATAAGCCACGTCGTCTCCTCCATTCTCCAATTCTGTCCACAACTGATTCTGGTGCCTCCATTCTGCGTCTTATTTCCTCGTTCGTCACTCTATCTCGTCTTGATACCTTTGCGCTTTTTCGTCCATTTGAACTGTGTTTAGTCTTCGTTTCATTTCCGCTGTTACAGTCCATACCTCACTGCCATAATATAGCACCGACTCTACCATTACTTTACCTATTCTTTTTTTGTTTTTGTTAGAGATAGTACTTATTGTCCCATCAAATTGATTTTAAGTACTTTGTACTATTCGAGTTCTGATCTCTTCTGTTCCCAAACCTTTTTCATCGATTGTATTGTAGCACTGAGGTATTTAAACCTTTCTACTTGTCTTACTGCGACATCTTCATTTATTAAGACTTCATATTGTGCTTTCGAGTTGACTACTAAATAGGTAGGTACTCCGTTTCCTCTAACCTTATGCTAAGGCCCCATTTATCGTAGCACCGATGTAATCTCTTTATCATATATTCCAAGTCGAACGCATCTTGTGCTATTACAACAATAGCATAATTATAAATTGTCACATTTAAATACTGTGCAGAATATTAGTTTTTCAGGGCAATAGATGATAAAATTTGACCCGCTTGCGACGCTAATGAATTATTTGACACTGATAATTTACAATTGTCAGATTTGAAAGGTTTTATTTTCTTCCATAACCAAATGAACAGCTTCTACCAACCTCTTTGAGAACAACTTAAAAGTAACTAAATATTTTGCCTGTTAATGGCGGATATTCGCGTCGACCAATAGCGGCGAAGACATCCCTATGGCCACACTGTTTTGTATATAGCCACTGTATTCCCTACCTATGTGCAGGCCATAGTAATTTAGTTGGCCGTGGTACAGCATAATAATAAATAAAACAAAAGAAACCCATTTTAGAAGTATTAAACGGGAAAATCACCTATCTCACATCAATACAGATTTAAAACGTGAATGTGTTAAGAAAATCGTATATGATTTATGTTGATGTATATCTGTAATTAAGCAGCAGCAGCAGCAGCAGCAGGATCTGATTTTAATAGAACAGTTTAACTAGTTGTTGATACCAATTGCAATTTATTATACAAAATAATTGTAATAAATGTATGAAAAAGTAAAAGTAAAATTCGTTGTGTAAGAAAAGTTTTTTATTTCAAGCTCGCAACAAATCGCAAGCCAATAAGAGCTAAGAGCGGTACATGATGTGCCATATACCGGTAATACAGTGGAATTAATGAATGTAATCAAACATTACGAGCCATCTGTAGCCATACTCTGAAACATATGTTATATTGCAAAAAACACTGTTATTATTTTTCGCATGGGTCAATCAGATAAGCAAATATTTATAGAATTGAGAATATAATTCGTTGATATTTGGGGAAACTGCAGAATCCGAGGCTAATTCCCCTACTATTGTTAATATTAATTATTATTAACCATGTTTCTCTAGTAACCATAACCAAAATTATAAGGGAAGCAAGTAAAAGGAAGGGAATTGGTCCCGGATTCTGCAGTTTAGCCGAATTTTGCGCCAATCATCATCTTTTAAAATTAGGACATTGGCTAATAACACCATTCATATTGACAATATCTTCTTCTTCTTCTTGTTTTTCCTCTCCTTTTACTGGAGGTTGGCGATCATTACAGCTATCTGCACCTTAGATATGGCTGCTCCGAATAATAGTAATAATAATTGACAATATAGCGACTCGCAATTTTCGATTTGGTATAAGCTAACTTGATTTTGTTTCTCGTGTCAAATGAACTAATTTAGAAATGTCAGTTGATTTTTCTAGGTTAGGTCGTGCGTTTTAAGCAAAAATGTGTTTGGAACAAATATTGATCATTAGCATTGATACATAATAAAATATATGCTGTTCCTAAATATAATTTATTTTCAGCATTGGGATTGTACCTAACTTATAATATTCATAAAAAAATCGTCGATAGTAGGCATGCTACTTATTATATTACCCCTTATAATATAAATTATTTGAACTAAGGTTACAAGATGTAATATAATAAAATAATAATAAAAGGTAGTCAAAACGTCAGCATTAATAAGATTAGCATATTCTTTTCCATTCTCAGTACTATATGTTATCACTGAGCTGCTGTCATGAAATGAAATTGATACTGCAGAAGAATACGGAGATGGAACTGGGGTATGTAGAGTACCACGTACATTATCTTCATTTAAAATTTCATCATAAATAATTAAAATGCATTGTTTAAACCGCCTCTTTTGAGTATTGCTTAGTTTTTTAAATCGGGTAAAAAACTTTTGAATGATTCTTTCTTTTTCATGTTTGTGTTATACGTAGTGCTCAGGGCACCCAAACATTGTACAGCTGCTTTTTCCCAACTTTCAGTATTTTGAATTTTATTTATAATTTTGCCTGCAGCACAGCTGAGTAGTCTTACATACCACACGACACTTGTAAAGGTTAGGCTCCAGTCTGCTTGGTCACTACTCGGATGGGTGAGCGGGAGTAGTGTTCTAGCCATAGACAGGCTCCACTACGTCAAGTACCTCCGCCGAATTTAAAAATGCACATACCCTCACCGGCTCAGTGCGCCCGACACTGTGTAAACGGTATAAGGGGTTACAGATTATGTATGTATATATTTATAATTCTTAATGAATGTATGGTATTACGGCCGTGGTGGTCGGTTTCGTTTTCTCCTCCTCTACCGGTGTTGTATTTCTGTCCATCTCTTTTAGTGTTCGGTTTAGAAATCTTTTTGGGTAGCCATTAGCTTGTAGCATTTCTGTAACTATCTCAATTTCCCGTTTAAGGTCTTCTTCCTCCGAGCATATGGTCTTGGCTCGGCTATATACACCGAAAAGACGGTGCTAAAGAAAGGACTAAACTACGCGGTAACGCCAAGGTATATTCCGAAATTCGACCTCATAACCTCTGTTGAGGAAACAACCTAAAACACGCCTAAAACCAGAAGAAGCAGAAGAGTATCGATGCAGAGCAAGCCATCAAGGAGAATTAAACCTAATCTCACTAGAGCGGAGATTAGACCAATCAGAGTGCTCAAATACAAAACTACCATCAAGATACTACCTGCAGACCAAGGCAATGCAACAGTGATAATGGATTCAGACACGTACTCAGAGAAAATCCAAGATCTGATTAACGTGGGGGAATACAAGAAACTTCCCACGGACCAACACCGAAGATCGAAAGGAAAACATACCAGACGCTGTATAAAGACAAAGTGGAGTTCTCAGACTTTCAGAGAATGAAACTTACTCCGCATTACAGCAAACCGTCTCACGTATACGATCTACCCAAGATTTATAAGACGGGAATACCTCTAAGATCGATAGTTAGCTCCATAAATTCACCATGCCATCCTCTACCAAAAATCCTGTTAACGATAATATCCCCACTAGCGGGCAAAACAATATCCGAAGTGAAAAATACTGAAACTTTGTAGACAAGATCAAGCAAACTCACATAGCTCAGAATGACATCATGGTGCCGGCAGATGACGCACTAGCAATCATCAGAAACAGACTGGAATTAGATGACACACTTGCCGAATGCACAGATCTACAAGTAGATACAATAATGGAGCTGTTAACGATCTGCATTAAGACCACATACTTCCAAGCAGACGAGTAGTTCTACCAACAAGAGTTCGGAGTGGCCATGGGATCTCTACTATCTCCAGTAGTCAGTAACATCTACATGAAAGATATTGAACAACGAGCTATATCTCAATATGAGAACAAGCCTAGTCTATGGCTGCGATACGTAAATGATACGTTGGTAACATGGCCCCATGGAAGAAAGACGCTGGACGGCTTTCTGGAACATCTCAGTAGTCAAGCCCGATCAGTTAAGTTTACGATGGAAATAGAATCGGAAGACAAACTCCCATTCCTAAACCTACCAGTCCAGAAGAATGGTGACACAGTAAAAAAAAGGTATATCGAAAATCAACCCATACGGGGAGATACCTACACTACGATTTTAACCACCACAACAGCGTGAAACGTGGCGTCGCGAGATGCCTATATAACCGAGCTAAGACCATATGCTCCGCGGAAGAAGCCGTTAAACGGGAAATTGAGATAATTACAGAAATGCTGCAAGCTAATGGCTTCCCAAAAAGAACTCTAAACCGAAAACTAGAAGATATGGACAGAAATACAACACCGGCAGAGGACGAGAAAATGGAACCGACAACCCCGGTCGGTATACATCCGAGGAGTTTCCGACAAACTGAGAAGAATCGGAAACAGATTCAACATAAGAACTGCCTTCAAGTCGCACAACAACTCTGAGAGGCATGATGACGCATACCAAGCCTCAGAACGAAGATCAGAGTTCAAAGAATTGTATCTATAGCGTACCGTGCAAGTGTGGAAAACAGTACATAGGGGAAACACAACGACCCCCACGAGTAAGATTATAGGAACACCGCAAAGATATTAGAAAGAGCAACACTATCAAATCCAAGATCGCAAAACACGTCTGAAACAAAGACCACCACATACAATGAAATAACGCATCAATTGCAGCTAAAGAGGAAAACAGGTTTGGTAGGAAGTTGAAAGAAGCTACATACATAGCGCTGGTATTAGAACCAATTAGCCAGGCTGGCCCAGAAATAAAGCCCATTTGGATGCCACTATTGCGCAGAGAATTACAAAAATAATCTACTACGCATATAGCGGTAATGTGACGTTAGCGCCGGCCGAAATTCGTATTTCAACACATTACAATGCGTGCTAATTTGGACGTCGCTAAAACTCGCCACAATCAAGTAAATGCATCTACAAAGCGCGCGAAAGAAGAGAAATCAAATTAAGCCTCGCGGTGCGCGAGTACACGATTGGCCGAGTTCTACGCATTCCTGCCCAAATTCCTCCTGGTGCAGGAAGGTATAAAACTAGGTAATCGCGGCGGTTAGGGATACTTGATTTCTGAGATCAGTATCTCCTAGAAATAACCCGAATTCCCGTCAAAGCCCAAAGTGGTACGTCGATTAGGTGCCTGTGGTCGCCGTTAATACCTCTTTGAACCCGATCTCCGTCGAACCTTAACGTGGTACGTCAAGTAGGCGCCTGGGGGCTTTGAATCTTCACCTCCTTGAAACCGATCCCCAAAAATCGCCCTCAAAATTAACTAAGAGCGACCCACCAGGTTCCCCAACATAAAATTAAGAGCTTCACCTTTGGGGTGCTATTTGGAAACCTCCAGAAACCGCCTGCAGTGCCCTTGTATCAAAATACAAGCTCCCAGAAGCAACTTTGATCCGTACCCTAAAACTTAGGTTATTGCTGTAATTTCAAGAAAAGTAACTAAATTCACTGTTATTATTGCACTTGTTAACACCTTCCGGGTACTGCAATTTATCACGAGCAAAGCTTGCTCTTGCTCTACATAAAGTTTAAAGAAATGACCCCCGAATAAACAAGAAATTCCAACCCCTTTATCAATCGCCATTTTGAAAAACAAAACTGACAGTGTTATTCTTGTGTTTCTAGCTTCGATCGCAACGAGGGCGGCACGCTCCACGCCGTTCGCTTCGTCCCGATCAGTTCTCCGAGGAGAAGCGAACGAAAGGGTCAAAGTGGGTTGTCTAAATAGTCAGGCGCCCGCTAGCCCATTGAGAGAGCTACATCATCGTTTATTTATTATAAATTACACGCAATCTTGTATTTTTATTTATTGGTTATCTTGTAAATAGTTAAACAAAATAAATTTTTTATTTTATGTGTACTTGATCTTTATACTTGAGTATATACACCGAACCGTGGCATTTCTGGTGTTACGCTCAGTTTGTAGTTTTGCATGCAATATTTGAAATGACTAATTGGATTTTATTTTTAAGCATTTATTGAGTAGGTTCTCCCCTGGATTGTTAGGCAACCCTATTAACATTTTATTAATCCCGTTTCCCCTGAGTAGCTAGGCACCCTATTTGCACCTTTGATAAAGTTTTCAGCAAATTACAGCTATGTTGTTATAAATTTAGACTACTCTGCATTCTTGTAGATTTTCTTCCTTTTTTCAAATTTTGGAACTCTTGATGTCCAGAGATTGTAGACTGATTTTAGCAAAATTTCGAGTAAGGTGGTCGTCCCCTTGAATCTTTGCTTCGTTAGAGCTCTGGTTATAGATCGCTTTATTTTGGGAGGATTTGTTAGGCTTTCTAACCCTCTTGAACGTTATGGAAGCTTGTGTGATGTTACCTGCATTCGCTGCGCCTTTGGCGAATTTGATTTGGGCCCCCCCACTCGTCGTTTGTACTGCACTGCAGGGTGCTCTCCACCTGTCAAGGTTAGTTTTCTCTGACTTTCTCCCTTAGCTCCGTTGTGTACCTATAAATTTGTATTTAGGGTTTATTTCTACTTGGGATTTTTTCCATCTGGGAACCCTTTTTTCTATCTGCAAACGATACCTGCAAGGGATTCGAACGTCCATCCCCTGGCACGTACGTTAGGCACGTGTGAGAACCATACCAGGAGCTGGTAGTCGGCGATGTCCCTCTGGCTTCGCTGTCCCCTTGGATCGATGGACTCCTGCAGCCATCCGAGAGCTAACCCCGGCTTGACTGCCGCCTCCATTCGCCCAGTTTCTCGCACCATGTTTCTACGAGGTTTATGTAATAGTTTAACCATGAATAGGTGTACATAGTCTCCAGGACATTTTGACTTGTATGTTCTCTTTGTTTGATGGTACGTTTCAATTACTGCGTCCCCGTAGAATTCGTTTGGGGCCATAGTTGCATATTGGTTTATTAAATTGCATGGCATACTCCCCTGTCTGCCCCCGCAACCCCGGTTATTGTGTTGCGAGCCGTGTTTATCTAGAATTCATTGAAACTTGAACTGCTAAATTACGCATTAAGATTTTGTACTCACCTGTAATTGTTATTATTCTAGTAACAAGTGTGAGGCTTGCGTTATCACTTCAGCACATAGCTATGCTCTCCTGCAAAACGTTTGTGTATTAGCTATTTAACCAAGCGCCCGCTTGGAATTAATTTTATAGCTCCGGGTTTTAAGAGCGAAGCAAGTGAATTACTTGGAATGTCAACGAACATACAATGAATTTCCTGTAGGACAATTTCACTATATGTAAGGCCTTCCAAAATAGAAATGTATCGCCACTTCAAAATTTTGAGCGACGTAACAGAGTCACAATAAGCTAGTCTACGGGGCTTAAGGCTAGCTCTACCCTTGCGCAGCTCTGACCCCGAGTTTCGCCGCCTCACGGAGCACGTTTTAATATTCCGGGTGATTTTGTTTTTGGGATTTCCCGATTCTTTGGTCATAATACAATTTTTTTGGAACTGCATCTCACGGAACCTCTTTTACTTTTAATAAAAGTTTCACTGTTGTTTGCAAGATTAGTTATTTAAAATTTTAAGTGGGTAGTACAGTTACATCTAATATTTGATACGCAGCACCATATATTGTTTTTTAATACGCAAAACTGTGATGTATTTGTGATATTTGTTGGAGTGTTTATATTTTTATTTTGGTGTGTATTTGTGTGAGTTTTTATGTTGCGATGTGGTAAGCACTATAGAACCAGAAAATTAATAAATCTATTTACTTCTTCTTCTTCTTCTTCTTCTGGTGGGGCTTATTTTAAGCTGCACTGAGACCTGTTGGTCCATTGTGCTCCCACCTAATTTGTTATGGATCTCGTTCGAAGAGGCCGGTTTCCAACGCGACGGAAAGAATCCTACCCATAGGAACGTCCCTTATCGCCTGGGGTTCCACCAGGCCGGCTCCAAAATGTTTATGTCTCAGTGTTAGAAGGGCTACACATTGACATAAAACATGGATCGAGGTTTCTTCCTCCAACTGTCACCTCCTGTAGATGGCATCGTTTATGATTCCAATTCTGAATAAGTGCTTCTGTAGGTGACCATGTCCTGTTAGTAAACCAGTCAAGATCCTAATGTTTTTCCTGCTCATTGACAGGAGAGTAAAGGTGTTGGCAGGCAACATTTCCCCGATGAGGAGTTTTGCCTGACGTAGCCTTGGTACCGAAGCCCAGTGGGCACTGGATTGGTTACTTAGCCAGTGCTCAACTTGTCTCTTTACAGTGGCACGGGTAATCCCTAGGGCCTGCTCAGGGCCGATGAGTGGCTCTTGAGAACCCCTTCTGGGTAGAGCATCAGCTTCTTCGTTACCCTCTATTTCACTATGGCCTGGTACCCATAGTAGTTTCACCCAGTTTTTTTAACCGAGTCTATTCAGCGTCTGGCAACATTCCAGAACCAACCTGGAGTTGATTCTGGACGAACTCAATGCTCTTAGTGCTGCTTGACTGTCTGTGCAGATGTAGATATGCAGATTAGAATAACCTCTTTGAAGGTTCTCCTGAGAACAGGTTAGGATGGCAAAAACCTCCGCCTGGAATACAGTGGCATATGTACCTAGGGCAACGGTAAGTTTGCCTCTCGGCCTACAGCCGTAGATGCCAGCACCAGATCCCCCGCCATCCTGGAGCCGTCTATATACTAGACAAGTCCCTTTGGAGTGAGGAGACGCTGTTGCTGACACCAATCGTTCCTATCAGGAAGGAGTACCTGAAATGCTTTGTGGAACATGTAAAGCGGAGCCATGAAATCACTCCTTGTGAGAAGTTCTGGGACCTTCTCAAAGTGTTGGATGATCCCTGAGTGTCCCACTTGTTCCCCTTTCATGCCTACATTTGACCCTGGCTTAGTCTGTAGGCTGACTTCCTAGCCTCCGGCTCAATCACCAGGTGCCAGAAGCACCTCCAGAGCTGCCGTAAGAGCAGTGCGCATTGCTCCTGTTATGCCTAAACAGGCCAATCTCTGTAGTCTGTTGAGGCTGTTTCTGGTTGTTGCCTTACTGATTGCCGGCCACCAAATAAGAGCGGCATATGTTATTATAGGTCTTGTAACCACCGTGTATAGCCATTTGGTGACACAGAGCTTGAGACCCCAGCTGCTTCCAAAGGTCCTCCAGTTCAGCTTTGAATCCAGGATAACTCCAAGATATCTGACCGATTCGGAGGGCTGGAGAGCTTTACCGAAGAGTGTGGGCTGTCTAAGACCCTCAATTCTCCTTCTTTTGGTGAAGATGACAAGTTCTGCTTTGGTAGGATTAATCCTGAGTCCTTGCCTTATGCACCAGTTTTGTATAGTAGTGAGGGCTTCTTGCATGATCTCATTTACTGTGCCAGCAAACTTTCCAATTGTTAATATTGCAAGGTCATCAGCGTAGCCTAGCACAAAGATGCCTTTTGCAGAGAGCTCCCTTAGTAGCCCGTCCACGACCAGACACCATAACGTTGGATACAAGACACCCTGACAGTCCCTTGTGACCGTCGCTCTAATGGAGAGCTCGTCTGCTGAAACGATTACCTGTCGGCTCGACAGAATCGATCCCGTGCCTTTCGGCCGCTACACAGATAGAGTCAAAGGAGGTGTTATCAAACGCCCCTTCTATGTCTAGAAATGCACTGAGCGACAGCTGTTTGTGTTGCAGGGTTTTCTCTATCTTGGAGACGATCGCATGGAGTGCCGTCTCAACCGACTTGCCTTGTTGGTAGGCGTGTTGAGATGGGTGCAGCGGAAAAGCCACCAATGCTTCATCCTTAATATACCTTTCAATCAGTCTTTCCTGCAATTTTAACAGGAAAGAAGTCAAGCTAACTGACAGAGAGGAAGGAGTTTTGACGAAGAAGCAGAGGAAGAGTTGGAAGAAGAAGAATAAGAAGAGTAAGTCGAAATCCAGGAGATAGTAGGCGAGCAGGTCGAGGAGCAAACAGAAACGACAAATCCAGCACCCACCGGTTCCAACATAGCGCAAGTCTGCAACAGCATTCGCAAATGAAGGCTCAAATTTGTTGGCACCACCGACCCTATTTCCTTCCTGGAAAGGACTGAAGAATTGTCAACCTGCTATCAATTCCAAGAACAGCAAGTACTCACAGCTTTGGTAGGGAAAGTTCAAACAAAATGAGCAAAGTTGAAAAAGCTTTGTCAAAGCTTTCAAAACCCAATACTTGCCCCCACGATTGCAGTTCTGGATGGCAAAAGAAATTCGCCACATAAGTCAGGGTAAAAAAGAATCCGTGGCAGACTTCACTACGTCCATCGAGACCTTGCTGCGCCGATATGGGATCACCAATGAACGCCAGCAAGAGAGCATCTATGAGAATTTTGGCACAGAATTTAAGTTATACATCCGTTGGAAAGACTTCCATAGCCTGGCGGAGCTCATACATACGGCTGAGGAGTACGAGGCCCTCGTTTCAGCCCCCTCCGACAGCGAACCAAACTTACATGGCCGAAACAGCGTATAAACCAGGGAAAACAGAGACTACATCTCCCTCAAGTTTCCAAATTCCACCCGTCTTATCACTGCAGGACCCCGAGACGGTAATAAAAAATCACCAGGTCCCCGAATACAGCAATCCCACAGTTCGGCCAGCATATACATGCGCCGAAAACTGTTGGAAATGTGGCTAGCGCGGCCATACTCGTTTCCAATGCCAAAGGCCTACAAAACTCTTCGGTTCGTGGTGCGGTAAGGAATGCACCTTCACCAGGGATTACACCTGCAGGAGGTCGGGAAACGCACCCGGCCGTCGGGAACTGTGAGGCGTCTACGACAAAAGAAGGCCAGGGCCTCCAAAAGCCTGCAACAACCCGAATGGTCGCAGTGGCTCCAGCAAATCCAGAATTTCTACAAAGAAACCCAGATCCAGGCAGCTCTCGATGCCCGGCTGTTCCTCCAAATAGTTATCCGCGGAAAGGCGTTCAACGCCCTGGACGACACAGGGACTGCCCAATCCTATATAGGGGAAAAACGCCAGCTGTTCCTGAAACAACAAGGCACCGTGAATTGCCAACCAACCCAGATATATATATATATATATAACAAAGTCCTTTTCACAGCTCGGTGGTTACTACACAAGGCGAAGAATTTGACTGGGAAAGGGGTTATAGTCAACACCAATCTCAGTACTTGGGCAACGATTACAAGAGCTATTAATGGTTTGTTGAAATAAAACCACTTGATGCTAAGGTCGACAGTTTCGAAATATATTTATTCCATTCTCAAGACCTAACAACTTGCGTGCCTTTTCGGTTTTGTGCCGCAAGTTGTTAGGTCTTGAGAATGGAATAAATATATTTCGAAACTGTCGACCTTAGCATCAAGTGGTTTTATTTCAACAAACCATTAATAGCTCTTGTAATCGTTGCCCAAGTACTGAGATTGGTGTTGACTATAACCCCTTTCCCAGTCAAATTCTTCGCCTTGTATATATATATATATATATATATATAGAGGTATTATCAACCCCGTTGTCCAGGTGATAACTCTAGGTGAATCAGATGTAGCGTTACACCCACCAGGACCTAGAGGAGCTAGCCGGCATCCAACCTTTATTCCAGACACAATGCAGCCAGCTAACCAGGTTCCTCGAGGAAGTTACAAAAGTTCCAAGGCACTAAATGTCCCACTACGTTAGTAGAGTATCATATAACCCTGAAGGAAGGCACTGGGCCTATTAAACAAAGGTACTACCCTCGTAACCCCGCCATGCAAGCCATAATCGATGCAGAAGTGGACAAGATGTTGGCAGAGGGAGTGATAGAACCCTCCAAGAGTTCATTCAGTCCCCCGTCCTGGTGAAGAAGCTAACAGGCCAGTACCGATTTTGCATCGATTTCCGAAAGGAAAATGAGGCAACGCAGACAGATGCCTATCCCATCCCCATTTATTGACGCAATCCTGAATAAACTCCGAGGTTCCCAGTACATAAGCACCTTAGATTTAATGCATGTTTATTGGCAGATCCCTTTAGCAGCAGCAAGTCGAACCATTTCAGCCTTTACAGTAGATACCTGGACGGGGCTTATATCAATTTAAGGTCATGCCGTTCGGGCTGCATTCAGATGCGGCTACGTTCCAGAGGTTCCTAGACAGTATTATAGGCCCAGAGCTGGAACCAAACTCCTTCTGCTACTTGGACGACATCATAATCGTCAGCAGCTTGTTCAACGAACATTTGTAGCACCTCCAAGAAGTATTCCGACGGTTACGTACAGCCGGATGTCAGGTACAAAGAGAAAAGTGTAATTTTTGCCAGCCAGAACTTAAATATCTAGAACATGTAGTAAATAAGGAGGAAATTCATATTGACCCAGAGAAGGTAGAGGCCATCACTCAGATGGAGGTGCCCAAGAATCAGAAGACAATCCGTAGGTTCCTGGGAATGGCCTCCTGGTACCGAAAATTTATACCAGGATTCACTCAACTGGCGTCCCCCTTAAATGAGCTGCTGAAGAAAGGTGCCCAGCTCAAATGGACCCAGGGCAACAGGAAGCCCTGGAGCAACTGAAGACAGCCTTAACTTCAGCACCGATCCTAACATGTTCCGATTTCTCTGTGATCTTTGTACTCCAAACGGACACAAGTACCACCGGTCTGGGAGATGTTCTCACGCAGATACTGGAGGGCCAGGAGGTCATTGCGTATGCCGGCCGCTGATTAACAGCCGCTGAAACCCGTTATTCGTCAACAGAACTAGAGTACCTGGCTGTACCAGGATAGCATTTTAAGGTAATAACTGACCACAGGAGCCTAAAATGGTTGCAAAATTTACCAAATCCCTCCGCAAAGCTTGCAAGATGACTTCGAGATCGAATACCGGAGGGGGGTGCTGAACCACGTAGCTGACGCCTTATCCCGAGCACCAGGAGGCCTTCTCCCGTGGCAGTCCACCAACCAGAAGTCAACTGTCCCTGGGTTCTGAAGATGACCAACCTGGTGACGAAGACTGCCGCTAGAATACAAGAACATTATTATTGGCCCAAAATGCAGCAAGTAATCAACAAGTAGTACGTACGTTCTTGTCCTACTTGCCAGGAATACAAACATAGCCAACGTCAGACAGCCGGGAAGATATTCTGATCCAAAGTGCAGAGCCCTTGGGAGGTAATAAGCACAGACCTCATCGGGCCTCTCACCAGGTCCGCACGCCTGGTCTTTCAGGATCGCTTCACCAAGTGGGTCGAGGTTCACCTGCTATGCACCGCTACCGCTAAAACGGTGATCCAGGTCCTAAGGGAAAGAATAATTTATCAGTTTGGAACTCCAAAAGTAATTGTTTCAGACAATAGACCTCAATACACCAGTAAGCTCTTCAGAGCTTTAACCACGGAGTACGGCATCAAACACCGGCTCACGCCACCGTACACACCCCAGACCAATCCCGTGGAGCGAGTTAACAAGGTAATAGGAACAATAATCGCCCAATTAAAACGCGAAAAACAAAAACAATGGAAAGCATGGTTGCCCGAGGTCATGTTTGCGATAAACGTCCAAACTCGAATCAACAGGGTTCACGCGGGTCAGGCTTAACTTAGGACGGAAAATGTTGCCGCCAAAACCTGTGCGCGAGGATGCAGCCCCCGACTTTGGACCCAATGATGAAGCTCCAGCCCCAGGCCTTTACCATGAACAACTCCAAAAATTACAGGATGTAATAAAAGTGGTAAGGAATAATCTCGCCACAGCCTTCACCAAACAAAGCCACCATTACAACCTTCGAAGGCGGGAGTACCGCCCTCAGGTGGGGCACCAGGTATATAAACACGATAGGGTGCTCTCCGACGCCGCTCAAGGTATGACCGCCAAGCTAGCCGCAAAGTATGTTGAGCCCTACTTTATCCGAAAAATTATTTTTCCCGTCATCGTGGAGCTGAGCGACCCCCAAAATGGCAGGACAATCGGCAGAGTCCACGTAAAGGACATCAAGCCCGCTTATCAAAATAACCCCTACTCGACCCGCTCCTACCTAGAGGTGGTGAGATGACACACACTGCAGGTATATAAGTGGCGACCTGCAGTTCAGGAACCAATTAATCCAGTCGCCTTCCATGAAGATGCCACCTGTAAGAAATCGAAGTGACGTTCGCCCCTGGCCTTTGAAGCTAAGCCGTAGGCCAAAGCGAAAGACGTTGATTCGGGCCTGGATGCCCTCTACGCCGCCCCTGTTTCGCCGCCAATCACCCCTTGGAGTCCCCTGCCGAAATGGAGCCCGGTCCCGGCGACGCTGTCTCCCTTGCTGGCTGCACCAAAGAAGAAAAGCAGCCCCCTGCCCAAATGGAGCCCGGTCCCGGAGATGCCATCGCCCTTGCCGGATACCACCATCGCCTCTCAGCCGAGCCCTGACCAGCACCTGGTGCAGTAGATGGCAGCAATGCGTGTTGCTCGCCTAGAAGAACTTTTTGGGAAGTCGCCCGATCCACCTACCCCTACCACACCCAAGACGCCACCGACACCAGCGCATATAGCCGAGGTCAGCCCATGGTGGAAGCACCCAGACATTCCACCAGAACTTCAGCCTGAGATCCGATCTGAAATCCCCATGAATGAAGCGGTATTGCCTTTGGCCGAGGATGGCATCCTGACCCACGTCCTTCCCCGTCACAGACTCCTCGAGCCAGAGCACCAAGTCTCCCGACGTCGCTATCCACCGGAGAGTGTATCAGAATACCCAAGTCCCACGCGCAGCAGTTCGGGCTAAAATAAACAGCTCCAGGAATTCTTTTGGAAACCCAAAATTTACACCGGCCACCCATCATCAACAACTGGGCCCCGTAAGTTGATACCGAAACATCTACGCCTGTCCTGAAGACGCCCCAGGTGTTGGCCGAGCCGAAGGGGGTAGCTACATGAGGAAAACGTCCATCCACCATTTGTTCCCTCCATAGGAAGGGGCATGTGTGACGTTAGCGCCGGCCGAAATTCGTATTTCTACACATTATAATGGGTGCTAATTTGGACGTCCCTAAAAATTGCTACAATCAGGTAAAAGCATCTCTAAAGCGCGCGGAAGAAGATAAATCAAATTAAGCCTCGCGGGGCGAGTCCCACGCATCCCTGTCCAAATTCTAGCCTAGATAAGAAAGTACCAAAAAAGTATAAAACCAGGTAACCGAGGCGGTTAGGAACAGTTGATTTCTGAGACCAGTATTTCCTAGAAATAACCCGAATTCCCGTTGGAGACCAAAGTGGTCTCCGTCAATACTCTCTTTGAACCCGATCTCCGTCGAAGCCCAACGTGGTAGGTCGAGTAGGCGCCTGGGGGTTTCGAATCTTCATCTCCTTGAACCCGATCCCCAAAAATTTCCCGCAAAATTCACTAAGTACAATAGTAATTTGTACAACTAGTTGATAACGAGGGCGAAGCCCGAGTTAATCGAGCAAATTAATGAAAAAAAGGACTTTCAAAACGTGTTGTACACGTAGTTTTTTTGCATAGTGATCTCTTGGTCGAAATTTAGTGGAAAAAGACTTCGGAATTGACAAATGTCAAATTGACATTTCAATAAAATAGTTAAAAATCGTGCTTTTTTCACGATTTTTGCGTTAAAAAAGTGGAATTTTCAATACAATTATTCGTTAAAAAAAAGACGACTTTCACGATCACTATGCAAATAGTAATTTACGTTACAAGTATAGAAAGTGGAGCTTTTCAGTACGAGTGAGATGTTTCCGGAAGAGGCCGTTATGCCGAGTCCGGAGTTTCGAGACGAGTACGGAAAAGCCACTTTCATACGAGTTTCATATAATATTTTTTCGTACACTAGCATTGAAAGAGCTGCTTCGCCGTACAATTTATTAATTAGAAAGTTACACTTTGCGGTATTCGTACGGCAAAGTAGTACTTTGCGCGTACAGCAAAGTGCTACTTTGCCGTACAAATACCGCAAAGTGTAACTTTCTAATTAATAAATTTTACGGCAAATTCAGATGAGAGGATAAATTTATTATTCCGTTTTGTATGCTAATGTACGAAAAATTTATTACATATTATTAATGATTAGGAGCAGACAGCCAATGCTGATGATACTCCATAAAAGAAATAGGATTCAATACAGTATAAGAGAAAAATTAACGCATAAAACAATAATTATTTTTTACTAGTCGGGAAGAGTCCTTTAATAACATAAAACGAAATTAATCTGCTATTCCTTCAGCACCCTGTAATATATTTTTAATATTAAGTATTTACCATTTAAAAAACCCTACTGCATTTTAGTCTTTATTCGTATTTTTCAAGTGATTGTTTTCGAGAAAAAATACTGCTTTAGATATAATACCTACCTGATTTCTGAACAGTTAAACTCATTGCCTTGAATACAACAGAATGACAATAAAAGTCAATGATAAGAAATCTCCAAAATTAAATTTGAAATTATTTAAGAAATTGCTTTTACATTTCTAGCTACTTTTCCACAGCTAAAATATATAATAAAATTAAATCACTCTTTTATCCCCGAACTTATTTTACATACATTGCAACATAAACAGTATATTTTATGTTAACTGAGACCTCAAGAAAACACTTCTACAAATAATAGGACCTGGAACAATTCTAATGTTTACAATTTAATTGCAAGTACAATTTTTACGCTATTTAGGCAGTAGTTTGACTTCAAAAAATAAAAATACTTCTTTTGCAATCTTAATCATTTACATATGGGATGTAACCCAGCCAACCTGGATCCAAGATTGGGCCCAGGCTCTGGCTGTCACAACCCAGGATAAATCGGGGAGTGATGGAGGAGTAACACCTCCTAAAAACAACCAGGTTCAGCTGGCCCACCTGATAGCACCCTGTAAGGGCCCCTGCCAGGGTACGGCCCAGTTGTTCCGAGGTAATGGAGCCCTCGTTGTTGGGTTAATCACCCATACGAGGTATATAGATTCAGAGAACAAACAATAGCCTCGGACAAGGAAGGATACATAGAAAGCGACCAAAGCGAGAACAACGGACAAGATTAGGGATATGGAACATTAGGGGGTTAAACGGAAAGGAGGTGTTATTGGTGGAGGAAATGATTAGATACAAGGTAAAAAGTTTAGGAATATCAGAAATAAAGGAAAAAGGAACCAAAGAAGTAATATTAGATAAACGATATAAACTAGTATACTCAGGTGTACCAATAGGAACAAGAGCAAAAGAGGGGGTAGGATTTCTTATAAGCAATAAACTAACAAGTCAAATGACAGGCTGGGAAGGTGTAAACTCACGAATAATTACATTAGATATGGGGCTGAAAGAGGAAATAATGTTTATAATACAAATATATGCACCAACGCAGGACGCAGAAAAGAAAATGTTCTACACAAGCCTGCAACAAACATGAAACAGGGCTAAAGAAAGATCCAGATATGTAATTGTTATGGGGGATTGGAACGGCAGAGTAGGCAATGACCTTAGAAGAGGAAACGGAGTGTTTGGTAAATTCTGTAGCGACATGATCATAAATGACAGTGGGAACAAAATGATAGATTTCTGTATTGCAAACGAATTGTTATTGGAAATAGCTGGTTCAATCACAAAAAGATACATAAGATCACCTTTACAGCAGACAATCGAAATGTCAAAAGCACAATGGATTACTTTACCTACACGCCAGAAACCAAGTATGCTGTTAGACATAAAAGCCATACTGGGCGCAGAAATAAACTTCGACCTCAAATTGGTCATAATAGATATAAGATTCTATATGAGAATACCGAAACCACTAGAAAATATAGATAGAAAAATTAAGAACCGAACAGAAAAGGCTGCAGTACCAACATAAAATCAACAAAATGTTAAAACCACATCAAAGACTGGAAGAACAAGGAAAGCAGTGAACGATAGAAGAAAGATGGGCAAAACTCAAAACTACAATAATAAAAGCAGCCACAGAGAAATGCAGGAAAAAGATAATTAACCCAAGACAAAAAAAGCAAAATGGTGAAACAAGGAGATAAAACAGAAGGTTAAAGAGAAGATGGCATGGAAGAAGTATTTACAAACGAAAAGAGAAGAAAATAGACAGAGTTACATAACTATAAGATACGAATCAAAGAACTAGTTAAAGAAGCAAAGAACAAAGCATGGGAAGACTTTGGGAAAGAAGTAGAAGAAAAATTCAAAGACAACGGACAAGGATACATTTTTTTTATGTTGAATGCATCTATGTATTAGTTTCAAGAAATTTCAATAAATAACATTATGTTTTTTTGTTAATACGGATTAAAGTTTCATTTGCGTAATAAATGCAATCTTATGACAAAAAACACCGACATAATTAATACACATTAAAATCAAAATAACTGTTCAGCTTTATGTTTAACTTTAAATATCTCGAAAAATAATGATGTTATCGTGACGAAGGAAGAGTATGTTATTTACATAGAAAGTATTGGAGAATCGAAAAATTGTGTTAAAATGGCAATTCCGCCAGTGGCGTAGAATTTGGGAAGGGTCAACCACCCACTTGCCCCTGTGGTACGCCTCTGGTAGTAGCCAGAAACGTTTATTTAACATAATTTAGCATGGTTTACAGTGTCTAAACTTCCTGCCAAATATGATACGGATACGTCAAATAGTTTTAAAGTAATGGGGAAAAATCATTTTTAAATTTTTAAATAAAACACCCTATATCTCAGTAACAAGCCACATTTTATCTAAGTGATTTGGGTTAAATATTAATATTTTAAGCCCAGAATTCTACAGTTAAAATATTTCCAATTATTAATGAAACACCCTGTATATAAAAATTAATCGTCGTGTGTTAGTAACGCAAAAACTCGAGAACGACTTGGTCGATTCGGATGATTGTTTTTTGTTTTGTTCGTCTTACTCCCGAGGTGGTTTAGCAAAAAAGAAAATTCGGAAAAATCCAAAGGGAAAGCCGGAAAATTGGAAAATATCGAATGTGTGTTTTTCTATACACTGTACAACTTTCTATTTGCAGTCATACTTTTATAATTCTGTGCTTAATGGTTTGAAGGGTTTTTCCCATCATGTCATAATCCAAAACAACGTTTGCCGGGTCAGCTAGTCTATATATAATAATAATAATAATAATAATAATAATAATAATAATAATAATAAATGGCATTTATTGGAACAAATACATAATTACCCACATATAGTATAAATAAAAGAAAATATATCAGCAGTACAATACGAGTAATGAACAACCAACAGCATCACAGAGTTGCGTATTCGCTCCAACGGGGCGAAGTTCAGATAACAATCCGAAGATAGGAATCTGCTCTTCCACTTAACCCTTTATATATGTTATATTAGTATTCATAATAATACGAGAGCCAGCAGTATTTATTAATTGATATACTGATTTTAAATAAGTTGTCAATATGTGTGTAGATTTGAGAGTAATAGTTTAAGAGTAATAGTTTAAACGAGCAAAAAATTATATTAAGAACAGAATTGCCTAAAATTGATTATATTGATAACGCGATTTGAATTATACTATTTGATGTTATACAGTTTGATGTTGTTTTTCGAACAAAATGTTAAAAAAAAATTTTTTTAATTTATTTGGTGAACAATGCTTTAAATAACCTGGTAAGGCGTTGTAAACCCTGGCTATATTATAAGAAAATGATCTTTCAAATAAGGCAGTTCTATGAAACGGCGGTGTTATTAAAAATTTATTCCGTACATTAAGATTATGGACATCAAATCTAAAGTTTATTTTATTGTAAAGATAAGAAGGAATTTTATTAAATACGATTTTATGATATAAATTAGCAGCATGAAGCACCCTTCTATTTGTCATATTTAACCACCCTATTTCAGTTAATTTGTGTGAGATATGTTCATGCTTTCTAATACCAAAAATTAAACGCAGGCAGGAGTTTTGCATACGCTGAATTCTCTTAATATCACTGCTATCCAAACCAGGTCCATATACAGAATCGCAAAAGTTGAATTGTGACAGCACAAGTGATTCACACAGCACAGCTTTTATTTTTTTATTCAAGGAAAATCGGTTCTGAAAGATAATTTTTAAATTTAAATATGATTTTTGTAATTTGCTAGAAATATGCTCCTTAAATCTTAATTTATTATCGATGATAAGTCCTAGATTTTTACAAGAATCTTTAATTTCCAATGACATATCCCTTATTTTAATAGATATGTTATTAACATTAGCATCTCTAGTTTTTGCCCTACCAAATATACAGTGAGCGCCAAAAAGCATTGGTCAGTTTTAATACCTAATAAAAACCCATACACTTCATCTATGGAATCAATGATAATTTCTTCATAAATAGGAAACTTGGGAGTTTTGTTTCATTGTTTGACATCCTCCGAAAGTGACAGTTTGGTGTGCTGTTTCACCGTCAAAGATTGTCGGGGCTCATTTTTTCGAGGAAATTGGTGAAACGGTAACGGTTACATCTCAAAGACATTACATGCTTTAAAGATCTTTTTATCGCAAATAGAGGAGGAGATAGTAAACGAATATTGGTTTCAACAAGACGGTGCTACAAATTACACCGCAAGAATTAATACGAATCTCCTACGACAATCGTTTCCAAATAAACTGATTTCTTGCTATGGTGACCTTCATTAGCCCTCGAGATCGCAGGACATAACCACTCCTGATTTTTTCTTTGGGATTACTTGAAGAGCAGAGTATTTACAAGAAAGATAAGAAATCTGGAAAAGCTTAAAATGTTTATTCGGGAAAATATTGAAGTTATACTGCAGGATATGCGGCAACGTGTGATGAGAGATTTCGGCCACCGTTTAAAAGAGTGCATTCAACAAGAGGGGAGTCATTTAACCGACAGCATTTTTCATAAGTGAATCTCCCATTCTTAGTCTTTAAGAAATAGTTCTGATTAACTGTGTAATTTAAGCAAATAAATTGTTATTACAAATTGAAACTGACCAATGCTTTTTGGCGCTCACTGTATAAAAATCAATAGCCGTGTGTTGGTAACACAAAAACTCGAGAACGACTTGACCGATTTGGATGATTTTTTTTGTTTTGTTCGTCTTACTCCCTAGATGGTTTACCAAAAAAGAAAATTCGGAAAATCCGAAAGGAAAGCCGGAAAATTGGAAAATATGGAAAGTGTGTCTTTCTATTTGCGGTCATTAATAATAATAGCAATCTTTATTTTAGAAGAGTAGAATATATAATACTATCAAGATGCCGGTTCTTCGTACGGACTACAAATGTTTTTTCTTCTAAATCTTAAATTAATTCTAGAATGCTCCCCTCCTCCCTCACTCAATACTCTAAATTAACAAACGCTGCAAAATAATATTGTAGGTAAAAAGGAAAAAATATTCTTCCGAAAAAAGTTTTCCATAAGCCTTTTATGCTTCACGTATCCCGTAGAAATGTGTATGTAATTGTCGTTTTTCTTGTATAGATTGATAAAACTATAGGTTTAGTACCTATACGAATAATAATAAATGTACTTATTAAATGTTGTATTCATAAATTGTAGCAACATACCAGTTTCCAGTTATATTTATATTATTCTGACTTGTGTAAATACTATGTATACCTAACACCAATAAATTAACATAACATAACATAACATAACATCACTTGAAGGTGGAATTTCGGAAATTCTTCTATTTTATTCTACACTGAACACACGAAAAAAAATCAATAACTTTAACCTCTTTTTAACTTCTTTTTACTTTTACACCTTTTTTACTCTTTTCACAATGAAATTTAGCATAAAAACTTTAAACCACTTTTTAAAGATTTAATAAACACACATATGCCCAAAAACCATGGTCATCAGGAACTACAGGAAATACGAAAGGTTCTATAATTCACCCCTGAATCCAAATTCGCACCTTTAAGAGTTGATCTATGCACAATCCTGAATTTCGCTTTTAGGAACTTGTATAAGTAACATTTCTAAGTAAAAACCAAATCGATATATTCTAGGACCTTAAAAGATATTGAAAAATTCGTGAAAAGACATATTACCTCTTTTCTTCTCTTTAGGGGCGGAACTTTGAAAACGCCTTTCCTAACACTTCGCTACTTAACTAAAGGACTCTTCTTGTCAAATATTAAGTTCCTGGTACCAAGGATTACTACATATCCGTATTGTTGAGTTGGTGCTTTATCTTTATACATATAGATTATAGCGGAATACCCGTTTCATCCCCTTGTAGGTGGAATTTCTAAAAACCTTTTCTACCACATTTTAGTTTAAAATGCACCCATAAGAAAAAAAAACAATAATTTTAACCCCTACCCCTTTTCTGTTTTGCCTCTTTTTTACACCTTTAGGGGTAATATATAAAACACCCTTAAACGCCTTTGAAAAGATTTTAAAAATACATCTATATATGCAAAAAAAAGAATGTTCTACGTCAATAAATAATCCAGATTTGCACCTTTATGGGTTGATTCGGGCAAAATCCTGAAATACGTTTCTAGGTATTTGCATTCACAATCTTCGAAGTAAACACCAAGTCGCTATGTGATCGGGTCTTAGAGATATTGAGGAACTCGTGAAAACACATTATACCCCTTTTCACCCCCGTACGGGGGTTGAATTTCAAAAATCCCTTTTAACCCATTTTATTGTGAAATGGAACTCACAGCGAAAAAAATTAAGAATTTTAACCCCTCTACCCCTTTTCAGTTTTTCCTCCTTTTACCCCTTTAGGGTTAACATTTTCAAGTTCCCTTACACCTCTTTCAAAATATTTAAAAAATGCATTTATATGCCAAAAAATAATGTTCTATCTCAATAAACATAGGAGATACGTAGGATTCTTTAATTGACCTCCAATCCAGATTTGCACCTTTAGGGGTTGATTAGGGCCAAATCTTAAAATACGTTTCTAGGTATTTGCATTGATAATCTTTGCAAGCAAACATCAAATCGATATCTTATCGGGTGTAAGAGATATTGAGGAACTCGTAAAAACACATTTTACCGCTTTTCACCCCCGTAGGGGTTGAATTTCAAAAAAATTCTTTTAATTCATTTTATTGTGAAATGGAACTCACAGCGAAAAAAATTAATAATTTTAACCCCCCTTCCCTTCTTCAGTTTTTCTTCTTTTACCCCTTTAGGGTTAAAATTTTCAAATTCCCTTACACCCGTTTCTAAATATTGTAAAAATACATCTATATGTCAAAAAATAATGTTCTAACTCAATAAACATAGGAGTTACGTAGTGTTCTTTAATTGACCCGCAATCAAGATTTGCACCTTTAGGGGTTGATTAGGGCAAAATCCTAAAATACGTTTCTAGGTATTGGCATTAATAATCTTTGCAAGCAAACATCAAATCGATATCTTATCGGGTGTAAGAGATATTGAGGAATTTGTGAGAACACATTTTACCCCTTTGCACCCCCTTAGGAGTCGAATTTCAAAAAATCCCTTCTTAGCACTACCTTACGTAACAAATTGAACCTTCCACCCAAATTTCAAGTTTCTAGTACCGGTGATTTCGGCTCTGCGTTGATTAGTCAGGGTTGTGACTTTCCTTTATATATATAATAGATTATACATAAATATATAATAAATGCACACCACCAGAATGAAATAGTAGTCAATGATGAAAATTACAAATGGTAACAGTTTAGAATGTGGTTAACTTCATGTAAAAGTCAACATGGCTATTTTATTTCATATTCAAGAAAATCTTTAAGTGTGTATAATATGCTTAATGATTTGAAGGGTTTTCCCCATCATGTCATAATCCGCATCAGGTACCGAAGGCGGAAGAGATAAGACACTAATAGCAATTTATGAGCAGGGGGTAATTTCAAATGCCTTACATAGGTCGTCGCAGTCAGTCAGACATTCAAATTTGGTTTGTGTGCAAGTGATTGTGAAAACAATTCCGTTTCGTTTTATAGTGTCCGTTACGATGCCATAGGCACGACGAGCTAACATAGGTCGTTGCAGTCAGTCAGCTGCGCAGGTATATACTTGCGAACCGCAATGAGGTTTTTTGGGACGTTGATTGCGAAAATGGCATTTATTTTTAAGTCCAAGACGATGGACATGACATAAAATTAAAACTGTAACAGTGATGAAACGGGGTTTCAGAGACAAATTATTTTTGGGCAGAACAACGTTTGCCGGGCCAGCTAGTTTATCATAGTTATGGACCAAATACTGAAGAAAAGTAAAGAGAGAGCACTGAAGACAACATTTGGACACTGGAGAATGGAAGAAGTAAGCCTCCAAAGTCTTGTGTATGCCGATGACATTGTGCTGATGGCGGACACCTTTAGGAAATGCAAGCCGCAGTCAACAAATGGAAGAGCAATATAAAAAGAACAGCAATGGAAATAAACGCAAAGAAAACCAAAATAATGAAAATTAGTAAACAAATAGTTAACAATGAAGAAGACATAAACATCAGATGTGGACAGAATAGATTAGAGGTAGTAAACTTCTACGAATACTTGGGCGTCATGATAAGCAATGACGGGACAGTGGAACAAGAAATAAGAAACAGAACATCAAAAGCAACAAAAATATACCATCAGATCAATACAACTTTAATAAATAAAAAAGAACTGGGAAGAGAAGCAATGCTGCACTTATACAAATCAGTATACGTAGCAATGCTGATATATGGAGCGAAAACCTGGCCAATGCAAGACACACACAATAGTAAAACAACGGCTGCAGAAATGAGACATTTAAAATGAATTGTAGGCAGGACTAGAAGAGATAGAGTTAGAAATATAACCATAATGGAAGAACTAGCAGTAGAGCCAATAGTGGAAACTATTCAAAAAAGACAGCTGCAATGGTACGGACATGTTGTCCGTAAATAAGAAAAGAGACTCCCGAAGAGGATGATGCAAGCAAAAGGAGAAGGGAAGAGAGAAAAGGGAAGACCCAGAACAAAGTAGATTGACGTCAAAAATATGGTACAGCAGAGAGGAATAAATATCGAAGAAGTAAAGAGGATGGTGCTCAACAGAAAGGGATCGAGAACCGGACATTTTAGGGTATAAGGAAATAGGCAACAAAGAAGAGATACAGGATGTTTTATAACAAGTGGGAAGTGCTGAGGGACTGTATACAGAAAGTAAAAAAAAAACTTTATATAAACATATAACCTAAAACGCATAGTTAATGTTTTAATTATGTATTTAAATTTTACATTAAAGCCTTAGAACAATAGAAAATGAAAAGTTCTGTAACACAAAGTGGGCTATAATTTGGTAACTCAGTATTTTAGGTGTATATAAACTTTTTTTTTCACGTTCCTGCACTTTCCACTTGTCATGAAACACTCTGTACACATATGTATTTTGTTTCACCATTTTTAAAGCCTTCTCTTTACAGTTGGATTATATCAAATGTTTAATTACACGATATTATTTTTATTTGAATTTTTTTTATATATTTTAATTGACATAGTAAAGGACATTTTCCCCTATACATATACTAGGGCCAAGAAATCAACTAATGCATTGGTTCTAAAGTCTTTTAGTTTTCATTATTTTATTTAACGATTAATTATACACTACTTACATTTTCAAACTTAAAGTGTATTTTAATTTAAACTTATGTAGGTAACATTTCTGCGTTTACATTTTTTTGTGTATCTGCAGGTTTTTGATCTGCGGTTTCTACTACAGCAGTTTCACTACTTTCACTAACTGTTAATCTTTTATATGTTCCTGGTGCTGGTTCTCGAGGTGGTAACCAATCTGGAATTATTTTACCATGAATACGCCATATTCCATATTCATTTGCCAAATGTTTTTCAAACACAACATATTCAAGAACGTCTTTAGCAATAATTTCACTTCCATGCATTAATCTTCCGAATCGATCATAAACAGCTAAAACCTATAAACAAAATTTGTAAATTAACAAATTATTCTATGATTAAATCAAGTTTACCTGTTGTGTGTGGAACCTAACAGTTAGTTGACCGAATACATTTTCTTTAGTAATAACATCTGTACATCTAGCATGTACAATACGTGGAAGTTCTACGGCTTTCAGGAATTTCCAATGAATTGTTTTATTTTTTATATTATGAGTAATCTCAGGATATGCACGTTCTGTCACATACTGTTGTATTTCATCCACATTTCTTGTAGTTAAACAGTCGTGGGCCTTAATGTAAATTTGTTCAGCTTGTTGGCAAAACTTGGGTGAATCAAATTCTTCCTCAAATGAACGAACTTTACGAATTGCCATCATACTTTTAGTTTTCTTTTCAAGAAATTCCAGTTTTTGTTTTGCACCTTGAGCTGTAATCGATGACACTTTACCATCACCTTCTGGTGGAACATATGGCTCAAAAACTCCACCAGTACAACTAATAAAAAACTGTCTTTCGCTCCATGGCCTTGGTGGTAAAAGACCACGTTCTTTTAATTTTGAACGAATTTCTTCCTCACTAAGTTCTTCAGGGTCTTCCCTAAAATTGGGTAGTTTTACCTTGATTATTTTATGTTTCCTGAGTAATTTAAATTTGGGATCCCAGTGCTTTATCCTGCGATGCCGAACAAATTGTAAGTTTGTACTTATTGTAACTGGAGCCAAAAATCCGCATGGCACTTCCTAAACACACATCACATCATATTTACAGTTTACAATTTAGAAACCAAACTTACTTGGAGTAATCGTAATCCCAATTTACTTGCAGTTGCAATTGCCATATTATCTTATTTTTGATTTATAAATGATTAAATTCATATACCAGCTAATTTTCACAAAATTGTTATAGTGAAGTTGGCTTAACCTCAAAATCCATTAGAATTTATTGTGGTTATGGTACCACACCCGGGACCCGGGTAAAATTAATGATAAAATACTTCACAATAATTAATATTGTTAAAAATACGTATTTTTTTTCTTTTTCTTTTCTTCCATGTACACCATTTTTGCCTAGAAAAATTCATGCTACAAAATTGATTAGATACCTATTATCTACCTAGGATAATTTTTCTGTTATTACAAACTCTCGTTGAACCATTGTTCGATATAACATTATTCGCAAGATCTGACATGACGAGAACTTAAACAGGTTTTTTTTACTTCCTTTTACAATAAAGGATGTATTGGATTCACCCCAAAAATTCGAAATTGTGTTTTCAACACATGTACTCGTTTTAGAATCCCCTGAACAAAAAAAAATCTTTTATTCGCAATCACATTGTAATGTGTCAATTTCATGACATGACAACAGCTGGGAACTAGATGATTACTTGAAACTAGCCAGGAAATTATTACATACCCCGAAAAATATTACATACCTGAAGAGTGGGGTGTTTCCATGGTAACAAAACATTGAGTGGGTTGTTTTCATGGTAACAAAAATATTAGCTACATCAAGATATCTATTATTCAGAATTCAATTGTAGTTATTTTTAAAATTAGATGATTGCAAATAAAATAGTATACATACCACGGTGGAAAGTTTCATCCCTGTCTCGAGATAAAGTTAACCTCGACGCTACGCGTCTCGGCAAACTACCTAATCTCTCGACAGTAATGAAACACTTCCCACCTCGGTATGTAATATACTATTGTTCATTGGCCTGTCCTTCAATTTGTGGGTCTGTGTCTGTCTGTGTGTGAACCTAATATCTCAAAAACGAAAAGAGGTACGACGTTGAAACTTCATATGTAAATTTTGTGTACTATCTAGATGCGACAGCAAGCTTTTGAAGAAAATTGCATAACCGGTATGGTGTTTAGGTACTCTTGTGTGATTTTTCAGTTTTTTTAGATTTTTTCGAAAACCGCTCTAACGATTTTCTTCAAACATTACATTTTACATAGAATTTAATGCAAATAAAATCGAATTTACGACAATCAAATCGAATCAAATGTGATCGAATGTAACAAAAATCGAATCAACTTATTAACATTAAATTCAGTTCAATCGCACAGAATCGAATTTAGCGAAATGGAATCAAAATATACATTTTTTGCAATAAGCGAGAAAAGAATTAATTTGATTCGGTTATGTAAAAAATTGCAGTCTATTAACCATTTAATAGAATCGTACCTATCAAATTAAATTTTATAAAATTGAATTATACACCTGTATATAATATTAATTTGGATAAACCTATTGACTTCTATTTTTAAGCCAGTGATCGAATTAGAAAACGATGCTAGATAAAAATGGTTAAATAATCATTGATTTACGATTCAATTCGTATGTCGATTCGATTAGTTCACAACTAGAATCGATTCGCAATTTCAATCGATTTGTTCTTCAAATCGAGAAAGATCAATTCTGTTTCCGAATCGATTTTAATTTGGCAAAAACCGAATTATGCAAGTCTAAAGGCTTGCAGCGATTTTATTTTTAATAGTATATTACACAACAAGTTTAGAAAAGTAAAGTTTTACTAGACGAATGTAGCTTGATCGAGTAGGAGCGAGCGAAGCGAAGGTGTTCGGTAAAGAATGGGCCAAACTTCAGATATAGTTAATTTGGACAAAAATAAGCTTATTTAACCCAACTTACCTTGTATCTTTCAGAGGGCGCTACAAGAGACCATTAGGACACTGTTAAACCGCTGCAACTTTTTTGTTCCACGGTGTATGTCATTTTCGACTGGAAAAATGTTTTTCCTTATCTCTTCTGCTTAAAAAAGGTATACCTTATTGAACTCGCTAGAAGCAACGGTTTCCCATTAAAAACGCATCTAAAACTGATCATGCATGTAAATTATCCTAAAGTAAAGTCAGATTTTTGAGTAAATAATGGGCCATTATCTGAAGTTTGGCCCATTCTTTACCGAACACCCTGTATAAGTCTAGTAAAACTACTTTTCTTACGTAGTGTGTATACTATTTTTTCGCAATTTGTATTAGTATTTATAAACAAACATTTATATAAAAGCATTATACCACATGTCAATTAAAAAAGGCGGCTGTGGAAATTCAAACGAATGAATAATATGGTGGTGGCACTGTAAGTCTATGTCAAATTCGAGGTTATCAGATTAGGTTTTCCGTCAGTTTTGACACAGACTGACTCACAACCTAACCTGCTAATCTCGAATTTGACAGTGACATTACCATATAGTAAAGTAACATTTCTATGCACCAAAGTGCCAGTTTATTAAACTATTTTGAATTTAGTAAAATATCACATTATTATACAAAATGCGAAAAGATGTATTTAAATATTATACGATTGTGATATATTTTTTGAAGATATTATAATCGCAGTAACTTCAATTTATTGTCTTACATTGTCTGTATTTCTATTCATTTGAAAGATATTTTACTTGAAATAAAGTAATCTTTTAATTTCTTGACGTTATCTAGTAAGATCCGGTAAGGGATTTAATTTTAGACCACAATAAAATGTTATCTTATTTGATTGATTTTGGAATACCTTTTATTTTCGAGATAGCAATGCTGTAAGTACATTGATGATTGTATTGTCCCCTACATTTCTATTGGTGCAATTGTGACTTTATTTAACCTTCTAGAATATAGATTATCATCAACAGAAATAACATGCTTTAAGTTTAGAAATGATACTAGGTATGTCAATCTATTACCTACTTCCATTTTTGTCAAGTGGTTATTCCAATGGCTTCTTGCTGTTACCCACTGGACTATATTTTGAATGGAAAAGAATAAGGAATGTTATCCCACAATAAAAGGAAAAAACAAGAAGTTAGGTATATTAATTTGATCTGACGAATCACACCCTAAAGAACAATAGAAGAAGACTGACGATAGGAAGAATTTATTTTTTGCACTACTAGTCTCAGATCGCATCGTTATTGGCCTATTTTTAGGTTGTGAAGTTGATTTTCTCCACCAAGGGAGAGAAAGTAAAATAAACAATTTTCACCGTGGTAACTAATAAATTGCTAAGTTACCAAATATGACTATTTTAATTTTGACGTTTTAAAGAGATGTATTGTCAGGTTGACAGTTAAAATATTTTCGAAATTTGTTGGGAATTTAGGAATTAAGCCGTTTGGTAGTGTAAAAAATAGTATATACACCACGGTAGCGAATCGTCTTATAACCTTCGCGCTTTAGATACTTCGCGCTGCGCGCTCAGTATCTAATATGCGCTCAGGTTATAATGCTTCGCTTCGCTACCTTGATGTATAATATACTATTTTGCACTACTAGTCTCAGAACGCACCGTTATTGGCCTATCTTTAGGTCATGAAGTTGTTTTTCTCCACCACGGGAGAGAAAGTAAAATAAACAATTTTCACCGTGGTAACTAATAAATTGCTAAGTTACCAAATATGACTATTTTAATTTTGACGTTTTAAAGAGCTGTATGGGCAGGTTGACAGTTAAAATATTTTCGAAATTTGTTAGGAATTTAGGTATTAAGCCGTTTGGTAGTGCAAAAAATAGTATATACACCACGGTAGCGAATCGTCTTATAACCTTCGCGCTTTAGATACTTCGCGCTGCGCGCTCAGTATCTAATATGCTCTCAGGTTATAATGCTGCGCTTCGCTACCTTGATGTATAATATACTATTGTTCATAAAGATAGAGAATAATAGCGTCCGTTAATATTACATTTAAGATAAGGCGCAAGCCTAATATAAAAGGAGAAGAAGAAGAAGAAGAAGAACATAATTAATTACGGAAAACGTTTCATTTTTTATTGTTGTGTACAAGCAGCTGAAATCTCAACTGACTGCAAATAAACATATTATATATCATTCTTTCTATTTTGAATCTGTCACCTCCCCACCTACAAGAAAGTCGTAAAACAATGGATTACTTTAATGCAGATTTCTTGTATTTTAATGACGATTTCGAGGTTCTTTAATGCCGATTTCAAATAATAGTTGTTTGTATACCAAGGCACTGAAGTTAAACTTTTTATCACGAATGTGGATTTACCCCGTACATGAGGGATAAAAACGAACTTCAGTGCCGAGGAGTATGTACATTATGTTTTATTTGAAATCGAGAAATCGTGAAATTACAACATTTTAACAAACATTTGTAGGTTATGTTAACGTCGGTTGACGTTTATCTGTCGCCTCGCCACCTACAAAAAGTCGTAAAACAATGGATTACTTTAATGCCGATTTCTCGTATTTTAATGACGATTTCCAGGTACTTTAATGCCGATTTCAAATAAATATAATTTTTTCGAATTTCACATAAATATAACACATAGGTACGTTTTCAACGCTATATTTTGTTATTTGTGACGTCACAGAAAAAGGGTAATGTGTAGACTTTACGTTTGCACATTGTAGCACAAATTATAAATGATTGGGACGATTATAAAGACTTCACTATTGACTTTAATCTTATCGTTTTTCCATTTTCTGTTATATTATGAAAATTATATGGCCTTCGATAGTGAATATGCCTGTCATATTGAACTTTACTTTAGAGGTCAATTATTTACTAACTACGAGTATAAGTTTAAAGTAATTACATAGAGAAGATAGTAATAATATTGATGATAATGACATGGAAAATATTGATTTTAATTACTTTTTTCTGGATGCTGGACATTTACAGTGTTATGGAATTTGGTGCTTATTTGAATCATGATATGTACCTACTGATATTTCAACAAAACGAAAACGTAAAAAGTGAACATTAACCGTTCACAAAAAATCTGTAACTAAATGCGAAAAAGTATCAAGTCAAAGGAACGAAAGAATTTTTAAAATCTCTATCTAATTGTTACGTTTTACGTTCTGGGGCTATTAAAAATTATACGCCACTTCTGTTTTAACCATTTATTTACAACGATTTATCTTAATCTATTTACACAACACAAGAACTATTAAGGCGGAACACACATTATTTATAAACTAACAGGACTATTTCTAACAACAGATATACTTTATTTATTTACACGCGATTTCAACATTAATGATTTATATGGCTATATTTATTTGTTATACACGCGTTATTTATCTCGCTAGATTTATGTACACACGGGTTTATTTATATGGCAGCTTCTTCCAAGCTGGAGTCGGCACTCGGACTTCCACTTCGACTGCCCCTTATTTCCTTTTCGCGTATTTATATATGCGCCGGGTGAGTCATCCTGGAAACGTCGAGACACCCTCGATCCTTCCAGAAACGCTGACGTGTTCGCGCGCATGAGTCACCAAGGTCGTTTCTCGGAGGGTGTGACTCACCCGTCCGCACGTGAACCGACTCAAGGTCGTGACACTGCCCCCGTCCCAGGCCGCTCTCGAATGATCGAGACGCTAAGTCATATGTCCGCAATGGCCTGATCCCAAAGTCGTTACATAATATATTGTTATGATACATGACGTAGTATAATAAATCATAAGAAAGAAATATTCAAAACTAATAAATTTGGAAGGTTACAATAATTAGATCTTGATGGGTGTAAAATTTCGAATATTAATAATGAAAGTAATTGACACAATGAAAGGAGCCATTTGATAGTGCGATATTAATTGAAATAAATAAACTTAATGGTTGTATTAAATGTTAATAAACAACAAACCAAGGTAACATTAGACAAATGTATTTGTTAATAATAATGAATATCCTGTAATAGTATTATTTTAAAATATAGGAAGTGTGCACAAAGAATTGTATCTAATAGGGATAGAAGTTTGTTTAGTTAGTTACTGAAAAACAACTCATGAAAGCTAACATGTAATTTTGAAATAACCAATTTTGTGAAATAAAAATAGAAATTATGCCTTAATTTGTGTTGGTTTTGGTAATGACAAATTAAAAAAGGGCTTTAAACAAATCTACGAGGTCGAACAGGTGAAATATAAAATGGAATTTATTGATACATCAAGTGGATGAAGAGATTATGCAGATACCGTTAATTGGAGATATAGAATACAGAATGTTATATTAGTTGAAGAGATTTGGATTTATTCATACGTACAAGATATTAGTAGAGGTTTTTACAAGTTATTATTTGATTTGGATATTCTGTGAGTATTACAAGAGACATCGGACTATCTGCAAAAAGGGAACAAAGTTAGATTTGGAACATCATAATATAGCAACTTACCAGGAGTTAGTTCGTGTGACAGTGACATTCAGGAGGAATCAGGACTGGATTTTGGGAGCAGAGGAGTTGGTTTGACAGGACGGATGCAGTTGAAAGGATTCACAGACCATCATAGGTGTTGCTGTTTGTGAAGTGGGCAGTAGGTGTTGCAGTCTGCCGACGCCAGGATCCGGTATTTGTTGGATGTTGCAGTGAAAGCTAGAGCAGTTATAGTGGTTTGTGTAGATAACTTGAGAAAGCATTTTGAATAACTGCCAATAAAAGAAAGTGATAATATAAAGTTGATATAGTACTTGCCTAGGTGAATTGAATAATAAATGTGTTAATGTGAGATACAATTGTCAATTACCTGGTTTGAAGAATTTTAAAAGTCAAGTTTGACGTTGTGTGTCATTGATAGTCAAAGATTTTTGACAATACAATTTTAAAACTTCAATTAATAGAGAACTAGATTTTGGCGAACCCACTCTAAAAATAAGAGCTCTCGATTTAAAAGCAATTATCGTTTAACATTTAAGACATTGCATTAATTAATTTATGCTGGCAGCAATTTATTGCTAGCTAAATTTATTACTGTTGTAAGTTCAAAATAATTACAACAAAACGTAACAACTTCAAAACAATTCTCGCGGTTTGTTTGGTCGTAAATAAATATTCCGCAACCTTAATTTTTACGATATCCACATATCCTCATTTTCGGTGATATGCCCACTCACAGGATTCGGCGTTTTGTCCACACTAACTAATTCAGCGATTTGTCCGTTTTCGGTGATATGTCCACCGACAGAATTCGGCGTTTTGGGCATTTTCGGCGTTTTGTCCACGGTAACTATTTCGGTGATTTGTCCATTTTCGGCGATATGTCCACAGAGAGAATTCGATGTTTTGGGCATTTTCGGCGTTTTGTCCACGGTAACTATTTCGGCGATTTGTCCATTTTCAGCGATATGTCCACAGAGAGAATTCGGCGTTTTAAGCATTTTCGGCGTTTTGTCCATGGTAACTATTTCAGCGATTTGTCCATTTTCGGCGATCTGTCCACAGACAGTATTCGGCGTTTTGGGCATTTTCGGCGTTTTGTCCACGCTAACGAATTCGACGTTTTGGGCACGATTCGGCGTTTTGGGCATTAAAATAAGATTCGGCGTTTTGTCCATTCGGCGATATGTCCAGGTGCCGAAGAACGGTGTATTTACGGGCAAGATCAAAGTAGCCAAACCAACCCCGACCAAAAATTTAGAACAATGCACAACACAAGTAATTGCATAAGAATGAGAAAGAATATCGTGCTTAAAATAAAGATGTTAATTGAAATTAATCGCACAATTAAATTAATCTACTTTATTTACTAGCCACATGATATTGTTCATTTTCGTTATAGATGCAAAATTGAAAAGCTACTCAAATACTCATAACTCCCAAGGGATTTTCCAAATACCTTCTATATAGAAGGTATTTGGGATTTTCAAATTATTTTTCCCTCAATCTCATGTTAACCATGCAACTACAAATAACGTCTTAGAAACTATACTCATACATTCAGGCAATCGCTGATGTGATTTACATATTATTATTTTAAATGTACTTATAACATTTTGAAATTTTATACTATTTCTACTTATACGCTAGTAAATAAAATATTGTATGTAACACGGGAGATATTCATGGTTTTTACCTTTAGTACAGGCGCCAGGGAAATCGTTAATAGGGCTTTACGTGCAATTCTTGGTACTTGCATTTTGGGTTAATGGGTGGGTGGGGGGCTGTGCTCTGAGTCTAACTTTAAGTTTTCGGATCGATCGGAGAAATTGTTTTTCCGCAATATCGGAAGAAGTGTTGAAAACGGCTTTTTAGCAATTTCTCGTTTCCTGTTGCTCTGATGCCGAAATTGCATCAATACAAGTTTGTAGTTTATGAAATTCCTCACAACTTTTGGAAATACCTTTTTCTCGTGCGCTCAACAATTCAAAAGTTGTTACCCCATAGAGCCAAGAAATTAAGGGTTGAAATTGGTTTTACGTAAATATATCGCTTTCAGTTAATCCTACGATAAAAAATACTCTTATATTTTTTGTAGAACAACTAATTTGCATAAAATTTGTGTATGAGTCTTTTCCATTTGGACAATTATTTACCGTTCTACAGCGCCGCAAATGTCGCAAGTCACTTAAACCGTACATTTAATGTGCACTTTCGAACGGCCCTGTTCCTTTGAGGTACAGTTTGTAGCGCGTCTTTTTATGTGGTTTCCCCGATATGCCTACTCCACGAAGTGTATTTCTAACAGTCTCACACTTCCCATGGTCTTTTTGATGAACCGGGTTCTGCATCGTTGATCCCACTCATTGCAGAATCGTTGATTTTATCGCCCTTGTCAAGTTGTGTTTCCTTTGAAAATAACTCGAAAAGAGAAAATATGTCGTCGTCGTAATTGATGTGATATTCGTCAACATCTGTAGTAAGCATTCTGGAGAATTCCTGCACGTTCTCACAGGATTGTCCGGCGGGAAGCAAATGACGTGCACTTTAAACCCGCTTTGCGACAGCCATAGGCCTTTCCACATTTGGTCTTGCACCCGCATAAAATTAATTTTATTATTGCAAGAGGCGCGGGAGGCTCAGTGCTAGACACCTGTGTAAACGTACGGTCACTTTTCTCTCAGCCCCATATTCCCGTGGGTAGAGTGTCACTAAACTTAAACAAAATAAAAATTTATATTCAAAATGAACGATTCACGACTCACCATGTGAAGAACAGTCAACTCGGTTATTCTGTTATTTGATTAATTTTTTGAATCTAGACTAGTGTGTTTTTCTTTGCAAGCCCGGAAAACTGAATACGAAGGATAAATCATGCGTGAAACACGGCGATGCTGTATCAAAGCATATCTTGTTTTTGCATGCATTTTCTGGTTGTGACACAACATCGGCTGCTTACGGTAAGGGAAAAGTGAAATTTCTTAAAACCCTAAAAAAGACACCTAGCCTGGAATCTGCAGTGAATCACTTTGTACAGAAAGATGTAGACGCGGATATCATCGCATTAGCGGGAGAGCAATTCTTTATTGCGTTGTACGGTGGAGACATCCATAAAGACAAGTCAATCAACTTGCTGCGATACAAACACTTCGCGAAATCCCTTGCAAAGTCAACGTTTACTCTGGCATCCCTGCCACCTACAAAAGACACGGCCAGGATGCACGCATTCCGGACATACCATCAAGTTCAATCCTGGCTTAGAAATGACACTCTACCCGCGGAAAGATGGGGCTGGAAGAAACGTGGCCGTACGTTTACACCGGTGCCAGCACTGAGCCTCCCGCGCCTACTGCAATAATTAAATTAATTTTATGCGGGTGTAAGACCAAATGTGGAAAGGCTTGTGGCTGCCGCAAAGCGTGATTAAAGTGCACCGCCATTTGCTCCATATGCGCCGGGGAATTCTGTGAGAACGTGCAAGAAATCTCCAGAATGCTTGCTACAGTTGAAGACGAATACCACACCAGCTGCGACGATGACATATTTTCTCTTCCCGAGTTTGTTTCAACGGAAACACAACTTAACAAGGTGAAACAATAAGAAAGCCGACCTGCGATTAATTAATAAAATAAGCAATGGTAGTAAAAATCGTAGATCAACCCCCCTACCATTTATACACCACGGCAGCTCTGAAAAACTGTTACTTACTCACCGCGATGGCCGACTAGCTCAAATATCGGCGGCCTTAGATCGTAGGTTCAGATCATCAGCTATGTACCCTGGAATGTCTTCAAAAAAAAGGAAAGGAAAATGGAAATGGGCGCCAGAAATCAAAAGATTTCAAATAACAAGAAGAAAAATAAATTGCAAGTGACTAGCGTTTAATTAATCAACAATAAGAAGTTTTGAAATGTCAGTAATCAATAATCAGAACAATTAAAATGTAAATAATGTAATGACAAAATTGTGTATCTTAACTGAAGGTTTCGACACGCATAAAATTAAGAACCCCTTTCGGGTTATTTTAAAAACTTTACAAAAAACACTCGTGGGATAAGCTTATCACAGTCATCTAATAAAACCTTCTGTTAGGCTATTGAAAATAAATAGGCGTGACTGTACCTTTTACAGAGGGTCGAAATACACATCAAAATAGCAACTTTAAAAACTGAGCATAAAACTTTAAATATTAAAATAACAGGATGTATGAAATTGAACATTACAGGTTAATAATGGCAAAATGTATGAATTTAAATTTTAAATATTGACGGGTTTAAAATACACAGATGTAAATTTCTGGTATTGAAAATAAGTCGAAGTAATATAAATCTCGGAGTAGCACTAACTAACCTCGAAACGTAAGCTGGACGTGAACGGCAATAATCATTGTTGAAGTCGCCGGGGAAGCGCCGAAAATTGCTGCAATAGCATCTTCAAACGGCAGCAAATACGCCGGACCCAGCAGGTGTCGAAAATGCGATAAGACTTGGCCTCCGAGATAAACTCGTTGTTGAAACGGATAATTAAGATTAAGATTAAGAGCTAAGAAAGATATAATTAGTATGGAGATAATAAAACAGAAAAAGCGCAATCGTACCTGATTACAATCAGCCCTTAGAAAATACACTGCTCGTTGAAATTGGTTGAGCGCACGTAATTTAATATAATTAAAAACAAGGCTTAGCCGCGCCGGTATCGGCGGGCTCAAGCGAAGACAGCAAAATGCCCGGACGAAAAATTTCGTTTCCTCGAGGAAGGCTCGCACTCTGATAAGAGATAGCGCAGGTCAAAAGAGCAAATTGCAAACGATAGGAACTTGATGCAGGTACAAAATACGTTGGTTTGGAAAATTTACGAATTCGAAATGCAAAAGGATTTATAATTTAACTAAAAATATACAGGTTAAGCCTGAAATAATTGGATAAATGGCGAAACAATTAGGCAAAGCCAAAAAATTGTTTCACTCCCCACGGCCAAAAGAAATAAAAAGGTTTAAATATGAAAACATTAAAAAATGTAGGGAACCAAAGAATTTCAGAATGAGATCGATGATGCCACCACCAAAAGCGAAACGCTATAGAAAAATCCTCTTTCGAGAAGATAAGCCAAGGGAAACAACCCTTATAAATCGGCTTAAAAATAACAAGGGCACCACATAGGACACCGCCAAAAAATAGACGTTCTGTCTAAACCGGACAGAAGCCTAAAAAACTGCTTAAACACAGCAAAAACCGACTGCATCACATAGGACACAATCCACCAAAACTACAAACATCCGTAACATCAAACATCCGAAAATCTCGAACCGCATCATCAACACTCACTCTAAATCTAAGATAACCCAATATCAAAAAAGTATAAGAGTAAAAAATTATCTTAAAAAATGAAACACAGTAAGTACTGCGAAAAAAGATTCGGGTGAAAACCCAGGATAACATCCTAAAAACCATATGCCCGCCCCGAATTTAGGTAGAGACCCCAGAAGCCGGAAGGAACGACCGCACAACCACCAAACCCCGCTCGGGCATTCAGCCAGTCGTCGCAGCTAGATGGAAAAGGCGCGCCGGTGACGGACTGAATGTGGCTCCCTCACTGAGTCGGATGGCAACAAAATCGCTCGCCCCAACCCCCAGAAATCTCCACAAGGCCGAAAAAACCAACCCAAATAACAATAAAATGAAAAAACCCGAAACAAGTATAAACTCGTCTCAAAAAAAAATCACATAAAAACAACATAGCTAAAGAGCCATGAACAACGATCTGAAAATAAAATCGGTTAAAGTCTTAAGCGAACACAAGCACGGATGGGGAAAGCACTCTTAAAAAATATCCCAAAATATGGAGAGAAACGACCCCAACTGCTAGCGTTGCTTAGAGAGAGAACAAGATGACGTTGCTCCTCAATAGTGACCTTCCCTGCATGCCCAACCTACCACCCTATACGTTACAAAAAGGAAGAACTAGATAATGACGTTCCCAAACAGTGACCTTCCCTGCATGCCCAACCTACCACCCTAGCAAGAAACAAAAAGCACAAAAAAACAAGTTTTTAAAAGGGACACTGTAGGTGTTTCCACGGTCACAATATCCTATAATACCATAGTCCAAATCCAAATAAGCGAAGCGCTTTTGAAAAAATCCTCAAATGAGACGGAAGTAATGGTAAGTAAAAAGGAAAGTGAAAAGCACTAGAATGCAAGATCCATAGGGAACATACCCTACAGCAACTTTTAAAAACAGAAGAAAAAACAGGACATAAGGAAAAGAGAAAAGGAAAGAGGGGAAAAGAACCAAAAAACCAGAGTTTGGAAAAACTCATGCTGCCACACCCACTCATCCAAGCTTCGACTGGCTAGGTCTACTATTCCATGCCTTGACCCGGGTTTACGGAGACATGGACACGCTTAAAGAAGAGGAAACACAAGGAAAGCAAACCGCCTTCAATCGCAAAGAAAAAAATCCGCACCCAAAATATGTGCGTAAAAAAGGCGCAAAAAATTGCAAAAATAAAACGAGCGACAAGATGCAATTGCGCATCCAAAACTGGCTCAAATCCTCTGTCACGTCTGACAAAGGACAAACCTGCACCCCATCGGACACAGGAAGGACTGCCTCACATCGGACGCAGCCAACAAAAACCCCGCATTCAAAAAAAATGCATAATCAACGCATTTGAAAAAATTAAAAGCCAGAAAAAACAACCCGGAAACAACCCGTCGAGACCCTGAGTAAACACAAGTACGGTGAGGCAAGTAAATAAAAATTCCCAAAAATGGAGTAAACTACACCAAACCGCACAAGTAATTCACGCAGGCCCTCGACCCACCGATACGCAACCAAAGGAAGGATAAGGAAAAAACCAAACATACTACACTACCAAAGCACACACGCAACCAATCAAAGAAACCATTCAGAAACGTCATTCACCAAAGCATACCCTTTCAACAAAGTCCATCACACTACCTATAAACATACCGCTAAACCAATCAGTCGTCAAGAAAGATGAGGGAAGAAAAGTCAATAAGCAACCGACGAAAGGATAAGTAAAGAAAGGAAAAGAAAAGAAAGTCAAATATAAATACGTGCACTGCAACAAGATGTGAAAATTACAAAAGTGAATAGAAAAATGAATACAAAATTAAATATTGATAAATAAAGACATCCAGGTAAACACAGCTGATGTAACTACCAAAATCGAGCCCCATAGCGTTGGTCGCGCCAGTGAAACAATAAGAAAGCCGACCTGCGATTAATTAATAAAATAAGCAATGGTAGTAAAAATCGCAGATCAACCCCCCTACCATTTATACACCACGGCAGCTCTGAAAAACTGTTACTTACTCACCGCGATGGCCGACTAGCTCAAATATCGGCGGCCTTAGATCGTAGGTTCAGATCATCAGCTATGTACCCTGGAATGTCTTCAAAAAAAAGGAAAGGAAAATGGAAATGGGCGCCAGAAATCAAAAGATTTCAAATAACAAGAAGAAAAATAAATTGCAAGTGACTAGCGTTTAATTAATCAACAATAAGAAGTTTTGAAATGTCAGTAATCAATAATCAGAACAATTAAAATGTAAATAATGTAATGACAAAATTGTGTATCTTAACTGAAGGTTTCGACACGCATAAAATTAAGAACCCCTTTCGGGTTATTTTAAAAACTTTACAAAAAACACTCGTGGGATAAGCTTATCACAGTCATCTAATAAAACCTTCTGTTAGGCTATTGAAAATAAATAGGCGTGACTGTACCTTTTACAGAGGGTCGAAATACACATCAAAATAGCAACTTTAAAAACTGAGCATAAAACTTTAAATATTAAAATAACAGGATGTATGAAATTGAACATTACAGGTTAATAATGGCAAAACGTATGAATTTAAATTTTAAATATTGACGGGTTTAAAATACACAGATGTAAATTTCTGGTATTGAAAATAAGTCGAAGTAATATAAATCTCGGAGTAGCACTAACTAACCTCGAAACGTAAGCTGGACGTGAACGGCAATAATCATTGTTGAAGTCGCCAGGGAAGCGCCGAAAATTGCTGCAATAGCATCTTCAAACGGCAGCAAATACGCCGGACCCAGCAGGTGTCGAAAATGCGATAAGACTTGGCCTCCGAGATAAACTCGTTGTTGAAACGGATAATTAAGATTAAGATTAAGAGCTAAGAAAGATATAATTAGTATGGAGATAATAAAACAGAAAAAGCGCAATCGTACCTGATTACAATCAGCCCTTAGAAAATACACTGCTCGTTGAAATTGGTTGAGCGCACGTAATTTAATATAATTAAAAACAAGGCTTAGCCGCGCCGGTATCGGCGGGCTCAAGCGAAGACAGCAAAATGCCCGGACGAAAAATTTCGTTTCCTCGAGGAAGGCTCGCACTCTGATAAGAGATAGCGCAGGTCAAAGGAGCAAATTGCAAACGATAGGAACTTGATGCAGGTACAAAATACGTTGGTTTGGAAAATTTACGAATTCGAAATGCAAAAGGATTTATAATTTAACTAAAAATATACAGGTTAAGCCTGAAATAATTGGATAAATGGCGAAACAATTAGGCAAAGCCAAAAAATTGTTTCAAAGGGCGACAAAATCAACAATTCTGCAATGATTGGAATTGACGATGCAGAAACGGCCCATTAAAAAGACCAAGGGAAGTGTAGAAATACACTTCGTGGATTAGGCCTATAGGGGAGACCACGTAAAAGAAAACGCGCCACAAGCTGTACCTCAAAGGTGGTGTGGAAAACAGTTGGTGCGACACACTCGAAGGAACAGGGCCGTTCGAAAGTGCACACTAAATGTACGGTTTACGTGACTTGCGACATTTGCGGCCCTGTAGAACGGTAAATAATTGTCCAAATGGAAAAATACTCATACACAAATTTTATGCAAATTAGTTGTTCTACAAAAAATATAAAAGTATTTTTTATAGTAGGATTAACTGAAAGCGATATATTTACGTAAAACCCATGTCAACCCTTATTTTCTTGGATTTATATGGTAACAACTTTTAAACTGTTGAGCGCACGAGAAAAAGGCATTCCCAAAAGTTGTGGGGAATTCCATAAACTACAAACTTGTACTGATGCAATTCCAGTGCCAGAGCAACAGGAAACGAGAAATTGCTGAAAAACCGTTTTCAACACTTCTTCCGATATTGCGGAAAAACAATTTCTCCGATCGATCCGAAAACTTAAAATTAGACTCAGAGCATAGCCCCCCACCCACCCATTAACACAAAATGCAGGTACCAAGAATTGCATGTAAAAATTCCCTGGCGCCTGTACTACTTCGGTTGATTTATAGACAGGGGCGGATGGGCATAGGTAAATTAGACCGGGAAAATAAGCAGACGGCCCAAATTATGAAGCTTATTTTTTTACGAAAAAAGATGGGGGAAAGTCCATTAGGCATGCAACCCCGTAAATTAGTTTTAGATATGATAGTTAGCAAATTGCAATGATAAATATATGATATGTATTTTGTATGTTGTATCTATGTATCTATATGCTAAAGGACTTTCCTCTCTTACAAACAAATTATAATTACCTAACCTATACAATGTTAATATGTATGTAGGTATTTATAATTAAACTGAAGAAACTACACAAAACTTTTAACAGCTCACATAACCCATAATATGGCGAGGTTCGATGTGCAAATGTTTGGATTTAGTTTAGTAGGGTTAGGATTTATAGAAAGAAAAACAGATTCTTGCACATTTCATTTTACTTGGATTCGAATTTGAAAAACAATTTATAATAAAAAAAACATAATGTCAATATCAGTCCATTAATGCGTCCTTCATTAGTTTGGTTGTTTGACCCAAACGATTGATAATTTCCTCGTTGTTGATATTGTGCAGAATATCATCCGCAATATTCATCAGCATGAATGACTCGACTCTCGAGTCTATTATCAGACAAGGTATTATTTAATCTGTTTTTGATTAATTTTAAAGTTGAAAATGACCGTTACCTGTGAAATGGGCAAGGAAAGAATATACTGATAGGCGAGCACCAGCGTGGAATAGGCTCCTTTAAAGAGATTATATTTCAAGATGGCACTATAACAACAAATAACGCAGTTTTGGCATTTTTTAGATTCAGCACATGCTTTCGACTTTTTTGAGCGTTCTTCGTCTACCTCTGCGTTTGATTGTGCTTGAGAAGAGTCGTGTGAGTCTATGTCTTCAAGTTAAAGTCCATCATAATTTGTTTTATATGAATCTTGAATTGTTAATTTGATAGTCTTCCAGTTGCCTGCAAAACTTGTCAGCCTTCTTTTAATTTTGCAGGAGTTGCAAAAGCGCAAAATTTAATCAATTTTTCTGACAATACTTCCAAAGAGTTCTCTGGTAGCTCACCTTTGGCGATTTCTTCAAAATTATTTGGGTCCAGAACGCTCAAATCCTTACATCATTTAGCGTTGCTTACATATCTTTTGCTGATAGATTCTATTGCAGTATCCATAATGCCGTTGTAGAAGGTAATCCTAAATTTATCTTTCGGGCTTACTGGCACTTCATCAAAGGCTTTCTCATCAAAAATCTCTTTTTCTTGGTAAACGACTTTCTGGCAGTAGTCGAATTCAAATTGTCTGCTTTCAAAATTGAGTTTAGCCCAATTTATAAATTAACTGTAGAAGTTTCGATTTCTGTCATATTTCTTTGAATTATTATTAAATTACGTATAGAGTTGTGAACCATAGAGTTACATTTCAACAAATCTAATCCCGTAGTCTGCATGTACCTTGATAGAGGGCCGGTTATAGAGAATATTTTAAGGACTATCTGCACAATCAGGATATTTTCATATTTCAGTAATTGTCCCTTGAAACTGGCAGCTGTCGCTCTTGCGTCAGGTTTTATTTTTGGTGTATTTTCAATCGTGTTAAGAACATCGATCAGGTCAACATACAATGCTTTATCGGGTACATTAAAATTACCAAAAATTTTACCTAGCGCTAATTTTTTTGACCACTATCGAGTTTCTCCTATCAATTGGAGCTTCTTCGCTCTAGGATTCTTGCTAATGTCCAACCAGTAGCCCATCCGTTGATACGATTCTTTGAAAAATACGGCTATACAGTTCAAGTTTAAAAATGTCTGATAGCACAAGATTCAAAATATGTGCAAGTGCATAGCACCAAATATGGACGCGATTTGTATTTTCCTGGAATATAAAAGCAGAGAATCCTGAATAACTCCCTTCCATATTAGCCGCGCCGTCAGTAGAGATCAGCAATATAATTTTTCTCATCCAGTCGAATTTTTGTCTAATACTTCATGAACCATGGTATGAAATCCTTTTCCTAAGAAGGCGTTCGTGGATTGTTCCTTTGTAAACATATCTGAAATAAATAAAAATAATAAGTAAAAACCGATTTATTTAAAATGTAACATTACACACCTTATTACTACTGAACATTGGCCTGTTACTGAAATATGTTGAGTGCTGTCTACCTCTATGGAAAACATTGTGGCATCCTGTATCTCTGAAGAAATCTTCTTTTGCATTATTTCTGTAATTATAGTAATGATCGAATTTACAGTCATTTTTGACAAGAAAGTGTAGACATTTTCAGCTCGACGTTTGATTGTTTTCTCCTGATACATTTTACTTTTTGCAATGATAATATCTAAGTGTTTTTTAAAATCATATAAAATTTGGACAATAGAAGAATGATCTCCAGAAAGTTTCCATGACCAAGGTTTTCGTTTTCTAAACAGGTGTACATAAATAAAGTTTCACAGTTTCTTCCATGACTAATGGCGCTTTCGTACTCTTCTATCCGCTGATAAACATGTTTCCAATCAGACATACCTCTTACAAAAACCGAATGTTGATCTTTATCATACGTCAGACAAACTGTACAAAAACGGGCCTTTCTCTCTTCACTATAGCTCAACCATAGCTTCTTTGACTTATTCTTACCTGCAACAGCTTTTTGAAGATTAAAAGGTGTATTTTTTGTGCAGCAGGCATTTTTGGATGCTATTCGAAAAATAGCCTTAATTTATTGGGATCTGGACGATGAAAGAAATCCGATGGCTCCGGCTCTTGTTGTTCCAGAACTGACTCCATCTCGACTATCTCTTCTTCTTCTACATCACCGTCATTCTCCCCTTCCATTTCCACGTAGTCGTCCTCATCCTCGTCTGAGTCCTTCAATTGCATTTTTGAAGGCTCCATTTGAAATTGAGGAACTTCGACTTTTAATAGATTTCGTTGGGATACTTGTTCCTAATTTTGTTTTTTCTTGCTTTCATCATTATCACTTTCCGCCCTTCAAGTTGATGGTGACGGTCCAGACTGAGCAGAAAAGCGACCGAACATTTTATCCAGGGACTGGCATTTTATTGCTACTTCGTCTCTTCTTTTCTTTTCATTTTCGAGTTTTTCTCTTGTCCTCTTTTTCGTTTTGATGACATAATTTTATTACTTCTGAAGTTCTCACAATGTAGTTTTTAGCTAAGATCATTTAAAACTTTAGCCCGTAGCCCGTATATAGACGTTAATTATTAACTTGATAAGTGAGCAACGTTGGGACGTTTTTAAACACAAACACTGCAGCATTGCACTGACTGAACTCTAGAGCTGAACTGAAAAGAAAATTAAAAATTGAGGATATTGGCTATTTAAATTCAAACAAAAAATTTGTTTATAGTCATAATTTATAGCTCATACAAATCCGCTTAGACAGCTCTTATCTCGCCGACGACGTTGCGTCACTTTACTGGTTTGCTAGGTGCACATGCAATCCGTAGACCGGACCAGCGGCATATTTTCTTTTGATGTATTAAAAATCTGGCGTGATACATTCACACAACTTCCTTTTACAGTGATCTTATAATTAGTAAAAAATTTCATTTTTAATTTTTGAGCATTTGACAAAAATTGTCAAAAATTACAAATTCTACAAAAACGGTACAAAATAGAGCGTTAGTTGAAGAGACAAATTTTCCTTAAAATTTTAAGCTGAATTTAAAAATGTAATAATATACCGGGTGTTCTATTTAAAATAGGAGTTAATAAAAAAATAGAAAAAAAACAAGAGAAGCCCACTTTAGAAATATTTAACTGGGAAATCACCTAGCTCACATCAATACACATTAAAAATGTAATAAAAATGTAAAGTTTGAAAAAATCGTTAGAGCCGTTTTTGAAAAAATCGAAAAAAACTGAAAAATCACAAGAGTAAACACCTACTTCTTGTTATAAGATTTTCTTCAAATGCTTGCTGTCTCATCTAGATAGTACACAAAACTTATATATGAAGTTTCAACGCCATACCTCTTTTCATTTTTGAGATATTCTGTTCACAGATAGACAGACACACAGACAGACGACACACAGACAGACCAATGAAAAAAATGTTTTTTGGGATCAGGGGACTCTAAAACGTGAAGATCTGTTGAAAACTCAATTTCGAATTTTTGGGGTGAATCCAATACTTCCTTTATCGTAAAAGGAAGTAAAAATGAGTGGCAGCGGCGGCTTGCGCTAAATTAAACAGGTGTTCTCAGTTCTGCAAATTTAAAACTTATAATATCCGGGGTATACAGTTTTTGTTTTGTTTAATACCGATTTTTTCTTCGAGAGTGGGACGTGAGACGGGAAATTTCCTGATATGCCGGTGGGCCCATCCGCCTCTGCTTATAGACCTCGGGTCGGATGCCGTCGGTCTGTAACCATGTCAACCTCAGGGAAAAACATATTCATATTGTTTATTTCGTTATTTGTGTAAAATGCAATTTCTGTTTGGCAATTAAGTACAAGCAGGACATGCACAACAGCGGTGGTTGGGGCGCATCCCTAGCAGCCACCCGGGATGGACGAGCGGAGCGAAGAGATCAGGGCGAACTGTCCAACTATGCAGTCGTCCCTTCGAAGTTGTATTCTATAAACTTGTTTTTAATATTTAATAAATTAGTTAGTGTCATTAAAAGAAGTATTCATTTATAAACATGGTCCTTCGAGTACAGATTGTGAACAAGAAAATAACCTAGGAAGAAAAATACTTCAAATCAACAAAGAAAACCACGAGGCATGTCCATCGTTCCAGGCGGTGCTACCTTCCACGATACAAGAAGTGAGGTCGTCCACCAGCAAGAGACGTGCAGCTCGGGGTTATTTCAATTTCCTTTGTAAGTACATTCCATTCTTTATTCCTCATATATCCCCTTTAATTCAGAGTCAAGCATGGAAAATTTTGCAACTTTAAAAATAAAAAGAGGGCATTTACAAACCACCCTCACTAACTTTAAAAAAAATTGCAACAAAATCGATGTAAGCGAATTAAATGATTCAATTATAATGGAATTAGAAGGCCGTTTAGAAAAAAGTCAACCATTACTAGATAATTTTTGCGAAGTACATTTACAAATTAAAACTATTTCTAACACTGATTATACCGATGAAGGCGATGATCCCGAATTAGAATCATTTGAAGACAGTTATTTTGAGGTAACTTCAAAAGCAAAAAATATAATTTCATTATATCGCAAACCAAAACAAATCAATCCAATTTCAAATCCACCAAACAGCACGTCCTTCGCAGTAGCTGATTCAAATAATATTCGTCTTCCTACCATAAATTTTCCTTCTTTCACGGGCTTGTACGATCAAGGGCAAGAATTCTATGATTCATTTAAGGCGCTAATACACGAAAACAATACCTTATCAGAGATACAAAAATTTTATTATTTAAAAAGCTCTTTAGAAAATGAAGCAGCTCTAACAATTCAAAATTTAGAGGTTTCAACATCAAATTACTATATTGCGTGGGATTTGCTCCGGGAGCGTTTCGTAATAAACGTTTAATTGTAAACAGTTACATTAAATCCATCGTTGAATTTCAAAGCATTCAAAAAGAATCACACGTAAGTTTACGACAACTTTTCGATACTGCTACTAAAAATATTCGATCATTAAAAAACTTAGGTTTACAGATACATGGGATGATTTACTTGTATATATTATAGTTTCTAAATTAGACCTTGTAACGCACAAAGAGTGGGAATCAACCAAATTACCCTAAGAATTGTCAAACATGAATGATTTAAATACATTTTTTAAAAATAAGTGTCAAATTCTAGAAACAATAAAACTTAATAAATTAGAAATACATAGTAACGCAATCTATAATCCCAGAAAAAATACCATTCATTCAAAGGTAATGTTAGCAACCAACCAACAACAACTCTGCGCATTTTGTAAAAATGCTCATACTATATACATTTGCGAAGAATTTTCTAAATTATCGATTCCAAATAGAATTAGCGAGGCCAAAAACCGCCATTTGGGTATCAATTGTTTGCGAAAAGGTCATTTTACTCGCGATTGTAGAGCAAATGGATGTAGAAAGTGCTACAAAAGGTACAACACTCTACTACATCTTGAATACCTATACAAGAACAAATAGTACAAATGTTACTGTTATGATTAATACACTCGTTGTTGTTGTGTAAATATCGTCCTATTTTCCATTTTACTTAATACAATTAAACTTAATGCAGTGTAAACTTTTGCCTTTCACAGTAACAGATGTTTTCATATACAAAATGCAATCTGACATTCACCTACAGACTAAGTTAAGACATGACTAGATAATCTTTCCAAGGTCTACCCTAAATAATTTTTTTGAAACACATGATAGCAAGCTTGAAAATATAGTCATCTCAATAACCGCCATTATCCTGCCCACTGACAATCAATTCGTGGCGAGCCGTTGCGATTAGACTGAGAAACGTTACAGCTTGTCAGCTAGACGGTTGACTTGATTCGTCCTCGGCCTGGTGTGCGAGGGCGTGACCAATAACAAGAATGGCGTTTTAAAACCTTCACCCAATAGCTCAGCAGTAGAGAGTGTTTAACGAAGAGCAGTCCAGGCGAAGCTCCTGTTTTAAAGACAGCGAATGGTTAAGTCATATTTATTCTACGTTTAATATTACTATTTACAGGTTTAATATTTACAAAAAAATAAGGTTCCCTTTCCCATTCTCCGGAATTCGATTCGCCGGAAGTCTTTTGACCGGATATCAAGATAGAGGACACTATGCTGATCGTCGGGACAACACCGGCCGTGGTAGTGAAAACAATTATCAAAAACTGCAACTAACCTAAACAGACTAGAACTTTGCCGAATTTCGTTATATGACACGCTCCCTACAATTTGGCGAAACGGAATCTGGCGAATAGCTTTCCGGTGAAATAATTATCCTGCGAAACGAATTCCGGTGAGTCGAAATCCGGCCAATCGGAAGGCCACGAAAAATAACACTAAATGGAATAAGGCCTAAGATTAATATTGTTAATAGTTATTTATGACGTCTAGGTTGGCGAGACGTGGGGTCACGAGTAGCCAGCGTATGAGGCGTTGGTGGCGAGAGCTTCTTCACGGAGCTCGTCGATGGCCGGGTGCTCGCTGGAAGATATTGGGCAGACCTAGGATTTTACTTGGAGCCGAACACAGGACAGCTGGTGGAGATGCACTCCGGTCGCAGGAAGCTGGAGCTGAGAGGGAGCTTGGGGCGTCTGGCTGCCGTGCAGAAGACATCCGGTGGAGACACACACCGGTCGCGGGCAGCTGGAGCTGAGCGCGAGCTTGGGGCGTCTTGGTGCCGTGCAGATGACAGCTGGTGGAGACGCACGTCGGCGGCAGATAGCTGGAGCGGGCCGGAAACTTGAGGTGTCTTTGGGCGAAGCGAGATGAACCCTCGTTGGAGAAGGTGACGTGTCAGAGTTTGTGGAACCTGAGGTTGGGGCTGATGCACAAATCATTTCGTGAACCTAACCTTCTCGCAGACGTGGTGGATCTGGTATCCTTCTAGAAGGGCTGTGGCAAGCCGGTCTATATTGTTACAGGCCATGCCATTGGGCCTATAAAGTGACCTTTGGAATGGCCTACCACAAACTGGCAACATGGCTGCACCAACCTTTTATAAAAAATTACTGGTTTTGATCACTAAATGAGCAATCTGTCAGTGCACTATCCCTGTCATTGTGATGCATGCCAGTTGAAAATAGTATATTAAAGTATGAGTGGATAACATGGTCTTTAAAACACGCTCGAGTTTTCGAGCACGACGGCGTAGCCGGAGTGCTCGAAATAGAGCAAGTGTTTTAAAGACCAGTTATCCACAAATACTTTACGCTATTTTTTATTATACCTCCAATACTGGAAATAAATTACGCACTTAAAAACTTAAAAATAATTTTTGTGGTGATAAATCGAGAGGGCATAATAATATTGTAGCCCAGTCAAATGTTACATCGGAACTTACATTAAATGGGGTATTAATAATTTTTGGAGGGGTGTTTCGGACCATTACTGGGACTATAAATCCAGATTTGCAACCCTCAGAAACCTGTGCTCGCTGAATGACGGTCGAAAAACAGCGACTTTTTCGGACTTTTCTCGGTTTTTTGACAAGATCTCCTAAACTATGCGTTTGTATAAAAAAATCTTGCACAGATTATTTAAAGTAAATTAAATTTCCTACAAAATAATATCAAAATCGTTTTTGTGAGTTGTATAGTTAACAAGATACGGCTTTTCAAAGATTGATTTTTTTCAAAAAGTGAAAATTTTAAGTTTTCTTCATGTTTCGAGTTGGGATACCGGCAAAATGACACGTCCTACAGAAAAGTCAAGAGCATGAAAGTTGTAGGGAATTTAATAAGCTTTAGTTTGAGGTAAGGCTGGTCCTTGTATCCCAGATAGTCTCGTCGAAAATGACAAAAAACGGCAAAATAAAAAAGAGCTTTTTTTAGTTGAAAGTTGGGTATTATAACCAAAATTACAGCCTGTGGGTGATGGGATTTTGCCAGAAAAAATATTTAAGCAGAGTATTTTATAAAAATGTATTTACATTTTAACTAACAGGTACATTTAAACCAACATTTGTGAGGTTCCGGGCATGGGATGGTATGGCATCTGGGGGACCTGGGACAGTGAAGCCGAGGGCGGGGAGATGTCTTCATCCTCACTTGAAGAACTGTCATCCTGGAGTGTGGGCACATTGCGGCAGGATTTCCCTCTGCAGAAAGTACACAAAACTGAGCATTTCAACCCAACTTTGCGGCAGCTGCATCCCCCAGCGCAGCCCATCTTGCACTTGCACGAGATCAGTTGCAGAAGGGTTTGAGGTGCTGGTTCAACTTCCATTGTGATGAGTAAGCCCCAACTCGTCCAACTTCCACCCCCAATCCGTGGAGTTTTTCTTCACATCCAACCACTTTTGTACCTGCGAAAGAATAGAATGAAAATTCGTTATGTATTATATTTCAAAGCACACACGTGGTGTACAATGAGAGTGTGTAAGTGGAGAACGAAATTTAAGAAAATAATGATAGGAAATGTACATAGTCCTACCTGGTGATACACACGATAAGCATGATGTTTTGCAGCATCTGTGGTTGGTGGCAAACGGGCGAGGTTGACTTTGGCGGTAGCTGCTGACCTGACGAACTGGAGGTATCTCAGGTCGTTGAGGGTGGTGTCAGTCTCTCCTCCATATACTGCGACGAGGCACTTCTCCCCAGCTGCAGCTATTTCATCGTGACTCACATCTGGGCGGAGGAAGACTTCTGTTTGCCTAAATAGTGCTGGGTTCTTAGGGAAGGTGTTGACAAATTTGGTTTTCCCCTGCCAGAAAGGGACATAGGTCATGTCGCACCCTCTAAATGTGTGAAGGAACATAATTACCCCAGGCGAGTAATTAGAGGTCTCGGTGGTGAACGATCTAGATGAATATTGGACCTCTGGCTCCCCTCTTCTGCCTTTCTGGAGGTAGATGTTGTCTGAGCTGAGCTGGCCCTTTTAAAAAGTTCTTCAATGACTATAAAAACCACTGTAAACTTTCTCAACTTAGTTATACGACATTTTCCGCCAACATGTGATGAAAAAAACATTAATTAAGGTGTTGGTGAAGGAAACGATGTTACTTAACTTTCAACCAAAAAAGCATTTTTTTCATCTTTTTGTTTTTTGTAATTTCTGACGAGACTATCTGAGCTACAAGGGCCTTAGCTCAAATTAAAGCTTATTATATTCCCTACAACTTTTATGCTCTTGACTTTTCTGTAGGACGTGTCATTTTGCCGGCATCCCAACTCGAAACATGAAGAAAACTTAAAATGTTCACTATTTGAAAAAAAGGTCAATCTTTGAAAAGCCGTACCTCGGTAACTATATAACGTACAAAAACGGTCTTAATCTTATTTTGTAGAAAATTTAATTTACTTTAAGAAAACTATAGAATATTGTTTCCAACAAACGCATAGTTTAGGAGATCTCGTCAAAAAATCGAAAAAAGTCCGAAAAAATCACTTTTTTACGACCGCCATTCAGCAAGCACAGGTATCTGAGGGTTGCAAATCTGGATTTGTAGTCCCAGTAATGGTCCGAAACACCTCTCCAAAAATTATTAATACCCCTTTTAATGTTAGTTCATGCATTTTTTGTGTAACATTTGACTGGGCTATTGCTACTAGGTATAGTTACGAGAATTATTTACGTTTTTGTCGCGTCCATGTCCGTTGTTGCATTCAGTCGTTTCCTTGACAACCTTTAAAGCTCGGCGAGCTTTAATCGCCTGTATTCGCACGCTCAGGCGTGCTTTAAACGGCGATTATGATGCAGGTATAATAAAAAAGTCTATAAAATCGCTGCTATTTACATCGCAGTGCGTCATTTCACCGCAATATTCGATTTAAAAACTGTTCCTAATGGGTAGGTACCTCATTTTCCATTGCAAGTAAATTGTTACTAATTTTGACCTCATCTAAAACAGTAATTTCTTCAAAATAACTTGCCTGGAAGCTAGTGATATTACAGTCAGAACAAGTCTCTTCATCTTATTACTCTTTATATCTGCTCTTTTAAAGTACATTTCACACACAACACTAGCCTTTCGAATCCGCCAGTGTTCTAAATGCAAAATGTCTTTCTATCTTTGTTCCCCTTTACTATTAGATGAAAACTTGAACACGCTAGCATATGGAGCAACTGATGAAGCGTTGACTTGCAGCTTGGTATGTAACACTTCAAAGCATTTTAGTAACTTTATGAACTGCCTTGTCAAAATAGTTTTTATCTACGACCACCACTAAAAGTAGGCCTTTTAGCGCTAGCTTGTTTCACTAAAAGTGACGAAGAAATTAGCTGTTTATTTTTAGCCCATGTGCTAAAAGTGAAGTGAGGTTATAAAACTACAATTTCGAACTGGAAGTGAAGTTGTAAAGTTATTCTAGTTGCTTCTTGCGTGACAGGTAAAGTGTTTTTGAAATAATTAAAGCGTTATGTTGTTATGTAATGAATACAGTCAGATGTGGAGTATTAATAATTACATTTCGTAACTGACCTTGACTACTGTCATTCGCAAACATTCGCCCGCGCGGCATGGCCTACTGTTTATTTTGACATGAATTAGAAGTGTCGTAGATGTAAACCTTTGTTAAATCGATATTTATGGATTAATAACAGTAAAATTAAGGTCGTAGATAAAATATTGTATGCAACGCGTGCTAAAAGTCGTTTATGTACGAGACATGAAAATTATGAAACGAAGCCGAAGGCTGAGTTTCATAATTTTCATATCTCGTGCATAAACGTCGACTTTTAGCACTTGTTGCATAAATAGCTATTAGCTACGACCACTACTAAAAGTAGGCCTTTTAGCGCTAGCGTGTATCACTAAAAGTGACGTTTTATAGTTTAGCGTGGTTAAAGAAATAAGCTGTTTACTTTTAGCCTATGTGCTAAAAGTGAAGTGAGGTTATAAAACTACAATTTCGAACTGGAAGTGAAGTTGTAAAGTTATTCTAGTTGCTTCTTGCGTTACAGGTAAAGTGTTTTTGGAATAATTAAAGCGTTATGTAATAAATACAGTCAGATGTGGAGTATTAATAATTACATTTCGTAACTGACCTTGACTACTGTCATTCGCAAACATTCGCCCGCGCAGCATGGCCTACTGTTTATTATGACATGAATTAGAAGTGTCGTAGATGCAAACCTTTGTTAAATCGATATTTATGGATTAATAACAGTAAAATTAAGGTCGTAGATAAAATATTGTATGCAACGCGTGCATAAACGTCGACTTTTAGCACTTGTTGCATAAATAGCTATTATCTACGACTACTACTAAAAGTAGGCCTTTTAGCGCTAGCTTGTATCACTAAAAGTGACGTTTTATAGTTTAGCGTGGTTAAAGAAATCAGCTGTTTACTTTTAGCCTATGTGCTAAAAGTGAAGTGAGGTTATAAAACTACAATTTCGAACTGGAAATGAAGTTGTAAAGTTATTCTAGTTGCTTCTTGCGTTACAGGTAAAGTGTTTTTGAAATAATTAAAGCGTTATGTAATGAATACAGTCAGATGTGGAGTATTAATAATTACATTTCGTAACTGACCTTGACAGTACTGGCTTCGCAAACATTCGCCCGCACGGCATGGCCTACTGTTTATTATGACATAAATTAGAAGTGTCGTAGATTCAAACCTTTGTTAAATCGATATTTATGGATTAATAACAGTAAGATTAAGGTCGTAGATAAAACATTGTATGCAACGCGTGCTAAAAGTCGTTTATGCACGAGACATATTATGAAACTCAGCCTTCGGATTCGTTTCATAATTTTCATGTCTGGTGCATAAACGTCGACTTTTAGCACATATTGCATAAATAGCTATTAATGTTATATTATGCATGCTTCTGCATAACGGGTTGCCTACAAGTTGTTACATGATAAAAAAATCAGCCTGTATTTCAAACAAATAAAACTTAGTGTGTCTTGGAATGGCCTACCACACAATCTGGCAACAGAGCCAGTGTCATGGCCTGGAACAATATAGACCGCCTTGGCTGTGGACGTCGGTTGCTGGTGCAGGAAAGCCGCACGTATGGAGTGCGTGTTTGGTTTGTTGGGGGAGCTGAGGCTGGAGCTTGTCGGCCGGAGATCGAAAGCTTGATGTTTGAAATTAGCGTTCCGAACTCCTGTTCGCACAGAGGTGGTGCGGATCGAGGAGCTGGGGTTGCTGTTAGACCCAAGGAGAAGTAGCTGGCTCGACTGTTGAGTCTTCGATGATCCCCATCCGAAATTCCCTGCGCTTATAAAGGAGCTGGGCTCTTTGTTTTCAATTTTCAGCGCTGTTATTGGTCTATGTGGTAGGAGTTTCTGCTTCTTTTATCTACGGATTCTAGTTCCTCTTGATTAACTCTTTTATGGGCGGTTCCATCGCCGTGTACGTGGCGTTGTATTCCTTGTGTTCTTCTGTGTATGTAGACACCAAACTCGGTGGGGTTTTTGTCACTTGGGGCCGAGATATCCTCATGTGTGTAATCTCTAATCTCCTACATGTTATGTGTGTATATGTCGCATGGGCCTGTATCGGCGTTTAGCGGGCGGCCTCTGCTGGTGGCGCGACGCTGGACAGCGCAAGGCGTTTTTAATCCTTTCTTCGCTGTTGTTTTCGTTGTCCACGAGATTAGCAGGCTTTAACGGTCGTTTGCGGGATACCTACTTTGTTTCGAGCATGCCCCAGAACTTACGCATTTTAAATCACAAGTGCAGTTATTGGCACTGGGCTGAAAATAAAGCGGCGTTTCTTGTTTACTTTATACTTGTATGCTGATATTTGAGTTTGGTGTTTTTTCAGGCCGCTTTTTACATTTTTCTTGCCGTGATAGTAAATCATGTAGCGGCGACGGCGGCTTTTACAGCAAAATTAGGATAGTTATGTTCGGGCCAGTCTTTGTTTTTAATTAACAAAGACGGGCTCGCATTTAGATGTTTTTTTGCGTCATATCACGGTTGAGGTTAGATGTGTTGAATATGCCAGAATGTGCATCTTTGCACTGCACTAACCATTTAAGATGTGGTTTTCGTTTATTTGGTTTTCCCCTCTGACTAAAAAAAAACGAGAAATTTGGGTTCATAATTGAGGTCATTTATTAGTATACTGCAAGATTTCAATTTCCGGCCATTTTCGTGCCCACTGAATAGTGAAAAGCCAGAAGCGAAACCGTTCTCAGAAGGGTTTCGCCTCTGGCGTGGTTTACACGTGCTTTTCCTCTTGATGAAGCCCTTTACGAAAGTGGGCGATACCTTCGGTTCTTCGATCGCAGTAATGACAAGGTCCAATCCCGGAAGTCTTGTAGTGGTCATACATTTCGAGGGCTCCCGCCATCAATTTTATTTTTGATCGCTCTGTACTTACAGGTTTGCCTGATTTTATGCCGTTGCCATAGCTAGAGTGCCTTGATGATATGTCAAATTTGTAGCAGAGGAGAGTGTGGACACGATTGTCCAATAAACAAAGACGTAGATATGGTATTCTTTTTCTTGCAGTGCAAGGAAAATAGACTATTGTCAAATGTCACTGGTGGTGGATAAAACTATTTATTTATGAATGGTCCTCGACACCGAAAGGTAAAAAAGGCTATAGATTATGAATGAATGAATGAATGTATTTTATATTCATTCATTCATTCATAATCTATAGCCTCTTTTACCTTTCGGTGTCTAGGACCAATATAAATAAAATGGATCAATAAAAACTGTATATTTCAGCAATGACATTTCTTACAGGAACGATGTAGTAAATCTCAGGTAGGTCTGAAATTTAATTTTTGTTTAAAAAGCAATACTAAATTATTTATAAGAAAAACCTCGGTTCGACTTTTCCCGATCTTGCGCACCACATCATGCTTATCACACAGTTTGAAGAAAAAAAGTATGTTATTAGCGTTAAACAAAAAAAAATCTCCTTGGACGAACTCTTCCTGTTCAAACGCCATTTCGATAATCAGCCGATCAACTTAAATGCATAACCTAAAACAGATTGATAATCGTGGCCAAACTCTCCTCTGCTACCAATCTGACATAACATTAAGACGCTCTAGCCATAGCTACTTTTGTGTAAGAAAACATATCTATGTCCGTTTATTTAATGATGCCAATACAGAATAACAGCAGGTCTTTTGGTTGCCATTAATATTCTGCTGTTCAAAGGTAACAGAGATACTGGGAGCAATAAATTATACGGTAGTAACACGTTTTCGTATAATTTTCTAACTTTTCCTGTGATGTAAGACCATAATCTTAAAATTCCTATAAACAGATAAAAGTCAAAATGCTGTGACAAATTTCTAATTCACTCTAAAATACGAAAAAATAAACATTTTGTTGTTATTTTAAATCTTAAATTATTTAGATAGGATAGTTTTGTTGCTATACCTTCTAGAAATTCTGTATGTTTTGAAATAACACTACACGCATTGTCTATCACTGGAATTAGAAAAACTGAACTTTATGATGCTGTCAGATGATTCGGAGCAAGTCTTTATGCGGTTCATAAAATTAACCATAAAAAGTTACTCCGAAAGTTGTTTTTTTTAAATAAGGACTGCACAGGAGACTCAAAATTGTTATTTTTCAGATATCTGAAAAATCAAATTCTTATAGAATATTGACTAGCATTTAATTACGCAACTTTGACCTAATTTGACCAACAATTTAAGATAAGCGAAAACCGCATGTTTATACTTGAGACACGGGTACCCGTATACTGTATAATAAACGAATAATACCAATTATTTTATTTTAATATACAACCATATTTATTACATTGTAAATATTTTTAGAAACAACGTGTAAAATTGCAATATAAGTAAGAAACAATAAGACACAAAATAAAGTATGACTGTGTCAGCTATGAAGTACATAAATTATCACAAAATAATGTAAAAGTGCAATTCTCTACGTCCGCAGGTAAAATTTAACTAAAGTTATCTGCTAATAACAACCTACGTTACTGTGTAAAAAATGAATGTTGTCTATAAGTACTGTACTCTTCAGTATCTAAAATTTTATCAGTGACGTCTATATCATCGTTGATAGCCTTTATTAATTCATCTAAGGAACTAAAATCCTTCTGTGGCCTGATGTAACCCAACATGATGACTTGAAGTTGTTTTCCATAGAAATCCTCTTGAAACTTGTGCAATATATGCGTTTCCATCGACTTTTCCTTGTTATGATAGTAAGGATTCCACCCCACGCTCATCACCATCTTATACACGGGCCCCTTGTCCACGCGTGCAAAACCAAAGTACACCCCTGTTTCAATTTCCTTGGGCAAGCAGTTAATCACTGCTGGGGGATAATTAGCGGTTGGGCATCCAAGCTGCTTTGATCCTCTACCAAACCCCTTCACAACTTCTCCTGAGGCAAAGTGGGGAAGACCGTCCGACGGCATAGCGGAAAACCTGAGTACGCCCCTGGCGACCAATTTTGATTATGTGTTACGTCACCGCGTACCTGGCGCGTGCGCACTCGCAGTGTGTACTCGCCAGTTGATTATTTTGGTGCTCGTTCTCGAATAATTTGAAACTTGTTTGTTTGGTTTAAATTCGCACAACACTATGCTGCAAGTAAGCGACGCCGATAAGAAAGTAAGTGACCTGCGTTGCGACTTTAATTTCTGTTAGGTTATCACGCGTGTATGTACCGAAGAGCGTCACGACCACGACCTTTGCGCGACCGCTACTGAGAAATTTTCTCTCGAGTGCACGTTGGGGTAATTATCAGTGTCGACCACCGTAAATTTACCGGCATAAAAGTGTAGGCCACGATGAGATTATCGGTACTGAACAACTACATACATTGTTGTATTTTATCGTACTTGACCAAAGTGACAAGTGTTTTTATTATCGGCGATAAATGAGCTCATTTCAAATATGTAGCTTAATTATATGCAAAAGCTGTAACGCAGAATATGCTTTGCCATAAATTGTGATAACCACTATCTCGTTTTTGTTAATAGTGGTTATAACAATTTTCGTTTTTGTTAATTACTTCCCATTTTATTATACGAAAAAGCAAAGTTGTGCGCCGAATTTCAACTTCGACGATTTGCATTTGTTTCAGTACAAAAAAATATTGTAGTGGGCTTGACGCTGTTTATTATTACGTCAAATTCGACAGGCATTTGAACCTTTCACATTTTAAAAATAACAAAACCGACAATTTAGTCAGTAATTGTTTAAATGTTTTTACAAAATTTTAGTTTTTCATTTAGCAATTGAAAAACAGTTTTTGACATTTATGACGAAACGTTATAATAAAAATGCACAACCAGCTTACTTTTTTGAATTTTTACATATACGTGTCCTTTTCTCTTTCAAGTAATATATTTTTATTCAACCCATCTCACTTCTGTTTTGTATTAATTATGGGCGCATTGATATACAGGATGTTGCATTGGCGCACGTAACATACAAAATTCCATGTTAATTACGAGGCATTCGATTTCAAATATTGGTGTCCCTAATAATTTTACAGAAAAATGTTGAGTTATTTTAAATAACCACATAGTGATGCAACTAACACGAGCATTTTTGTTGGCTCCGTTCGAAAATTCTTTTAAAAATGTGTTAGCTACATTTTTTAATTTTAAATCAAAATATCAAGTCGGCCTTGATCAGGGACAAGGTTTTGCAACCAGCGAAACGATTTTACTTGTTATAAGATTTGTTTTAAAAATGGATTACGTATTTGTTCTTTAAAGTTAAATGTTATCATAAAAGTGTCAACAAAATACTGGCTATTTAACGATTCACATGTACTTGCCAGAACCTGGAAGAAAATAGTGAGTAGTATTGTACTCGAAATGCCATGTTGAATTAAAATTGAATATCTAGAACAGTGGTCGCCAACCTCTTCAATGTGTTGAGCTACTTGTTAATTTTGGAATAAACAGCGAGCTACCCACACGGAAGCCACGTAACGCAACGTAAATGAAATAATCCACAGTTAATTTATCATTATATGTATTTATTTTACTATTTATTTAACTGGTAATACATAATACATAGGTACTAATAATAACTACATTCCTACCTACCAAACGAAGTTGTTTGAAAAATAAACACAAACTTTTATCCAGCCACAACGGCATGTCACGTAAGATTTAAAAATAGTTAATAATAACAACAAAAAAGTAACGCACTATCATGAACATAAACATTGAAAAATAAAAAAGCACGTTCAATGAGAAGGCTGACACTCAGACTCATCGATAATTTTTTTAATGTTTGCAGTATAATTTGATACAGCCATTCGAATACAATTATCCAAATGTTCATCTGTAAGTCGATTGCGATATTTGTTCTTAATAAACTTCATATTGGAAAAAGAAGATTCACACAAATAGGTTGAACTGAATAATGCTTTCACTTTCAAGGCAACACGGCATAGAACTGAATATTTGTCTTTACTTACAATAGGCCAGATACATTTGGTACTTGAGACTAACGATTTTAAGGCTAAATCATTTTGAAAATCAATTACTTCCATTTCTGTTGCAGCGATGTCTTCGCCAAAGTTCTGCATAACACAAGTTGCAAACTGTTGGATATCAATTTCCATAAAGGGTGAAACAACAAACTGCGCTACTAAAGCCATTTCGTTGAAATCCTTGAAACGATTTTTGAAGTTATTCTTCAGGGTAGAAACTATTTCTACATGATATTTGCTGTCATAGGGTTCTAATGGATTTTGAGATATTTTTTCTGAAAGAATAGGAAAATGCTTGGCATCGCTGTTAATTAGGTTTTGTTCCCAAAACTCCAGCTTTTTGATAAATGCTTTTATATCAGAAATCATTTCTGCTAGTTCTTTGTCTCTCCCCTGAAGCTGCAAATTAAGTTCGTTTAATTTCTCGGTAATGTCCACGAGAAAACCAAAATCTCTAAGCCAGATTGAATTTTCTAGTTCCGGAGTCGGTTCATCGCGTTTTTTGAAAAATTGAACTATGCCAGATAGGACATCATTAAAACGTTTCAGCACCCGTCCTCTACTTAACCATCGGACTTCAGAGTGAAGGAGTAGGTCCCCGTATTGACAGTCAACTTCATCGGCCAAGGTTTTGAATAATCTTCTTTGTAACGCTTGAGCTCTAATCTTGTTCACAATTTTTACCACCAGTTTCATAACGTTGTTTAGTTTCAGGAAATTTCCACATAATGCTTCCTGATGGATAATGCAGTGGTAAGAGAGAAATTGCGGAAAAGTTTCATCTTTACGACATAACGCCACCAGACCCTTATCAAAACCCACCATAGCTGGAGCGCCATCGGTTGTCAAGCCTACCATTTTCGGTATTGGAATTTTCTCGGAAGAAATAATATTTTTTAAATGAGAAAACAACTCCTGTCCAGTAGTGTGTCCTTTCAGTGGAATAAACTTCAAAAGATCTTCTTTAATCGTAAAATCACTAAAAACCATCCTGACGAACACGGCCATCTGGACAGTGTCAACGACATCTGTTGATTCATCCAGTTGAAGTGAAAAATAAACACAGTTATCTAAAGGCTGGTTTATACAGCTTTCTTAGCCCTAGTCTTAGTATTAGTATTAGTCCTAACTTAGCACTAGTCTTAAGAAGAAAAACAGGTGTTTATACAGACATATTTTGGGTTAGGAAGTTTACGTCAGCGCATGTGCATTGCGCAAATGTGTGTGTAAAATCGCGCCTTTTATAAATTCATTTAACCTTAAATGCAAAAAATCCGTTACGTATTCCGTTTCTTGTTGTAATTGGTTCTGTTAATAAGTTGTAAAAACTTTTAAAATTGGCAAAATTTCGCCTTTGAAGAGACGGAAACTTTTACTTGCAGTGTATGGAGGTGCTGCTGCTCATTTAAAAAAGGGGTTGTTAAACAGCAAATAAGTGGATTTCTGTGCAATGTCGAATGAATAATAAACTTTCCAAATATTAAATATGCCTAGCCTTATGGCATTCAAGGAAGAATGCTAAGTTTACCTCTATTATAATAATCCAGACGCCTCAGTACTTCTCTAATTACTTTTGAAGATTATAGATCACAATGATGCACTTTTAACAATTATTGTTGCTCTTCAAAAATATTGTGTTTATAGTATCATTCAAATTTTGCCGCCTTATCGGCTACTACCACATGCGCGCCAGTGAAATTTAATTCTGTCTTAAGAAATTCTTTGGACTAAGTTAAAAGTTGGGGAACTCTCAAGGTCAGGCCTTAGGATCCGCTGGGGCTAAGACTAAGTTAAGACTGTATAAACGCCTCAGTGGTAACTGAATGATTCATCTTTGCTAGGGCTAATACTAATACTAATGTTAGGACTAAGAAAGCTGTATAAACCAGCCTCAAGTCAGTTCTTAACTGTAAAAAAATATCATTGCTCATTACTTCTACACGTCTCATCACTGTATTAGCAGAAAGTTGCATAGATTTTATAGCTGAAACTATCTCGTCTTTGTTTCTAAAGTTGGCAAATAACGAGTCAGCAGCTTCTAAAAACGCCTGTTTTATCATTTCCCCGTCTTCATAAGGTTTCTTTTTTTGTGCAATTATCTGGGACACACGGTACGATGCTTCAGTTGCAGCCTTATTTTTGTCGATTGTTCTTAAAAATATTGATTGTTGTCCAATTAACTGCTTTTTTAACTGTTTCAGTTTCTCCTTTCTGGCGGCAGAATGTAGTGGGAATGATTTTTCAAAATTAGAATGTACAGTTTTATGATGTCTCTCAATATTTCCTTTTTTAGCAACGGAGACCGAAGTATTACATAACAAACACACATTTTTATCTTTAACTTCTGTAAAAAAGTATTGTTCTTCCCATTCCGAATGAAAGTGGTATGTCTTTACCTTCTTACAACTGCTTGCCATAATATTATTTTTTGTTGTTCACTACTAACCCAACCGCTGGACGTTGGTTACGCGTTCAGTTTTAAACTAAGCGCAATGTCGCCGCGCCGTGCGTATTTATCCCGTTCAAAGCAATCCAGATCGTTCTCGAACACTAACGCACTGGTCCGGCTGGTCGGTTCTAGCCGATTCTAGCCGATTCTAGCTTGATGGCGTCAGCGGCAGATCGCTCGCCGCAACGTTGCCGCTGTTTATGTTTAATATTATGACAATTAGATTTTTTTGTGGAATTTTAGGAAGCTTCTCTGATTTTGTATTTTTTAAATTAAAATCGTTGTGAGAGCTACCAGAATTGCCCCCGCGAGCTACCGGTAGCTCGCGATCGACAGGTTGGCGACCACTGATCTAGAAGGTATATTATTTCAAAATTGTAAGTTGATTATACAGAAAATAAGCTGCCAAAAATAGTAATTTATGTTGATGCACATATTCGTAGTGGGGTTGAAATGCTTAAAACAAGCGAAAATATTTTATTGATTTAATATTGTTGCGAATTAAAATTGATATTAAAATATACCTATGCAAGCAAAAATATTTATTTGAAATAGTCATTAAAACACGAGAAATCGGCAGTAAAGTAATTCATTGTTTTACGACTTTTTTGTAGGTGGCGATGCGACAGCTAAACGTCAACCGACATTAACATAACCTACAAATGTTGGTTAAAATGTTGTAATTTCACAATTTCTCGACTTCAAATAAAACATAATGTACTCCTCGGCACTGAAGTTCCTTTTTATCCCTCATGTGGTTTATTTGCCTTGGCCCTACGGGCATCGGCAACTAAATCCACATTCGTGATAAGAAGCTAAACTTCAGTGCCTTGCTATACAAACTACTATTGTATAATGAAAAAAAAACAGTTACAGATAATACAATGAAAGCTACACCTAGACGTAATGATTTGGTAATTTGATGTGTTAAAATTATAGATAGCATGAAAAAAATTTTTTAGGATACTGCATTGGTAACCAGCGTTTACATAGTTACAAACGAGTCCGGTAGATAAAATTTACCGGCCTAGACCAGTAGTAGAACTACCGGCCGGTAAATTTTATCTACCGGACTCGTATCCTAAAAAATCTTATACGATACACGACCGGTAGCATTTTTATGGCCTTGCCAAACATACAGGTCTCGCCCTACGGGCTCAACCTGTAAAGTATTGGCGCGGCCATAAAAATGTTGCTACCGGTCTAATAACGTAAATAGCTATTTTGTATAAATTATGGTGTTTGATTTCGAAACCGTCAAAGGGAATTACCAATAAATAAACAGCTCGAACTTTTTTCAGCTATAAATCTGGTGAACGGAGCACACAAATAGGCATCAGTAATCATAAAAGATATTTTGATATTATATGCGGCAGCCAGCCAAGATAGCTGTAAAATAAACAACTACTACCCCTACCCTAATGTATATTTAATATGTAAATATGTTTAATTATAGACATTATTAAATAAGTGTAAATGTTGCTAGTCTGTCAATATTTACAGATGTCCTATTAATAATTAGGTTAAAACACAATTTCAGTTTTATTTTATACCATTAGTAGTTTCTGAAATCGCCCGCATACTCGCTACAGGTGATATCCTTATGACGTCACACACCGGTATTGACAGCTATATGCTCATGTCGTCGGGAGATTATAAATAGCGCTGCCCAATTTTCGTCGATGATCGTTATTTTTTCCTTAACCTTTGCTTTAAAATGTAAAGCAAAATTAATAATAACGCTGTTGCAAGTCAAACAATATACATATTATAAAATTTCATTTGTAACCTTATTAAAAGCAGTTAGCAATAATTACTACCATTAGAATTATCCACACTAATTGTAAATCATATTTATAAAACATGGAGTAGTGCTTCCACGTTTGTAATGTAAAATTTATATTTCTATCTTTACATAATTTAATATTTATATGGAATGATTTTAAAAAAATATTTTTCCCGCTGCTGATCATGTAAGTCAGTGATACAGCCTTAGTAACAAAACGTGTAAGTCGGTGATTATATTTGTTTGCTGCTTTTTCTTGACAACGGAACTTAATACTATTATTAAGTTCCTAGGTTAATAAAATTAGCAAAGCAAGATGCAGATTTAGACGTTTTGTTTCTAAATTGCAAGTGTTTATGTGACATGTCACACTCATAGGTAACACGACTCACGAAAATTAATCCTGGTGACAGGTGACAAACCAAACGATTTTTTCAAAAATCTAGGAAAATTTCGATAAGCAGCGGGAAAAATATAATAAGAGAACTCGGAATGTATCGCCTATTAACATTTCGGCAGGCAACAAGCCGCGACTTCGTCTTGGCTTGTACTTGCCTACCTCAAATGTTAATAGGTTCTTACATTCCTTGTTACTTAAATAGCTATTATCCAACTCTGGGATATTAATCTACAAACGTAGATAATTACAAGGGCCTAATAGATAAACATGTGTTCGGAGTTCTAACGGTTTTTGTATTATAGATAGTATAGATATCAAACCTGGTTAAACAAAATTAAACTTTATTTATGCCTTACTAGTACATTATTTGATGTTTATACGTGCGATACTGATGGTATAAACCGGGTCCATAACAAAGAGGGCATTATGAGCTGGCTATATGATTCATAACGCCCGCTCATTGTTAGCGACCAATCACGTACCTCGATGCGTTGTTGCGTACACATCAATGGTTGATCAGGCACTTTCTGATCCATTAGATTATTAAATAACACTAAGACATAAAAAAATTATGCATCACGGGCATAAATATCTTCATAATGCCATTGCTACATAAATAACTGTGCCTCTGGTATTTTCATGAGCTCAACGGTACATAAAGTGCTTGTCTGCTACCGCTGTATCTGTGTATATTAAAAAATGACTACTAACTTTTTTGTAAGGCATATAAAAAAATCTGAACGCTTTAAACAAAAATAAATGAAACTATAACAAATAATAAACGGGAAAGGTATTAAACCACGTGTAAAGGTATCAAATTAAATACGAGCTTTCTGACACTTTCGACAACGCTTATTTTTTTCAGCAACTTAGATACAAAAATCGCTCACAACCACTGGCAGATGGCTACAACTATAAGTAGCGAAGGAGCCATGGCTCTACTATAACAAACGACTCATTCAAGAATATTTTATTCTGAAAGAAACATTTTTTTGTTTTATGATTCATCATTATTCTCATTTTAAAGCTTCGACAAAGAACTAGTAATTTTATTTCATAAATGTGAACTGTATGATCAGAGCTGTTTGCTTTCACAGTTACATTAGTGCTAGATCGAAGCAGCTCCTCAACATTTTGACAGTTTATGGTCTCCAGCGGTGTCTAGCTGCAAGAAGTAGGTCAAAAGATAAGGATATTTTAAGATTCAGTGGGAACCGCCTGGCTTTAGGCTCAAGGATTCTTAGCTGTTCCGGTCGAGGGTCTGGTTAGTTATGCTTGCTTACAAATTTTGCACGTAGGTATGTGATATAGAAACCCCGCGCGTAAATCCTGAATAGTTAGTAGTAGAGTGCTCGCTCCAAAATATTTTAACTTTTGTGTAGGACTCGAGGTTACACGATGAAACTTACACAGAATCAAAGCTGATATGGTAGAGATTCATAATCCTGAAGTAGCCAAAAATTAGAATGGGCGAAAAGGCACTATTTTTGAAAAACAAGGTATTGTCATAATATAGAAAAAAAATAAGCAATATATTAATCTAAAATTAAAAATTAAATTTGTACGTAATATATTTTTTAATTTTTCAAAATTGCAAAATCTGTTGTCTCTTACAGCATAATAAATCGTAAAATCTAATTATTTCTGTTTGAATCTCGCAAAAATATAAGTGAAAATTAATCATTTATGTTAGAGATACACCGGGTATCTGGTAGTACGCGGTATCCGGCGTTACTCCGCGAGTCTGACTGGGTACTCGGTTAGGCCGGGCATTGGCAACAATTCGGCCGGGTAATAAATGAAAAAATAAATGTTTTATACATCACACATTCTGTTTTTTATCTTGATTTTTATGAACTTTAAAATAATCCCTCACTTTACTCTCCTCCTGAGAACTTTTATTTGAAACATTACTAATTCGGGCTGACTCGAACGAATTATTTCTACTGGGAATTCCTTAACCTAACTAACTTATAGCGCGCGTGTGCATCTTGCGACTTGATACCGTGCTCGACAGTAAGGTCATTTTTCGCAAATCTGCTGCAATGCGACCTACTACCAGGTACCCTGTATTGCAATGAACCGGGTATCCGTTACCTGGTATTTAAAAAAAGTGTTCCCTAATTTCTGTCGTTACACGGAATTTTCTATAAAACTAAATAAATCGTTATTCTTTAAAAAAAATACCACATATGCTTAGAATGCGTTGGGGTATAAATCATAACTTTTATTAAAATTTTAGACGACACGCGACGTTGTGAATTAAATGTAAAAAAGTCGTGGCCGGCAGCGGCATCGCGTCCCCACTCCGTCACATGCATCTCGCGTCGCAATTATCACAAGTCTCAGTCTTAGAATTGCGCCTGCAATGAAGGTTTATAAAGACTTTTAATTCAGATATTTATCAGCAAATTTATTTGATTATATTTACAATGCCAAAGATGTAAATATGATTATTTTTTCTCTCTCATTGTCTGGATTTCAAATTGTAAGAGCTGGAGGAATAGCAGACAATTTTGCCAGTCCATATGCGATATATTTAAATCTCGGGATATCAGAATCTGTCTTTGTCTGTCAGGGTGCCTCGGAGAGCACGTTAAGCCGCCGGTCCCGGTTGTCATTTCGGTCGCAGTCGTTAGGTTACGTCAGAAGCGCTCGCGTAATCTGAATATTCTGACGCGCGTCTAAAATGGCGAAATTGTAATGAATATGTATAATCATATAATATACAAGTAGACGATCGAAAATAATCGATTATACGAGACGTATTGAATGAAACATCACGAGACGCGTAGCGTCCAGTGGTGTTTCATTAGGAGAGCCTCGAGAATACCCATATGAACCTTCTATTCGGACAGTTGCCAAACAACTGGTTACTTTCCGTGGACGATGTGCATTCAAAGTTTATATTTCCAGTAAAATGGGTAACTACGGAAATAAAAGTGTGGTCACTTTGTGATGCAGAAAAGTTTTATTGCTGCAATTTTGACGTTTACTTAAGAAATGTTAGAGATACTGGATACTGCAGAAATAAATCAGGGACAAAGAGTTGTGAGGTAACTTAGACCACCATGGAAAAACTCCGGAGGGAACATAACCACCGATAATTACCTCACAGATATTTCCTTAGCAGAAGAACTTAAAAAAAAACCGTTGTTGGTATAATGGGATCTTCCAAAATCGCTAATGAACTTATCCGGAAGAAATATTTTACCGTCCAAGTTTCTTTTTACCAAGTCGGTCACTTTAGTATCATGTATCATACGTACCCACACCACGAAAATGCGTATATCTACAATGCATAATGAGCATAGCATTATGGGGGAAGATAAACATTTTAAACCTGAAATAATCACCTGCTATAATACAACTAAAAGTGGTGTGGGTGCATTAAACATGATTGTGGGGGAATACACATTTAGACGTTCTATCCGAAGCTGGCCATTTTTACTATTTTTAAATTTTATTGATGTTGCTGCATATACTGCATTCGTTGTTTGGAATTCAAACACTTTCACGTGGGGAAAAAGCATGTCAATCAAAGGAAAGAGAAAATTGTTCCTCGTAGTTTTAGGAAAAGAATTAGTTTCCAAAAAACATAGAACGCCGAGAAAATTGAAAATGACGGACCGTCTTCCAGAAATCTGTGGTAAAGGCGATAGAGGTTTGCCGCAGGCCTATACAAAAAGCATCTAAAGAAGTTGGTGAAGCAATTAGGCGAGGAAGGTGTGCTTTCCGTGTAAGCAATGCAAACAAATATACTAATAAGTGTGATAGTTGTTTTGAATGTATATGCCAGACACATGGACAGGTGACTGTAAAAAAAGAATGCAAATGATGTAAAAAATAATTTGTATGCTATTTATAAGAATTTTCATTAAATATACGTATCATTTCTGGACATTGAATTTATTGCCTTGTTTAGTCTGCGAGTCAATAACAAAAGTTTTATAATTATTTTATAATGGGCAAGTACAGACATTGTAGTGATTCGAAATTCATGGGAACAACTTAAATTCTATTAAGGTTACATTTCCGCCTTCCGCGTAACTGAAATTATTTCCGCCGGGCGAGGGTTGCACATAAAGACCAATATAAGTTCCTTGCAGCATCCTACCGCAATAAAGTTTGTACCATTGTTGTTAGATGGTGTTGAAGGGAGTAATCCCGATCGAGGACGAAGTTAGTCCAATCGGTGACGACACTGTGTGACCGACGCGCGAAGATTCACTGGCTTTCATGTATAAGATTATTACGATTACTACATTCTGTTCGTGTTAAAACTTATCCAACGAAAGTAATTTTTCTCTTTTGGTGGAAGTTTTGAACCTAATTATCATACTTATAATTATTTAATACTGTACTTGTAGTCTTACGTATTCTGTCAGTAGTCGCGTGTAATTTTTAATTGCCCGACATCGTAGATGGAGTGCGATTACGCTTCGAAAATGGCACGAAAGTAAATTATTGGAAGAATCTATATCACGGAACATATTCAGTAATAAACTCGTTCCGACACTAAAGTACAATTTCTTCTATAAGTCGTGTAATGTATGTATTGAGATGGTATGAGGCCCATGACTTGGCTCTGTTTGCAGTGCAAGATAATTCACCGATTCAATAAGCACAGAGTTGAGATGTTTTATCTAATTCCAAATTTTAAAATTAAAGTAAAACAGTAAATGCATTGATAATGAGATGCGAGAAAGATTAAATTAGTTGGAGAAAGGTACGCAAAGACAAAGCGAATTTCAAAGGGTTTAGATTGGCTTGTGACTAAATTAATATAACTCGAATAAGGTTTGTGCACATGTGAAGCCAGACCAATTTATAAAATGTATTTGACACAAAAGGTTGTTGGGTGCATTATAAAAGTAGCGTAGTTTGTTAAGTCAAAAGCAAAAGATAGTGAAATTAGTAAGCAAATCAGAAAGGTAAATTAAGCAGGATAATATAATAGATATATTGCAAAAGAGCAATTCTAGAAGGCAACAGAAGAGAAAAGATAATGACGCGAACATGGTGAACTCAAAAATCAGTGCATTTAAAAAAAGTGTAATAGTGCAAAGCCGAGCAATGACAAAATAAAAATAAAAACGTTTGTGTGCGCAGCGCTACCGAACGATTTAGTTATAAGATTAAAGGCAATAATTTAGTTTTAAGAAAATTGTAAATATAATTTAGGTACTCAAATTTACTTCCATTTGTAACCTTTCTTTACCAAAATTAATTTCCTTTAACATAAGAGAATCATAGTAATCTAGCAACCTGATGCTGTTTTTGTTGAAAAAACCAGAAGAACAATTGAATTAATTTTTATGTGAAGTTTGTTAGATTTGTGCTCCACTTTTAAACACATTTTTATACTATTAAACGAGCATATTACCAAGAAAAAAGAATTGCCTTTTATTGTGCCCATCTTAGAGTACATGTGACAGTGTTTGTGAAGGTTTCCGCAGCACGAAAATATAAAATTCTCCAATTGTTTCTCCGAGGACATCGGCTGCCGTTCAGCTGGGGTTTCCGATAATCGTTCCCGGCGAAAGTAAGAATCCAGAACCAGATGCCTGCACTGCATTACGCCAGGAAGGACTGCAAGAACGTCACGGGCAGCATCTGCAGCGAGGGGACCGTCTCCAGCAGAAGATACGGGCAGCATTCACAACGGGCAGCTTAGAAGTCTGCAAACGAGGTACGGTAAAGCCTGCAAATTTAAGTGTGGAGTGTCGGAAACGCATTAAAATCCGAGGTCAAACCTTTCGGGAGTGGCTTAGCATTTTCCCGAGACCCCATTTGCTTCGGCTTTTCCAAAAATCGAGTAGCGTCGGTGGATTGTGCGAATTCGGCTGAGAAACCAAGCGAACAAAAACAAATGCACGTTCTGGCGTCCCTTATACGTCACAAAACAAGCAAGGCAAAGTGTTCCTACGTCATCACTGAAACAAAACAGTGCTAATTGTTGCAAGCGCGAAAATTTGAATAATTACCTGACACGCTTCTCACAGTAATTTCACTTTTAAAACATTCAAATACATTGTCACCACTAGCGACATTTTGTGTCATTTGTCAAATCAAGGATTTTTTTGATCTACCAAGAACCGCGCATTCTACCTACTGAGTTCACGAATAAAATAAAGTCCGTTTATGGACCCAACCCAATCAGATTTAAGTTTCATGCTTGCCTTGTAGTTAGCCAAATCAGTTTTGCAGATTGGATAAAATATAAAAGGGGCATACAACCATTTATTTGTGTAATCATTAATTACATTTCGCTTTTCACCAGCCACAATTTAACTTATTGAATTTTATTTAAAGTTCACAGGTAACCATTTTATTACAGTATACAATTCTGTACATAGCACAAATTCTTTACAAGTAACAACAATCACATAGAATAATTCAAAAGATCTGTAAATAATCAATAACTTTGTAAGAAATATTATTATTCTAATTTTGACATATAAAGTGTCACTTTTTAAATCTGATTGAAGTTCTAAAACGTCACACCTTTTGTAACCAGTTATGAAATGAAAATAATTCACAGCACTGATGAAAAATAGATTAAATGACATCCGAAAAAGCAATACATTGACATTTATTTGACATGGCATTTATAATTTTATTAGTTTAAGATACAAAGAACCATTTTTTTCTCAAAATTAGAAATAATCTACATTCGTCCCGCAAAATCCCACACGTTACACAAAATGAGGCATTTCCTAACTGGTTTTATAAGTAGCGTCATGAACTTCAGAATAAAAATATTAATTAACAAAAATTTTAAATAACCACCAGTATACTCATCATTAGATTCTTTTGTATGTGGAGAATATACCTGCTGAAGAAATATATTTTAAAAATTCCAGGAAATTGTCACAGCCTTGTTGAAAGCCATTCTTCCAAACATTAATTCTGATAAATAGGAATCAAACCAATTTTTGTTGCCTATTTCTGTCAGACCTTTTGCCCTTTACTTGTTTTCACATTTCCTAAATGGTATTAGTATAGCAACCAGTTGCAGGATCCTTAAATGTAATAGAATGATTTACTGTAGAGCAGGCAAGGCTTTCAACAATCGGAATAACTTGTCGTTTCAGGTAACATCTCTATAATATCTAATAATGTTTCACCTTGCTCGGTAGTGCTTCCAGCTTGTATTTAAACTGACTGTCTTCCAGGACCCGCGGAACTACGCTGAAACCTGACTCGAAAACACTCTCTTGAAGCCGTGGCGTTATTTCAGCGTCTCGTACTGAATGGACTTTGTTGGGCGTTGGCATAATTTGGCAGCTCGAATTAGCGGAATGCCCATCGCAAGTGTTGCACCACGAATAACGCTTCTTGTGTACGAGCGTGTCGCCCTTCGGCCTTTTTCACACGTACGGTTGTTTCGTGAGTCGGTAGTTTTGCCGTCCTGTGAAAAAACTGGCGACAATTAAATAACATTATATCATATGGAACCTTTCACACGGCCGGTGGCCCCCCAATTTTAAAGTCGCCTGTTGTGACGCCCGGCTGCCAGCCTGCTAAACAGCCGGGGTATTTTTTAATTCCATGGCAATAAATGTAAGTATATACACGAACGGCAAAGAGGGCTTAATGTTTCTTTCGCGCTTAATTAAGCTACTTCCGGCAACGCTCTAAAAACCACTCGCAGAATTACAAATGATAAAACTCCCGCATACTGGCGGCCGTTCAAAACTTAACTAAACATACTTACAAGTAGCTATTCTTGTTCGTTAGCTATTAATCGTCCACTGCTGAACGTAAGTTTCTCCTAGTTTCTTCCACATTTTTCTATCATGCGCTTTCTATAGCCAATGAGTCACCTGCTGTTTTTCTAAAGGCAGCTACCCATCTCTTATTTGGCCATCCTTCGCTTCTTTTTGTTTGCCTGGGCCTCCATCTTAACATTCTTGATGTCCACCGATTTGTAACTTGCCGAGCTAAGTATCCGACTCATTGCCATTTTAGTTGAGCAATCTTTTGCATAACGTTCGTGATTTTTGTTCTTTGTCGTAGCTTCTCATTTGTCACGTGGCCTCTTAAACTAATACCCAGTAGCTACAAACATGTATAAATTGGCTGTATATTGAAAGATCATCAATTACTTTTAACGAAGGCAGGTAGAGCAGGGTCAAATCATGTTTAACGTTTGAAGCAAAATGTAGGTTCTAATTATTTTTATGTAGCGGAACGACTTTCGGGATCGGTAGAAGAGTTTGTCTCAGGCGTGGTTGACATGTTGAGTTACCGTGCTTTTTTGCTTCTCTGCTGATAAAACAAACTTATCTCTACAATGACACGGTCCAATCACGGAAATTGTTCGTTACACAATGCTAATGGCCGTGGAAACTTCCCAAAAACTGTTTTTTGTTTTACGATAAGTGACAAATGTGATAACAGAAACACTAACATTTGTAGTACATTTTTATAAGAAGTAACGTTTTTTTCCTTTGATATTTTCCAAATGTTTAGTTTCACACCTTCCACTTCCGAGGGAAGTTCCGTGTAAATAAAGCCCTTGACATATTTTGTATTTTTTCAAATTCTAATTACCGCTGTATGTTCATTTGCTTACATTTTAATAACATTCGTAACGCTTCTATTTTCAACATTACCACTGATGAATAACATTATAAAATTTATAAGTGATACTTCACCAGCCTCCGCATATCTTGCAGAAATAGTACAAATCTAGCAATAAACTTGAAAATTATTGTTTTTACATTGGGCGCAATTGGAGATCACAACTGCTTCGAAATGTATTTCATCTTTTTTCTGAACCATAGAGATACAGCTCATTTTTAAATAATTTAATTCAGAGCAGATCGTGACGTTATAGTTAATATAATAGTGATTAATGTTTACATTTAAGTGTTTTCACATTGATTACAAAATCGATATTGCAGAGTTAAATTATTGTCCATTAACTTAAAATAGCGTAATTATAACTACTAACCAAACAGTACATTATTATACTAGTTTCATACGGGAGCCTATTGTGGCATGAGTGCTGCAATGCGTCTTATTAACCAGTATAATATACTACTATTGTATCTACTATGCATAAAAATAATCAAAATCTTTGAATTTTGGTATTTCATAAATCTGACAATCTAACCTCTGTGAAGTTAGCACCACAAGTTCAAAAAATGTTATTTTTTTTTCAAGAGTTCCCGTTGCACCCCAAAGAGTTCTAGAGTTCTTTACTATTTTTAAAAATAGATCTATGTATTTAAGAGAAAAAAATGTGAGTCGAAAATTTGGGGTGCTAAATTCACCAATGAACACCAATGGAATCATGCAAATCCTCGTGCAGTTAGAATAAGAAATCACCAGCAACGTTTTAGCTTATTTGTATGGGGTGGATTGTTGGGTAACCATCTGGTAAGACATTTCACTACAAACTTCCTATTATGTTATTACTCACATTAATCTCAGTTTTCCTTTTACTTATTCACTTTTTGCCAAATCGCTTAAACGAACAAACGTATCTTCCCGAGTTATTAGAAGTTACTTTAAACTTTAAATGTTCGTCAAAATAGGGTATTTATGCATGATGGAAGGGGTCCTTATTTTCCATTAAATACACGGGAATACCTTAATCATACCTCCAATTAGTTGGCTGCCTCGTTCACCAGATTTAAATCTTTGTTATTTCTTTTTGCGGTCATTTTTGGGGTCATTTAAAATCGTTGGTGAATACCGGTACCCAACCTAGATGAGCTTCAAAACCACGTACAGCGCGATAGATAACACCGGCAATGGTCAGAATGTATGTTATATATTATGATATATATCATTAAATGAGAGAAAAATCCGCTTCCCCATAATACCATAACGAACTATGAGTTCTACATAAAAAAATACAACTTTATGGTTTAACTCGAAATTCTAAACTTCTTTGAAAATCCGACTACACCAGTGCTTTCTTGTCAAAAAAGGTTCCGAATAACGGAGAAATTGATTTTTCCTATTTTCATAAATAAGCGAGATACAAAATAAAAAGTCGAAAAATCAAACTTTTGTTTGTAACTCGAAAACAAAAGACGATAGCCCATTTTGGTTTTGACGATTAAGCTTTTCTCGAAAAAGGAGATGGACGATGGGGGTTTCCGTTTTCCATATGTCCTATAGTTATAGAGATTCCCTACGAAAACACCAAAAGCTGCCAACCCTGTACTATAATTTGTGACTGCCCTACATATATTAACAAGGAACAAAACCTCCCAACTAGGGAAAGCACGTGAATCGGCGTTCTAGAAACCAGAAAACCCAATTCATTATCTAAATTCACACAATGTTTAGTGTAGTTTATATTAACTATAATTATGCCATAAAACCTTGTAGTTGCGCACATTAATTTTTGAATAAAAAAAACTGTAAAGTCATCCTGATGTCCTAAAGTTAACAAGACACTAATTTTCAATTGTAAACATTTTTACATTGAAGTTCCAAAACAAAACGATTTCCCTTTTTTCTAGAACATGGGTCTAGATTATTTTTTTTTTAAATTTTGGCCAAACAAATGCTCATTATAAATAATCTGTAAATTCGTTGTGTTACTAATTTTGTTAATGCAAAAGTATTATTTTTAGTAAAATTTGTGTACAGATTATACTGGTGAAAATGTTAAAATTACGTCTATAATCCAGGACACCGTAAATTTTCTTAAATATTCCAATTCGATTAATTATTAAACAATAAATTGGAAAATCAGTGACTTGCATTTAGATGATTACAACTTGCTGGGTTACGTGTTAATAGTATTTGCCGATTCATCGTGGCAATAGTAATAACAGCATCTCATTGTTTTGATTTTGATGATCTAAGTGAAGAAGGTTTACAATTTTTCTAGAATATGAAGTATTCACTTGATAATAACTACCTACAGATTATTAGAGTGATACCATTGTTTTAGTTTGTTAATGGTTTACGTGGTATATGTACGTTTTGCCATAATTGCAGAGTCATTAACTGTAAGTTTTTGAAAGGTTGATAAAGACGTATCTTACATAAATAAGGACTAACGTTAAAATATCTTAAGATAAAATATACAATACAAAGCACAATATATTCTCATATTGATGATACTTCTGCAGGTGATTTCATTTATTGGCACAGATCTGAATCAAGTATTATGTATGATTGTCGTATTCACTTAATTATAATGGATCAAGATGTTTGCCGTATAAAGCTTTTTTTCACAAGCGTGAAAAATAAGCACGCTAACATGAGTTGTCTATAAGATTTTTTAAAATTTCATTAAATATTCAAATCCAAGCCTATTTTGTATAGAATTGTATTTGCCTTCGTTTTAGTCAAGTACGTTGGTCAGTTCTGGTAACTAAGGAAACGTCTGTTTAAAATCGTTCATTCCTAAATTAAAGCAAAGTGTCACTTTTTTTCACTGAGTGAAAAAAAGTGGCACTTCACACACCGAAATTAATTTAAATAAGCCTACTTTTTTAAATGAAATTTAAAAAATTATTTTATCTACTTTTCCACTTTTTTAAACAAAAAAAAAATCAATATCTAGATAATTTCGCGGTAGTTGGCAACATTTGTGCTATGCAACAAAGACGGCTATTGACACATTGACAGTTCGATATGTACACGGAGCAAATTACCTATGGTTGCCAACGTTAAAAAATAATTACTCTGTTTTTAATATTCTTAGTATAGGATTGCTTTTTATCTATTACGATACGCAAATGAGTATCGTAATAGCCTCAGTACGAACGCAAAGTAGATAATAGTAATTTACGATACAAGTAACGTTATCAAGCTTTTTACATTACGAGAGAATAGTTTGAATGAACGAGCGACGTTAGGAGCGTGTTCTTTAAAATTCTCGCGTATTGTAAAAAGCAGATAACGTTACGTATATCGTAACACGGTTTATTTTATCCTAAAATACTAATCTTTTTCAAAAAATAGGAAACATTGTTATTAATGACACAACAGCGAGACATATATCTGATATGGCTGTGGTGGTATCACACAATACTGTATTGTTGGTAGCACCGTCAGGTTATGTTAAATTCAAGATTAGTGGGTTAAGTTTTGCGTCAGTCTGTGTCAAATAACAAGCAAAACCTAATCTACTAACATCGAATTTGAAATAGACATACGTCACTTATAAGTACTTAACTCACTCCCGTGACTTATAAATACTTTAGCTCAGACTCAATTATTTTGCCACTTTTCACAACTGTCGATACAAAATGTATGCTTTTTGGTATTTATTGAGTTGTTGGATACAATTTTGCATGGAACGCGTGTGTTACTACAAATTATTCGCTCGAGAAAAAATCCCTCTCTCCAAGAGACGGGGATAATATGTAATATAACACACTTATACCATAAATAATTATTATGAGGTGGAAACATATATAACCATGTCTTTTCTTATAGATAACATCTGTAAGAAGAATTCGTAATAATATATAAATATATAATATTCAATAAGGATCATGTATTAGTAAACTTAGATTTAAATTATTTATTCTAGGGCCGCTGTGATTTTTTTTTAAACTTTAACACCCTGTATCTCGGAAACGACGAGTTTCCGGACGCATGTTTATTACTTTATTAGGTTTTTTTGTGAATACAAACGTATTCATGAGAATCTATAAGTGGGTAAAATATCCGAACGTACTTTTAAACACCCTGTATAGTAATGAAATAAAATTTCTGCAAGGCAGCCTGTTGCATCTTAACGTCGCGTCGTGTATTATCTTGCAAAAGAATGATACCATATGTCAGTTTCTTCGACTGCTTGCTTTTAAAATGGCGGTTTTCAGTCGTTTCAATGTTTCTGAGTCCCGGCTACTATTGCAGTTAACATCTGTTCTTTTTCTACTCCCGCATGTATATATTCTGTTTTCTTCACAATCTACAGAATGGATATGTAGGCAATTGTAGTTAACTGAACGTATATGATTTCATATCCACACAAGGGTGGATATGAAATACACCAATCACAAACCACGTTAGTCGTGATTACCTAGGCAACTTTCATTAATTGTTTGTTTTGCAATGGGCACGCCCTGCTGTGCCCTGTTTGTGGCAAACGTGATTTTGTTGTAAGATATCTTATTAATTAGCGTTGAATAAATTTTCTTTTAATTTCCATTCTTTTCCATTGATAGGTCGTAGAAAAAATACACTGTACAACTCGAGTGGAATGTCCATATCGCCCTCGGATAATTGAGCACTCCGCCTACGGCGTCGTGCTCAAACTTTATCCTCGTGCGATATGGACATCATATCCACTCTCGTTGTACAAACTACTATTGTAATTCAATAAGATTACTCAATGCATTTATCGTCGTGTAAACTCTTCCTTTAATCGCGGATCTTTTAATAGCTATTAACATATCTAGGAATGTTATGAGTGTCATAACTGCCGCAGATGTTTTGAAATCCGAGCTCGTAGAGCGAGGATTTTAAAACTTCTAAGGCAGTTATGATTCATAACATCCGTGATTTGTTCAATAGTTTATCGGTTGCTATATGGTTATGGTTGCCATGTAGGGTAATATTCTTTAACCCTACAGATAAGTTATGATCTAGTTACCAGCCTACTTTTGTATATGTAAACAAAGGCTAAATGTCCTGAAACCGATAAAATAATTTTATTATAATGCAATAGCAACCTTGAACTTGATATGCGAAACGGTGATAACAATAAACAACATAAATAAATGTGTTTGCTTTTAACGGTTACTAATCGTAACCATAACTCACTATGTCAGCTCCGACCAATAAGGGAAATGAAAATAAAATTACTTTGAAAAATATGCGTTTATATGTTAATTCTGAGTTCATAACGTTACCCATAAATGTTAAATTGAAGAAGAGCATTTGTTTCATAAAATTTTATTTAAAATACGAAATGTATATGTATATATGAATTATTAGATCAAAAATTTGTAGAAAAACGGTACATTTTCATTGGAAAATTATTAGGGGATCAACGATTGCTGTGTAAACATCGAGGCATGTGATTGGCCACAAATGACAAACGTTAAAATAATTTCAAATTGTTTGCATTTCTGACCAATCGCGTACCTCGAGGGGACACAATAGTTTATCCATTCATAATTGTCTAATGTTAATTTCCTCATGTCTGATATTCTGCTCGACACACTGTATAAATTGCATCTATTAATTTGATTACCCAAAAAGACTACTCTTTAGGTGACTGCAAGATGTCTTCAGCATTTATTTTTAAAAAATTCTCTGCTATAAAGTACAAACACTTTTATGATCATTTGCATTACTTCATCTCATAGAAACCGTTTTCTGGAAAATTGGTGTCGGCTAATACGAATATAGGGACATGCAATACAATCGTTCTTTTGCACTACAATGTACTTTTTTTAATATACTTCTGTATAGTTACAAACAGAAGTCATTTATGTAGTTGATTGCAAAAAAGAGCAGAGTAGATGAGTAATGAAAGCAGTTTGAGTTAAGTCTTGAAGCGGATTTAACAGTAAAACTAACTCAAATACTGTATGTAATACATAATGTTACAGCTACTTGACAGTCCAGTACATCAAGGTAGAGACCTGCGCGGGTCCAATATACAGGGTGAGTCAATATTCACTCCCCAGCCCTCGTATATGTGTTCTACAATTAAAAATAAGAAAAAAATAAATACTAAAATTCCGAAAGCGAAGCCGTTTTCAGCTAAAATTGAAATAAATATATTTTTAAGTTTCGTTTAATCTCAATGATTTTAGATACAAAAGATACTCCTTCACAACAACGTGCAACAATGTTTTTTCAACACGATGGAGCGCCTGCACATGCTACCTTACAAGTACGAGAAATTTCGAATCGCCGTTTTTTCTAATAAATGGATTGGGCGGGGTAGACCAATAGCGTGGCCACCCCGGTCTCCCGACTTAACTCCAATAGATTTTTGGCTGTGGGGATACATAAAAGAAAAGGTTTATTTTACTGTGCCTGTCGGAGTGGATGACTTTATTGCCCCAATAGCAGAAATAAATGATGATAATTTCAATTCTGCTTTATTTCAATTTTACTTGAAAACGGCTGCGGTTTCGGAATTTTAGTGTTCTTCATTGTTGTCTTATTTTTATTGTACAACAGATATCCGAGAGCTGGGGAGTGGATATTGTCTCATCCTGTATAGTATCCGCACCCGACCCGCGAACCGCAATTTCTGAAATTTTAAACCGGCACCCGAATCTCAATTTCCACATTTTTATACCCGCACGCGACCCGCCGTTTCAAACCCGGACCTGATCCACAACCCGCAATTTTTGCAGTTTTAAAGCCCGACTTGATCCAAATTCGAATTTTAGACCAGCACGTACCCGCAATTTGCTTCAGATAGAATGCATGTACGTACACGATAAAGAAAGTTATTTTCACACTTCGGCGGTCAAAGTATTATTAAGTATACATTTTTTATACGCAAACAAAATTTATGTTGAAGAAATGAGGTTGTTCCGCTACCCGACTCGCTACCCGCAGTTTCTACTCCACACCCGACCTGCTACCCGCAATATTGATATAAACTAGGTCTGGCTCGCGGCGCATGCCGCATTTAAAATTTCGCGCGTTAGTGTGAGATGCGTGTAGATCTTCATGGCACGAATGCCGCCCGAACTTGTATCGAAAGTTCGGGCGGTGACCTCGGAAAATCGCTTTCTAAGGGTGCGTTAAACGCTGCGTTTGGGCTCATTCAAGCAATAATAAATCCTCCTTATTATTAAAATATGTACTTGTGTTCGTAGTTTTAAAAACACAACCAATAAGCATAGTAAGTAATTGTTTCCTGTGATAATATCGCTATTAAAAATAATGGGAGGTTTGTTTACAAAAACCCGAAAATAGTAACGGTCGAATGCAACCATGGTACTTTTGCTCGTTTAACACGGCATGTAGCTTTCTGCATTATTATATAAGTGTGATGATGATCCTACCCTCAATGCGGGTAACCTGTGGGTATCCGCGGGTACCCGACCCGCTGCAGGACTCTACATCAAGGTACCGGCCCACAGTGGGTCGAAATAAACAATTTTTGGCCAAAACTCTGAAACTTACGAAACTGGTCCAAAATTAGGTGGTGATTTCAGAAAAAATAATGAGAAAAATCACATTGAAAAATTGGGGCAACTTTCAGGGGGTTGATTTCTAAAAAAAAATGTAAAATTTTGAAAAAAATAATTCGCAGATAACTCAGCCTGATGATTAACGCAAAAATAGTGAAAAAATGGCCTGGATGAAGTAGGGTGGTTTCATGGGGGTTGAAGTCAAAATATTAGAATTAAAATCTAAAATTTAGTATTCATATTGTATTCCTATTTAGTCTGACAATTAACGTAAAAATAGTGAAAACATTGTCTTGATGAATAGGGTGGTTTTAAGGGGGTTGAAAGTAGTAAATAAAAACTACAAAAAATTCAGAAACCACAAAATTCTGTTTGTAAACTTATGGATTTATTCGGGATGTTTTTTACAAAAACGAATAAATATATGGTACCATAAATTAAAAAATAATACAACTTAATAACAAAATTAAAATTAACACAAAATATGTTCTTTACAAAATCTGAACCGAAATGATATTATTTTATAAAATACATTTTTTATTGTTAATCAATAATCACTGTAATAGTCACTTTGTGCCTCACTAGAATCACTTTCAAACATGGATGTACTAAATTCATCAACATCAGATGAATTTTGGGTTTCCATTGATGTTTGTGTACCTGATGATACTTCTGTCCTATGTCAGTTCTAGATCAGTCCTATATCAATATTTATTAACAAATAAAATCGGCATTTGTCTAAACTTCCGCAGTCTAGCTTATAAGTATAAATTACACTTTTAAATAGTCAAAAGTAAATCACTTTATAATTTAAATTGAATCAATCGTTGGAGTATCAATTACTCCTTAAAAGGCGAGGTTTTTCACTGCATCATTATGGTTAAAAGGTCGTGGTTTAAAAAAGCGCAGCTAAAAGTTGTGGAACATTAAAGTCCACACTTTAATATACACAGATATTTTTTTAACAAAGTCGAAGTTTGCCAAAGTAAAATTTAAATAAAAAAATAAAGTTTCAGAGTCCCCTGAACCCAAAAAACATATTTTTTTTCATTGGTCTGTCTGTGTGTCTGTCTGTGAACAGAATATCTCAAAAACGAAAAGAGGTATGGCGTTGAAACTTCATATATAAGTTTTGTGTACTATGTAGATGAGACAGCAAGCTTTTGAAGAAAATCGCATAACCGGAAGTAGGTGTTTACTCTTGTGATTTTTCAGTTTTTTTCGATTTTTTCAAAAACGGCTCTAACGATTTTTTTTTAACTTTACATTTTTATTACATTTTTAATATGTATTGATGTGAGATATGTGATTTTCCAGTTGAATACTTTTAAAGTGGATTTCTTTTGTTTTGTTTTCTATTTTTTTATTAACTCCTATTTTAAATAAAACACCCGGTATATTATTACATTTTCGAATTTACCTTAAAATTCTAGAGAAAATTTGTCTCTTCAACTAACGCTCTATTTTGTACGGTTTTTGTAGAATTTGTAATTTTTGAAATTTTTTTACAAATTTTTAAAAATTAAAAATGAAATTTTTGACTAATTATAAGATCACTGTAAAAGGAAGTTGTGTGAGTGTATCACACCAGATTTTTATGATATACTTTAAGTCACAAGCTATATATTACTATATAAAATGAAATATTTATCTAAAATATAACTCTTACCGTGTTCTCTGTCAGACATGGCTGATTTGTAACTTAAAGTTAAAGAAAATCACAATCACAAGAACATTAAAATTTCACTGTACAACCACAGACTTACACACGTCTTCGTTCTAAGGGTTGCAGAGTGAAAATTGGTGAAGGATAGGGTTTATGATGATTTCTTTCTTCAATAATGACCTTTATTCTTAATAATTACGCAGTAATTTAGATATTTCCTGCAAGTCGTTAAAATTCAATCATTCCTACTTTTGGCCAGACATTTTTAAAAGCGACCCACTGTGCTGCCGTGAAAACTGAATTGCCAGGCATGTTCCTATGTTCGCACAAGTCGCCACCAATCTGTAGGTATATGTTTCAAATGCAAGGTAATGGCTCGGTCATTGGCTTGATACGCTTGAAACATTCTTCCCTACGATGTATGGAAAAAAGCATGACATGACGGGGATTACAATTTTAAAGATGGAAATAGTCATTTGTTTGTCTAGAGAAGCAAGCGCGGGCAAACGGCGCAGCGGCTGCTCGTTCGTTCGCTCCGTATTCAATTGTTGTTTTTGGGTGTTTATAATCCGAAGATCGTGCTGATTAGGGCCCTACAGCTTAGCCCTAGTGTGCGTGAGTGTACCCGTATATTATTTCACGCCGAGCCCCACCCGATAGTGCTCTAAAACAACGTTTTAATAACTTAATTTTGTGGCATCTCCATTAATAAACAGTAATAAATTGAAAGGTTATGGTATTCAGGGAAGGCTATTATCTTGGATAAATTGTTTTGTTAAAGGTAGAACACAGTTGGTAAAAATTAATAATTTTAAATCATCAGAGTTTGAGGTGTTATCTGGAGTTCCTCAGGGTTCCCATCTTGGACCTATTTTGTTTTCCGTATTTATTAATGATATTTCTGCTCGTTTAAGTTCAAACTTTCTTTTATTTGCTGATGATTTAAAAATCTTTAAAACAATTGAAACAGAAGATGACTGTTTAGCGTTACAAAGTGATCTAGGTAGTTTACACAATTGGTGTGTTGTCAATGATATGGAATTAAATATTAGTAAATGTAAATCCATTAGATTTAGTAAAAAAAGAGTGAATACATTGTTTACATATTGTATTGATAACGAAGTACTTGAAAATGTTCCAGTAATTAGGGATTTGGGTGTCTTATTAGACAGTTCTCTATCGTTTATTGATCATATTGATCACATAACTGCTAAAGCATTAAGGATGTCTGGTTTCATTAAAAGAATTACTCTACAGTTTAAAAATATACGATGTTTGGTAATACTCTATGTATCTCTGGTACGATCAATACTCGATTATAATTGTATTATATGGTCTCCCTACCTTTAAAGTGCATTGTAATCGCATAGAAAATGTACAGAGAAAGATTGTTAAAGCACTTTGCTATAAATGTAGAATTCCCTTTGAAGACGTCAATTATCTTCAAATTTTGCAGTATTTTGGTTTCATCTGATGCATATCAGAAGAAACTATTTTGAATTATGCTTTGCATATAAATGCCTAAATTTTCTTATATCTTGCCCAGAAATATTGTCACTTTTTAACCTGTATGTTCCTCAAGTTAATACTAGAAATAGTTATATGCTGCAAGTGAAGTATCATAGAACAACGTATGGTACTAACACTCCAGTAAATAGAATAGCTAAAGTTGTAAACACGCTTACTAGTGATATTGACTTATTCCATGTATCTTTGCACACGTTTATTCGTAATGTTAAGAAGCACCTTAGAATGTAAAGTTAATAAGCATTTAAATTTTGTATTTTTTTCCTTTTCATTCAATTCTTATTTTATTTTATTTTTATATGGCATCTATATGTAGCGACTGTTCGCTTGTATTTTCTTTTTCTATATTATGTAAATGGTATAATCCGTAAAATAAACTATTATTATATATATATTCATTAGTACAAAAAATGCATGATTTCGGCACAAGTAAGATAGACGTCCTGAAAACGCATTTTTTGTGCGAATGAAACATACTATTTTTTTCTCCAACTACTCATAATTCGGTAATATGACTTATTACAGTCAGACCTCGCCGTTCGCGGGGGTTACGTTCCAGAAGAATGCCGCGAAGCGCAAAACCGCGATGCGCAAGTAAACATATAAATGATAAAAACGGGGTTAGGTTCCATAAACTAGATTTCTTTATACTATGCAACCCCAAAAAACCAAAACTTCTCTTCGTTTTTTTGTCTGGCAAATATGAAGCAGAAACTTTACGCTTTGACGACATGGTTTTCCGTGTTTTAAAAAATTAAACTCAATTGCATTTTCGGCGGAAACGCTCGAGAAGACAGTAAAATTTGAACTAAAATTCCATACGTAACATAAGTCTGCCACTTGAATCTAGAGCTCGAATATCCATTTGTTTATTCAAGTTATAATTTACAATTTATTTATTTCAGGTCCGATTTGGTAATAAGAGATTTAAAGAAATATGCTCGATAAGTGTGTTTACAAGTTTGTGATAAATAATGTTATTTAGGTGTTTATGATATAAACCGCATACGTCGCGTCGGCTGTATTTACTTACGGCCGGTCTTATGAAGGTCACTAACCTGACATTAACAAAAGCTCATCAAAACGTTGGCGCTTATGACATATTATTCATTAGTAAACAAATTTTTATGCGCTTTTGTTTATTTTAACAGCGAATTAAAATTAACGTCAGATTAGTGGCCTTCATAAGACCGGCCGTTAGTGTGTGAAAGTTGAAACAGGTAACGTTGGCAATTCCATCCGCGAACGGCAAAGCAAATATTCGCGAACGGCAAAGAAAAGGGAGCACAAAGGTGCCTGGCGTAAAATCAAATCAGCGAATCGCAAAGCCGCGAACGGCGAGGTCTGACTGTATTTAGAATCAAACATTGTAGGCAACATTGTAGAACATTCATGGTGCAAATAAACAATCACTATACGGAAAAATAAACAAACGTCGACGACGATTGCCAAATATTGACGAAGCGTTTCTTTTTTATTTAAAATTTACCATTTAAAACCTTATATTGCGTCCCATTTTTGTACTAGTGCAAATATGAATCGAAAAGTGTACAGTCGCCAAGGTAATTGGTGAACATCCCGAAATGACTTACTTTTTATACAAAATTATTCGACAATATGGCGTCTTATTCGTGTGGTTGGAGAAAAAAGAAATTACTGGATGGCCAACAAACGAAATTAATCGATATTGTACAAAGAATAACAACAATAAGCATGAGCTGAGCAAATGATACAACGAAACGACAATAGATGAAATGATAAGATAATGTAATGGTGAGCAAGAATGTGGAGGAGACGCGTAAGGAGATGCTGAATACAATTGGATGACGGCATAATAATAATAACAGGAAGAAGATGGATCCAGCAAAGTGCGGACAGAGAAAATTGGCGTATAACCAGCAGTAGCAAGCAGCTCGTGGAGAATTTTGATGGTAGAACCACAGTCTATATACAAAACAGTCGTTTAACTCGGCCAAAATTATGTCCCCGAATTCCAGGACGCATATTCCAACATTTCGACTCCCAGCATATGCGCAGTACCTACAGTAGGCGTGTTCTTGATATTGGCGGTTGACGGTTACGTCCCAACAACCGTAAACTTTTCGAATTCGTAACTCGCGCCACTGGCACAGCTTGCGCGCAGCTTTATTAAATTGGTAACTCCTGCCTCCGTGAGCCACTCCTGGCATATGTCAGTAATTTTTCGGGGACACCAACATCAAAGTGCCGACAAAGGAGTGATCTGACTGTTTTGTATATAGACTGTGTAGAACCAACCACCGAACTTATAATGCTCTTTCCACTCCCTCACAGACAAAGACGGATTCCAATATCACGATATTTAGATATTTCACATATGGACTGGCTAAAGTTAGCATGGTGAAATTGTTACCAGACTTTACAGACTAAATAATAAATATGATGAACTGAATGGAATCTTTTTTAATTTTTCGCTTAAATGTATAATTCGACCAATAAATAGTTATTGCATCTGTTTGAGATACATAAATGCATACGTGATTGATGAAGTATATTAATTCAAGATGTGCGACAATTTATCAGTAAATTATGAGTACAATAAAATAGATTGATAACCATAGCAGCATGGACTGTATTTTCGTGTTAATAAGCAAATTGAAATTAACTACCATTTTGGCGAGGGCGCAATTTGTAGCGAACAAAAACGATTTGCCACCTAACTTCGGTCCCTTCGGTGTCGCTCTCCCATCAATCGCAGCTGACAACACCGCTCACGGATGCAACAAATTTCTGCACGTATTTTTTAATTTAAAATTTTCATAGAATTGGTTTAGAATATATTCACTATACTTTGATGATTGTATCTTTTAGGGAAAATCACAGCTACTATAAAATAAACATAACCTACATTTAAATGTAGGTGTGACAAAAAAATGCCGGTGATAACCCAGTAAATTACAGATTCTGTAAACCCAAATTATCTACAATAATAAAACCCACATTACATTTCCTTCGTCTGCATAGAGATGTTAGTTACCTTATCTACTTCCTTACATTTGATATTAGTATAATTTTGATTAGTACAATTTATCGTACGTTATAAAATCCGATTTTTACCATGTTTATACGGAGCATATTTTATGTTAATTCTATTAATTAAGAACCGTTTTTTCAATCTTGGTTGATTTTTAAAATATTTTTGTCCACATAAGGTTCCAAAGAGATAAGAATTGTTATAAACAAATCTGAGCTACAACGTCAGCAACTTAAAGTTCATCACCTCGGTATCAAAGACTACATTTGAAATGATCCATCGTTAGTTTTTCATGTAGTCCTTGACAAGGCCTTTTCCGGTACCAAGGTTGATTCGTTTTTTTTTATCTGAAGTTCGGTAAAATTGTGGGTGCATTGCGTAATCTTGCGTGATGAACATAAAAGTAATTGGATAACGAACGCAGCATTTCATCAAATTTTAAAAAGTGGCCATTACTGGACCGTTTCACAGTAATTACTCAATTGGTGCTACTATAGTACCTTGTAAATTGTGCATGAATATTGCACCTTTAGGATAATACAATTGTAGCACGTGTTCTGGGACGCAAATCTTTCGCCAGCTACTTATTAATAACTATAAAATTGTTTTCCGCTCTTGATACACATATAGTTTTTTAGACCTCTGATAATATGGGTGAACTCCAATGATAAAATAATTTATTAAGCCTTATCTCTGGTCGACAGTAAGTTGTCAATGCGGAGTTGAGTATTCATTTGCGCTCGTGTGTTGCTTTGTGCAGAGTGTATTACGTATTCCAGAATGGATAGTATTTTAGACAGGGTATGCTTTACTTTTTATTGATATTAGTGCCATATGTGGTAGCTTCGTATAAATGCTTCGATTAGCACAACATCTATTTCTAGTATGTTTAAATTTGGGATCTTTCGGACGTGTTCTGCTATTTTTGAGATATACCAAGGATTAATTAAATAAGATACATTTGATAAAAGTATTTTGAATTGTATTCTTGAGTTAAAATTTTCCGACACTTCTAATTCGTTTTCGTAGACTGTAACGTCTTCACGTTTGTTTGTTTAACTATTAAGTAGATAACATAAAGCAATTACTTTGACGGTCGCTCTACAAGTATATTTCAATGTCGTTTTAATGAAAGAAAATTGGTGTTTTGATGTTTACAAAAGCGCGCGTACTGCTTGTTTTGAAACTTTTTTATTGCGGCATATTGTTTATTAGGAATTCAAGGATTCGCTCGAGAAATAAACCCTCTTGGTCTGGCGGTTTCGAGGCTCAACTCTCGTGGATGATTTGTAATATAACACACTTGTGCCATAATAGTTATTTATGGTATACGGTTTGAAGCGAACGAGTGAAAAAATATGCTTTCATAGGTGTTGTACACGTAACTTTTTGTATAGTGATATCTTGTAAATTGAAATTGATCAAATAGGACTTCAGAAGTTTATAACTGGCAAATTGACAAGTTACAATGTCAATAAAATAGTTTAAAAAAAGTGTTACTTTCTTTACGATTTTTCGTTAATAAAGACTCATAATCATAATCACTATAAAAAAACTAGTTATTTTTAAAATTTTATTTAAAAAAGTAGACTTTTTTTAGTTAATTTCGGTGTGTGAAGTGCCACTTTTTTTCACTCAGCTTTTAATTTAGGAATGAACGATTTAAACAGACGTTTCCTTAGTTACCAGAACTGACCAACGTACTTGACTAAAATGAAGGCATATACAATAAATTCTATACAAAATAGGCTTGGATTTGAATATTTAATGAAATTTTAAAAAATCTTATAGACAACTCGTGTTAGCGTGCTTATTTTTCACGTTTAATAACCCTCCACACTTGTGAAAAAAAATTGCAGTTCTAACACTTGTATAACTATTATACAACAACCAAATGATAGAAGTTCTACTTTTTTCTTGAATTTGAAGCAAACTAGTGAAACAAGCTGCTTTCATAGGTGTTGCACACGTAATTTTTAGCATAGTAATATCTTGTAACTTGAAATTTGGTCAAAAAGGACTTTAGAGTTTACAATTATTAAAATATTTTAAAAATAAAATTGTTATTTTACGATTTTTCGCTAAAAAATATACCTAGAAAAAAGAATATAATGACAATATTCGAATTAAATTTGGGCTTAGACCGCGTCGTCTTTGTAGATAAACCGCTGCCGCAAAGTGCATTGAACTTAAACGACCAATCAACCTTACGACGTTCTGCACGGCTGCACAGATGAATATAAATACATCCATGCCGTCCTCCAGCTCTTAGAGCAACTTTGACTCTGATGATGCAAGCTGCAGTGTCTTGCGAAACATTAGTCTATATGAGTGCACAAACAGTAAAAAGGCTAAATATGCCTAAGTATCCTTGTTCACGAGGTACTCTAATAACACGGACCAAATCATGGGTGGCTTGTACGACGTTCACGAGTCACAAAGAACATAACCGTTACACAAACCCTTGCCTGACGTTCACAAAGTGTTAGGCACATTAAGCCAACAAATGCTGAGTGTTTATCTGCAAAGACGACGCGGTCTAACCCCAAATTTAATTCTAATATTGACAGTTCGAGTAACCGCGAGAGCCTCAAACATTATAGAGATATAATGAATTAAAATATATAGAAGAGGGAGCGTAGTACTATTTTATTACCTGAATATCAATGTTTGTCCAAAATACACTTCTTGTACCTTTTTATGCTTAAAACGCACGACCTAACCTCGAAAAATCACCTGACATTTCTAAATTAGTTCATCTGACACGTGAAACAAAACCAAGTTAGCTCGTACCAAATCGAAAATCGCGAGTCGCAATATTGTCAGTGTGGTAGGTCCTATTGGCCAATGTCTTAAATTTAATAGATGATGATTAGCTCAAAATTAACGAATTATATTCTCGGTATAATTTTCTTCAAAATTCTCGTCCAGCTTTTGGCAACGATGTTTCATCACTGGATTTTTTATTAATTTCAATGTTGTGTTCGGTCGTAGTTCCTATACCATCGAGAAGACTATGGTACGTGTACCACAGTTTGGAAACCCCTTCTTTAGAGTGTAAAATGGTGCCTGGATATTAATGCTGTATGCTCATTTTTTATGGAACTCCCTTTTAATTGGCATTCTTCTAATGTCTTACTGCATACCGCCAAATTTACGCGTTTTTCAGATATGCGAGGTTGAACATTTAAGCCTCTTAAGGTGCTTCATTTAAAGGGATAACAAACAAACGCCGTTAAAATGCTAATTTAAACTCTTTGAGCACAACAAGAAGCCAGGTTAGAAATAAAAATCCAGCCAATTGTTGATTAAAGAAATAACTAACACAAAAAAATGAGAAATGTCGGATTAATTAAATCTGAAAACGGTTGAATGTAGGTGTATGAAATTCAATATCAGCAGGGACACCTAAAGCCATGGTTATATAACTGATTTTTTCAAATTCGAAATAGAGTTCTCATCTAACATTATCGGTCGTAAACAATAAAAATAACGTGGCCGCGTGACGACGCGCACAGCAGAATAAGTTGGTAAATTTTGGACACAATGCAGTCGTTTATAATAGAGATTTTATCGACCTCTCCAAAATCTATCTTCAGTTGATGCTTTGAAATAGTTGTTTAAAAATAACTTAATACACATTCCCACAGTTCTCCATTGCTTTACGCATTTATTTAACATGAAAGGCTATCAAATCTAGCTATAATAAGGTAGTGAAATCGCCATTGACATAGATATAACTAGCTTTTAATCTTACCACATCGATGGTCCTATTCTAATTAAAATAATTTTGGCATTTTTAAAATTGAACTGTAAAGAAAGAAGTTACAGAGAGAAAACATTTTTAACGTCTCTAAATTAGCTAAATTAGACTTCCTGCCCTACTTGCTTATCGCTGCATTATGAAGGACACGGTGATGACAGGACCGATGGCGGACGAACTGCTCCCGATCCACCTGCCGATAAAACGTGACACACGCAGACAGGCAGGCACCCAGGCAAGCACAACACGCGTTTATATACAGGATGTTAAAAAAATGGCGGATTAACTTTATGTTACGTTTATGAAGGGACTCTTCATGATAAAAAAAAATATTTAAATTCTATTTTATTTTTTTAAATATAATAATAATAATAATAATAATAATAATGGTGAGGCACTAACACCCATGAAGGAGCTTGGCCTGCAAGGCGGAAGGTTAGAGCTTCCGTATCCTCGCTCTCACACCCGGCTGTCGCGTGTCAAATTCATGACACGTGGTGATGTGGTGAGCACCACGCATTAGACAAACCGCATTATTTTTAAATATGGGAAGTCTAAAATTTGATTTTTAATTTCTTTAATATCCAGTATTATGATGAAAAACATTACACGCTTAAAGCAAATTATACGAATATAAATACTTATAAATAATTTTCCAAGTAGCTAAAAAACACTCAAGAACTTTAAAAATCAAAATTCAATAAATGTGTAGAACATAAGAAATCATTTTGATAAAAGTGCCTTTAGTAAGTTACAAAAAAGTTACTTCAATTAACTGTTATATCCATGAAACAACGCAGTTTCATCTATTTGGAATTAAGCAGTGTTGCCAGTTCAGCTAATTTTTGAGGTAATCTCCCGATATATCTTAAAATAATATAACGTTTTTTATTTTCTTCCTACTCAGAAAGCGCTTTCTAATAACATAACCTATACAACAAAACTTTTAGCACAATTTTCTAAAGCAAGTATAAGTTTATTGTTTAACTTTATTTACATTTATTATACAGTGTCCTTCAAAAGGTCGGCATGATATGGGAAAAATTTTTATTTTTATTTTTCAAAAAAATTTTTTATTCAATAATTTGTGTTTGTCTAAAACCTATTTAGCCCCTATAATATATACCGAGTGATTTTTACTTATTTTGAAAATGGAATTTTTCTAAGTTGTCAAAATCCAAAAAGTACTATTTTTTGGAAATTAAGTAAGACTTCAATGAGATTTTTTTAGAGTGTGTTATTTTTAGCTAACTGAACAATCTCAAGGCCAGAAAACACCTATTTTTTCAACTTTGGCTAAAAATTAAGTTTTCAATCTTTTAAATAGTTTTCAAAATACCACATACCAAGACTTAATATGAAAATTCAAACTTTTTTATGTGAAGATTCTCAAGATATATAACTGGAAAAAGTAAAATAAAATAATACTTTTTTATATTTTTTATTATTTACCGAAAAGTAGTGTTTGCATAATTTTTACGTTTTGTATGCAAGGCGCTTTTAAGGAGAAATATTTTACAATTCTAATTAATAGCTATTTAAATGGCTTCTAGAAACTCTAATTTAGCCCTGTTAATGAATTACTGTTACAAAAATCCCGTAAATGTTCTTTTACAGTTGTCTAAATGAGGAGATTTTTCTTTATCCAATTTACATGTTCTACTTACTTCCCCTAATTGCTAAACTCACTACCTAGAGGGGGCAGCATATGAGATTTTGCACCTAGGTGGCAGGTATACTGGAGACGCCCGTGAAAGAATAAAGCTCATAAAAGGCTTTTCTAAAATATAGAGATCCATGTGTCCCATTTAAAAAAACCAAATGATTAATTTTGCAAATGTTGAGCACTGCATATAGCTTTAATATCCAGAGAACAGAAGATAACATATTTGAACCTAATTAATATTATTGTTGTGTATTGGTTTTTATTTTTCTAAAAATATTTCAATTAATACTATATAGTTTGATTTGCCATACTTTTTTGAAGCACCCTGTATAAGTATTTTACAATGTGCACCAGCTTCATACCTACACATTTTTATACAGGTTGTCTCTTAAGAGGTTCGGTGCAAAATGCTATCACATATTCCTAAGACCAAACTAGGATGATTTAACCAAACTTACCTCTGTTGAAAAGTGCTTCGTCAAGGTGCTATCAAACGTCAAAGCTCTTCAAATGAAATTTGGGTTGTAAATTTATACTGGAAAAAAGTGTACTTTGACATAATTTGTTTGCTCGTGAGTGTTATGTAAGTGATCACCCAAGTGTTTTTAACGGTATGGCTAATGCCTTTAAAACTTTTTTTATAAACAGACATTTTTATGTCAAATAGCTTTTGTCTCTCATTTGATTTCACTGTCTGCCATGTGTAATTCATGTAAAGTTTGTTGACATTTAAAAAAAGTTAATAAAACAAAAACTATCGTAGTAACTAAATTTAATGCAACAAAAACGCTTCAAATATTCAAAATGATCACCGTTTTCCGCATCCAAAGATTAATGCGACGTAAAAAATTAAAGTGCACTCCGTATTTATGGGTTTGAAGTACACAATCGCTTTTAATGCTCCCCATAAAAATTAATCCAACGGTGTCATATCAGGATAGCGTGGTGGCCAGTTTATGGAACATAATTTCCTCTACCGATCCATCTATTTGGATATTGTTGATTTAGATCAGTGATTCCCAAAGTGGGCGATATCGCCCCTTGGGGGGCGCTGGAATGATCCAGGGGGGCGATAGTAGCCTCGGGTGCATTTGGGGGGCGGTGAATATAAATAAGGGGGCGGTGAAAGCTTAAAGAAGGAAGAGAAGATAAGAAGATTTATAAAAACCATTCGTACATATTTCATCTGTTGTGTAACATAGTGTAAGATTATTTTCCAAATAAACACACAAAATGCAAGTTACGGATTTATTTATTCGATGAAGACTATTTACCATTATTAAATGTACTTATTCTTCTTCATACCTTTTGCTACTTTATTTATTCAGTCTGTTTATTCTCCGTTTCTTTAATTTTACTTTATCACGCCCTTTAATACACCATCCAGAAAGTAAATACCATTATAATAAAGGGTTTTTATTATTCAAATTTGCTTTTACTCAAAATACAGGTTACAAATTCAGAAAAGATTTGTTTATTTTAAAAATATCATTAATTTCTCTAGCAATAATTTATACAAAATTTCTAACGTATATGGTATATATTATTATAACATTTCATAATTGACTTTTTCAAGTTTGGCTTTCACTTTTGTTATTCCGATTGTTAGTTAATACATACAAATTAAAATCTAAGCTCTGATGTTACCAAACAACTACCCCAACTAAATCAATTTATATGGTCGAACCTTTTTAATAAACTATTCACAATTTAACAGTAACTGTATCTAATGTATCATTCATTAAACAATTCTCAAATATTTATGTTGTACTTTTAATGTATAAATCCCCCCTTGTACTTTTTAATTGTTAATCAATTTATTCTTTCAAAATAATTTCCTACCTAGAAATACTCTTATAGATAATAATCAGTCAAGAAGCTACCACTACAATATCTTTCTGTTTGTTCGCTTAAAGAATGTAGATTTCCAGGGGGCGCTGAGTAATTTTTTTTCTCAAAAGGGGGCGGTAGGCCAAATAAGTTTGGGAACCACTGATTTAGATGGTTGCGAATATTTAAACTGAAATGCGGGGGCATCCCATTATGCATGAACCACATATCTTGGTGAAGTACCAAAAGCAGATCATCCAGTAAATGTAACAAAATATTTTAAAGACATTCGAAATAAGTTTTCGCATTTAATCGATCGATAATAAAATTGTCAATGATTCCTGTCCAGATTTTAATCTTGATTTCATGTTGATAATGGATTACCTTAGTTGCATGCCAACTTTCATCGGCATAAACGTGTTCATTGTGAAAATTTTGAATTTATAAACATTTTGTGCTATGAACTATAGGTATAAGCGTTAGAAGTGGCTTTCAATTTTAATTTTTTTTAAGTGGCAAAAATACAGGTGGTTGGTCTGAGAGTATATTAATATTTAATATGCAGAGAACTTGAAGAAATTGTAAAAAATAGGGTCGCAATTTTTCTAGAATTTTTAATATTCTTTACTTTTCCATAAAGCTATCACTTAGTACATGTAATCTAAATGGAAAGAAAACATACATATTGAGGGAATATAATCACTGAATACCGAAAGTTTTCTTTTTATTTAAATCTCAAAAACTAACATGAACACCGGCGACAGGGTGAGCAAAATATTTGAACAAAGATATCTACGTCAATATTGTTATCAATGTAGTATATCTAAAAAAATTGTATAATCTCTCCTTACTAGGAGTTTTGAACCAAATTATATTATCAGTAGTAATACTACAAGTACTTCGATATTATCGGGTTATATGTCGATAACTTGTTGCACAATAATAAAGGAGTGTCAGTTTGACAGGTTAAATAGTCCGACCGTGCAGCAGGAGGATTATTCTGTCAAACTGACACGATTTGTTATTGTGCAGGGAGTTTGAGACGTATAACCTGTTCGAAGTAAGCATTGTATTTGATTTGATTATTTTTTGAATAAATTTCAATATTAGGTATAAATAAATATTTTATTGGCAGCTCGATTTGTTTGTATTATAGCTGAAAGTCATCTCCATGAAAACAACATCAAGTTGACAAAAGTTATGTATTGCGTAGCCTAGTGAAGTTACTCTAGTATAATCAATTTTGTATAATCGAAATTATACAAGATAACTTAACTAAATCCAGCCAGTTAAAAAAAAATCCAAAACGTTTGCAACAAATGGTAAACTTTTTGTGATTAATTTCTCAAAAAAAATTGCTTTTTATAAAAGTTTGTGCTTGGTTTAATAGTTACTTGTATACCACGGCACGAAGTTTAACTTTTTATCACGAATGTGGATTTAGTTTTATATAGATATATATAATAAACCACTTGAGGGATAAAAAAGAACTTCAGCACCGAAGTACACGTTACGTTTTTTTGTAAATCAAGAAATCCTGAAATTAAAATTTTCAGACAACTCATCGGTTATGTTGACCTTTCCTGTCATGTCACTAACTGCAAAAAGTTGTAAAGCAATGAATTACTTCACTGCTGATTTCTTTTTTTTTAACGACGATTTCAGCGTTCTTAGGAATATACAGGGTTCTGCAACAATGGGGGAGTGGAAGATAATTCTAAAACTACGAGAGTTACATAAATATCGGGTATATAAAAGTTGTAGGTACGAAGGGGGTGCACGTTACTAAAATAGTTTTGATTATACAGGGTGTCTCAAAAAAGCGTGGCGAATCAAACTTATTTCTTTTTAATGGAATGTCCTATATTTAGGCAGCTTGAAAGATTTGTATTGAAATTGTAATCATTTTTATATAAACTGTATGGGTCTAACTAGTGATGTGAATTGGGTAAATACCCAGTATTTATAAATGGTTAATTACCTGGGTATTTACCCCTGCCTTGAGTAAATGCTTAAAAACTGGGTATTTATCAAATTTGTAATATTTAGAAAGTTGAGCTAAATTTTACTCACATAATTTTATCTTAATAAATAAACCACATAGAAATGCGTTGGAATATTTTATGTAAAACAACAATTTAAATGTAACATTGAATAATCATTCACCCATGTAAATTAATCGTTTATCGGGAAAAAACATTGGCTGCCGAATTTTATGGAAATAAACAGTTAGATGCAATAAATTGCGCCTGTCAGAATTTACAAAATAATTGGGATGGTTCTGATTCCGGATATTGGGATGATTTATATTGTTTGTTCATTATTTTCCGACTTGTTTCCATTTTTGAAAAATGAACTTAACATTAACTTGAAGAAATAATCATTATATTTATTAAGATTAATAATAATACATAATTATATACATACATATTAAAAAACAATCTTAATAAGGCAAAGAAAATCGTAAAGTTATATACACAACATTTTATACCGATCGGACATTAATTATGTATAACAGCAAGGAGATAGCATGAACAAAAACACATAATATTTGAGTAAGAAAGAGATAGCCGTACAAAAAAGTTATTTTAGTAGACACATTTAGTTTACATATGCCATAATTAGAATTAGCATCAAATCTACTCAAATATTTTTCTGTTTTCATCTCTTTCTTATTCAAGCATTGAATTATTCTGTTTTTTATTCATGCTATCTCATTGCTGTTATATACAGGTTGCCTAAAATCATATGGAACATGGCAGTTCCATGAGTTGGAAAGGATTAAAATACTATTTGTCATACGGGTAACCGAAATAGCAAATGCATTAATTACTTTGGTAGCTAAGCAACAAGTACGTACAATAGCTTTTCCAACTCATGGAATTGGCATGTTTTGTACAATTTTAGGCAACCTACACCGGTATTTTGGGCAGTAAATGTTCTCAGTGCAGCTTTTTTATTCGACATTTTTATAAAATTCGAATAGAGCACCTTTACTTACCAATCAATTATACTGGTTAGATTAACCTTATAATATATGTAAATGAGGCTATAAATATCCGTTTAAATACCCATTTTGGGTTAAAAAAAAATTTCAACTTCAGGCGACGCTGTAAATAACAGAAAACAATTGAATGAAAGAAAACGTTACCAAAAAAATATGGTTTCCCTGAGTTACATTTTAAGTGTACAATAGTGGCTGTGGTATTAATGCTATACAGGGTGCTCAACATTGGCAAATTTAATAATGCCAATTTTTGCAAATGGAACATAATATATATTTTTTTATTTTGAAAATCCCTTTTAATGAGCTTCCTTTTGATATCTTACTTCATACCCCTAAATTTAACTGTTTTTCAGATATGCCTACTTGAACATAAAAATAGTTATTTATGCAACAAGTTGCTAAGTGCCACTTTTTTGCACGCGTGTAAAAAAAAGCTTTAAATATGAGTTGTATACATAATTTTTTCAACTACTGCATATTTATGCTAAAAGAGATTACAAAACGTCAATGTTATTTCAAATTGAAAACTCATTAAAAATTATGTTAGGTATGCTTTCATTGTTTTAAATTGAAAACTCACCAAATTTACGGTAATCTTGTAGTGTACGTCGCTCACTTTGAACTACCATTCCTAGAGCCAGTAATATAGGAAAGAGAGATAAATTAACCCTCCTGTTACGGTCTACACATATTTTTTACATTACACAGGGATGTTTGTACTAAGTACACACAATCTTCAACTGCAGCTAACCTAAATACGTACCTTTGTACAAAAAATATTTTTGTCAAATTTCAATCCCACCTGCATTACTGGCTTTAGGAACGGTAGTTCAAAGTCGACGACGTACACTACAAGATAAACAAATTTAATAAATAGATTTGACAGAAGCTGTGCAATAAAGTTTTTATTGAATATTATGTCATATTGACGTATGAAAAGTGCCAAATAATAGCCTCTTTTAGGAAATGGTAGTTGAAAAAATAATTTAAACCTTTTAAGATGCTTTATTTCATGGGATAACGAACTCCGTTAAAATGATCATTTAAACACTTACGCTTTTTAAGCATAACGTAAAACCAAGTTTAGAAAATATAAATCCAGTCATTGATGATACAAGAAATAGTAAACGCAAAAAATAACAAATGCAGGAATGCATTATTTTTGGTTTCAGGAGTGGCTGAATTTTTATTTTCTAAACCTGGCTTCTTGTTGTGCTCGAAGGGTTGCATTATAATGGCGTTTGATTGTTATATCTTGAAATAAAGCATCTTAATGTGCTTAAATTGTTTTTTCATGTTCAAACACGCATAACTGGAAAACAGTTGAATTTAGTGTTATGAAGTAACTTATCAAAAGAAAGCCCATTAACCCTCCCGTACCCGTGCTCTAAAACTTTCTTTAGAGCCTATGCAGGGTATTCGGGATACCCCAGTGGTTTTTCATGTCTGTAACCAATTTGGGCTTTGTTACTAATTTCTTTCTATTATAAACGACATTGAGGACTTATAGCACAAAATTTTATTCAAAATACAAAGTAAAACTAAGATTAAATAGGTGTTAAGTACAAAAATTATAAAAAAAATTTACAAAATATTGGTTTTATTGTCGCTGGGTTTGCAGTTTGGACAATATGATATAGTTTCTGTTGTTGTGTGTATTGCACATACTGATTTAGAACAAGTTACACACGAAAAAGTTTTTCTGTCACAAACTCTTGGGCAAAAGTTGCACCTGCGACTGGTATTTGACTTGCGTTCTGGCAGTATCGCGGCATTTGCTTCATTATTTTTTGTTAGAAACATTTCAAGAGCTCCTTTTACATATTGATGATAATTAATACTGGCATTTTTCCTTGCCATAACGTTCGGCTCAACTAAATCAGTCGACAATTCACGAAGAAAACATTTCCTACGACTTCTATCATTTTTTTTCCATTTAGGATTCTGCTCCATCCAAATTATATATGCATTGAGGGCAGCCATGTCTAAAATCTCCATAAAAATACGTTGTGGCCATTTTATGAAACGGACGAAATACAATGAAAAAAATTATTATGCTGGGGCCCGTGTGGGATATTTCACTTAAATCAAACTTCATAATTATTAAGATACTCTATATCTCGAGGAATAGCTAAAATCTGAAGATTATTAAAAAATGTGGTGAACAGTTACAGCAAAAAACTACTCTGGGGTACGTAGAATACCCCACAATGGGTACGGCAAGGTTAAAAGAAATTTTCAAAAATACAAAAAATTCGAAAAGAAATTTGAATAGCATTAATAACCAAATACACTATTTTACACTTGAAAAGTAATTCACAAAACCATAATTTTTTGGTAACGTTTTATTTCATTCAATTGCTTGTTGTTACTTACAGCAGCCGCCTGAAGTTTAATTTTTTTTTACATAAAATAATATCTCCAAAATAGTTGACATTAGACCCATATAGCTTGATATCAAAATGATAGTATTTGAGTGAAAAACTTTTTATGCTATTTAAATATAGGGCATTTCCTTTAAAAAAAAATAAGTTTGATTCAACTGTTTTACGGTTTGGCAGAAAATGTAATTAATTTAAAATTGTGACACGAATAAAATACGTACTTTTAAACATTTTTAAAGTTTTACAAGAAAACTATTGTATTTAATAGTTAAGTTCAGGTGTAAAGTTTTAATAAAGATAGATTAATTTTTACCTTTCTTCGTTTTTTAACTGAAAATTATTGTTACGTTAACGAAACTGATTATTTTGTTCACAAAGCTGTTAACACCCTATAATCTACTACTCTTAAATACAATATTGTGTTTCTGTGAAGGGCTGTATAAAAGTGGCAAACATTTTAGTGTAAGGCATATTGATGATGCGTGATATGATGCGCAGACATTTATAGAGAATTTTTTTTTATAAATCAATAATAAAAAAGTTTGCCACATGTTGCATACTTTATATTTATAGAAAATCAGAAAAATGACGTATGCAGAATAAACAGTAATTTTTAATTATACTTGCTAGTGTTTTTTAAACAAGGACACATTACATAAAAAGTGTTTTAGAAAGCGGTAGACATGTGATATTTAAGGACCTTTTCATCTTAATTGCATTTTAGTGTTTGTGCTTATCTATACTAATACATAATTGAACATAAACATAAGCTGATAAGGATAAAAATACTTTCCAGTAAAATAACCGTTTCCCAATAAAAAGCATCGGTGTATTTTAGCGTTGCTTTAAATTTTATCTTTAACAATTTTTTCGTTATATATTAGCAAGGCGGTCTATATTATTCCAGGCCATGACACTGGCTAGATGAAGTCAAAATTAGTACCGATTTACTTGCAATGGAGGATTAAGTACCTACCAATTGTTTTTAAATCAAATATTACGGTGAAGTGACACACTACAATGTAAATAGCAACGATTTTAAAGATTTTATTTTTTCCACTGGCATGTATCAGAATGACGGAAACAGTACACTGACAGATTGTCCATCTAGTGACCAAAACTAGTAATTTTTTATTAAAAAGTTGGCAAAGCCACGTTACCAGATTGTGGTAGGCCATTCCAAAGATCATTTTGTAGGCCCAATGTCATGGCCTGGAAAAATATAGACCGCCTTGATATTAGTTACAATTTAGAATTTTTTGTTTACAAGTTTTTCCAAGAAACAAACATCCCAAAGCAAGTAAAGATATTGGGTTGTTAGCTTTAAAAAATATTTGCGTTTAACATGCAAATAGGATTTTTAATTAAAAAGTAGTGTCAACTCCAGAGTGTCAATATATAAAATTTAGTTTTCGTATTATCATGTATAAATATAGGCATATTGATTTGAAATATTGCAAACCTTCTCTATTAAATTTTCCGTAAATACCATGAGATAAAAAAAATGATTCTGAGCAGGCCTTGATATGTGTTATACGTTTGGCAGTACTGAAGTGTATTGTCAGTCTATGTCAAATTCGAGATTAAAAGGTTAGGTTTTGTTTGCTGTTTGACACAGACTGACGTAAAACTTAACCTGCAAATCTCGAATTTGACATAGAGTGACAATACACTTCAGTACTGCCAAACGTATAACACATATCAAGGCCTGCTCAGAATCATTTTTTTTATCTCATGATAGCTATAATGCAGAACAAATATATTCATTTCTTCGTCATTCTTTAACTTATTTATCGTTTATTGTATAGAATCATTAATATTTTCGCATTTTCACCTTTAAAGTTTTTACACATACTAATCAATGTCAAAAATTGATGTTTATAAAATTTTAACAAAAGCTGCCATATCGAAGGCACAATGACTGTATTGAAAGCATAAAGAGCCGTATCCAAGGCATAATGACCATATCAAACGCATAATAGTACATTATACACCAAGGGAGAGAAAAGCAATGTTTTTCTATTGGAAGTAGAAAGACAAGAAATAAGTATTTTCGTAAATAAAGCATTACTGTGCAGTACAATTCATTCATTTTGTATATGTAAATTTTTCTTTTGGGCAATTCTTCGATAAACTATTAATAATAATTAATTACTGTAAATCGGAATTATACTGCAAGATCTAGTAACAATTGAGTTGTGTTTATGTTACTAATACCATGAGAACAAATATTTCTTATATTGTTCGTACATTGTTTATAATAAAAACTCCCTAGAGGGATAGTATTCATATTATCTTACTAGAGAAAAATGTGTTGCTCTTGTCAATTTCTGTAGCCTAGAAAATTCTACTTCCGGTCATGGAAAGAATATCGTGATAAGCACTTTCAGCCATGACTATATTGATACTGTATTATGCCAAAAAATATTTTTCAGTTTGTCAAAAATGCATATCGTGATGCTAACGTTTAGTTACTTTAAAATGTGTGTTATTTTGTTTATTGTGGTCTTGCAAAAAGTTTTGTATGTAGGTAATACATGTGTAAATCCGTTTTATGACATTCGTTTGGTTAATTAAAGTGTAATTGCCAAAACAGTCATTTTGTCCAGTAAATGATTTTTTATTAAGTAATTGCTGTATTTACGACTTACACAGTTGAAAGCCTCCGAAATCATCTACACAGTTGAAATATGACTTTTTCACTATGATTTAATTAATTCATAGAAAAAATATAATATGCTGGGTAAGAATCTAGTTTAGCGACCAACACCGATCGACATGTGCTATAGACCATTCGACGCGTCTCGTCGAGCTGAACAATATTGTTGCTGGGGACATTCGGGACAGACCAATGGTTACTGAGATACAGCACTATAAAGTTTTTTTTTAATAAATTGTTTCTTCATGGAAAACACTCTGGGGTCTTTGGCTTGGCGCCGCACAGCGCTTCGCGCAGCTTGCCTCACCGAAGGCTAATAACAAGTCACACTGCGCGCCATCTAACCTAACCTTACCTAACCTAACTTAACCTAACCTAACCTAACCTTACCTTACCTAACTTAACCTAACCTTACCTATCCGAACCTAACCCAGTGATTTTGAAGGATATAGATACAAACACAAGGTTCATCTAATGATCCAACATATCCAAGACATACTTTTTTGCTATCATCTCTTTCTCAAGCAAAAGAATGTGTATGTATTTATCTTTGTTGCAGTTACTTTACCAACCCTGAAGCAAAAGCACCAAAATTGAAATTGTCAAGATGTTATAGTTGTGACAGATATGTCAAACAGACACCAATGAGTCATGTATTTTTCAATTAATTTCAAAATAATGAGCACCCCATATGTACTGCAGAAAGTTTCTATGCGAATAGATTGAAAATTTTACATGACAGAGAGAGGGCAACATTATAGCTACAATTATTCGTAGTGAGGTTATGGGCACTGTTATTGGTTTTATGCAAAGTTTTACGTTATTCTGTTAATTTGAGACTTGTGGAATTTTGTGGAGCAATGTGTGCACAAAAAGGACAAATTCATGAAGACATGGCAAACGTTTTGGGAACATCTTGTCCTCCATACACAATGGTCAAAAAATGGGCAGCCGAATTGAAACAGGGGAAGAAACGGCATTGAAGATGATTCTCGCAGTGGAGGACCTACTTCTGCTACCACTGAAGAAAACATCGATTTGATTCACGATACGGACATGGCAGATCTGCGAATCAAGATTCCAGAAATAGCAGAGGCTGTGGGCATATCCTATGAACGGGTTCAAAACATTTTAAGTAATGAGTTAGGAAAGTCGAAAGTTGTTGCAAGGTGGGCTTTTTGGCTTCTGATAATTGATTAGAAACGTGTTCGTTTTCAAACGTCGCTGCTCTGTTATGAGGCTGATCCTAATAATTTTATTTAAAGATTTGTTATCTACCACCAATGACACATAGATTCACTATTATCAGCCTAACTCAAAGCAGCAGTCGAAACAGTGAAAGCATAAGGGCTCACCACCTCCCAAAAAAGCAATGGTGGTGCCGTCCTTTAGTAAAGTGATGGCTTTGGTTTTAGGGACGGGATGGGAATATTGCTGGTGGATTCCTTTCTTAAGGATCAAACCATAACAGGACAATACTACTCTAACTTTTTACATCAACTTCGTGAAGAAATTCAAAGAAAGCAAACTGAAATGCTAACGAAACGTATCCTACACCATCAAAATGAAGCTTTGGCGTAAACATCAACAGTTGCGATGGGTGAAATTCATCGGTACGGTTTTGAATTGGTACTTCATGTTCCCTCAGACTTCCATCTATTTCTGAAGCTCAAAAACACCTAGGAGGGCAAAGATTTTTGTCCACGGAAGAAGCTGTAGCAGCCATAACGGGGTATTTTAAAAACCAGGACGAAGCTTTATCAGACTGGGATCACAGCATAAAAAGGGATTATATTGAAAAATAAATAAATAAATAAACTCCTGTGTTAGGCTGTGAAGTTTTCAATCTCTCTTGAATTTTTCAAGTTTTTCCGAGTTAGATTTTATAACGTTTTTCATTGAAAGGTTGTTGTGTCACACTAAAAAATTTAAAATAGTAATATGGCAATGCTTCAAATTAAAATATTTCTCAACCTTGCAATGAAATTAAAGATACTTAAGTAATGCTTATCGTGAATATATTTTGTACATGATACATAATATGTGGATATACATATAATAAAGCACAAAGCTGCTATTTAAATATCAAATTTATTTGAAATATGTTTTTGTTTATAAAAATAACAGGGATTTACTACATATATACTTACAAACTATTCTAATTAAAACAAGTTTTGTATTTTTATAATTGGATAATATCAACTGAAGCATATTAATACAATTAAAAAAGGGGTCAAATATAATGTACACCAAATTAAATCATACATCCCTAGCGCTGTTCACCAAAAAATTTAATAAACATCAAAAAATCTTAATGGAACCCGAATTATTATACTCCGGGAAATGGGAACAGCACCACTAAAATAGCTATGTTGCGTATTGTTTTACCATTGCTTACATTTTAAATTCCATATGTCTATCGATTTTACTAAATGTTCAACAAATTTAGAACGCTCAAGTTATGCGTCCGTGCCGTACATAATACATATTTGCGCTATTAATTTATATTTAGTCTCTCGAAAAAACTACTTGTGCTTCCAATAATTATTCTGTTACTCCAAAAATGAAATAAACTCGGGCATTTCTCCTTGTCGCTTCCAGACAAACTTCTTTCAGGCTTCAGCTTTCAGCCACACACTGTGCTTTGTAGCTTTTACAGTGAGTGTAACCAGTGTATTGCCGTATGAAATTACTTAATAAGTTTCATTTTCATTTTTGTTTTGTGAATTTTGTGTTAGATTTATATATATATATTGATTTATTTCCAAGAATTCTTCAGACTTATTTCCATGTTCCCATTTATAAACGACACCGAATAAAAATGATAGATTTTTCTTATAAGTGATATCTAAATATGAGATTTATAATTCTTGTTAGTTTAGGCTAACAAGAATTATAAATCTGGGAATACTTTTAAAATTGAATGTGGTATAAAATATAGTAAACATTGTGTATTTTTTTAAACAAATAGTATTTTTAACTGCTAAATAATATAAGACACTGACGAAATTTAAATATCTGGGTACCATGTTAGAATTAAATGTGGAATAAAATTTGATGAACATTTAGCATTTTTAGCCAACAAAAGTTATTTTTAGGAACAAATAATATAAGAGACTAGCATGATATCAATATTTGGTTGTCGCTCTAAGATTATGTATTTTCTTAATTTTGGTGAGCATTTAGTATTTTTGGGAAACGAAAGTATTTTTTGCACGAAAAGATTGGGTAAATTTGGTAGACTGTTAAATAATACCCATTAAAAAACAATACCATTATAAAAAATACTATTTAACAAAAATAAGAGGAAGAGCAAAAAATAGTAGTTTATTTATCTAGAACGAAAAGTGACATTTTAAAGGCCGAGGCATCAGCCAAGGACGGAATTACTTGCGAGGACCTTTAAAAACACTTTTCGTTCGTGGTGAATACAACAGTTTATTTCATACTGCAAGTTTAATGAATTTTAAATAAAAAGTTGTAAATTGTTTCAAATTTAATGTTAGGTAACAACTGACGTATAATTTTAAAGTACTTGAACTTTAATATTTTACTTTAATGTACTAAGACTTGAATGTTCCATTTTTTGTACTGGAAGTAATCCAAAATATGCCATTTTTGACATCAGTATGAAATAAAGGAAATTAAGAGTTTTTCGAGTCTTTTTGGAATATTTACAATTTTTTGGCATACTTTGTATGCAATGTGCTATCAACATTTGGGAAAAACTCTAAATTTTCAAATGATAATATTTTATTAATGGACTTAGTTTTATTTAAACAAAATTACGAAAAGAAATGCTTTTTATAGTGACACAATCCTGAAAGGTTACCAAAAATGCCATGACTGTTTTTGGAAATATTCATAAAATTGCACCAATATATGCAAATGGTTCAGTTCATTTGTTGAGCATTATATATTTGCAAACCCACATGGTGGCAGCTTCTATTTAAAAAAAATATATAAATCGGCTTGCTGGAAGTTTCAAAATAGGTGCCGAAAGAAAACTTTTCACATGCTAAATATATAGATATGTATACTATCAAAAAAATATAGCAACTGGCGCGGAACCTTAAGAATTTTAGCGCAGGTAGGTTTGTATATACCCACACCTACCTATACACAATTCGGTTGGTCTTGTGAGTTAGGATCAAACGGCATTGATTCATTTAACCTGCGTATCAACACATGGTTACTATTTAAAATGGAAAACTCCACCTTCAATGCTGCGCGAAGGTAACTTTTTCTGAAGTTCTGTGCCGGTTGCTATAGAAAACATGTATATACCAGTGCCTTCATAGTAAACTAAGCGGTGAAAATATCAAGATACCCTAATTTTCGAAAATTTTGGTTGTGCCTTGTTTTCTTCTAATTATTGTTTCAGTATCGCAGATTTTTTTTTCTGAGCAAGACCCATATGCTCATCCCATTCCTCAATCTGGTTCGATTTATTGCTTTATGAGCTTTTTTAAAGGTGCCATCTTAACTTGTTGTTAAAATTGTCAGTGTCATATGACAGGAGCTTGTTTGAATTTGTCACCATAAAGAAAGATATGAATGTGTATGAAGAAGTTAGAAGATTAGAAAATGTGTAAGTTCTAGTAGATCTTTATGTTGAAAGTTCGTAACATAGTTGATTTTTTTACTGTTTACTGTTCTCACTCGAACTATTTTTTCTGTCAAGAATGAGAAAGTATAAAAGAGTTCTAGATCGACCTCAAAAATTTAGTTTTCTTAGGAAAAAGTTAGTTTTGTTATTTTTAACCAAACTCCATAGTTGAGCTTTTCTTCAGTTTTGTAACAACTTTGTTATATAAAATTTTTCATAAAAGTTAAAAATAAGAGTCAGTACTTTGCTTAAGTTCAATATTACATTTAAATTTTTTTTTAATGTTTTGTATACTTTATCATAAGTTTAATCACTGTGACTTCCTAAGACAAGTAAATTTTTTTATCAAGAACGACTTTTCCCTGAAGAATAAAAAATTCGATAGTTTACAAGAGTGTAGTACCTACCCCATCGGGAGACGCACTCTATCTTGGTGTGCTATTTTCCTCATTTTCTAATAAATTTTCTTGTATTTTTGGACAAATAAGTGGATCAATTCCCAATTTCTGCTTTTTAGTAACTGGTTGTAGAACTAGATAAGCAACAATACATATGAATTGAATATATAAAATGGAATTATATTCTTGTTTTTGTTAAATTGGAATAATAAAATCCATTAAGTAGTACTGACTATTTTTTATATAAGTACATTCTAACAATGTTGTATAATAATTTACCCAGACAATAAGTAGTCGCAGTAATTGCAGAAAGTGTTTCTCACTTTCGTTTTTTAACTGTTGGTTGTGCATGTCAATTTGACTTTATACATAGCTTCAAATATGATACACATAAGTGGTTAATTTTTCTTTTCAAAATGTTGACAACAGAACAGAAAACTCAAATTGTTAAATGGTTTTATCGAGGTCATTCCACGAATGAAATCGCAAATAATTTGTTTGTTATGGCATACGATGTGACAGTAAACACCAGTTCGGTCTTCAATGTTAAACATTTGTTTGAGGAAACTGGTTCTGAAAATCCATCATGTAAGTGCTCAAAGGAATGGAAGCCTCAAAATGAAGAAGCTGAAATGCGGGAACAGAAAATGACACTTTGTCAACAAGCACCCTTGCAGAAAATCCAGAAATTAATGCCGGAAAATCAGAAGTGCATAGACTACTTAAAAGGAATGGTTTCAAGTCTTTCAAAGTTAAAACGACACAAGAGGTTTTCACAGCTGACCATGGTCGTCGAATGGAATTTTGTGAAGATGTGATGGATAGAGTAAACAATAATTATGAATTTCTTAGAAATATTCTGTTTAGTGACGAATCGACTTTCCTGTTACATGGTCGTCATAATTCTTCGGTAGTGAGATACTGGTCCCAAGAAAACAGTCACCAAACAATAACTTTAAGAACTCAATACCCCCAAAAACTTAACTTTTGGGCTGGTAAACTGGGGGACACTATTATAGGATAATTTTTTATTGACGGGAACCTCAATGGCCAAAAGTATTTGCAACTGCTTGACAAGCAAGTGATACCAGCAGTTCAAGGCTTACAAAACATTGATATGGCCCACATCTGGTATCAGCACGACCGATGTCCTGCTCACAATGCGGCTAAGGAATATTTAAATCAATATTTCCTTATCGTATTATTAGCACCACATGAGACATAAAATGGCCACCAAGATCTCCTGATTTGTCCCCAAATATATATTTTTTTTTTGGGCCACAAACAATTTATACCCATCAGCATCAAAGAGATAACAACGTGGATGAGCCCTGAATAAAACTTCTTGAAGCCTCTCAAAATATCACTCTTGCGATGTTAAGAGAAATTAGACCAGAATTTTATGATCGCCTGGGATATTGTCTGGCTCAACAAGATGTTTTTTATTTTCCGTTGCTTAGTGAATTAAAATATTTGGTTCGGCTAAGCAAAAAATGAGAGTAGTAACTAAGCGCCAAGTAATGCATTGAAATGCTCGTATTCAAAATTTCTGGGGACAACACGTATATCCCCCGCAGACCTCGGTGGAATATAAACTGCACCCACTATAAGATAAGTTGACTGACAGGAAATTTTTACAAACAAGTGTTTAACATTAGTGTTAGTAACATAAATACGGCTACTGCAGAGATGGTTCCGAACAGCTATCAAAACACCACTACCTCTACTAAAAACACTAGTTTCACTATTCCGATCCTTCCTGAACACAGTGTAGTTCGAGAGTCCCATTTCATTATCAGAAATGTCACTCTGCAACCATCCCTCAGTAAAAATTATTAAATCATAATCACTATTGGTAGTTACTGCAATTTGTAACTGTAATTTGGTCCGAAGGCCACGAGTATTTTGATAGTACACAGTTAGTAGTTTTTTGAGTTACTACGGGAAGTGGCATCCACAATTGTAGGAGCACCATTTAGGTATTTGATTGTTTTATTAGTAACCCCTTCCTTATTAAACCGCTCAATTTTGGCCTTATTTTTTTTAAAGTAATCTGTTTGCGCTCGAGTCTGATCAGATTTAATTTGCACATTAGGCACTGCAATTTTATTCTTGTTTCTTAAAATATTTTTTGCTTCTTCACAAGAATTCAGAATAACTTCTAAACGATGTAGGTATTATACTATATCAAATTTTTCTAACCTAAAAAGTTTCAAGTTATTAAGTATCCACTTCGATATCTCAACAGTTCTTTGACTGAGTTTTTGTCTACGTGGGCTTTTTCTGAATAAGAGTTACCATGAGGTTCTTGAACGTTGAAAAGTATAACATTTTCAGCTCGCTGTTGACGTTAAAACATTTCTGAGATCAAAGCCTCGTTGTGACCCATATCCAGCTTATTTGCACATTCATAACATATTGTCACCATTGATCAAATTTACTCTCAAGTAGCTGCTGCAGTTCCTTAATTAACTCTGGTACACGAAAAACACCAACCTTACATGGTTCACAAAAGATTAGCAGTTTTCTCTTACGTAACTTTAAGCATCTTATTTCGGTTTCGGATATTTCTCCACACTTTTTGCACAGCTCTCTTTTACAGCCATCACATGGAAATAGTTGATCATCTTCTTTATCGCATTTAAAGCATAATTTAGTCATACTGAAATTAGTAAACAGCCGACTTTAAGGTTATGTGTTTACACCTAAAATGTGAGTTTGACATTTCTTGTTCATAACAAGGTGCAATAACCAACATACGTTTTTGAAAAACAAAAATAAGCATGCTGTGTTCTATATCAAGGGTGCTGTGCTAGTAACTGCAAGAAAGATAGAGTATATTCATATTCTGTATTACAGAAGAAGATAGCACGAAAAAGGGATGTTACACATCTTGGCACATAAACGTATGTAATTTTAAATGCTATACTTGTATCTATGTCATTCAAAATCACTGACCTAACCTTACCTAACCTAACCTTACCTAACCTAACCTAACCTAACGTAACCTTACCTTACCTAACCTAACCTAAACCAATGGTTACTGAGATACAGCACTATAAAGTTTTTGAAAAACGCCCCCCAGTCATAAGCAAAATATATACGAAAATACGGGACTATCCGACTGAAAATTAATTGCGAAGCGTGAAAAAATGTTTTTTCTTGGAAAACACTCTGGGGCCTTCGGCGGAGCGCCGCGCAGCTTACCTCACCGAAGGCTAATAACAAGTCACACTGCGCGCTACCTAACTTAACCTTACCTAACCTAACCTAACCTTACCTAACCTAACCTAACCTTACCTAACCTAACCTAACCTTACCTAACCTAACCTAACCTAACCTATCTTAACCTAACCTTACCTAACCTAACCTAACCTAATCTAACGTAACCTTACCTAACCTAACCTAACCTTACCTAAACTAACCTAAAATAACCTAACCTAACGTAACCTTACCAAACCTTACCTAACCTAACCTAACCTAACCTAACCTAATCCAACCCAACCAAACCCAACCCAACCCAACCCAAACTAACCCGACCCAAGCCAACCCAACGCAACCCAACCCAACCCAACCCTACCCAACCCAACCCAACACACATGATTTAACATAAAGACATTTTAAAGCGAACGTGCCATAGACTGAGTGTGGGACATTTTAATCTTTAATGTGCTGTATCTGAGTAACCGTTGGTCTGCCCTGAATGTCCCCAGCAGCAATATTGTTCAGCTCGACGAGACGTGTTGAATGGTGTATAGCACATGTTGATCGGAGGTGATCGCTAAACTAGATTAGGTTAGGTTAGGTTATGTTATGTTAGGTAAGGTTAGGTTAGGTGGCGCGCAGTGTGCATGGTAAGCAAAAATGAATCTTGAACCACAATTTAGTAATTCACGTCAATAAATAATTTGACTGGAACAGTGCAAAGAAATGCGTGATACAAGTGTAAAAAGACGCGACAAAAGTGTGATTGCCGGGCGCAAGCCATGCATGGCTCTCGTTGTTTGTTAGTGAAATTTAGCATTGGCATTTCCCTATGTTCCGTATGCCGTCAGATAGACTGTATATTTTCCATAATAATAAAAATGAAAATATTTGTAGGCACTGTAATGATGCAATCTCAATAACAATTTTTTCCATGTTTCAGGTTCGGGGCCACACAAGGTCTGCCAGCGATTCTCGTGAATTTCGTGAGGCTACTAAACGGGATGCTTTAAATCAACTGAAGAAAGAATTGGACAAACTTATTGAAGCAGCCCCGAATGCAAAACAAGAAAAGATTAAAAAGGAACTGCATGATGGATTTGCAAACCTGTTTGCAAGATTTCTTGAAGAAGAAGGACCATCCGTTGAATGGGATAAAATCCAAAAGCTACCTAGCGATGCTGTCAGGGACTACGACACACTTGAAACGCCCACAACTGATATCATTCACAACATGCTTCAGAAGCTAATAGTTGTTAAACTTAATGGTGGTCTGGGCACTTCTATGGGTTGCCATGGGCCCAAGTCACTAATTGCTGTTAGAAATGACTTGACGTTCTTGGATCTGACTGTACAACAAATTGAAGTAAGAAATGATTGTGTAAAACATGTTCAGTTCTTTTAAATGGGCTGATATTCTTACCATTTAAAATCATGCGATTTTAATTTTGTAAAACTTAGAGCACTTAATTCTTTCAGCACCTCAACAAAACCTACAAAACAAACGTACCCCTAATCTTAATGAACTCCTTCAACACAGACGAAGATACCGAGAAGGTGCTTAGAAAGTATAAAAATCTTAATATCGAAATACACACATTCAACCAGTCGTGCTATCCAAGAATAAATCGAGAGACTTTACTTCCCATTGCGAAACACTGCAACATGCACGACGATCAAGAAGCATGGTTTCCACCTGGTCACGGTGATTTCTACAAGAGCTTCCAAAACTCTGGATTGTTAAAGAAGTTCCTTAACGATGGACGAGAGTATTGCTTTATTTCTAACATTGATAATTTAGGTGCCACTGTAGATTTAAACATTCTGAATTTGTTATTAAATCCTAAAGATAACAAGCAGCACGAGTTTGTAATGGAGGTCACTGATAAAACAAGGGCAGATGTTAAGGTTTGTTTTTTTACGAGTAGAATTATTTTTATGCTAATTCTTACATTTGCTTTCGCCAGGGTGGTACGCTCATTCAGTATGAAAATAAGCTACGTCTTTTGGAAATTGCACAAGTTCCAAAGGAGCATGTGGATGATTTTAAATCAGTTAAGACGTTTAAATTCTTCAACACCAACAATATTTGGGCCAAACTTGACGGTAAGGATTTGCTAACTTGTCATCAAATATAAAATGACACCATAGAATTCGTTTTTTTGGAAATTGTAGCTACTAAATTACCAGCCCTTTCTTTTTGATAAATCACAAAAAGCAATCTGGTAACAATAAGTAGTTGTTAATTTTGCCATCTGCTCATCTGCCATATTCATCAAATTGGTATAATTTTAGCCTTGCTAATATGTGTTGATTTTGTAACATATTGCATTTAATATCGTGTTTAAAAAAAAAACTCATTCGCAGCATGCCATGATCAAATTAATGTTTGCCATAACTTGATACATACCCATTGAAACAAATGAAATACCATAAGTCAAAGAGAACTAAATTACATCTTGATCTTGAACTATTTTCCAAACACAATTTTTATTGATGATTAATACACGCGTTGTTGTGGTGCAAATGCCATCTTATTTTCCTTTTGGCTTGATACAAGTAAACGTAATGCAGTGTAAATTTTTGCCTGTCACGGTGACAGATGTGTTTATAAACAAATTGCACTCTGACATTCACCTACACGCTTAAGTTAAGACTTGACTAAATTTTGTATCTTTCTTTCCAAGGCCTGCTCTAAATAGCTAAGCATAGACACACACATTTGCACACGGATTTGCATGGTGCGAGCCAAAACGTCGGATAAATGGCAACCAGTGTGCTGAACCGCAAACCATGTAAGCTCGGGACACGTCTGGACCCGTACGCTGCGCCATAAACACACACATTTATGTGCAGGCACAGTCAAACATAAGTGAGGTTATAATTTGTGTGTTGTGGCAAATAATTATTGAAATGAATAAAAAAGTTATAATCGAATTTATAAACAAACATTTTCAAAATCTGAGCTACACTGCATTAATGGGGGTCTGCAAAAATTTAATATTCAGCATATTCGAGGAGAAAAGAGTACAAAAAAGTGGAAAAATCGGTTACAAGTGGCTGTATGGCGTTCATTCAGGGGAATGCTTTGATGCATTAGAGTATCTTGTTTGTTAAGATAAGGTTCTAATCGGCTTAAAAGCCGATCAAAAGTATTGGTATCTATTTGTAGATAATTTTTATAGTCATCAGGTTTATTAATGTGTAATTCTGTTAAAAGCTTTAGGCATTTATCTTTTCAACTAAGCCTTCTTTTCTGCCATATTGAACGCTTTCTTCTTGACTTTTTTATTTATAAACATTTCAGAGTAAATTAGCTCACTAACAGCCAGTCTTATAAAGGCCACTAATCTGACGTTAACTTTAATTCGTTGTTAAAACAAACAAAAGCTCATCAAAACGTTAGTGCTTATGACATTTCATTCATTAGTAAACAAATTTTGATGCGCTTTTGTTTATTTTAACAGCGAATTAAAGTTAACATCAGATTAGTAGCCTGTAGTAGGCTGTAACAATAGCAAACTTTTTTTTATCAACGATGGACATTTTAACACGCATACTAAAAATTGTGAAGTGTCTTTGCAATTGGCATGGCACCTGACCTTTTAAAATTTTCACCAAGCCACAGGCTATGCAAATGTGTGTGTGTTGTCTCGATCGTAAAACAGCTCTCCACGAATAAATCCGCGGATTTACTCGTGGCGAGCATATTCGCGTTCAAATGTGTGTGTCTATGCTTAGCTAATAAGTTTTTTCCGAACACACGATATCGTGGCATGCTGCAAATGAGTTTTTTTAAACACACGATATTAACGGTTAACATACCGTGTATTGTTCAATCTAGTAGAGCTGATTATGATTCAGAATTATAATTGCAAGTTTCAAACTAATGGTGCTTTTATGTTTTTAGAAGCAAATCAAAAGTACATACCGTCATCTGGGGTGAATTCGGACGATTTTTGAGGTTTTTTGCGAATCGCAGCTACAATTTGTAGCCGAAAATTTTGAAAAAATTTGTTTAAATACATCTATGCTTCACCTATTCATTCCATTGACGAAAAAAAATTATAACCATATCTGAATAGCTTTTTTTTTTTTTAAATAATGTCCGAATCCACCCCTATGGGTGGGGTGAATTCAGACACCCATTGTTATTAGCTTAAAATCGAATTTCAGCATACCCAGGGGTGGATTCGGACACAAGAACTTAAAAAACAATAATTTTGGCATATCTGGGATTAAAAAAGACGAGATTTTTCGGGATGGGGTATGAGAAAAACACAAGATCTGATGAAGAATGTTCGACATTTTATTCGTAAAAAAGACATTTTCAAGATAACAATAAACATAACTTATTTGCTATTAAAAAACCTATTTTCTAATACAAATGCAACATATTTTCTAATAAAAAATACAACGAAATTTCGTTTTCACTTCTTTCATAAAAAAATACAAAAATAGACGAGGAAAAGAAATCTTTGGGTATCATTAGGTCAGCAAGAATAATAGTTCAGGTTCTTTCTCTAAAACTAAAAAGTGCTTATGTTATCTGGGAATTTAAACCCCCTTCGTAGATCTATAATAGATCTAAGAACAAGAATTAATTGATGTCTTTCAATGACACTTTCATCGTTCGACTGGGGGTAAGCATAATAATCGCCCATCTTGGAAGATGCTTGCTTTCTTAGGAAGTGAACCACATATGTGTCAGGATCAATTACTTCCTTGATACAGCCGATGTAGTTTCTTGAATATTGCTTTTTGTTACTAGTCAATTTGAGTATGACAAAAGTGTCAGCAGTTATAACTGCTTCATCTGGACTCTCAAATAAGATGTGTCGCAGTTCTCATCATTTTCCTCATAGCTATCACCATCAATTTCACATTCTACTTCGCTGTGGTTCCCAATTACCGCATCTCCTGTTTCATCTTCTGAGAGCTCAGACTCAGAAGAATGGGTGTTATTTCTATTGGCACATTTCACAGCTTTTCCCGGGACAGTATTAAGTTTTTTGCCTCTTTTACGCTTGGGTTTTTCAGTAAATCGTTTGTTTTTGAGTAAATTGACAAACGTTTGGGACCATTTGCCAGCAACATTCTCCGTGGCGCTTGATTCTGGAATTGTCCTTAATACCACCTCAGGATCCAGCGGAAAAATTCCACATGCTCGAAATCCCGACTTGATGTTCTGTTCAATTGTTGTATCCATTGCTGTTAAGGTTCTTTTGAAAAGTCTGGGAAACTCTGATTTTGGAATACATCCCTTATTGGTTGCTTTCCACTCTGCTAATAGGGTTCGCCATTTTTTCTTCAAAGGAGCGAAGAAACGCACATCCAACGGTTGAAGAAGGTGCGTGGAGTTGAGTGGAAATAGAACGAATCTTATATTATATCGTTCGCATTCCTTGAGGACATGTAGCGACACATGGCTTGAGAGATTGTCTCCTATTATCACTTTTGACCCCTGGAGATCTTTCAGATAGGGTAACGCTATCTTATCGAACCAATATTCAAACGTTGGCCCATCGAACCAACCACTTTTCGTACGATTATAATAAGCGCCTTCTACTCCCCCTTCCAAACATGTTGGATACAAGTGTGTGGCCTTATACACCGTATAAGGGGGTAGTAGTTGGCCGGAAGCGGAAACGGCCATCATGATAGAAATGCTGCTCTTACTTGAATCCATTATTCGCTCTGCTCGTTTTGACCCTTTTTGACACAAGACCTTTACACGACCCGGGTCATCGCTCATGTTAGTCTCGTCGCAATTGACGATGTTCATAGCCAGAATTCCCTCAAGTGTCTCCCTTAAATTTGAAAAATACTCTACAATACTTTCTCTATTTACATCGGCTCTGACACGTTTAATGTTCTGTGCCATTCGCTCTGTCAGGCGGTTGTTTCTTTCTATAAATTGATAAAACCAATCATCTCCTGGCATATTGTCTCTGAATTTTGTTATCCTGATTCCTTTACGATCCAAATAGCCCTTAACGAGATGTCGTATGTCGGACCGTGTGAGTGGAAAGCCCCATTCACCAAATTTCTGAATTCCCTCCGACAAAAATCTTTCATCTTCTGCTGATAGGGCAGTCTGTCCACCTTGTTTTTTCCCGTGTTTGTTCCTTAGCTTATCGCCAATTGTTGACCTTGGAATATTATAGTTTTGTGAAGCTTTACGGATGGACCTTCTTCCCTGTCGAACATCCTCCATAGCTAGTTGTAGGGTCTCTGCAGTGTAATTCATAAACTGGATGCAAACTTTCTTTCTATATTTGCGACCCATGGCTGTCTGAGTTCACCCCACCTAGAAGCACATTTTTGAATTAGCCCCCCCCCCCCCCCCCACAATAAAACCGTAGTCAAAACACACAATGTTTTTATGGTAAATTGTTCTTCATAGAACACTTTTCAAATATAGACTAGAACTGCAGACAAAAATATTCCTCAATTTTCTGTACAGAGGTTTCTTTGCATGATTTTTAAAAAACGCAAAACATCAACAACTTAGTAGAGTCGTGAAATAAATACTTACTGTTTATTTATCTCGTTTTCACTGCACAGATATAGAACACAACCACACCCGGTCGTGTCTAAGCAGTTATTGACTCGAAAACATCTCCCCACTAGCGACAAGAAGCAACTTGCATAAAATGTAACTGTTGTCCGAATTCGCGCCTACTGTCCGAGTTCACCTCGGATGACGGTACCTAATTGTCTTGTGAATAGGATTTTAAAACGTTTTATATGTTGAGTCTTTTATTATCAAGTAACAAGAAGAGTGTAAATCCGAAATAGATCAGCTATAGGTATTGGGTCCCGGGTGGTGTAGCTTGAACAAGCGTCCACATTCGATCAGTAGAGTTAAGCAACGCTCTTTCTGGTCAGAACTTGAATGGGAGTTCCATGGTTGCATCTCTTGGCGCCTCGTGATATGGCTGTCACGGAAATAGTTGGTCCCGGCTCTCATAACAACATCATGATAGTCATTAGTGGGGTTGGAAGTCCCCATAAATGCACAGCAACGCCTATAATTGGCCTAACGGCTGTTGGCTGAGTGCGAAATAAATAAATAAATAAATAAATGTAGGTCTAGTACCTACTAGAAAAAAATTGTAAAGATTTGAATGGTAATATACCATATAATAGGATAAAGGTTAAAAAGATGCTCATTACCTTGTATTACTAATTATTGTTGCATGTGGAATGTAGATAATAATTCACCGTAACTTTGAACTATCAGTAGTAGTTAAAATTACGTAAATTAGACCTTGTACTTACAAAGTACTTCTTTGTAACGATGACTTATAAAACAAAATAATGACAGTTACTGAGTATATGTTAATCAGCAATAGCAATTAGTGCGTGCAAGACGAAAAATATATTATAAATAAATTAAATTTTTCAGGAAGCAACACTCCAAATCTCAGTATTAATTTTAAAGGTATCGAAGTGCTATAATTTTTGAATTATCACTTTTAGGACTCATTTTTTGTAAATAATATTTTTTCCCGAAATGTTACCATTCTTATCGCATTAACAATAATTACCAATGACCGGTGATTTCAAATTATTGGCCGGCATGGCCATGTATCCAAGCAACCGATGTTTGTCTTTATTATTTATTATTCAATATCAAGGGGTGATCCAAACTATCGTTATCGTTGTATTCATAAATTAAGGACTATTTTCGGTATCTACTTGATAATGAAAGTTTTGGCACATCCATTACATTGAGGCAACAAGGATGTCGGTTCGGTTAAGGTTATAATACTTTTCGATTTCTTCGTATATAATCTGCAACATTATGTATTGCCAACTACATTTTAGCAAAAAAAAAAAGCTAATTTATCATTTTAGTATACATTTATTAGTGGCAAATGTATTATTACATTCACAAGTTTACCATTAAATTTGTTGAAATTTATAGTTGAACGGTTGTTCATTTATTAAACAGTATTATCTATTGCCAGCTACTTTTATGTATTTGTTGATACTTAAAGAAGAAAATTGTTGCAAAAATTAATTATGTAATTTATTTTAATTACTTGAATTAGTTTTTTTGGGATTGTAATTAATATTTTAGATAAATTATAAAACGTAAAAAAAATTTCATTAATTTTTGAACATTTCTAGCAAGCAATTACAATTTTCTGGTTTTTGAATTAAAAGAAAAAATACATTATGTAGGGCTTTATAGTTATAATAAACATTTCTATTATTTCTATTCACTAGAATAAGTTCTTCATCACAAAATATAGTTGTTATAAATAATACCAAATAATTGCATAAGAAATTAATTAGTACAAACATGCCAGATTTGGGAAAGAATACAATATTGATATATCGTAAAGATTGCTGTACATACACCTTTTTTGAATCTATATTAGATTGTTCAAATATAACCTTTTAAACGTAACATTTACCAAAATCTTAATAATTAAGACAAGTCGAGAAATGTATATCGTTGTGAGATTTTTATAAATGCAGAAAACTACATGTTATTTAAAATTAACTTACAGCTATTGAAAGAGTATTAAACGAAGACACACTAAAAATGGAAATCATCATAAACAACAAGTCGCTTCCCAAAGGTCTCAACGTAATTCAATTGGAAACAGCTGTAGGAGCAGCTATGAAAACATTTGAAGAAGGCATTGGCATCAACGTCCCTCGTAGACGCTTCTTACCTGTCAAGAAAACATCAGATTTGTTGCTCGTCATGAGTAACTTATATAGCTTGAAGAACGGTTCTTTGGTGATGTCCCCGCAGAGAATGTTCCCCACAACACCATTGGTAAAACTGGGCGATAATCACTTTGCAAATGTTAAAGAATTTTTAGGACGATTTGCTAATATCCCAGATATAATCGAGCTGGACCACTTGACAGTATCTGGAGATGTTACTTTCGGAGGCAAGGTGTCGTTGAAGGTATGTGTAATGCAATTTTTAACTAAAAATATTCTAAGTGCGTGTTTTTAGGGAACTGTTATAATAATAGCAAATCATGGAGACCGCATTGACATCCCATCTGGCGCAAATTTGGAAAATAAAATTGTGTCTGGTAATATGCGCATATTGGATCATTAAATTACAATTCCTACGTAGTCCAGAATGTGCTATAAAATGGGCATAATAAAGTATATTTGGAGATTATACATTGTTAAGATATACTTATAGTGCGAGTGTTATTTTGTTAATTATATATATATGTGTTTTTAGGACTAGTTTTGTAGACTTTTTTTGTTATATTATTGTTACAAATATAAAATATAATTTTTATGTAGTATTCATTTTATATAATATGCTACTACAGATACACACTTGCATGAGAACCTACAAGAGGTCGATGCTTAAAATCAGGTCTTATGAGGATATCCTTATATTATACAAATTATTAGAAGATAAGAAATGATAGAATTACATGTTTTTAATTCAGTGTAGGACTAATTTGTTTCCAAAATCTGTTTTTTAGTAAAACTCATACTCGGCTCTCCTCATTTGTGAGATCTGCGCCCCTAAAAAAGAATTATTAAAGAACTCCACGTTTGCGGACAGAAACACAAAGATCTTCACACAGTCATAGTTGGTATATTTACAGTTCTATAAAAAGGAGACAAATCGCTTTTTAGATCAAATTATCGTTAATGATAAAACATGGTGTTATTACTTTGAAGCCAAATAAAAAAAAATGGAAAAATGGTGTTAACGGTTTTCTTTGATTCTAAAGGTATACTCTTATTAAACTTCAAGGAGTCTAATGTTAGCTAAGGTGTCTGGTCCTCCATCCATTTCTGGTATCCCCTTCTGTTTAGCGCCATCCTCTTTACTTTTTCGATATTCATTCCTCTCTGCTGTACCATATTTTTGGCGTTGTCAATCTACTTTGTTCTGGGATCCCCCTTCCTCTCTTCTTTTCTCTTCTTGCTTCCATCATCCTCTTTGGGAGTCTCTTTTCTTCTATTCGGAGCACATGTCCGTACCATTGCAGCTGTCTTTTTTAATAGTTTCCACTATTGGCTCTATCTCGAGTTCTTCCCTTGGGGTTATATTTCTAACTCTATCTCTTCTAGTCCTGCCTACAATTCGTCTTAAATATCTTATTTCTGCAGCCGTTATTTTATTCTTGTGTTTGTCTTGCACTGGCCAGGTTCCGCTTTATATATCAGCGTTGGTATGTATACTAATTTCTACAAGTGCAGCTTTGTTTCTCTTCTCAGTTCTTTTTTATTTATTAAAGTGGTATTGATCTGATGATATATTTTTGTTGCTTTTGATGTTCTGTTTCTTATTTCTTGTTCCACTGTCCCGTCATTGCTTATCACGACGCCCAAATACTCGTAGAAGTTTACTACCTCTAATCTATTCTGTCTTCTTCATCGTTAGCTGTTTGTTTACTAATTTTCATTATTTTGCTTTTCTTTGTGTTTATTTCCATTCTTGCCCTTTGTATATTGCTGTTCCATTTGTTGACTGCGGCTTGCAATTTCCTGATGGTGTCCGCCATCAGCACAATGTCATCGGCATACACAAGACTTTGAAGGCTTACTTCTTCCATTCTCCAGTGTCCAAATTTTGTGTTCAGTGCTCTCTCTTTACTTTCCTTCAGTATTTGCTTCATAACTATGATAAATAATAGGGGACTGAGGGAGTCCCCTTGTTTGATTCCTTTTTCCATATTGAAGCTTTTGGACTCTTTCCCCTTTATTCTCACTGTTCCTGTTGTTCTTTTGTACAATATATTTGTGACTTTGATCAATTTATCAGGTATTCTTCCCTCTTCCATTGTTACGGTATCAAATTGATCTTACGACACTCATGTCTGTGTGAGTGCCAACTAGCTAGACAAGTCCGGAAAACGGGCACGCTCACCCTGGAAACCGTAAGAAACAGACTAAACGCCGCGGCTCGAATACGCTCAGGGAGAGGGCGTGGTTCTAAAACGAGACATCACAAGGCGAGTGTGTTGATATCTACATAGGGTGTTACCAAATGAAAGGGCGCCACAAGATCCAAATCAGGAAACCCACGTTCAACTGAACCTTGAGGGTCAAACGGGGTGAATAATACTCAAATAACTATTACTGGAAGCCACGGCGCAGCGACAAGCTCGACAACCTACCTGCAGCACGTGTCCACCACGTTCGGGCTTCACCTTACATTAATCGTAACATAGTGACTCAGTCACCCTGTAAACAAATATGCACAAGACACAAAGAGAAAAATCATAAGACGATACAGTTAATACATCTATTGGGCCACTTCACATGGCCAAACAATTATTTACAAGTTCCGACGTAGTCGGCTCGTACAACAATCAGTACTACCTACTTAAAGGATACGCCCAGCTGGGAAGCGCTTTATCTAAAGTTACGACAACGCATGCTGAGGCACACAACAGGACAAGATTTAGTACTCGCTACCTAGCGACAAGTGTATGACCGGTATGACACACACACACGCGTGAGATTCACACCTGGGTGTAGCAGACACGAGAATACGAGTTTAATTATAAATAACTAACAAGACGTCTCGCAAAGAAGCCGTGTACGACACTGAATATTAGTTTAAATGCAAAACAAACAGGCTGCTCGCAGAGAAGCTGTGTACGACAGTGGATATTAATTTAAATGCAAGACAAACAAAGGTGGCTCGCAGAGACGCCGTGTACGGTACTGTATATTAATTTAAATGCAAGGGGAACAAAGGCGGCTCCCAGAGAAGCCGTGTACGAAACTGGATATTAATCTAAATGCAAGGCAAACAAAGGCGGCTCGCAGAGACGCTGTGTACGGTATTGTATATTAATTTAAATGCAAGGCGAACAAAGGCGGCTTGCAGAGAAGCCGTGTGCAGCACAGTATTTAGTTTAAATGCAAATCAAACAGAGGCTGCTCGCAGAGAAGCCGTGTATGACACTGGATATTAATGTAAATGCAAGACAAACAAATGCGGCGTGCAAGGACGCCGTGTGCGGTACTGTATATTAATTTAAATGCAAGGCGAACAAAGGTGGCTCGCAGAGAAGCCGTATGCGACACTGGATATTAATCTAAATGCAAGGCAAACAAAGGCGGCTCGCAGAGACGCTGTGTACGGTATTGTATATTAATTTAAATGCAAGGCGAACAAAGGCGGCTCGCAGAGAAGCCGTGTGCAGCACAGTATTTAGTTTAAATGCAAATCAAACAGAGGCTGCTCGCAGAGAAGCCGTGTATGACACTGGATATTAATGTAAATGCAAGACAAACAAATGTGGCGTGCAGAGACGCCGTGTGCGGTACTGTATATTAATTTAAATGCAAGGCGAACAAAGGTGGCTCGCAGAGAAGCCGTGTACGACACTGGATATTAATTTAAATGCAAGACAAACAAAGGCGGCTCGCAGAGGTAGCTCGGCCTGCAGGCAATGGAAGGCGCTCGCACTAGGGTCGAAATGTCGCTACGCCCTTAATTGCGTGGCATGCTCGAGATGTTGCAACGTCCTACATGATCCCCTTTCGCGGTGAGCGTGGGTGAAATGGGTCAGCTGCCTCCTTGGCAATGACACGGATAACAGCGTGGTTGTTGGATAGGTCGCTCAGATAAGGAATCCCGTCACACACACGACGGATGAAATAGGCTTCAACAGCTTCCCACAAACTGATAACCACAACGAACCCACGAACCAGACGTCGCACCGCAACACCAGTGCCCACAACCTTTGCCAACCAGCGCCTGCCGCCAGACGTGCAACAGAAAAACACGATCGTAACCCCAGCTGTCGCCCCGCATGATTGGCTCTGACCAATAAGAGCAGAGGTCTTCGCGTCATGACGCCAAGACTGTTTTAGCACGGGAAAAATCGACTGATGCTATCTCCCTTGCTCCTACTGAATATGCTTCGTGAAAATATTAAAACTAACGCTGTAATCAGCGCCCGGACAGGCAGCTGCAAAATACGATGGTATAGAGATTCGTGAGGAAGCTAAGCTGACGAAGGAAACTTAGAGCCACGCTTGGGTCACGATCTTTGCGTAATGCGGGAAGCTACCGTAAAAAGATGCTATAATACCAAAACGGGTTTGAAATACAGGCGGACTCGCCAATTATGTAGCAAAACTGCTCTAAATGATTATTTAATTAATTGAAGTACGAATAAAATGTAAAATGGTCTGACATCATGGCTTTCCATAAGGTCTTCTTTGGTATTTTATTTTATTTTACACAATTCAGGTAAGTAACAAGTAAGCATATTTACACACACTTACCCTATGACAACCTACCTATCACGCAAATACATGAAAGTATACAGCAAAACAATAGCAAACATTATCTTAAACTATGAACAAGAAAATAGTAGGAAAAACAGATTTTTTAAGTGTATAATTGCAAGTTATATGTCAGTATTTCAATTAGATTAAAGCCGACATTTTTCTTTTGAACTCATTCAGTGTGCAATTAAACAAATCAGGGCATAGATGATTAATATTGTAATTGTTGAAACTAAGAGAAAGCCTATGAACTGAAGAATTAAATGAAGATTTAGTGTGCAAAAACGGTACCGTAAAAACATCAGTATAGTATCAAAAGCTGCGTGCAGGTCTATAAATGCTAGGTAGAGAGATTTTTCTTATTCTAATTTCTTTTCTGCTGCTGATCTGATCGTATATATGTGGTCTTGTGTTTGCCTATTATTCCTAAATGCCGCTTGTTTCTCCTGTAGTTCCTTCTGTACATAGTGTCTGATTTTTGTCTCTATTATTCGTGAGTATATTTTCTGTATACACGATGATAAACAAATGGCTGGGTCACACTCGTTCGTGCTTCCTTTCTTGTGCAATGGTAACGATGATATTTTCCTCCCAGTCTCTGGTTATCTCTTCTCCGCCCCAGATCTGTTGACATATTCTTTGGATCCATTCCACCATTCTTCTCCCTCCATACTTGACCATCTCAGGGCTGCTTTCATCTTTTCCGGCCGATTTTCCTGTTTTCATTCTATTTATTGCTTCTGTTACTTCTTCTTTGGTTACTACTTGTTTACCCTCCATTTCTATTAGTTCTTGCCTTATATTTCCCCTCTCTGGTCTCATTTTTTCTACTTTAAACTTTTTCTTATAGTATTTGCTCCAAGTGTCCAGGATTTTATTTTCTTCTGTTAATATGATTCCGTTCTCATCTATTATACACATGACGGTTTGTCATACTTTCCTCTTAGATGTTTGACTGTCATCCAAGATTCTTTCTTATTGTTGGTGTTATCTTTAAATTTTTCTTATACTTCTTTCCCAGTCTTCCAATGCTTTGTTATTTGCTTCTTTAACTAGTTCTTTTGCTTCGTTTCGCAACTCTGTCCATCTTCTCTTTTCATTTGTAAATACTTCTTCCACTCCATCTCCATCTCTTTAACCTTCTGTTTTACCTCCTTGTTCCACCATTTTGTTCTTTTTTGTCTTGGGATATTTCTCTTTTTCCCACATATCTCTGTGGCTGCTTTTATTATTGTAGTTTTGAGTTTTGCCCATCTTTCTTCTATCGTCCACTGCTCTCCTTGTTATTCCAGTCTCTCATGTTATTTTAACATTTCGTTGATTTTATGCCGACAGTCTAGCCTTTTCTGTTCTGTTCTTAATTCTTCTATCTTTATTTTCTGGTGGTTTCAGTTTTCTCTTGTATCTGCTATGACCAATTTGTGGTCGGAGTTTATTTCTGCGCCCAGTATGGTTTTTATGTTTAACAGCATACTTGGTTTCTGGGGTGCAGGTGAAGTAATCTATTGTGCTTTCGGCATTTCGATTGTCTGCTGTAAAGGTGATCTTATGTATCTCTTTGTGATTGAACCAGCTATTTCCAATTAACAATTAGTTTGCAATAGAAAAATCTATCATTTTGTTCCCACTGTCACTTATTATCCTGTAGCTACAGAATTTCCCCAACACTCCGTTTCCTCTTCTAGGGTCATTGCCTACTCTGCCGTTCCAATCCCCCATAACAATTACATGTCTGGATCTTTCTTTAGCCTTGTCCCATGTTTGTTGCAGGCTTGTGTAGAACATTTCCTTTTATGCAATTTCTGCGTCCTCCGTTGTTGCATATATTTGTATAAATGTTATTTCCTCTTTCAGCACGATATCTAATGTAGTTGTTTGTGAGTTTACACCTTCCCAGCCTGTCATTTGACTTGTTAGTTCATTACTTATAAGAAATTCTATCCTTTCTTTTGCTCTTGTTCCTATTGGTACACCTCAATATATTAGTTTATATCCTTTATCTAATGTTACTTCTTTGGTTTCTTTTTTCTTTATTTCTGATATTTCAAACATTTTTACCTTGTATCCAATCATTTCCTCCACCAACTCCACCTCATTTCCGTTTAACCCCCTAATGTTCTATATCCCTAATCTTGTCCGTTGTTCTCGCTTTGGTCGCTTTCCATGTATCCATCCGTGTCCGAGGCTATTGTTTGTTCTCTGAATCTATATACCTCGTATGGGTGATTAGCCGAACGACGAGGGCCCCATTACCTTGAGACAACTGGACCATACCCTGGCAGGGACCTTTACAGGGTGCTATCAGCCGGACCAGCTGAAGGCCGGTTGTTTTTAGGAGGTGTTACTCCTTCATCATTCCCCGATTTATCCTGGCTTGTGACAAGCAGAGCCTGGGTCCAATCTTGGATCAAGGTTGGCTGGATTAACACAAAAAAAATTAAAGAATCAAAAGAGCAAGCACCCGGAAAGTTCATTAGTGGCATCATACTGTTGCATGGTAATACACGTCCGCCCATTGCTAAACTGGTGCAACATCTGCTTAAAAGGCTTCATTAAGAAGTACCTATTACAACACCTTCCATATAGTCCTAACTTTGTTACCGTCAATTTTCGCTTTACTGTATTCTCGATATTTTGTTACCGTCAATTTTCGCTTTACTGTATGTTCGATATTTTTCGAATTGCGTCCGGATATTGCGCATTGTTGATACGCCGCCGTTGCACATTGTTGAACGTTCGCGACGCGAAAATTTGGCATCTTGTCCCGGCGTTCGATCGAATAAGGTCGTTGGAAGTTGTTGGCGCTGTTCGAGGTCGCGATTTTGGAGAAGGTGCTTATTGATGTCTAGGCACTTCTCACCCTTTGGTTAGGGGATTTATACGCGTCTCGACATTCCTCTGAATATAAATCTGGAGATACTGCTTGGTGCAGATTTTTTTTAACGCCAAAACTTCCCGAGCAAAACATTTGAGGAATTTAGTGTGAGTATGACCCTTTTCAGCTCCTTTTCGATTGCCCGCTAACGTTTATTTCAATAATTTATTTTCCACCACGTTATGGGTCCCAAATAAAAACTTCGAGAACCCCGACTTGCAACCCTATGCGATCTGTGGTAGCGTTATCTCGGCGGGCTTAATTGACGAGCTACTGTCCTCCCTGGGTAAGCCATCAAGCCCACGGAAGCCCGTTCCTGCGATGTTATTGACGCTAAGACGGCCTCGCACCAGCTCAAGGTAACCTTGCTGCTCTATTAATTGTGCTTACGGTGGCCAGCGAGTGAGCCTGGCTGTACGCGTTCATGTGCCTCAATCGATAAAGGACTGCCGAAAGTAATCTGTTTCTAAATTGAGATTAGCGCGATATACCAGCGCGAGATATTTATATCATGGTCTGGACGCATCACTTTGATCACATATTTTAATCTGTAAAGTACGAGGCTTCCCCTCGCCGTAGCTTTCACTTTAGCTACCAATTGTGATATTAATTGTTACATGTACCACGCTATAGAAATTCCGGGGGCGGTTGCTCGCTTGTAATTTACAATTTCATATTAACGTCACTCCTCGGGAGCTTCCAGAAATTTCCCCTATTTTGATGATTTGGTGTTTTAATTGGCAACCCCATTGGGGCATTTATATGCTTTTACATCGGCCCTAAACTTTTATTTATATGTATTTTGTGTGTCCGGCTTTACGAGTGAATAAAACGAATTTGTCTCCCCTGCACTTGATTGTTTGACTTCAGTTTTGCGCCGTTTTATTAAGTCTACAGTGTTCCAATTTAGCTGGAGCGTAATCTATCAATCGCTGAATTAGGGGGTTTGGCTCTGTGTTATTTTTTTTATCCTTTAAATTGGTGGCGCTATCCCCCCATCTAATGAACCCACGGCCGTCTTCTGCTGCAGCCTAGGCATTGGCTGAGTGAGGCAATTTGGTGCTTTGAATGCTGCTTCGATTCGTTGAGCAACTAACGTAAGTATTATTCTACCACCCCTTTTTTGTGCTTATAAGGGATAACAACTTATCTCATTGTAATTTTTATCTTTTAAGCCTGTTGTAAAAGTTATTGAAAGGATATAGTTTCAAGTCGGACGCTAATGTTTATTAATTTTTCAAGAAAGGGGGTTGCAACCTAGTGAAGCAATGGTAGTTGCGTCTTGACACCAATGGGAATTTTAAAAAATAAATTATAGTTTTTAGAAGTCTTAAACGTATTTCATTTGAACCAGTTAAATATAATTGTACAATTTATTACAAAATATACATTTATGGCCCAAGACATTTCCAAATATAGTAGTCTCGATAATCAAAGATGGAAAGGGACCAAGAGTATTTCGGATTATGGAAAACTCAAATTATACGGTTTAATGTTGGAAAATTACATATCTCGGACATATTCTACGGGGTGAAAAATACCGGCGTCTTCATTTAATATTAAACGGCAAGATAGAAAGCAAACATGGAATCGGATGGAAACAAATGTCTTGGCTCAAGAACATGCGTGGTCAGGATTCCGAAATGCAGTCAACTTATTCCAAATGACATAGGAGTTGAGTTTGTTAAGTGAACGCGAACAGATGTGAAATTGACCAGTAGTCATAAAAGACTTGTGCACGGGCCTGAAATAAAATAAAGGAGTGATCATAAAAGTGAGAACGTATTTATATATCGGAAGTGTTTTGTGAAGCATCGTGAGTAAACACAAATAAGAAAGCAAACGAGGCAATTTTCAACAGGCCCGAACGACAAGCATTTGGCTTGTGTCGGCGACAGTTAGAGTTGCAGATGGAAGATAACCCGGCTACACTGATACGGGTTTAACATTTATTAAACGTGCAAAATATTTATAGCTACCAAGTGTAATTAAATAAAACAAACGCTATAAAAAAGATTAACATTTATAAGTATGGGATTGAAAAGGCTTAGGGATTTAAATAGTAGCGAAGAAAAAGAAGCAGATATTTAAGAAAAGTAAAAGAATAATTAGATCTCCAACGCAAAAAAACAGAAATAACAAACACAAGTGAAGGAAAAATGGGAGAACTAAAGGAAATTAAAGACATGATTAGAAATATGAGGGATAAAATCAAGAAAAGCAGAGAAGAAATCAAAAACTAGTTAGGAAATGGTAAAACGGGAGCAAAAATGGGAAACTAAAAGAAGCAACTCATATAAAGAATTGACCAACTTGAAAGTAAACCTTAGATGAATGATACCTAAGAAAAAGAAAAACGGAAGTGTAGGTTGGTAATCAAGGGAGTAAAATTTGACGTAGATCAGAAAGACAAAGCAATTTCTAGCCGAAAAATTGTTGTGGAAGCAGAAGTAAAGACTAATAATACTGCAAGATCAAAAAAGACATCAATGCGAATCTGGTCGAGATTAATTGCGACAATAAACAGTCATGAAAAATAAATATAAACTAAAAGAAACAAATGTATATCGACAACGACATGATGCCAAAGGAAAGAGGAATCCAGGCAGAATTAAGGAGTGAAAGGTAAAAGAGAAGAGAAAGGAAAGGTTAAATAAAGATAAAGAACAATGCAAAAAGATGAAAATAGGAACATGGAATGTAAGGAGTATCACAGGGAAAGAAGAAAAAATTGTGGAAGAAATGATAAAACATCAAATAAAAGTCCTAGGAATTACAGAAACCAAAAAGAAAGAAAACGGTGTGAAACGAATACATAAGGGATACTTGCTATTTTGGTCAGGAATAAAAGAAATGGAAGAAGCAAGATGTGGAGTAGGATTAATAATAAGGCCAAATATGTTAAAAGACATTATAAATGACGAATAGATAAATCAAAGACCATTTTAAGGTTGAAATGAAGCTACTAGGAGATGAAACACGGAATGTGATTATAGCATATGGGGAAAACGATAATGCAAAAAGGAAATAAAGATAAGCTTTTTGAGCAAAAAGCAATAGACGATGGAGGAGAAAATATAATTTTTATCGGAGACTTAAACGGACGAGTAGGAAAACAGAATGTAGATATAGAAGAATACTTCGGAAAAGGAGACACGACTAAAAACAATAATGGAGGCAGAATAATAGAAATAAGTATACTGATAGCAAACACAAAATTCAAGCATCAGGATATACACAAATTTACTTACAAGGGTTGTAGAAAGCAGAAATGAGAAGTCAATTATTGACTACTCTAAGAAGTAAGCCTAAATGGAAAAATGTACAAGATGTCAAAGTAACAAGACTAACAGAGATAGGAAGTGACCACTACTTGGTAAAAATGGACCTAAAGAGGAAAAAATTACCAGACAAGAGAAGACTCAAGAAAATATAAAAAACTATAAACTAAAAGAACCTGAATACCAAAGAAGATATATTAAAATACTAAATCAAAAATTTAAAGAAACAGAAAATACAAAACGAGTAGAAGAAAATTGGGAAAAGTTTAAAAATACTATATTAAATGCTGCTATGGAGAGCTGCGGGAAACGGAAAATAGTGAATAAAAATATGAAAAATACAGAATGGTGGAACTCGAATATAAAATCAGAAATTAAATGAAAAAAATATGCACGAGAAAGATACTTAGGTAGGTACAAAAAAGACAGAAAACTACGAAAATGCAAAGAAAAGAGAACATAGGTGAAAAAAAAGATTAAGAGAGCAAAAAAGAGTCATGGGTAAAATTTGGGGAAAGGGTGACAGAAAACTTTTAGAGACCATCAAAAACTATTTTATGGAACCTTAAAAAAATTAGGAAGAAAAAGGAATATAATATGATGAACATAAAGGGAAAGATGGAGACAACATTTCGAAGAACTAACAAAAGCAGAAAACAAAATAACTGAAGAACAAGAAGAGTTAAATAAAAGGTAAGATATTAAAAAAAGAAGTTAGGGAGGCCATACAGAAGATAAAACTAGGAAAAGCATCAGGAAGGGACAAAATAACAGCGAAGATGATCAAGTATTTGGGAAAAGAAGGAATAACCAAATTTATAGAGTTGCTAAATAGAATAATGAAGGCCACGGTAATACCTACAGAATGGAATGTAGGAATCATACTCCCCATACATAAGAAAGGAGATAAAAAAGTATGCGATAATTACAGAGAGACAACGTTAACAAGTGCCCCGCAAAAGCATTTTGCCAGAATAATCGAGAAAAGAATAAGGAATACGATAGAAAATACAATAAAAGAGAGCCAATATGATTTTAGGAAGGGGAGAAGTACCCAAGGCAATATTCACCATTAGTCAAGTCAGCGAAAAAAGTATCAATAAAGGAAGAGAAATACCTGCATATGTGCTTCATAGATCTCGAAAAACTCTTTGACGGGATACAAATAGAACAAATATGGAAAGCATTAGAAAAATGAATGATAGACAAAAGAACCATAGCATTATTAAAATTAATGTACAGAAATAACATAAACATAGTAAGGACGAACAATGAGTCAAGAGAGTTTATAACAGAAATAAGAGTCAAGCAGGGATGTGTGTTGAGTCCCCTTCTGTTTTCAATAATGCTATATAAAGTAATTAAAAATGCAAAGAAAAAGACGAAGACGTTGAACTTGGGATACTGGCAAATGGAGTACACAAATAAATGAACTTATGTTTGAAGATGACATGGCTATAGAGACCGTCTCAGAAAAGAATTTACAACATAACCTGGAGGTTAGGGTAGTGTCAAGTGAGAATAAAACACAGCATAAAACTACAAGGGAAACAAACTGAACAAGTAGAAATTTTTAAATATCGATGCATAATTGAGAACACTCGTAAAATGGAAAAAGCAATCAACAACAGGAAGAATATACAACATGATGAAAACGACCTTCTTGCGGAAGTTCCTAGAAAAATAAAAATAGAAGTAGGTAGTTAAAAAAGAGTGAGACCGACAATAATGTGTAGCAGTGAAACATGGATCTTAACAGAAAAACATAAAACATGACTAAATGCAAGGGAGATACGGTTTCTAAATCGTATAGAATATAAAACGAAAAAAGATAAGATAAGAAATGATACATAGACAAACCTACAGATGGAGCCCGTAACAGAGAAAACATAGAGTCCCTGTATATATACAGGGTCTCTAAGAAAACATAGAGTCCCTGTATAATATTAAAATAAATACAGGGACTCTAAGAAAACAGTGGAAGGACAATTAAGGTGATTCGAACATGTGTGCGGCATGGCGAGGGACAGAATAACAAAAACAGTGTATGAAACATGAGTGTTGGGAAAAAATAAAAGAGGAAGACGCTGGAAAACATGGGAAGAGGGAATATGAGAGCAAGCAACAAACAAGGGAATAAGATGAAAAGGAATAAAACAAATGGCCCAGGATAGAACACTATGGAAAGAAAAGTGCAGAACGACATAACAAACCCAACTCCACCTGCCTTACATCCAGAGCTGGACAGTATTTGTGTTTGTAAATAGTTTTTTTAATTAAATACCTTTTAATGGGCTGTATTTGTAATTGTAGGTGCAAGTACTTTGCAAAGTATTTAGTATTTAAATACTTTTAGGCTATTTACATATTTTTAGAGTATTTAAATACTGTGAGAGTATTTAAATATTCTCAAAGTATTTCAATACTCTCAAATGATGACGTATTGGAAATTTAAAATTACGCAAAAAGTATTTACTAGTTGAAAATATATTTTTTGAAGAAATGAAGGTAATTAAATACCTTGAGAGTATTTAAATATATCGAGAATATTTAACTACGTTTATTTCTCAAAAAATATATTTCTAACTAATAAATACTTTTTGCGTAATTTTAAACGTCCTATAGGTCATTATTTGAACTTTTCTGGCATTAAGCATTGCACGTTGGAATTCACACTATGAGTATGTAATTAAAACTTTAGCAAAAAAAAAAGAAAAAAAACACTTATCTTAAATGAAAGCTTTCAATTAAACAATATTGCTTGAATAAAAATGAAGTCGAGTATTTAACAGAATACGTTAAACTTTCTAAGCCACTGATTTTAGCATTAGATATTCCGCAAGGAGAAGCTAATATATATATTGTGGTTTCGTGATACCAACAAATCGCTAGTATGAAAATTAATCTGGAAAAACTAAAAACATAAAATCTCAAATATTTTTCTTCCTCAAATACAAAAAATGTAACCAAAGCTGTTAAATTTGAAGGACAACAGCTTTGTATTTGAACTAAAAAAATTAAATTGATATTTAAATTTGTTATTAGCTGAAGGCCTACAACTTAGCGTATGAATAACGCAATAGTTTTTCACCACCCTGTATGTTTACATTTTATTTGTTTTTACTTGGTTTAGATACTGTTTTTGTGTTATGACAAAGATTTTAAAAAACTATTTTATATGGCAACAAAAAATTAAAAAAAAGTGTTTATATTGTTTAAAATTTATATTTGTTTAACTATGAATTTACTTTTTTCTTAATATTCAATATAAGTAATTTAAGTGTTAAGATTTTTTGCCGAAATATAGCATCTAAACTATGCCATCTTTACTACTTGGGTTACTACCGGGTGACTATAAATGATTGAACTTTTTTCTTAGGTTGGCACTGTTTATGTTGGTAGCACTGTAAGTCTATGTCAAATTCAATGTTCGCAGGTTAGGTTTTGCGTCATTCTATGTCAGAACTGACGCAAAACCTAACCTGCTAACCTCGAATTTGACATAGACTTACAGTGCTACCAACATAAACAGTGCCAACCTAATAAAAAAATTTCAATCATTTATAGTCACTCGGTACAATTATTACGAAGTATTTGAATGAACTTTAAAAATAGTTTTGAAAAATTGTTAAACTGCTAAAAAGTTTATAAATACTGCACATTTTAGTTTTATCTAAAAACTAGAAGTATTTAAATACTTTTATTATATTTAAATACCTTTAAAGTATTTAATCACTTCTATAAAAGTATTTAACTATTAAATACTATAGGTATTTATTATTTAATTACTTTTTGGTCATAAAAAGTATTTAGTATTTAAATATATTTGATTTTCATAAAGTATTTAGTATTTAGTAGTTAAATACTTTTTGAAAGTATTTTGCCCAGCTCTGTTTACACCTAATGGTAGAAAGGCATAGGATTAAGTAAGTAAGAAGACAGAGAAGATTTCTCCACAGCGATAGCCAACGTCCTGGAGACAGGGCACGGTGCATGAAGATGACTACTTCTAATGACACGTCAAAAACAACATTGCCACGAAAAGGCAAATTATGGACGGTTGAAGTGGAAACTTCAAGTTGATTCTTCTCCATTAACGATTTTAAACAGTTTTTGTCATCGTCAATTTAGCTACTCGATGGCCCTGGATTTAAGGGGATCTCGGATTATTGGACTATTTGCTGTAAGTGAAACTTTTCAACTCTTCATTAGATGCAAAAATTATTTTTTTACTGTTGCGTTTTTATACAGGGTGTAAAAGGAGGGACCGTGGATGTTCTGCTGAAGTTATTTATTGGTGTACATTATTCAATTGTGGCTGTAATGTAATATATAATTTGTTTTTGCTTACAGTACCGTTTCATCTTTACTTTTAGCAAAAATGGATGCACTGTAAGTTTTTTAAAACGTAATATTCTGAGATTCTACACTAATTATTTAGTAACCATAACTGTCTTGAAGTTTAATTAAATTATTGTCAAAAGAGAAATTTCGTTCAGTAAATGGTGCAATTACTGCACCTCTCACGCAACTTCTCCACTGCCATCTAATTTAGATTAGAAAAAACGTGCTATTCTGCTGAACAAAATCGATGTTTTGGCAATTTAACTTGAATGCGGGTTTTCCAAGGCAGTTGTGATTATTACGACTAAGTAAGTTCGAAATCTCATAATATCAAGCTTTCCTCAAAGCAGCTACAGTTCGTTAATTTTGGCTATAGGCAGAAATAAAACTGTACTGTAAGCAAAAACCCTCTTGAATTATAATCTAGCAAAAATCGAGTAACCTAGGTCCACAAATAACTTGCACAGAACGATGTAAATGAATGCCCGTTTACTTACTTAATCCTTAAGCCTTTCTACCCTTTTGAGTGTGTGAGGGTCGCGTATTTACAGACACTTTATTTTTTTATCTACCTATCTTATTTTAGGAAGGAAATTTTTTAAATTATTTTAGGCATTTTATTTCTAGGGCAATGATAATCCGTAGTTTATAGATGTATTTTATGTATAAGTAAATATTATATCACGTAACGAAAGCTTTCGTTTTGTTTTGCCGGTTGTAACCCCACTCCTTCACAACTGTTGGGCTCACATCGGCGCTATAATCGAAAATTCCTATATAAGATTTATGGCCAGGGGCTTATGAGAATTTGAGAGACACACAGGCCCCAAACCGCCGGCTAAATTAGTTTGGTAAATTTATTAGTTTAGGATTTCAGCCAAATGAAACACGTGTCCAAAGGGGTCGTGGGAAACATTTAAAACGCGACAGAAAAGGATTAAAAAACCGTCGTGGGTTTTGGAAGGGAAACTACCAATTAACATTACGTCGTTATAGTAACGAAATTTAGGTTTCGTTGTCATTGGCGGGACGCCCCACGACGCAGGATGGAAGGGGTCTCGGAAGTTGCATAAAACACTCGGCATAGAACGGGGGGAGACAGAAAAACCAAGTTTGGTGCATGTGGTAGTTCGACGCGTAACACAGAGAACTATTACAACAGCTCCTAACTTATTTAACCCTTACTTCACTAGGTACGACGCAGCCCGACATTTGCAAGGTCCCTCTCCTTGTTAGTACGGTTTTGTTAGTATCAATTCTTTGCTCTTCTTACTCAACTAGGTGCGACGCAGCCCGACATTTACAAAGTCCCTCTCCTTGTTAGTACGGTTGTGTTGGTATCAATTCTTTGCTCTTCTTACTCAACTAGGTGCGACGCAGCCCGACATTTGTAAGGTCCCTCTACTTGTTAGTACGGCTGTGTTTGTATCAATTCTTTGCTGATCTTACTCTACTAGGTACAGCGCAGCCCGACATTTGCAAGGTCCCTCTCCTTGTTAGTACGGTTGTGTTTGTATCAGTTCTTTGCTCTTCTTACTCTACTAGGTACGACGCAGCCCGACATTTACAAGGTCCCTCTCCTTGTTAGTACGGTTGTGTTGGTATCAGTTCTTTGCTCTTCTTACTCTACTAGGTGCGACGCAGCCCGACATTTGTAAGGTCCCTCTACTTGTTAGTACGGTTGTGTTTGTATCAATTCTTTGCTGATCTTACTCTGCTAGATACAGCGCAGCCCGACATTTGCAAGGTCCCTCTCCTTGTTAGTACGGTTGTGTTTGTATCAATTCTTTGCTCTTCTTACTCTACTAGGTGCGACGCAGCCCGACATTTGTAAGGTCCCTCTCCTTGTTAGTACGGTTGTGTTTGTATCAATTATTTGCTCTTCTTACTCTACTAGGTACGACGCAGCCCGACATTTACAAGGTCCCTCTCCTTGTTAATACGGTTGTGTTGGTATCAATTCTTTGCTCTTCTTACTCAACTAGGTGCGACGCAGCCCGACATTTGTAAGGTCCCTCTCCTTGTTAGTATGGCGGCGTTTGTATCAACTCTTTACCTTTCGCTACTGCACTTGACGCCGTCAGTAACCCATAGTAACCAGACTCAGGCGGGCAGCTAACCCTTCTTGCCACTAGGCGAGCTAACAACGAACAGCCGTCGTCCGGTTAGGCCCGAACCTGCGCAATAATTAAGAGTAATGTAGTGCTTTTACTTTGGTCCTAATAAAGAACAATCGCTTGCCTTGATGTTGTTTTCTTTGGTGTAAGAGCTGGATGTCTCCAGCCCCTATACGAACTGAGTAAAGTTGGCCTAAGTACGGCCACTTAGTTGAAGCACCTGTAACTACGTCAAATCACCCGCAGGAACCAGTGAAAAAGTACACAACGTAGGCACATACACGAGCCAACAGGTAACCAGGGTGTGCACCGTTACAAATGTAAGGCTGGGTGTTAATTGTTAGTGTCTTTTCCATGCTTCTCTCCATCGTGTTCTATCTTGCGTCATTATTCTTGTCTCCTCCCACCTAATATCTCTCCTTTTTACTGCGTTCTCTGCGTCTTCATTCCATGTTTTTCTTGATCTACCCTTTCCTCTCTTTTTCTTTGTTCTCGCTTCGAATACCCTTCTTGCCGTTCTTTCCTCTCCCATTCTCATTACGTGTCCAAACTATCTCATTTGTCCCTCTTCTATCTTGGATTCTATTGGCTTTCTCTCTATATGCTGTGTTTCTGACTCTGTCCATAATCGTTTTTCCCTCTATTTTCCCTAGGAATCTCATTTCGGTACTGCATAGCTTGTTTCGTTGGCTTTCCGTTGTTGTCCATGATTCTGAGCCGTATGTTATTATGTATTGATACTGCTACTTTTTTGTATATTTGCACTTTTGTTTCAGTTGGTATTTCTTTATTTCATAGGAATGTGTTCTTGATACTATTAAAAAATCTTCTTGCTGCTCCTCTTCTTTCATTTCTTCATCTATTCTTCCATCCTGTGAAAATACTGAACCTAGATATTTAGATCTGCATACTTGTTCTAGCTTTTCCCCTTCCACTCAATTTCGTCCTTTGTTTCTTCTCATTACCATGGTTTTTGTTTTACTACTGTTGATTTTCATTTTTATCTTTTCCAGCTGTCTTTGTACATGTTCTATATTTTTGTTTAATCTATACATATATAAAGGAAAGTCATAACCCTGACTAATCAACGCAGAGCCGAAACCACTGGTACTAGAAACTTGAAATTTGGGTGCAAGGTTCAATTTGTTAAGTAAGGTAGTGCTAAGAAGGGATTTTTTGAAATTTCACCCCTAAGTGGGTGAAAAGGGGTAAAATGTGTTTTCACCAATTCCTTAATATCTCTTACACCCGATAAGATATCAATTAGGTGTTTACTTGCAAAGATTACCAATGCAAATACCTAGAAACGTATTTCAGGATTTTGCCTTAATCAACCCCTAAAGGTGCTAATCTGGATTGGGAGTGAATTAAAGAACCCTTCGTATCTTCTACGTTTATTGAGTTAGAACATTCTTTTTTGGCATATAGATCTATTTTTAAAATAGTTAGAAAGAGGTTTAAGGAAATTTAAAAATGTTAACCCTAAAGGGGTAAAAGGAGGAAAAACTGAAAAGGGGAAGGTGGGTAAAATTATTAATTTTTTTCGCTGTAAGTTCCATTTCACAATTAAATAGGTTGAAAGGTATTTTTTTTAATTTTACCCCTACGGGGGTTGAAAGGGGAAAATGTGTTTTCACGAGTTCCTCAATATCTCTTAGACCCGATGAGATAGCGACTTGGTGTTTACTTGCAAATATTTACAATGCAAATACCTAGAAACGTATTTTAGAATTTTCACCTAATCAATCCCTAAAGGTGCAAATCTGGATTGGGGGTGAATTAAAGAACCCTTCGTATCTCCTACGTTTATTGAGTTAGAACATTCTTTTTTGGCATATAGATGTATTTTTAAAATATTTAGAAAGGAGTTTAAGGGAATTTAAAAATGTTAACCCTAAAGGGGTAAAATAAGGAAAAACCTACCCCTTGTAAGAAGTTAAAATTATAATTTTTTTCGCTGTAAGTTCCATTTCACAATTAAATGGGTTAAAACGATTTTTTTAGATTCCACCCCTACGGGGGTGGAAAAGGGAAAATGTGTTTTCACGAGTTCCTCAATATCTCTTAGACCCGATGAGATAGCGACTTGGTGTTTACTTGCAAAGATTATCAATGCAAATACCTAGAAACTTATTTTAGAATTTTCCCCTAATCAACCCCTAAAGGTGCAAACCTGGATTGGGGGTGAATTAAAGAACCCTTCATATCTCCTATGTTTATTGAGTTAGGACATTCTTTCTGGCATATACGAATTTCTCAATATTTCATAAAGCCCTATAATGTAACAATTTGGTTTTACTTAGAAAGGTTACCTGTACAAGTTCCTAAAAACTTAATTCAGGATTGTGCCCAGATCAACTCCTAAAGATGAGAATTTGGTTTCAGGGGTAAATTATAGAACCTTTCGTATTTCCTGTGGTTCCTGATGATCATGGTTTTTGGGCATATGTGTGTTTTTTTAAACTTTAAAAAGTGGTTTAAAGTTTTTATTCTAAATTTCATTGTGAAAGGAGTAAAAATGGGGTAAAAGTAAAAAGAAGTTAAAAATGAAGTTAAAGTTATTGATTTTTTTTCGTGTGTCCAGTTTAGAATAAAATAGAAGGATTTCCGAAATTCCACCTCTAAGTGGTGGAAACTGGTATGTTGCTACAATTTATGAATACAACATTTAATAAGTACATTTATTATTTTATTCTCGTTGTTATATTAAACCTATAGTTTTATCAATCTATATAAGGAGAACGACAATTACATACACATCTCCAGGGGATACGTGAAGCATGAAAGGGTTATGGAGAATTTTTTTTTGAAGAATATTGTTTTTTTTACCTACAATACTGTTTTGCAGCGTTTGTTTTAGTTTAGCGTATTGAGTGAGAGAGGAGGGGAGCATTCTAAAATTCGTTTAGGATTTAGAAGAAAAAAAAATGTAGTCTGTACGAAGAACGGGTATCTTGCTAGTATTTAATAATTACCATATCATCTGCGTAACCAATCTCGAAAACTCTTATATTCTCCATTCTCCAATTTCCTACTTCATAGTTTGCAGCCTTCTTTATTGTTTTCTTGATTGTTTCTTCCAGCATTAGGGAGAAAAGTAGCAGACTCAAAGTACATGAGGTGTTGTATCGGACTTTTTCCACTGTCTCGGGTGTTTACCATATGACGTTTTGGGAGTTTTTGATCTACTCCCGTTCTCAGGTGAATGAACTTCTGGTTAGTCCTGAGAAGAACTGATTTTTGTACGTCTTTTTCGCGTACACTCGGTGCCTACCCCGGGGTTTGATCCCAGGACCACTGATCGCTGTGATTACGAGTCTGTCATTCTTACTACTAGGCCACCAGCGCGGCCATATATTTTAGTTATAAACTTATATATATATATATACACCTATCTATGTTGTCGCTATGTGCGCAGTAGACTATTTTTGCAATTCTCTGTGCAGTAGTGGCATCCAAATGGGCTTTATTTCTGCACTAGCCTGGCTAATTGGTTCTTCTGTCAGCGCTATGTATGTAGCTTCTTTAAGCTTCCTACGGAACCTAATTTTCTCTTTAGCTACAATTGATGCGTTATCCCATTGTATCTGGTGGTCTTCGTTCCATACGTGTTCTGTGATCTTGGATTTGATGGACAGAAATACAACACAGGCAGAGGATGAGAAAACGAAACCGACCACCACTGCCATAATACCATACATCCGAGGAGTTTCCGACAAACTGAGAGGCATGATGAACCATACCAAGCCTCAGAACGAAGATCAGAGCTCAAAGAACTGTATCTACAGTTTACCGTGCGAATGTGGAAGATAATACATAGGGGAAACACAACGACCCCTACAAGTGAGATTATCGGAACACTGCAAAGATATTAGAAAGGGCAAAACCGTCAAATCCAAGATCGCAGAACACATCTGGAACGAAGACCACCACATGCAATGAAATAACGCATCAATTGTAGCTAAAGAGGAAAACAGGTTCTGTAGGAAGCTGAAAGAAGCTACATACATAGCGCTGGCAGAAGAACCAATTAGCCGGGCTAGTGCAGAAATAAAGCCCATTGGAATGCCACTACTGCGCAGAAAATTGCAAAAATAGTCTACTGCGCAACTTATTGGACATATTATTTCCGAGATGTTCTTGATTGTGCACTGTACTGCATAACAAATTACAACAGGAAAATGGTTAAGCCACCTCTTACAAAAGCATGGAACATTTGAAGTTTTCTATTGCTCAAACTTGAAAACCACCTATCACAAAGAAGCACGTGAGCAAGCTAATATTACTTATTTGAAACTTGGCACGCTGTTATTAATTTGTAGTGTGTCATACTGGTTGTGGACACGCATAAACTTGTGGGAAGTGGTTTAACTATTTCTATTCAGTGAACAATATACAGAGTGTTTACGATCTTCTCTGTAGGCCATAGTACATCTTAAAAGAAGTCAATAAACGTTAAAACGCCTTAGTAAAAGTTGTCTAATAAGCGAGATAATAATTTATTCTATTAGTGTTTACATTAAAAGATTAACTTTTTTTAAATCTAGTAATCTATTACTTAATCAGCATTGTCCAATTGTTATTAAGTTTGTTTATTTCACAGGTAAAGTTGTTATCAACAATGAACCTTTAGTATCATCTTTGTTTCTACCTTGTTTTTTGAAAATTGAAAATTGCGATGGCCCATTGATATTCTAATCGACGAATTTTAGACACTTAAAAACAAACCTAAAAAGAACAAGATGGTGGACTGAAGAGATAAAAAGAATAGTGAAAGAAGAGAAACAGGCTTAGAAGCAATATATCTGAACAAAAGACCAAGAAGATAGAGAAAAATACAAAGATAAAAGGAACAAGGTAAAACAGGCAGTCAAAAAAGCGAAAAAGGAAAGCTGGAAAGAGTTTGGACAAGAAATAAATGGCAAACACAAGGTTGACACAAGAAAGTTTTGGACAATAGTGAAAGAGTTAAGAGGGATTAAAAGCCAAGAAATAAAAGCAATAAAAAATAAGCAGCAAGAACTCAAAGTGGAAAAAGTAGAAATTCTGGAAGCCTGGAAGGAGTTCTACTCTGAGAAATTTAGACCGATAAAACAGGTTAAAATAGGAAAAGCGAGCGGGGAAGACGAAATAGCACCAAAAATGCTTAAATATCTAGGGGAAGATGGAAAGGAATGGCTACAGGAAATACTAAAAGAAGTGTGGAAATTGAAAAGAATCCTCCAAAGCCTGGGAAACAAATTTAATAATACCTACACATAAAAAAGGAGATACAACAAACTGTGACAATTACAGAGCGATATGCCTAGCCCAAACCACACTAAAACTATATACAACAATACTGGAAAAAATGCTGAGAACATATGTAGAATATAAACTAGAAGACGAACAAACGGCGTTTAGAAAAGGAAGACAGACAAGTGACAACATTTATATACTAAAAACACTAATAGAAAGAACAATAGAAGGGGATAAGGAGGTCTACCTGATATTCATCGATTTTAAAGCAGCTTTTGATACAGTACACAGACAAACAATATGGAATTGCCTGAAAGACTTAGAAGTGCCAACACAGCTTACCCAAATAATTAAAAGCACGTTCAAAACAGTAAGAGAGAAAGTACAAATCGCAGGACAGGGGTCAGAAAAATTTAAAATGGGAAAAGAAATAAAGCAAGGGGCAGCCTAAGCTCATTACTATTTGTGATAATAATGGACAGAATAGTAAAACAAACCAAGAGGACAAAAGACATAAAAACGACAGTAGGATACAACAAACTAGAACCCATATTAATAAGTAGCTTACTATACCTATGCGGGTGATGTAGTACTGATAGCGGATTCACGAAACAAAATGCAGCAACTATTAAACATCTGGGTAAAAGAAATAGAAGAAATGAAAATGGAAGTAAACAACAATAAAACAAAATTGATGATAATAAATGAAAAACAGAAAGAGAATATAAACAATGAAATAAAAAGCAAGAACACAATGCTAGAAAAAGTAACAACATTCAACTACCTAGGCACAATACCAACAAATGTTGGAAAAATAGACGCAGAAATAGCAAATCGATCTAATAAATCAACAAAACTATATTACGCACTAAACCACATACTGGGACACAAAGAAATAGACAGAGAAACCAAAAAGAATATAGGTACACAACACAATAACAATCCCAACAATCACATATGCAGCAGAAAACTGTACATGGACGAAAAAACATGAAAGTAAGATAAACGCGATGGAGATGAAACACATTAGGAAGATAGCAGGGAAAACAAAATGGGACCACGTCACGAACGAAACCCTAAGGAAAGAAATAAAACAAATGCCAATATTAGAAAGAATTAAATAAAAACAAACCTAATGTGGTACGGACACGTCTTAGGAATGAATAACGACCGGTTGACGAAAAGAATAATGGAAGAAACAGAAAAAGGGGAAGAGCTAGAAGAAAATGGCTAGGCGGGATAGAAGAACAGGGAAGAAAAAAAGGGAAAACAAAGGAAGAGATGGAAATGTTAGCAAAAGATAGAAAAGCATAGAAGAAATAGATTACAGAAGACCGTGACTCACAATCCGACGCCTGAAAGGGCAAAAGAAAAGGAGAAGAAAAGAAGAAGAAGACACAAATTTTGAACCTGGCTGAGTGGCGGATGACAACCCTTCAATAGTGTTGTCAAAAAAGTAACTATTGGGTACACGAGTATCTACTAGTTATCCAACAAGATCCGAAGTAATGGATATCAACCTGCAAAATTATTCGTTACATTTTTAAAACAGTTGAGTGAACAAGTACTTGTTCACTCAACGCTGTAGTTTAACCAAAGAGTATTTGGTTTAACCTTGCTTTTTATTTTATCGGCATCAAGCTTAAGTTTGGGATTGTCTTTAAAATTAGAATGCTATCTGAAAAAGTAGGGGTTTCATGAAAATATTTTTACGCACATTCAAACAACGATTAGCGTTCGTAGCGAGAAATTTTTTAATACTCTAACTAAACTGAAATAGGTAATCTCCCGATGAAATCTTAATGTGCATTAACATATAAACGAGGCTTCGGGGATGTTTTCTTTCACGAGTTGTTTTAAGAAAAAATGCATTAGCGGCACACTTTTTAATACTGTGAAATAAAATAGGTAATTTCCCGAATAAACTATTACCTATTAACGGATATTTTAAAAAACCTGATCAGGTAGGTTGCTTGTAACACTGCCCCTCTTTTACCTACCTACACTTACTGAATTATTACTTTACTTTGTCCTGGGTTCGCTAGCTGATTCAGTCGGTATGCTTATGAGACTCTCTTTTATATTCTTAGTGCAGCTAAGGGAAAGCTAATGTTATTTGAGACCAAACTAATATTATTTAGGGCCAGCTCGTGGACACCTGAATTGTTGTACTCACCAATGCAAATATGAATGGCCATAAGAAGCTAAACAGTTTACAATGAAGACATATAATCTGCAAACCAATACACACACAAGAAAATACATATAAGTACATGCAAAATACAGCGCTAACACGCTACATATATGAAAATGGTTCAAACAGTGTGTGCACTAGTAAACTCAACGCGACGCTGTCCCTTCTTAAACAGGTTCGTAACCGGATACCGGCCTTCAAAGATAGTGCGTGCACGTTGGGATGACGTAACTGCGACGCTCGATCAGCAGGTAATTCCCAGTGCTAACAATCACAAGGGTAATGGCTCCAGCTGGTGCAACAATATTTCGCTTGCACGGTGATTATGGCTATTAACTAACAGGGCTTTGGAGGGCTCCCAAGTGTTATAGCTGTATACTAAGGCAGGTGCTTTTCCTATGATGTCGCAACGATAGCTGTCTTCTGACAAGGCTGCAACTGCGGCAGGATTTGGTTGCTTTTGGGTGCTGGCATCTCTTTCAGAGGCACGATGAGCCGATGGCGAATAATGCCGGCTACCACACAATATATGATGCTCTGTTTAGGGCTGTTATTAGCCCGCTTCGTGTTGCTGATAATTTGCGAGTTCGATCAGCGACCTCGCGACGACCAGCACTTGTTAACAATCTGGGTACGAATCCCTTGATCCGCGCTATTCAACCACTTGAGCGTGAATGCCCTTCTTGCAGGCCTCCGGCGTTGATCCCCATACTGACCGGTTATTCCTGCGCTACAACTGCATTGTTGGCGCATTGTTTCAAGCACTCGTAGCACACCGCACTTATAGTCATTGACTGCGTATACATTAAATATCACTCTACAATACTAAACTACGTGCATAAATACAAGAGCACTTACTGTCAGGCTTCATTGCTGATTATCATATAATGAAGAGATATAATTTCAATAAATACAGGTGGCACGAATTGACCCGTTTCATGCTATCACCTGTTTTACCATAAGGTTGAAAACAAAATGGCCTCTTAACCAGGTTGTTTTAACACCTCTTTTAAATATTAAATGTGTAACAAATGCAACTCCTGATGTTTTGATGTTACGTGTACATAAGCTCTGAGCGCAACGCTCAATTCTGAGAAATAAACAAGCATTGAGTTTTGAAACCAATCGATACTTGTACTTTCAGGTATTCTATCTGAAGTGGTTGCGACGCATGTAGGCTTTAGAATAAATGAGTCCTCGGTAACGAACACAAGTAACGGATACTACACCGAAAAGTAACAAATAGTTACTAGTACTGAAAAGTAACAAAAGTTAACATCACTACCCTTCAACCAGTATACGACAAATTGCTTGTTAAATTGGGGTTTCAAATCATATCATTTGGCGCAAGAATCAACTTTACCCATTCCATTTGCAACGGTTGATGAGGCAATGTTAACGCATGGCGGCATACTGTCACCAATGGCGGCATACTGTCACCATACTCACATAGGAAGTGTCGAAAATACACATGCCTTTCATCAGTCATTTCCAGTGGAGATTGTCCTTAAATGTATGGGCCAGATTAGTAAACAGGCAACTTATTGGCCCATTTGTGTTGCCAAATCGATTAACTGGAAATGATTAATAAAATTATATTTGTAGGATACAGCTGTCTTCCAACTAATATTTTTAATTAGATATATTTATATTTTACACTTCATTTATCATTATTTTTAAAAGTTTATCTATGACAGTATGTAAAATCGACTTTTTCTACGGTCACCTCTAAAACTGACTATTAAAAGCTCACTGTCAATGCGAAAAGTTAGCGATTCACAAATTTTTTCCCTAGTAACCATTTTAACATTGCAACCACGTAAACAATGTCTTAATGAAATAATCGCGTCACTTCATGTTACTTTACGCATCGCCATGGCTAACCTGATTATTATTGTAATTCGTCATTTTTCTGGAACTGGCTAAAATTATTGACAATTGCATCACGGCGCGTCCATCATCACGCAACAGTTTTATTGAGTTTGGGAGTTTTTGTGAAGTTGACGATGGAATCTGAAGATAATTGCACCCCGCCTGAAGTATTTGAAGCGGCCCAGACAGCAACCAATGAGTTGTTGCCGGCTAAATCGCGCGGCCTTTATGAACGGTACAACCACTTCATCAAATGGTGTGAATCAAAATTTAAATTATTTAACAATTTTGTCATTTATTTAGGACCGCAGAAAAAATGTGGTATGTATTTCGAGTGTAAAGAGCCATTTTGGTATTCGGTTGCTTTTTCGTGCCTCGCTACCGCTCGGCACGAAACTCGCATCCTCACACCAAAATGGCTCTCTTTACACACTAAATACATAAATATCTATTAGTTTTCAAGTTTGTAAAACGACTGTTTAATAACATGTTTTCAATAGTTCACGTCGTCAGTAGCAGCGTGTTTAAAACGATTTCATTAGTAACGTCGTCAGTAGCAAGGTAGCAACGTGTTTTAAAATTTTTAACCACACAAAATTACGACCGGCTGCTAGTAATCCTAATTGACATTTAAAATACTTCTTTATATTTACCGTGTTTTCTAGATTCTGTCGTAGATAAAATATTGTATGATACACATGCATAAGGCATCTTTAGTCAGTTTTAAATTACAATTAAAACACTGTGTAAAGATAAAATATTTAGCAAATTGTCTATAAGTAATATGGAATTAAAAATATTAGCTGCTTTAATTTTCCTAATTCATATTGATTATTCAATGTTTTTGGAAAACAATTTTCCTGATTTTTGGAAGATGTTCCCTTAAATGTCTGTCTACAAAATACAGCAAGACGGTGCACCAGCGCATTTTAGTTATTTAGTTCGTCAACATTTAAACAATGTCTTTGGAAATAAATGGTTACGTTGAGGCAGTCCTGGCCTCCATCACCAGACCTCACATCAATGGACCTTTATTTGTGGGATCTTATGAAGACCATGGTACACAACACCGAAATTATTGTCTTCGAGACTCTCCGTAACCTGGTGCAAACAGCAGCGGTGGAAATTCGTCACGAAGTTCTAGGACTCGCAGAGTATAAAGAGTCGTGGGTACGCCACGCCAGATTTTGTATATAACATAGTGATAACTTCAAACATCTTTTCTAGTGGATAATGCTTATTACCTTAAGTAGTTAATTACTAGATTTTGAAACAAATAAATCGTTTATGTAAAAACTAAAAGAATTATTATCTCGCTTATTAGACAACTTTTACTAAGGCGTTTTAAGGTTGATTCCTTTGAGGTGTACTATCGCTTCTTAAAAGGATAAAGAGAAGACTGTAAACCCTGTGTATAGTAGGATAACGTTGGATAGGGTGTTTGCTGCAATGTAGTGGAAGTGTAAAAAAATCTGCAAAAGGCTTTACCCAGAACTTCCCTCGTCGACATTGTGACAAAAATATCTTCACGTTTCTAATAAATTAAATAAATTTTCAAATAAAAAACGTTACCGATGGTAGTATTCGAACGGCAGGCGGACCACTATACAGCCCCAACGTTTTGTGAGATATTGTAAAGGCTATTTCTACCTGCATTACCGTGCACCGACCCTTAGAATTCCTGCGTCGCAGCTATATTTAGTAACGCGTTAATTTGTGCCTCCTTTTTGTATCGTAAAACATTTATTTTGTATTTATTGGCAACTGTCGCATGACTGATATCAGCCAGTGAGAACCATACATTTTTTGAAAATTGACCAATCCCAAACTGATTACCTGATAAGTATCCTAGGAATGATTATCAAGCGATAAGCTCCCTAGTGCTGATTATCGACCCCGGTGTTATAATTAGAAATAGAAGTGTAAGAAACATGCAATTAGAATTAAATCATAATTCATGTACGGGTTTTGTGTAATAATCTTCAAAATATAAACACGGGCAACACACTTACATATAATTTTTCCCGTGCCAAGAGCCATCGTGCTGGTTGCCCTTAGAAAACTGCCCTCGGGACAGTTTCATTGGCGTGTGCAAAATTATCGATAAGTATGTCTCGCCCTGGTTATATTACTAGTGATAATTTTTTATGTATGATTTAGAATCAGTCATGACCTGTGAGTGATTTTTTTGCAATTTTTAGGTAGCAGCAAATGCGTTAATAATTAGTTGATTCCTTAAACTTATATTTTATGTATGTGTAACATACAATGCTCCAACCACAAAATGCATAAAGAACAAATATTTTAAAAATAATACGACAGATGTATTTACGACATAAAAACTACAATCTTAAAAAGTAATGAATATGCCCTATAACCTTTGGATCATATAAATCACAGCCATCATATACGATGAAACCCAATTACGAATAGGGCATGGAAGAGCAAAGTACAAAATTAGGTTCAATAAGATATGTAAAACAGACCTCTCTTTAATCAAACGACTAAGCGTATCAAACATGTTTAATTGTTGTACCTTTACAAGTTCATTAAAATTTGTAAATGGAAAACAATTAGACTCCAAAACTATTAACCTTAAATCATCTGGTTAGAGAAAGGTGTGATTTTATTACAAAAGTAGACTATTTGACTCTAAGTATAATTTTTATAATTCTAAAATAGCACAAAAGTATAATCACATAGCAATAGCTAGACCCATTTCGTTCCTCAAGAAGCTACAAACTTCCGTTATTACAAGTTGTTGCACACCAGCGTTGCCCATAAGCAAGCCCGTCAGCATCACTACGTCCTGTATTTCTACATCCTGCAATGCAGATTGCAACGAATTAGCCAGCTGTTCTCTTTGTCTGGGAGTCATGTCCTCCATTATAATTAACGCAACCGATTTATATTTTCCCGAACCCTTCCAGGCTGCGCACACTGATCCTAAGGTACCACCTAGAATTGATGATAAAACAAAACTCCTTTAAAGTTAAATTGTAAAACAAGCATACCTACTGCCAACCCTATAGGTCCTCCTAAAATACCTCCTAGGAAAGCTCCACCACCCGCGATGCAAGCACCTTTCATCGATTCCTTTACAGTCACCCTTAGATTTTGATCATCACATAATTGTTGTACTGCACTTATGAGTTCAGTTTGATTTACAGGCATTTTCAAGTTTTAATTTTTGGGAAGACACCTAACTATAAATATCAATTGAGGTTATATTCTAGCGACGACTTAAATATTTTATATAATAAACAAGCAGTACGACAAATATGTTATCACAACATTGTGCGCAACAAAGGTTTTGGAAGAATTTCAATTTTCCTGGTATGACACCTTATTTGAGAGGACAAATAGGGGAAATCCACATACACTTTACATATCGCCAGTGGCGTGCAATACAATGAGCATTGAGCATGCACGTACACAAAGAATCATTGAAAATGTTTATACGCGTCGTTACACTAGAGGAAGAATGAGCGTTGTTTTGTTGTGCGGTAATTTCTTTTACGGAAAAATGCGACGGAAGTTTAGGTAAAATGCGCACCGTTTGAAACTGGCTAAGCGTGCACCGAGAACTGTCAAAATCTTTGTTTACATCGCTCGCCTTCGTAACTTGGCTCAAGTTTATACATATTTATGTGTAGTATATGTACACTCCCGAAGTTTGGCACTTCTCTCCCGACTCTTTAATGTAATGTAATCATATTGTACGTATCGGTCGTATTTTTTAAGCTGCGACATGAAACTTTGTTTTTAAAATTTAAATAATAGTTGGCTAGGACATATTCAAATAGATCTCTTTTGGATTTTTCAAATATATATATATTTCCAATACCTACTTGTAAAGCTGTATTTTATCTATAAAAATCACCATGGTCAAGTAACATTTTAATGATGAAGATGGATAAACGGTCTATAATTCATAGAAACTAACAAAATGCGTACGTTGACCGTGGTAAGTTAGTACACAACCAGGTTATATGATTAACTAGCAGTCCAGTGAGACAAATGTCTCATTTAACGCCCCTTCAAACCTCGATCGGTTAGGCAACCACCCAGACCTGGAAGGTGTCAAAGTGGTTGCCTAACCCGATCGACGTTTTAAGGCGCAGAGGGTCGCAGCTCAGTTTGGCCACTGAAACATTTTTATTTAATACGCGTTCTATTTGAAAAACGGTCTTTTTTGTGATTTCTCGAAAACCGGAAGTGTCACGTGACTGAAATTCGGTTCCTGAGCTGACATGACCATTCCAAACATATAACTTTTTTCTCTATCTCATACGGTTTGGCTGCTGAAACAGCGTCCCGGACGGATCAGCGTCCCAGACAGACAAGTCTATTAGATAAAGGATTATTTATTCAATTTTAAAACTTATTCATATAAGCAAATGTAGGTATTGAAAAAAATATATATGCCACAGGTGAATAATAGTATATTATGGGACAAGTGGTTGAAATTTTATCAGCAACGAGTTGCATATACTATTTTTTCTAAAATTTTTCACAAATTTTAACAAATTAATGCACTTTAGAAAAACTTAAACACAAAGTGACATTTCTCTTGTCAACAATTGAATGTCAAACAGTTTCAAATCCCAATAGTCTGAAGTCTGAACATTTCAATCTCTAGTGGTTGAAATGCAATTTTAACCACCGGAATCCATGTCAAAATGACTGATTTCAATGTCATGAGTAGAAAAAGAGATTATATCCATGCGGGAAAGCTCATTCAGCTTTGTCTAGTAAGCTAAAGCTTTCCCCGTATGAATAAAATGTAACATACATAACTATTTACCAAGAGTAATGTTAGTAATGTAGTTATTATATTATTGCTATTTGTATTTAATGCATAGCAAGTGAGTTATAAAATGAAGGAAATGTTTACTTATGAATTTAACTCTTCCTCACTTTCGACGGGCAAGGCTAGCCACCTACCCGGCTTAAGGACAAAGAGGGCTCATAGAAACACTTTGTGGTTAAAATAGGCCACTGGCCTATAACAAGAGGAAAAACATTTCCATTACGTACTAGGCATAATTGAGATATTTTTTTAAATTGAAATTACTTCACATGAAATGTATAAACGGGTTCAACTTTTGGAAATGCAGTTTCTAAGTTGTTTCTGTTTTCCATTTATTATTGAGTTTTTTGAAGAGGTCTCACAGAAACGTATCAAATGGTGACCAACTTGTGGATCTAGGTGTTCCTTACCTCAGCTATAGCTGCAAAGTCTCGCAGGATATATTACTTGAGTTATTTCTGATTATTGCAATTTATTTCCTTCTACGCCACTGATCCACACTGTAAACAAACTGTTGGATAAAAATAACCAATTTCAACTTAGGTAAATGATATTTCGCATGTTGGTAGTGTTATGACATGACAAATCATCGATAGGAAACTGTCACGTCCTGGGAAGTTTGATTAACTGTCAAAATCATGTCTAATGTAACAGTGCTGTGTTTAGCTATATTAGTTTATTTCAAAATTTAAGTACACCGAATATATGACCAAGGAGCAGAAGATTAGTCGTACATAGTCTTCACCCAAGAAATTTACAATGCGTTACTTAGTGCCTTCTGATTAAAATTGTTAAAATTCTAATCATGAATGGTATAGATTCCCCCGAAGACAGTACAGTTGACAGGCGACCAATTATAACATGTAGGTCAAGAGTGCATTAAATTGATAGCCTTGGAACACATTCCTTTTTGCATAGGTGCTGGGGAACTGGAAGTATTTTCTGCCCTAGAGGACTCGCTGTCGCAGGCGTTACCCCAAGACTCTTGCGAATGGAGGCGATCTTTGGGGCGACCCATACGATCAGTACACATCGGTGCTAATTTCACGCCGTTCAGTCCCAGTGCTTTACCAAAAGGAAATCAGTGGGACTTAATTCGACAACCGCTTTTTCACGTGTACTGGACAGAATGCACTGTAAAGTTTTGTAGCAACAGTGAATTGAATAATTCTTTAACTGAACATTTAAATTTTAGGATATAGACGTTTATAAAACAAGTATAAGAGACGATATCGAATCATGGCTGAAGGAAATAACAACGAGAGAGATTCCAGATTGGCTCATAGTAGTAGTAGAAAATTATGATGGCAAGCGAGCCAATAAATTGCTTCCTCGAACGACAGTTTTAGATAAAATACGAACAGATTTTGCTCCAAAGCAAGGTTGTAAAATTTTAATATTTAATTAATTTAAAAGTGTAAAATGCATTCAATTACCTTCAGGTGATCGTTGCATATCTGTGATAAATCCTGGTCGCGTTGAGACTAGATCAGCAGACTCATGGCGAGGATTAGTGGCAAGAGTTCGACACCTCATTTTAGTTGCCTATGCCAGAGCTGTGATGAAGCTAGAGGATCATGTTCGGCATCAACGAGAAAAACGCAACGAACCGGGCTGGAATTTTATGCAATATTTCCATTTGCAGGTAGTTAATCATTTACTCTTTGATTTAGTCTACTCAGGTTGTTTCTAATTTTAAAATTGACCTAAATTTGTTGTAATAAAGTTTTTCAATTTGCTCAAAGCTATGTCGATTATTTTTGGATTAGTAGGTATCACGAAGGTCTGAAGTTGCGGAGCAATGAGTCTTATTGCAGATGCAATGGACATGAGTGATACCTAATAATCCAAAAATAATCGACATAACTTTGACTACGAATAGTATTCGCGGGACTATTCAGTGAACCAAACCCATTTTTCAAATTAAATAGGCTCAACATAGTTGCACATGTTAAAAAATAATTTGTGTAAACATCTTCAAAATATTTTAATTACTTCAAAATGTCACTTGAGGTAGTAGTACAATAGGCGCAACAATTTATTTTGGTTGGCTATGAAATACAAAATCTGATGTTTTCATTGGTCTACTTTTGACAGATGACATGTGAACTGAATGTCAGTGTAAATTTATAACATAACAGCTGCATAATAGTGATGGGCAAAATTGAATGAATTTTACAATCGAGGTATTCGAATGCGAGAGAATTTAACAATCAAATGATTCATTTGGATATCCGAATGATTATCTTGGATTCCGTTGAGAGCTATCCTCTGTAGGGGTGCTTTGCGTACTGCGTGTGCGCTGAGCGTAGCCGAATGCAGGCATTTTACTTGAATTTGCGCCACCGAAATAATTTTTACCTGTAATTTTTGTTTTTTCAGGTTTAAGCCACACAGCGTCATAAAAATAAAAATGCGGTAACTCAAGTTTCAAGTTACTATTGGTAAAATAACTCAATTAATTATGTTTTCTTCAATTTTGCCGTTCTAAACTGCCATTATTATCTCTATAGTAGTAACCATAAGTAACATAACGTACAGTGTGTCCACAGACTCATTCTCAACATGGGGATCTTCCTTATTATGAGCGATAGAGATTTGGTTAAATGGGATAAAATACTCCTTACGTAAAGTTGTACCAAACCCCATAAATAAAGTTTGGATATTTAACGTAGTTCAGGCGCTGTAACAAAAGAAGTGAATTTTCGACTTTTCGATTGTTTTAAATAACTCGTCCATTTTAAGAGGAACTCAAATTTAATTTGCACAGTCTTAAGCACTTTTGTAATAGGAATCTAGTGGTGTATTCAGATTTTTGAAAACTGTTTTCGTACTTGATTTACAGAGGTCAACTTCAGTTTTTCTTATGGGGCTCATAGTTGGCTATGCCACCATTAAAATATTTTTTTAAATTATATTTCAAATCGACCAATAGCATTAAAATTACACTGACTATTTGCTGGTAGCATCAAAATTACACTGACTATTTGCTAGTAGCTGATTACAGCAACTATTTTTTCACAAACCATTCAAATCGTTCTTCTGCTGTAACACAACTAGCTAAATGTGGAGTAGGTGAGCAGCAGTTGTTAAAAATAACAGGACACTCATCTGGAAGCTCCATCAAACCCGATCTACAACAGGACTGTTTAAAAAATAATCACGCCGAATTACATTCGTGGTAATATTTTTTTAAATAATTTTAACTAGATTAGCACTCATCTTTGTTGCTATTAAGTAATCCCACTCGTGAGATTTCTTAATAGCAACAAAGATTTGTGAATCTAGGTGAAATTATCAAAAAATTATCACCACTTAGATAATCACTGTTGACAATTAATGTTTCTCATTAATTCAGTGTCAAAGAAAGTAGATTTTTTTCTAAATATTCTCGCCGAAACTTCTATAAAATGTAATAAAAATGCCTATTAATAAACGCTATGTCAATAGCATCCAACACAGTAGTTGTATAATATCCTTAAAACTAGTTATTTATCCAGGCTTAGGATAATTATGCATTTGCATATCTGCATATGCAAATGCATATTTTTACTGTTTTATACAATAAATGCATATTTCGAAGGTTTCTAATTAATGCTGCATATTTCAAGAAACTTTGATTTCTAGTTGCATAAAATGTAATTATTTTAAACGTTTTCAGAACTTTCAAAGCAGAACATCATGAAAAACGCATCTGTTTACATTTTTGGTTGAATGTTGGTAATTTTTAAGAGTAAGCATTTTTGGTGATTCTTAGAACGGGTCTAGAGATTATGACCGAGATAAATTTATGTTTTGGTCAAGCCAAATGAATGAGGCGTTCTATGCTTCACTATACACTTTTGAGTGATGGATGATGTTGTTTTGACATTTAACTAGAAAATTATGTAAAAGAGGCTTAGTGTTGATCGATAAAATATGTTTTTGGAAATCTCTACTAATCCTTTTCTTGCCACCCCTTTAAGTTTCATTTTGTAGTAGAGCCACAAGTTTATTTCTCAAACATCCATTATACGGTCAACATTAAAATATCATACATAAAACATAAGTCAAAGCCCAAATTAATATTTAAAATGAGAAAATATCTTCCAAGTGTAGTTCTAAACCAGTTTGTTCTTCATTTTGTATACATACTTCCTTAATGGTAGTGTGCTACTTTGTAAATATTGCAAAGTTGCAATTGTAGCTACAAAAAAAGTTCAAGTTACTCGAAATATGCAAACAGATTAACATCTGAGCAATAAAAAAACTAATAGACATCAACATTGCCAAAACCAGGACCACACCATTCTGAGTTTAATTATGATTTATGTAAAGCCTTTATTTCTGCCGATATACCTTTATCCAAGTTACAAAAACCAAAAATCACAGTATTTCTACAGAAGTAGCTGAAACGAGATATTCCTGAAGAAATCAACTTTAATAAAAAAAATTGCATTCCTGATTTGCACAATGCTAGATTGAACCAAATTAGGGAAGGAGTATATTTAAGTGCATATTTTCAGTATTTTACGTGCATATTTATATGCATATATTCCAATTTTTAAGTGCATATTTATCCTAAGCCTGGTTATAACATTTATGACAAATGCTAAGTAAATGTCACATCCTTAATGTATTTGTTTTAGTAACTTTTTGTAAGTACATTCCTAAACAAAGATGAATTTTGAAATTACACTCATGAAATTTTGGAAATCAAATGCCACTTTGTGTTTTTATGTTTAGTGAACAGACTATACGTTAAATATCCAAAGTTTATTTATGGGATTTGGTACAACTTTACTGAGGAGTATTTCATCCCATTTAATAAGGGAGATCCCCATGTTGAGAATAAGTCTGTGGACACACTGTATATGCTAGCGAATTAATTTTCTTTTTAAATCTTGAACTTATAAAATATGCTCCGGCTGCCCTACACATACAGCTACTAGATTTCATGAACACCTGCTGGCGCTTTGGTCATATACTGGAGGACTGGAAAGTAGCCACAATAACACCTATATTCAAACGCGGAGACCGCAAAGACTGTAATAATTACAGAGGAATCAGCCTACTTAATACTTGCTATAAATTATATGCCAATATCTTGACAAGACGGTTGAACACAATAATAGATACACTCTTATCGGAAACACAACATGGATTTAGAAAAGGTAGATCGTGCTCAGACTGCATCTTTACCGTTACACAAATGATTGAAAAAAGGAGAGAATTTAACCTACCTACCTACATAGCCTTCATAGACTACAAAAAGGCTTTTGACAAGGTGAATAGAAATCAACTTTGGGAAATCATGCTGAACAAAGGTATACCCCAACACCTCATCAAAGTATTTCAAAATATATACGAAGAAAATAAAATTACGACCAACACAAGAAATGAAAGGAAGGATAAGAAAACTGAAACAATAAATTGCGGAGTACGACAAGGATCTCCCTCTATCACCGTAGCTGTTTAATATATATATGGACCAAGTCGTAAAAGACTGGAAAAATAATATAAAAACACACTGTAAAATAAACAATATCGAAATTGACACTATTTTGTTTGCTGAGGACCAAACAGTATTTGCAACCACAGAAGATAATCTACAGTATAGACTACACACATTAAGCAAAATATCGAAAACCTACAACTTAGAAATTTCAACTTCGAAAACCAAAGTTGTAGCTTTTAAAGGTGAAGAACCTATAAGAGCCAAAATTGTTATAGAAGATGAAACTATCGAACAAGTTAATTGTTTCAATTATTTGGGTTTTAACGTTACATACACAAACAACAAAGATGTGTACAATAAACTAAATAAATTCAGACAAATGTGTGGAACCATCAGAAGGCATTTACGGCTAGTTAGTAAAGATACAAAATTAAAATTTTACAAGGTAATGGCTGTTCGAGTACTATTATACGGATCAGAAAATTGGACCCTCACGCAGAAAGAAAGAAACGCAATACAATCAACGGAGATGAAGTTTCTTAGATGGGTAGCTGGATATACGCTACTAGATCACAAAAGAAATGAAGACATACGTAACGAATTGAAAATTTTCGATTTATTAACAAACATTGACCAATATAGACATAATTGGAGGGATCATATATTAAGAATGGACGATTGTCGTATCGCAAAACAAATTATACATTATCGACCACGAGGGAAAAGAAGACTGGGACGGCCAAAGAAACGTTGGAATGAACAATTTTCATGAGACCGGAACAAACCACAAAGGTTTAATCCTGGCAGATGATGATGATGAAATCTTGTTGAGTACCGACTATGGGTAATCGCAGTTTAAACGAGAGAATCGGTTGAATGACCATCGCAGTTCAGACGTTTCGAGCATCTGATTATTCCGAGTAATCCGAGAGATTTTTTCAGCAACAATCGGAATATCTCAGAAAGCGGAAACAATCGAATAATTCGATTCTTTTCATTCGGATTCGCCCATCACTACTGCATAACAGAAACACTCCATGTCATACAAATGTGTTTGTAGTTTCATCAAAAAACTGTTTATCACAGATATGTGACAAATGGTCGTGAATGTGTGAAAAGATGAGATCCTTTTTAATTTTTGCATTTTAACAGAAAATTAGCATCATATGCGATTATTGAAGTGTGATTGTTAAAACATTAATTTGTAGAAAGATGTTAAGGTAGACAATCTGATGAATCATGTACTTTCAATATCTAGATTTAAAATAGTTCAACTACAATGCGAAGTTAGAAGAAACTCAGATATGAAATCGGTGTATATTTTTAAATATTTTTAATAACTTGGAATATTTTTCATGGTGCTCTTCTTTTGAGTATTTATTTCGTCGCATTACAAAATTAAAAATATTGATTAACAAACGTGGGCATCGAATCTGTCCCTATTTTCAACATGTAATAAAATTAAAAATTAACAAAGAAAACTTTGCTTTTTTACTGGAGCTCAAGGATAGTAAATTTCCCGATGTGATTCCCAAAACATTAATCTATTAATATTTTGAATTTTGTAGTGTGACAAAATACCCAAAAGCACACAGGCCACAAAAAGGATTCATAGATTATATTTCCAATTTTGTTTATTTCTGTCAGATTGTACAAGTATCTTCTATTATAAAAGTAATTTGTCTACTTCTACGTTTACTTGCTATACTACGTTTAACGAGTAGGTTCAGAAATCAAATGGGACGGCCTTGATTGCACAAACCAATTTTACATGTTACAAGTTAAAAATTTGGAAGAATTCAAAAATTCTTTAATTTTAAGTAAAATTGAGCGTGTACAACCGCCCTACCAATAGCAATATTTTATTCAGATTTAGCGCTTATTTATGGGAGTGACTTCTACTGAATTTCTTTGTCAAATATAGTTTAAATTGGATAATCCATTCACTCCTTTTTTGCATGATGGTTGGCCTTGGATTTTTGTTGTTAAGTTGCACATGAACAGAACCGTAGTTTTATTTTAGTGTATAACCTGCATAACCTCCAACAAATTTACTGTCACTTGACAGAACATAATATTGTTGCCAGATGGACTGCTTACTTTAATAATACAAGTGGAGAAATATTTAAAATCTGAAGTATTGCAAGACCTTCCATGTACTTAATTAAAAATGTATCTTATTACATAATTATTGAAAGTGGATACATATAATAATAATAAAAATTACTAAGTTCCATTTTCTATTCTGCTTAAATATGGCAACTTTGCATTTAGCATTTAGTACCCATAACCTCAAATGTAAGCCTCGTTTAAACACAACAAAGTAATTTTACACAGCTAAATTGGGGAAACTGTCATGGCCAAACTTCATGCAAAAAGGATGTGAACAGGGTATATGTTGGTATTAAATGTATATTAAGCACAGGTCACACGATCATTTTGTTGCATCAAATTTGTTTATCAAACACATTCTATGACGTCATAGAACAATGTTTGGTTAATTCTATCAAACTAGGTAGTCACACCATCAAACTTGTTTTATGCAATTGAAATATGCAGAAAAAACATGTGAAATATGCAGTTATATGTGCAAATATTTACTTGCACGTGCAGAAGGAAATTTAAAAATAAAAATAAAATTTAATTTTCTAAGGTATATAATATGCATTTAAAGATTGTTACAATAAAATAGGTAATATATATATAATCTGGTTGTACATTCGTGTCGGAATTGGAACCGCTCCTTCCGCGGAGCTCTGTGGATTCATTTGGTGTGGTGAATCAGTCCACATATTACTGCGTCTTCTCAGAACTTTTCTTTTTACAGTTTTCGCTTCGTCTTTGCCATTTTTACAATCTTGCTCCATTTTTCCTTGTCTTTGATATCTGTCCTCCAGTCCTGAATTCCCATGGTACGTAAGTCGTTCCTCACCTGGTCCTCCCATCTTGCCTTTGGTCTACCTCTTGGCCTGACTATCGTGGGTTTCCATTCACTTATTGTTTTTATTATGGCATCAGTGTCTCTCCTGTTTATATGTCCATACCAGCGTAGCCTCTGTGATTTGATAAAATTTACTATGTCTTCTTCAAGTATATATCTTATTTTGAAGTTCATTAGCCGACGGTATTCTCCCTCTTCAGTTTTTTTGCGTCCCATTATTCTTCTAATAATTTTCCTCTCAAAGCTGCGCAGTTTTTCTTCATCATTCCTTGTTAAACACATTGTTTCACTTGCATAGGTTGATACAGGGCGGATCGCCGACTTGTAGATTCTCATTTTCGTCCCTCTACTCAGGCTAGTGTTACGAAGTAGGTTTTTGAAGCAGTAATAAGCTCTGTTTCCTGAGTTTCTTCGCTTCTTTCATTATTGCTGTTGACCATTACTCCTAGGTATTTAAAATTGTCCACCGTTTCGAAGCAATATTTCCGTACTGCAATATGACTCGCGTTGTTTCTTGTCTGCCTGTTGCTCGCCATGTGTTTTGTTTTGTTCTCATTTATTATTAACCCCCTGTTTTTTGCTTCTTTTTCGAGCTTAAGTAATGCATCGATCATGCTCTTTTTATTTCTAGCGACTATTACTATGTCGTCAGCGTACGCGGTGAGTTGTACTGATTTTTTCGCGATAGTTCCTCCCCATCCTAGCGCAATGATCGATCCTTCCAAGGCTATGTTGAAAAGGGCCATTGATAGTGAGTCCCCTTGTCTCACTCCGGTTTCAATGTTAAAGGCGTTTGCGGTGCCTTCGTGTGCAGTCACTATTGCTTCTGATCTCTCCATTGTCATTTTTAATAAGTTGATTAGTTTTCCCGGAATATTCATGTTTTGCATTTCCTTTATGAGTTTATGTCTAATAAGGCTATCGAAGGCTTGCTTGAAATAGATGAAGAGTATATGGAGTTCGATGCTATGTTCATAACATTTTTCTATTGTCTGCGTTAGGATGTGTATGGCGTCTATCGTGGATCTGCCTTTTCTGAATCCTTGCTGGTAATCGCCTATTCCTGCTTCTATGTGTACTTCTAGTCGGTTCCGGATAATTGAAGTTAGAATCTTGTACGTGGTGTTGAGAAGCATAATCCCTCTGTAGTTCTGACATATCGTGGGGTCCTCTTTCTTTAATAACGGCACTAGCGTTCCTCTCCTCCATTCCGACGGCATGGTCTCTTCTTTCCATATTTTTACAATCAGTTTGTATATTCTTTCTAGTGTAATGTCTCCTGCATACTTGATTAGTTCGTTATTTATTTCATCTGTGCCTGTAGCTTTCCCAGATTTAAGGTTTCTAATCACCTTCATATATTTCTCCAATGATGGCTCTGCTTCTTCATTTGTTTCCTGGGTGATTTCCGTGTTATCGTTTTCCATATTTTCCCCTTTCTCTTTGTATAGTTCAGTAAAGTAGTTTTCTCATTTTCTGCTGTCAATCCTTTCATTCTTAGTTTTTTTCTTGCTGTTCAGCTTTTTAACATAATTGAATAGTTTAGAATTATCTCTGCTGTTTGCTTCTTTTTCGTCCATGTAATTTTTTATCCATTGTTGCTTTTTACTGTTGCATAATCTTGTAGCCGTTTTTCTTTTTTCTTTATATTCGTTTAATTCTTGTTCACCCTCTGTAGTGATCCACTTTATTCTTGCTTGGTTTTTCAGGCTTATTTGCTCCCTGCATTCCTCATCGAACCACTCCTTTCTTTTCAGTCTCTTTTTTCCCAAAACTTTATTTGCTGTGTTTATTATGCTGTTTTTTATGTTCAGCCATTCCTCTTGTATATTTTCTGTGAGGCATTTTTCTAGTTCTGTTCTGAATTTCTGAGTCATCTCTTCATCTTTTAATTTTTCGATGTCTCATTTTCTTTTTGCTTTTCTTTTATTCTTTTCTTTGATAATTTTAACTTTAATTTTCGCCAGGACCAGGGAATGATCACTGTCAGCATTTGCTCCTCTAAACGATCTTACGTCATGAGCTATCTTCTCCCATTTTTTTGATATCAGCATGTGGTCTATTTGATTTCCTGATGTTTTCCCTGGTACCATCCATGTCATTTTATGTTCTGGTTTGTGCTTGAATTTAGTGCCAAGTATGGCCATGTTCATTATTGCCGCCAGGTTACACAAGTTAGTTCCATTGTTATTGGTTCATGTATTGTGTATTTACCTGCTACATTACTTACGTAGTTTTCCTTCCCGATCATGGCGTTGAAATCGCCTATTAACATTAGAATGTCATTTCTTGGCATGCTTTCGCATGTCTCTTCTAGTTTCTCATAAAACTATTTTATCCTCCTCGCTTGCATCTTCGGTTGGCGCGTATGCATTTAGTATTGTTATGTTCGCTTGTTTGTTTTTTACTCTGATATATGTTATTCTCCCATTTATTACTTGAAATTCCAATAGCTTTTCTCTAAATTTTTACTGATCATAAATCCGGTTCCGTTTCTTCCTTGCACATTTTCTCCTCCGTAAAGCAATGAGTAATCTTGTTTATCGATTCTGCCTTCTCCTCCCCACCTTTTTTCCTGCAAGGCTAATACTTCCACTTTGTATTTATTCATTTCTCTGGCAACTTCTTCCATTTTCCCTACTCGTAACATGGTTCTTATATTCCAGGTTCCAATTCTGATTAGCTCCTTTCTTTTATTTTTCTTCTTTTTATTGTTAGTATTCTTATGCGTTCTCCATTTCATAGCATTGTCGTTATCTTTATTATCCGTCCCTTTTCCTTGGCATACTACTTTTTTGGATTAGTTTTCGTTATCTTTTTCGGTTGCTGATTGTACGTATCACTTCCTGGGGAACGATCATCTAGCATACGTTTGTTATCCGATTGATTTTCCGCGTCTGCGTTTTTAAAATATTTGGCTCCATATTCTTTCCCATCCACGAACAGCTTCTTATATCTGAGGGAGGCCTTGCTACCTTCCTGTCTCACCTGTTTCAGGTGGGGGATCAGCTGTTTTCTGTCTTCTTGGACTTTCTTCGAGTAATCATCATTAATCCAAATATCTGTGCCTTTTAATTTTTTTGCTATCCCATGCACGTAGTTTTACTAAAATCGGTCTTTTCTTGCCTGGTTGGAAAGTTCCCAACCTTCTCATTTCCAGAGTGTCCGTATCTGCATTAATTCCTGTTCCTATTTTTCCCAGTAAGCTCTGAATCTTCCCTATCCCTTTGACAACTATGTTATTTCTCTTTATCTTTCTCTCTAACAATTCCATCCTTCCATCTTGTTCCTTGATTACTTGTTTTAGTATTTGATTTTCCCGTTTTAGATCCCTTATCACCTCTGTGTTCTTGTCTAACTTCTCTTCAACAGCTGTTAATTTAATATTTATTTACGTAAATATTTGCTTTATTTCCTCCATTTTTCCCTTTTCGTCGCTCATTATTTTAGCGCGAGTTTAATTTTTCCTAGTGCGGCCCTGTTCAATGTTTATGTTTCTGCGCGGTCTGCCCGGTGGGCCCGTCGGAGATCGGCCTCTTATCAGTGCTTTCGTTCTGCAATTGCCAAATAATGCCTTAATTCTAGTCCTACCTTAAGTTTAATTGATGTAATGTATTCTATTTTACTTCTTTTACTTAACACTTAACATTGTTGCTATAATAGTCCCTCAATTGAGGTTTTCGGTCGAGACCCATCCAAATTATAACGCCCAAAAAACGCAGAAGTTCATTGCCAGTCGTAGGTTGCCATTTGGACAACAAGGAATGGTCTGTGATGGATTCATTTACTATTCCGTCAATTATTTGTTGCTCAGCATAATTGTTAGTTTCTGTCACTCGTAAATTTTGCACTTGTTCATCTATAAACAGAAGGTAAAAGTCAAGTGGATTACGGCCTTTGAGACTATCAATATCTTCTTGACGGAATCCTGGAATATCGGCGAACGTAAATTTTTTTAATTGGTCGGAAATGGGAATCTGCCTCCATTTTATATTATTTCTTAAAGCACCGTCATGTACATCCATATCAGAGAGTTCTGAATCCTTCTGTCCTTCATCTTGCCCTGGTAAGGCCAAATTAGGAGAATCGACCGTGTCACTAGGGCCTGCTGGCATACGAGTATGATCTAACTTGTTGTTTGTAGGTTCCTGTGAATTTAGTTTTTTCTTCTTTTTTGGAATTTCATTGTCATCACTACTACTACTAGATTCATAATCATTAATCTGATATATTGGGTCGGCTTCTGAATCGTCAATTTCACTGTTTTTACTGTCACTGTCACTTTCTTCTAAAAGTCGTCGAAGTTCCTCGTCAGTTAAACCTCTTTGCGACATTTTCTACTTATAAGCAAGCACACATCAACACAACCTAACCTAAAACTTTGAAGTTTGTATTTTTACTATCACTGTCAGTTTATGCTATAATGGGTAGAAGTTGCTCGTCTGTTAAACCTATTTGTTACATTTTCTACCTATTTAAACAAGCACATAGTGATATCTAATGCAAAATCGCCGCGGAATCAACACAACGAAGTACACAGTAGAGCTTCACAGCATGCACTGAAATCCTAACCTAAAACTTTTATGTGTGTATTTTTTCCCGGACCAAGGCGATATTTTGTTTTGTACAGACCAGACCTACTATATCCACCATATAAAAGCACACGATCTGTGAACCTGGCAGGCCCACATGCTTTAGTTCACAACATCTTATTGTGCCCAAGTAGGGACACGCGGTCCATCAGAAAAGTCTTCTGTGCACCATATTGGTGCACATGGGGGTTAACGTGTTAATAAATCTGGTTATTGTTACGTTGTTGATTCTTTCCAACTCCTTTACACTAACTGGAAACGCACACTCTGGATTATCTTGATTTTCCTTTAGTATCCCCACTATTAAATAGGCAATAGCGCGCCCATTCGAATCGATTGTTTCGTCTACTGAAATCCATATAGGTTCATTCACAATCTGTTTTCTAATTATTTCTGCGTACATTTTAACGCCGCGAGTTTTAAACTGAACTAAATTGAAATAGTATCTACCTACTCGCCAATTCAAACTGCAAGTCGACTGTTATTCGTAAACATTTTCACATCTCCAAGTGCTATAAAATTCAACTACCTGACCTTTTATCCGAAATTGGTAGCAGCACCAACATCAGACAGAGGATGTTTATTTTATTTCAACCTATAATTCAACCCATAAAGCGGATTCCTTGGCTTATATGAAAAAAGACTCAACATTATGTGGTATGAGATGAGTTGATTCTTGTTATTACTGCATGGTTGTGTTTTTCTAAAGTTTATTCCTGTTGTTTTTAAGTTTTTATCATCTTCTCCGAAAAAGGTTGACTTTGTGGATATTACCTACATAATTTACTAGTCGGGTACCCGGGTCCTGAAAATGTACCTGGTTGACTTTTACCCGGGTATCCGCCAACATCCCTAGTTACAACCTAGAAAAGATTGCACAAATTTCTTGAAAATGCCTCTTGTGCAGAATTACACAGTGCCGCATCGCCAAAAAGTTGCTGAACTGCATTTTCGGATCCATTTTTCCTTTTCATGTGACCTGATGTTCCCAAATGCTGGTCCACTTGAAATTTTCTGTCGCAAGTGATCTATAAAACTGGTTTTCTTTGGTACATGGCAAATAGTTGGCATTAATTAAGATGGATATTTAAAATGGTAAGCTTACCCGTTTGTTGCAAACTATGCAAAAAATATGGGTTTGGTCGATAATTTTTAAATCGTTCTTATTAGAGATCCACTTTTAATTTGTGCGCTCCTTCCAGAAGGTTCCTTAAGCATCTTGATTAAAGAAGAAACATGGACACCGCCAATTTTTAAAGTCACACACACCAATTCTTAAGGGACAGACACTAAGCGAAGGACAACAAAATAAGAACTAAAGTGTTTCTTGATTTATCTTGGGTAGGTAGGTTACTCGTCAAGTCATAAACCACCAATGAGCTAATGAATGACCTAATGCTAATGTCAACATTTCTGACTTTTAGCTATCCTTACATTTAAATTATTATTGCGCTGCATTCTAAGAAGAAAATAAGCTGCTTAGCCGTCCTTATTGTTATCAAGACAACTCTGCCTATTTCTTTTACCTGGCTAATGGTTGCGTTAAACCATTTGAAATCTACAGCGCATTTTCAGGATATCAGTAAATTTAGAAAATAAATGCAAAATATCGTGTGTTCCAAAAAAAAAACAGTATCGGCTTATCATGTTTCGCAAAGCTTTCGTTTTACCGTTCTGCCAATGTCCCACAGCTTGCTTCAATTACGTTTCGTTAGAGGATAATTCCCATGGTTCCGCCTCAGCCAGCAGCTTCACGTTGACTTGGTGCAGTCTCGCTTACGTGTCTTCTGCAGTGTCTGGACAAGCGACCGACGCAACAGCATAGGACATCGAGTGTAGCTCAGCCAAGCTTCTGAATTGTGCATGCAACATGTGTATGTATTTTAGAGTTGTAAAAAGAGTTTGGAAAAAGCTGTTCAAGTGAGTTCTTCGAATGATTAGGTCCGATGGTGTTGTACTTGGCTTGCTAACCAAGACACTGCCAAGGTTATAGTTTGTTATGCTTCCACTTTACCTCAGTGGGTTCACCTATGCATTTTTCCCTAGTATGGAATCGTGGTGGCGCCCTATCATTCTAGATCTGCTTTCCGTGTATTAGGCCGTTGCCCGGTGTGATCTCGTGTTGGACCACCCCTCGCTCCACTGAGTTTAGTTGGCCACTCTTTTGTAACGGGCTGGGGCAGCGGTCCTATGTAGTACAGTCCCAATTTTGTGAGTTAGCTTACGCGCTAGTCGTTTAGCTTTGTTTGACTTGTCGTAAATACCGCTTTGTACTGTCACAAACTGGCGCATGGTTATAATTATCCTTTTAGCTTGTTACCAACTGGAAGTCCATCGGGGTGCCATGTTTGGTATGTCGTAATTGTCGTTTTATCCCGTTACAAAGCGACCATGTGATCTACCCTTTAGAACTCAGCTTATTTTTTGAAACCTCTTTTCTCTATATTTTGTAATTGAAATATGGCAATTAATTTTGACGGGCTCGGTGACTAAGTGGTTAAGCATCCTGATTACTAATCTGCGTAATTCCGGTGTGGCTTTTAAAAATTAAAAAATGCTGCTGAAAGCCTGTGCGGAATGCTAGTCAAAATAGATATAAAATTGTGGGATTTGAAAAATCCTTTGCCAGGGTTGGAACTAGGATGTGAAGAGAAGAAATTCTAGTAATGAAATTAATTACTTGATCTTCATCGGTATTGTTATAGACTATTTACCAAATTAATTTCAGTATCGTTAAGAGCTTCATTAGTGCACTCTTTTTATATAAAAAAATACATTGCATCAGAATTTATTGATGTAGATAAAATATTGAACACGTTTGCTTATGGCATTTAACGAGACTCGTTTGATTGCCGCAAAACTCGGCTCACCGCCTCGTTTTGGTAATCAAGCTCGTTTCGTTAAGATGTTCATAATCAAACTAGCATTGTTAATATCGATAGATTGTCATTTCAATAGGTTGACAACCTAACTGAAATTTGAAGATTCTGCTCTAAATTCCGCACAATTTCGCCAATTGATACTGTACTTTTTATAATACAAGTTACCCATACAAACTAACTTTTGTAGATAATAACATTTCTCATTGTAGGAAGAATTAGCTCAAGTACTAGAAATGCTCGGTTTATATGATGAAGCCCTGGTGCAGTACGATGAACTGGATGCTCTGTTTTCCCAGTTTGTAGTAAACGGGCATGTCGGAGATGCAGCCAGTTGGCTCAGTCAATTTCAAAAGCCTTTGGAGAGGTGGCACGGTCTAAAACTGGGACCTAGTAAACTTTGGAGAGATCCTTCGCTTTTGGAACTGCGGGCATATTTGTTCGCAAAGCAAGCCCATATGTTGCTGTTGACGAGCAAAGTTTGGGATGTAAGTGGAATTAATTCAGAATGACAGTGGAGTTTTTCTATTATATTTTAGATGGCTGCAAGGTGTTTACCATTTTTACATGTGTGCATGAGAGAATTAGTGCTATTGGATGTAAGCACTCCGGCAGGTGCCACTTCTTGTTGGTTATTCCTTGCATGTATGGAGGTATTACACACATGCGATCGGTTTAATCAGGCAGATCAAGTAGAAGCATATTCTGCTAATACTGCCCCTCTGTGGGCATACGCTAGTCAAAAGGTAAGGATATTGAGAAATGTATTTAAAACATTTGTGCAATTATTATAGTATTTCATATAACGTGTGGCTAAAGTGGTGCTTTCTTTCACTCGTTGCCGTTTAAGGCATGAGCTTTTGCAAGTATTCATTATAAAGCTCACAAATGAAAAGAGCAGCGTTTAGTCACTAGTTATACACATTTTTTGTATTATTAATTATTTCTTTCAGTTTGTACTTAAATATTAATAAAGCTAGTAACTTTTACTGTTATTTATTTTTGTTATAGTTACTTTTTATCCAATATTCAATAGTATGGTATTTTAGTAGTTTATTTCAAACAAGTAAACTGGGCTATTATTTGCTTGTTTACTATATAGTCAAATTTATACCCATTCGGAGTCACGTGATAATCTAGTAACTTTACGTATGTCGATTCTTAAAAATGTAATTTTAGGGTAATAAATGACATTTCGTATTGTAGGTTATCATGACATCTTACAATTTCTAAAACAAGATTGCTACAGTTTTTTTTTTCTCTCGCATGGAATTAAACTGACTTTACAGCTTAAAGAAAACATAACGTGTCGTAAAATGTAAATATAATAAAAATATGTCGGCTGCTACATTAAAAACCTGCGTGTATAGCAAATTTTAAGTCAATTTCTGTGTATGCATATTCTGTTATAGAACCTATTTCTTGATTTTTTTTTCCATTTGAAGCCTATTTCCTTGCACAATCAATTTAGGGAAGAAACTGAATGTGAAAAATCTCCCCCAAGTTCTTTAACCAAGCGTTTCTTTAGGCTTTCCATGGTTACAAATTCTTTAGCTACATACATTTCATATATAGTGTCCTTGGTGGAGTTCTTGACTGTTTCGTCGACTTCCATTTTTGCATTCTCCACTTTCTAGTTCATATTTTCAGTAAATAATGTGTCGCACTGTACCCCATCTTTCTTTAATTTATAAATTGTGCTCTCCGAGACACTTAACGCAATAGAAGCACGACGAACAACGTTGGAGGTTAAAACTGTTGGTTTACCATTTTTAATATTGTCGTACTCTTCACCAAAAAAACGCATAACATTAATTGTTGTGACTGTTCGTTATACTGCATGTCCGATGGTTTCTTTGTATTTTCAGTTTTCTGCTCAACTAATTTAGGTTTAATTTAGGTTTTATTACCCTTATCTCAATAACTTACACTTACATCTGACAGATTCGAAACGTCAAATTTTAATAGTAGATTATATTAGAAGTAAGAGAAATGCATCATTATTTGCGAGTGAGAATTTTCTCTCACAAGCTTATAATGGCATTTCGCTCACGTGTGATATACGACGTTTTATCTTACAGTAGCAATTCTTGTGCCTAAATAGTTTGCGCAGTCAGAATATGTCGCGAAATCCTTTATCTAATAGACTTGTCTGTCCGGGACGCTGTTTTGTCTGTCCGGGACGCTGTTGTGTCTGTCCGGGACGCTGTTTCAGCAGCCAAACCGTAAGAGATAGAGAAAAAAGTTATATGTTTGGAATGGTCATGTCAGGTCAGGAACCGAATTTCAGTCACGTGACACTTCCGGTTTTCGAGAAATCACGTGATTTCTCAAAAACCGAAGTGTCAGTACGCTGTTTCAGCAGCCAAACGGAGCTGCGACCCTCTGCGCCTTAAAACCTCGATCGGTTAGGCAACCACTTTGACAGCTTCCAGAATGTTCCGATGCGGCGTACCACTTTGACACCTTCCAGGTCTGGGTACAGTTTTTATTTAATACGCGTTCTCTTTGAGAAACGGTCTTTTTTGTTTTTTTAAATGAGTCTCACTGGGTTGCTAGTAAATTTATAATTAGTCGCCTATGATTTGTGATATACGTTTGACAGTACTGAAGTGTATTGGCAGTACTGAAGTGTATTGTCAGTCTATGTCAAATTCGAGGTTCGTAGGTTAGGTTTTGTTTGTTATTTGACACAGACTGACGCAAAACTTAACCTGAAAACTACGAATTTGACAAAGCTTGACAGTGCTACCAACAATGCAGTAGTATAAATAATGAAAACTCACTTGTGAATAAAACTTCATTTTAGTCACTGAAAATAGTTGTATGATGTATGGCAATAGGCGCTACTGTAAGATAAAATTAATTTTTTAGTCACTGAAAATAGTTGTATGATGTATGGCAATAGGCGCTACTGTAAGATAAAATTAATTTTTTTAATCGATATGCCTTTTTTCGAATTTCTTCCATTTTATCTAGTTTACTAAAGATGAACAGTGACAGGCAAAAGTCACGTGACTCCGAATGGGTATAATTTTGACTATACCATGTTGCCCCTGACACTGTAGATTATAATAAATAACCCACAGGTGACTTATAAGTACTTGATTCAATTTTGTCAGTTTAGAGTGACATTATTAACAGCGTACATACATCAAACAAGTAGAGACATTCATGCCAATTGTTGAAACCTGTCTAGAGTGCCTGTAACAGTGACTGCGGGGGTATTTCTAAGCTTGACTATCAGATGGCAGCACAAAGTTCTACCAATTATAGTGGCTATATAAGGACAGTGTGGTCAATTTTAAAAAGGCAGCCATTAAGAGTCGTCTCTACAACAACCAGCCACGCCCTTAGGTATTGTTCTGTGCACGGCCTGCTAAATTGTAAGACAAACGTCACCCTGCTAAATTGTGACATAAACGTCATTTTATACGGACTGGACATATGTGAAGTTCGGAGACGCTTTGCAGAGACCCACGATCGCGAAAATTTGTGCAATATGAGGTGGTCAAATGTGCAGTGTAACATTAATTTTACGAGAACGTCAATAATATTACTTGAACAGAATTAAACGGCAAGAGACGATGTGAAACGTGAGGAATCGCTGCCAGCGATTAAAAATCCTCGTTAACGAGCAACCTAATATTGGATTATAAGTCAAGGTGTCCTTTTTTATCTTTTTTATTGTGTTTCTGTACATAGAAAACGAAAATTGACAACATTGTGCCTTGATCGACACAGAGATTACGTACAAAAACTCAACAATTTTTTTTTTTATATTCATAATCAAACCGTTGTATTTATTCCACCAGTTAATTTAGAGGAATAGAATATTCAGTGTTACGTAGCCCATAAATTCTCTTTAATTTGATGCAATAATCTTTGGCATTAAGACATTTATATAGTTTATTATAGCTTTTGATTTCGACTAATGCGCAATTTTCGCAAAAAGCATTTTACTTTAACTCGTTGACATTTACTTATGCAAACAAAAATTCGGTATTCGTTTACACAGAACACTGTAGAAATTTATGAGGATTATTTCATTCCACTTCATATTGGGGCTACTTTCAATAATAAAGGACTTGGAAGCAATTTTGTGTGACTATGTGTAATTTCGTAAAACAACTCTTAATGGCGGATTTTAAAACAACCAATCAGAAACAGGACCAAAATTGACCACAGTGTCCTTATATAGCCACTGTACTACCAATCAGCCAGTTACTGGCTCTGCTACCAATCATGATGTGATCAAGTAGTGGCGCCATCTGTTAGTACTATCGGAAAGTACCTCCAGGAGCCGTTCAAGGTCTTCCAAATCGGAAATTTGACATTAAAGGAACCGACAGTGAGTGTCTCTACTTGTTTGATTTATGTACACTGTTATTAACTCCATAACAACCTTCATAAACGGTCTATGATTCACAAGTGAAATAATAGGAGATTATGCAATGAGGGAGAGAAATTGCACCTCAGCAAAATAGCAGTTTCTCCGAATTGCATATACTATTTTTTTCACGTTGCAGGAAGGTTTAAAACTACAAACCTGGTTTTTTTAAACGTAATTTATTGACATTTTAGTTACAATTATTTTAAAATTAGTAGCCTATGGTAAATTTTAAAGTTGGTGGCACTGTAAGTCTATGTCAAATTCGAGGTTAGGTTAGGTTTTGGGTCAGTTTTGACACAAACTGACTCAAAACCTAACCTGTTAACCTCAAATTTGACATAATTGTGCGCTCTTGTTGCTCAGTCATAATGAAAACTCCCTAGGTAAATTTCTCTTCTCTAGGGAGTAATTCATTATTTCTGTCACGATTTTGGTATCGCAGAAACCGTGTTTTGCTCCCAGACGTGAAAATAAAGTGTTTTAATTCACTAGTGAATTAAAAGAGTTTAATTTATTTGAGAATTAAAAAAGTTTCAATGTAGAATAACATATTTTTATTATTTCTACGAATATTTACATTCAATTATTCTTTCTCTTTCTAGTGTGTAATATATAGTTACTAAAATTTAGATCAAATCGACGATGAATGTGCAAATTTATACCATGGTGTATAATATTTATCAACTCACTCCCATGTCTTCTGAATATTTTAGCCCACGCCCAATTAATTTGTCATTTTAACTTTTCACAACTGTCAATACAAAATTTATGTTTTCTTGACGTTTATTGAATTATTGGATAAAATTTTGTATGACACAAGTGTGTTATTACTTAATACAAATAATTTGCTCGAGAAAAGACCCCACTCAGACTGACGGTCTCAACTTTTCTATCGTTAATTATTTTTAATGTAACACACTTGCACCATAATAGTTATTTATGCACCTAATGCACGAAATTACACTTTGGTGCTTGGAGCTTACACATCGTTAAAAAATGAGTCGAAAGCACCAAAGTATATCACGCACAACGTGCTTACAGTTTTACAAAAATAATGAAAAATATTCATAAACAATATAAAAAATATTGTCAGCATGTGATGTGTGATGTGAAAGTAAATTTCTATTTGATTTTTTTTTAAATGATTATGTACTGAAAAATGCAGCATAGGCCATACTTTTCGGGCACTCTGTATATGTATAGGGCCAAAGCTTTATTATTTTCTTCCATGTTTTCGAGGACCTTACCTTTGTATTCCAGCCATTTCGATAAAGAAACGAACGGTTCTTCCCGGAAGACTAGTCCATGCGGAAGAGTAACTCGACCACACAGAACACATCCTACACACACAATATACACTGATGTGATAATCCCAAGTTGTTATAAAATTGACAGCCAAACTTCTCAGGCCACAGACCGGGGCCTCTTGGCCAAAAAACACCATACAATAATACATTTTATCGCATTTCATTTGGTAATGTACTACATTTCTACATTCAAAGTTGTTCAGAAATGTGGTATTTTTCTGCATTAGCAACACTTTTCTGCATAGCAACGCCAATTCGTTTTACACTGGAAGTATTGAAGTGTATTGTTGATGGCACTGTATGTCTATGTCAAATTCGAGGTTAGCAGATTATGTTTTGTGTCATTTTTGACACAGACTGACGCAAAACCTAACCTGCTAACATCGAATTTGACATAGACTTGCAGTGTTGCCAACAATACACTTCAGTACTGTCGAACGCATAACATCCACTGGAGCTGCTGATTGTGCTTTAGTACATAGAAACGAGTTCTGCTCAGCTTGATTATATTTTGACATTTAGTGTCACTTTTATGTAAAAACTTAATATTTTACATTTATTATTATGACGTGATGAAATTGTATACACAACACGTTAGAAAAGTGGTTTTACTGAACTCATACTCGCTAACGCTCGTACTCAAACCAGCCACACTTGTTCAGTAAAACATCACTTTTCTCAACTTGTAGAGTAATGTACTATTTTACCACACTTTATTCAGTACCCACCTTTCACATAGGTTTTTATTATTCACAACACTGATTTATATACCTTCAGTTTTGCTTTATGCAACACCTTGCACTACCCATGCTTCAATTCCCTAATTTCATCACTAATATCACTTTTAACCGTTCTGAAATATATAAAAGCTTAAATCTGTTCTATATCTAATTTTCTCCATCATCAAGCATATCTCTCTAGATGTAGATTGTTTTATAATAAAAGACTGATATGAATTGAGCTATTTATAAAAACAATATTCTCATTTTAACATTATTATGGTCGTACTTCGAAAACTAAAAATCACTAACAAGCAAATTCCATTTCTAATTTACATATTCACTTTGCACTACTAATTACCACTTATCATTTTTAAGCTGCGGGACCTTGGCGAGTTATGTGGGTTACTGCCTGGTCAAAGCCCGACATCTGAGCAACTACACACTGTTGTTGGACTTTCTGCAGGAATGGGTGACTGCCCAGGATCTTCTGGAGAACCTTCACCGACGGACAAGCTCAAGAAAGCTCTCTCGTCTCAAGAAGCATTCAACAAAAATTATTTAGTAAGTTTATCAGCTTTGTCACATATATGTTTTAAAGAAATTTGTCATCACCAGGAACTGGCTGAGTTAGCAATGGGCACATACAAGCATATTGGTCACTTGCGATCAGCACGTCTGGTTGGCTGTGAGGTCGCTTCCTTTTACATGTTGCTGGGGGAAACCCAAAAATCGGCAGCTTTCTTGGGAGATGCTGTTCGAACTTTTGAGCAGGACGGTTGGCACGAGCTGGCAGCACAGACGCAACTAGAACTGGCAGAGTGTCATCGAAAGGCTGGCGATACTCGGAAATTTATACGGGCCTGCGCAGCTGTCAGTGCTGCTCCAGAAATCGATAATCTTATTCGCTGGAGTTACTTCGATGAAATGCGGAAGTGTTTAGATAGTTTAGATAAACATCTAGTAGTGCCTTTTGAGGATATTATTAAAATTGTGAGTGTTAGTGTTAAAAATAATGGTGTGGTTATGCAGGATAATAGTATTGATGTTGAATTGGTAGTGGATTCTAGTTTTCCTAGAGAAGTTCTTTGTACAAATGCGGTTATATCGTTAGAACTCGAGTGTAAAGAACATAAAAAATCTAAGGACAAAAGTGCGAACAATGGACGAACTATTACCAATAAAGATTTAAAAGTGAATGACTTCGCAGTGCAAAGACTGCAAATGCATCGGCATTTGGACTATAAACAGGATAAGCAGTTGTCAAGTGCCAGTGTAGTACGCAGAAATGCACCGTTAAAACGAAAAGACAGTGCGATTGCACCTCAACCCTCTAATTTTGAAGTATGTTTGGAGGTTACAAAATTGGTAAGTACATATTACATTCATATTGGTGTAATATATTTCGTTTATCATCAAATTGCTATTGTGAAAATTGTAGGATGTCAAATTAGATGTTCTTCGGAACATTTTAAAGTAGTTCAGCTACTATAAACTTCGAGTACCGCTACCATCTTGAAATTTTTAAATAAAAATATAGAGCAAACGTCAGGCTTTTGAAATTTCTCATCAATCCCAAACTTGTTCAAAAATTTATATGTAAAGTACTAGATATAACTAATATCGCATGAACTAAGTTTTTTTGTATTCTAATAGCTGGTGACTACAAAAAGTGAGAAGAAACTAAACATTGATATTTTATGGTAGCATTTTTGGTTATTTCTTCATACTAAAATATTAATATACGTTACGTTTTGGGAAAAACATCTATTCCTGTTTTGAGCTCAACAAAAATTAAAAAATTAAAAAAATTGGGTACCTCGTTGATGTGTTTTGATTTCTGCTTGTGACAAAGTGTGTTTGGGTGTCCAGTTTATCAAAGTTAAATACATTTAGTAAACATTTCAGTTTGAAAGCTGTCTTTTTAATCTTTAAAGAGCAATTTTGAGTGACGGACAGTTTTTGCAACCACATTATCAAGCTAGCAACGAATTTCTACAGGGAGCTTGTTACTTTTTCTCTTATGTTTAGATTAACTTTCTGTATTTTACTTCAAAAATATAAAAGTGTGCTTGGGGGCTCATCATCAACTTCAGTGGAGACGGCGTGTCTTTAGCGATGGAAAGGTCCTAATTATCTGGGCGCCAACAAGTTTTTATCACTCCCAATTACACTTTTATATAGGTGAAAGAAAACTCATAAACTTTGATATATATATAGCACATCATAATCTTTGAAACTTTAACAACAAAAATGGAAGAAGCAATTCTTTACATAGATTTATTAATTCCTATTGTTTTGGTTATTGTTGTATAAAATGAACAGATACTAAACTTCAACTTCCTATCTAAATATCATATTTCATTTATCAAAAGGGGCACCCCATTAAAATTACATAAATTAATTCTTGATTACTTTTCCTGACTCTTATAACTAACATACAAGTAGAGGTTATTAGCTAGTACATAATTATGAGGTTATAAATTGTTCTTACTTTTTAAATATGCAAAATAGCAAGTTTATACTTTAATTCACTTATCTGAAGTCGTTACGCTTGCGGAGTTGAAGACTAGCTTCTCAGAAGCTTAACCAGTATACATCACTGACTAAAAGGATGATCTGTTCTCCTATAACAGCGTACACTGACAGCCTCTAACGTCACCTAACTGTCAGCCGACCGCAATCAACCACACGACACTCTCTTCTAGTGAAGTCTGTTGGAAGATGTTTTCACCAACATATGATTACGTCGCTATCATTTCCAGTAACCAAAATAGAATCAAATTGTACTTCCAGTAAAATTATACATACCCTATAACAACAGCCAAAAACTGTACAACGATTCCCGTGGTTCCTTAATCAGTCATCATGACTTGGAACTAATTCCTTTGGAAAATGGTACCCGCTCTCGAAATCTGCCTCAAGCAATCTTTCTTAGTATCAACATACCATTTACGAAGAACAAGAAATCCCAGGTTCACCACATTTTTACCACGAAACTATTATTGCACAGCCATGTTTTTCCCATGTAATTGATTCGATAAAAAAAACTTGTTATTATTTTCTTTCCCTCTCTTCTTTTTTAAAAACCCTTGCAACTCTGATATTATTTTTACATGCTATGACTGCGTTTACCCAATTGACCGTCTATTCATGGCCATATATAACGTAAACTAATTACCCTAATACAATAGGCTTTTGACCCGTAACAAGCTTTACAATAGTACATACAAGAAATCAAACAGAAAGGTATGAAATACTACAGACTATATGACAAATGACGAGTCTAAAATAAACTATAATGAACCAGAGGCATTTTCATATTCCTTTTCATCTACATGATAAACATTACTGGCTCATGGCGAATTTCACAAGTTTTGCGGAATGTGGTTGATTATAATAAATTTCATATTTACAAATATTGCAATCACGGTTTCCAGCAACGTACTGATTTCACGTACAAATACACAGAAAGGTTTACAAACGTAAATGAGAAAAAGGATAAAATTTACTTTAAGAAGAGTACATTTCATGGTAAAATTTCATAAACGTGCAAATGCCGTTGTTATAACAAGAAAGTTTCTTAGCTGCCTACTAAACTAACAGTACTAACTACATTCCGTAGTAGATTATTTTCGTAAGGGGTCATTTACTACCTGCCTACACAATACAAGTTTACTGAGTCATAGGAAATTCAAATAGTCTGAGGTCTGAGCAGGGTTGAGCAGATTTAAATGATTTGATTAAAATAATGAATTTAATCATTGATTTAAATATTTTTTTATATTTTGCCAAATCAAGAAAACAAATACCTACACAAAAAAAAGTGCCCTTCCAATATTGCCAATTAAACAAAACCACCATGAACAGTAATAATATAACAAAATGCTGAAACTCTGTTTTAACTTTTAAAATACATCTTGAAACAGTTAAACATAAAAATAAGATGCACTATAAAAGTTAGAAATTAGACGTAATACTAATACTAGTAATAATACGTACTATGCTTGTTTTATTGTTAATCACATAAAACAGTTATTGGTAAGATATAGAAAACCGCCTACTACGCTGTAAAAGGACAAAGTTGGCATTGTTTAAATAGTTTGGTAGGAATTTAAATTAACAAACGGTGATCTGCACACTCGTGGATCTATGAATTAACATATTATAATGCACGTACATTTTCATCAACTAACATAAATAAAGAAAAATCGGTTTTTATTAACCCTGAGTCTGTCTTTAAATAGTCAGTACTACAGTCGTTCAAATAGTTTGTTAGTGTTTGGTGTTTTTATTAAAAAAAATTTTTTTAAAGTGGGAGGCCGAGTCGGGTAATTTGTATGGACTCCGACTCCACCCAAAAAGTTCCGACTCCTCGACTCCGACTCTACAACCCTGATTTTATAGGTAAAGTGAATTATAGAATTTATAATAACAAAAAAACAAATATTTCTAAAGAAAAATTATGCATTACATTTCATAGCCAAAGTGGATATAAAAAATATAATAATGCAGAAATTACTCGCTAACAGACATGGCTGACTCCTCAACTCATGCGGAGTCAGTATCATGCAGTTTACGTCTCCCATGTCACTGTCTGATGACTCTGATGAATCGCTAACGTAACTTGATTCGTCAATCAGCTCGACAGATTCAGAGCTGAGTCCAGCTTAAAACAACTTCCAACAGTGGGGGTGGGGCGGGGGTGCTCACATAGGTGCATGCATACGCTTTGCTGTTCTGGGAGTAATACGTAATACGAGTAGCCAGTAGGTATAAAATGTTACTTTTGTTTATTAAACATTTGTCTTCTTGAACTTTAAAGTGCATGTAAAATCAAAATAAGTTTAAATTTTGTCATTTGCTTACCTGCCGCCAACCATACCTACCAAAACGTGTCGCCAATTACAAAAATGAATAACAAACAAAAAAATCGTTTCTGTGTTTTTTTTAAAGTTTTTTATTCGATTTTAAAAAAACTTGTTTTTTTACATTACTAAGTGCATTACATGTCGATTAAGCCTACTGGGGATACCACAGGAAAAAACGCACCACATACTCTAAACCAATGTACATGTTAGTGTACATTTTGTGGCGCTCCTATGCCGAAACTATTTATTTTACAAGAAAATGATAGAGATATAAATTGTAGGAAATTTTCTCTAGCTTAATTTAGTACCTATTTTCATCGTAAAATGAACCGGAAAGGAGATATTGTTAGAAATATGGCGGCACCAGTAGCAAAGATACAAAATAGGAAAGTGAAAATTCAAAGAGCACATCAAAATCTATAAAATACCAATTATCAAAATTCCCAGAAAACTTTCCAGGAAAAACTTGTAGTTTTATAAAGAAATTAGAAAGGAACTCTTAAACTTGCCATTCCAAGCAAAACCAAGACCAGCAGCTACATATTTTCAGTCATCATTATCCAGTAGCCTTCTATTTGAATTTTTATTGTGCCAGGTTCCTTTGCTATTACCATCACTTTAGTCTTGTCTGTATTTAATTTCATGTCATGTTCTTTTAGAGTTTCATTCCAAACCTGTAAGTTAGTTTGTAGGTCCCTTTCATTTGCTGCCATTATTGCAACGTCATCTGCAAATGCACATTCTGCTATCTCCACTACTTGCAAATTTCTATATCCTAGTTTGAGCTTTTTGACACTTTTGTTACATTCTTTTATGATGTCATCCATGAATACCGTGAACAGCACTGGGCTCAGAGCTCCTCCTTGTCAAAGTCCTTCCTTTGTCTCAAAACTTTCTGATCTATTATTTCTGCTGATTACATAATTGGCGTTGCTTTTATATAAACTTTTGATCGCACCTATCAAGTTATCGTCGACATTTCTTCTGGCCAAGCTTTCCCACACCATATTTCTATTCACTCTATCGAATGCTTTGTTCAAGTCTATGAACGCAATTAGCATCTTTATATTGTACTTCACTGATCTATCTATTATCTGTTTTATTGTAAGTATATGATCTTGTACACTAAATCCTTTTCTAAATCCACTTTGCGATTGTGATAGCGTTTTCTCAATTTTTCCCCTTAGTATCTTTCTAAAATTCGTTCGTAAATCTTCATGGGTATACTTCAAATTCAAATAGAAAGTAAAGACATAGAGCAAGTAGAACATTTTGAATATTTAGGAGTTACTATAGAAGAAACGGGAAGACAGGAATTAGATCTCTTAAAGAGAATAGAAAAAGCCAACAAAATATACTATGCAATGAAAGACAAGTGTATTAATAAAAAAGAGGTGACACAACAAACAAAAATGAATATATACAAAACAATATATAGGCCTATACTTACTTATGGATGCGAGACGTGGGTCACATCATCAAGGATGAGAAGTAAAATACAAGCAACAGAGATGAGATATCTGAGGAGAGTTAAAGGGATAACATTAAAAGATAGGATAAGGAATGATGTAGTGAGGGAAGAATTAGGAATCGGACCAATACACCAATTTATAGAGAAGAGACAACTCAGCTGGTGGGGCCACCTATAACGTATGGGAGACAGCAGACAGGTTAAGCAAGTATGGAACTCAAAAGTTATCAAAAAAGGGACAAACGAAGGCCAAGAGAAACGTGGGATGATGTAGTGGGAAAAATATTAGGCAAGAAAGGAAAAACATGGAAAGAAGCTAGTGGCGTGGCGAAAAATAAAAAAGAGTGTTGTTCGTTTGTGCACCAAAATTAAAATTATTGTGGGTGAAAGTGACGCTCAAAGTTAAAGTTTCGAGGTAAATTAAGAACTTAATTTTATGTACACAAAGTAGTGTTGAGTTATTTTGATTAGTTGTAAGCAGTGAAAATTGAGTTTATGAAATATTATACATCTACAAGTAAATGTAATTTAATTTGTTAAAGATGTAAAGGTAACCCTACACCAATTGGTAGAAGGGTGTTACGATAATCATTTCCATCAGTCATCTAGTGAGTTATTAAAAATGTTCGATGTGTCGATGATTCATGGAGTTTTAGGGAACGAGTCTTTAATGAGGGGAGTCCCCTAAAACTATTTGCGTACGTGATACATACAAGATTTTTTGGTATCAGCTCTGAAAACTGTCTGCTATAAGTAAGAAAAATGTAAATTATGTCAATTAAAAAAGATCACGTTTCTAATGTGTTGCTAAGTTACCTTTCAGTCCGCTAAAACCCATTAAAGTACTCAACTCGGCCCGCTAAAATTCATTAAGTAATCCGTATCCTCGCTCTCACACCCGGCTATCGCGTGTCAAATTCATGACACGTGGTGATGTGGTGAGCATCACGCATTAGACAACCGCATTTTTACCCCTTGTTCTTTCGAACGCACGTCCCCAATTATTTAAAGCGACTGGGTAGGCCGCCCGCCAGGCATCGATCTGGGATTTGAACTCCACACCGCAGTCCGATGCTCTAACCATTGAGCTACGCTGGCTGTTCGGATTTCACACTTTTGTATTTTCGGTAGGCTATTAGGTGTAGGTTCTTGTTTCTTTGATTTTTGTTCTTGGCTTTTGTTTATCCTTCTAGTGTACAGTTCTTTATAATAGTTGGTGGCTATTTTCATTATTTCGTCGCGGTTGCAAGTAGTCTCATTATTATTTTTTGGGTCTTGTAGTTTGCTGATCCATTTTTTCCCGGATGAAAGTTGCTTGTAGACCTTTTTGGTTGAGCCATTATGGTTTAATATTGCTTCGATTTTTCTTTGTTCTTGTTGTTGTTTTTTGCGTCTTATAGCTCTTTTTGTTATTTTGTTTATTTCTGTGTGTGCTGTGATATTTTCTAGTCTTTTTGTTTTTAGCGCGTTTCGATGCTTAATTAAATTTTTGGTGTTTTCGGAGAGCAATTCTGCTTTGTCCTTGCTTTTTTGCTTGCTTTCATTGTTTGTTAGTGTATTGGCTTGTTGCAGCTGCTTTTCCAAATCATTGTACGTTTCTTGTATTGCCGCTCTGTTGTGGCTCCTGCTATGTTGTGTTTGTAAACGTTGGAGGTTGGTTCTGTAGGCTTTTTCGTCCCAGTGATTACTTTTCGTATATTTTTTGTTATTTTCAAAGGTCTTGTATCTTTCAAAGGGTTTATTTATTCTGAAGGTTGTTGTTACTAACCGATGGTCGCTGTCAAAATCAAATCTACTTATTACTTCGTTATTTGTAGCCCTATGCTTTTTATTCGTTAGTACAAAATCTATTTTATTTTTAAACTTAGCATTTGGTGACAACCATGTCCATCTTCTTCCTGCCCTTTTCTTGAAAAGAGTGTTGCCTATTGTTAGATTGTTACTTAGCGCAAATTCAATTAGTTTGTTGCCTCTGCCGTTTCTGTCTCCATAACCGTAAGGGCCCAGTGCAGGTTCTTCTCCAGCTTTCTTCCAGCCTATTTTACTATTAAAATCACCCATTAAGATTAGTTGGTCTTGTTCTTTTTCGGATGTATAGTCATTGATCGTGTGTTTCGTAAAAGTTATCTATTTGTTCTTCTAGGCAGTTCTCCGTTGGAGCATAAATTTGAATTATGGTTAAATGTTTATTATTTTCAATTGCTAGTTTCAATACTGCAATTCTTTTTGTAATGCCATGAAATTCTTGGATGTTCTTTGCCAGAGCTTTATTGACAAAGAAACCAACACATGCGAAACCTGTTATTAGTGCCTGTGTTAGATCCTGGAGAGTTTTGGCCTTTTACTTCCCTTGTGGCCAAAATTCTGGCAAGTAGATTTTGTGTTTGGTTTTGTTTCGTTGTTAGTGTAAATTCGTTGTCTGTGGTCGTTGTCAGTCGTTGTTTTATTTGTTTCCGTTTTTTAATGGAGGGTTAGTGCCTCTTGGAAAATGCGTGAGTATTGACTGGGTCTTTTCTCTTGGTTTTGATGTTGAAGTCGAGTTTTGTTCTTTTATTTTTTTGTTGTCCTGTTTGACTACTGTGTTTTAGGTTATGTTTGCATTTGGGGGGATTTTTGTAGTACCCTTTTTTCGCCCTTTCCAGTTGTAGATTCTTGTTGTTGTAACTGTTCTAGTGTGAAGGGCTTGCTGTTGATTATAAGCCTATTATTTCTGATATCAACTTTCATTCCTTTACTCTTGGCTTCGTTTAGGAATGGTTTTAATTTTTGTTTGTATTTCCAGACTCTTTTTGTTGTGATCTTCTGCAATTCCTATATTGGTTCCACTTAGTTTCCCTGCATTCTTCAGTATTTCAATTTTTCTGATCCAAGTGAGCCAATTCTGAAAATGAATCTTGTAATTGTTTCTAGGAGTAATTCGATCAAGTTTTCAGTTGTTGCATTTGGTAGTTGAGGTAATTCGTAAATTATTAGGTTTTTCCTACGCGTGTCTCGTTCGAGCATTGCGATCGTCTTTTCTTGAATTTCCACAATGTTTTTAAGTTTCATATTATCCTCTTCCATTGTTTTTATGCTTCCCTCTAATTTTGAATCTATTTCTTAAATTTTCGTTGTTAATTGTGTTAGTTGTAGATTTATTTGCTGTAGACTAATATCGTATGTGTGCTCATTTCGGCGTTATCTTCGTCCCCCATTCTTTTGAGGTTATTTGTTTTCCAGTTTAAATTTCGCGGGTCAATTTTTAGTTATGTTGGTACTTTTTGGAACAGTTTGTGAGCTGCAGTTCTCAGGCCTCTGAAATTTCTTACCAATCTGAAGATTCAATTTCATCTATTTTATTAGTTTAAATTTTGGTTTAACTCAGTTTAAACTTTAATTTTAAGACGGACCGGTTGACACCTGTTAGCAGCATATATGTATTATACATATATTGCTAGTAGGGTCTGGAAACGGCCGAAAACATTACGGCGCCGACATAGTCTCACTCTGAGTATTCAAACTCCGCCTTTAGAAGCGATTTTTAAACTTGACCACTTCCCCAGCGCACCGCGCGCACGACACCGACGCGCTTGCGCACAGCTCATCATATACATTGAAGAGTTGGTTGTCTGTCTAACTTACTTTGTGACCTCCCCACTCATAGCCGCTAGCAATATAGTAGTATAAATATATGGTTAGCACGTAAACTACATTTTTTTTTCTATAATAATTTTCAAGGTCAACTTTCTGGGGGATAAGTTGCATTCCTGCAGGGTCCCTAGTTTTAATAATGTTGGTACATAGATTTTTAGTTCTTTTCTTCCATTAAAAAAATGATTGTGATTTTGACAGATATGTCATAATTTAATATCGCTTGCTTTAATTTTGCATTTAAAATATTTCTTGGTTTTCTTTTTTATCCGATTTTATTGATGATGATGATGATTCCATGTAAAAAAATTAAATTTGTCAAGAGTTCAAATTAAGAAACTTTGACATTCAAAATTGACACAACCATAATTTTGAAAAAGTTTTACCAACACGAGGTATAAAAATTTCCTAGTGTTTTATTCACATTTCTACCAACATTGTAACACTTTGACAGTTATTATAGAAAAAAAACGTACTTTACGCACGCACCGCCACGACCCTCCATCTTTCCCAGAATATATTATTGTAACACCTCGTTCTGTTGTCAATTCGCCATTACCTAGTCATCACTGTAACGTACGAGTACATCAATTAACACATCTGTGATAGGACAGGAGTTTCAGACAGATCTGCATCGACTACAGCAACTGCGGTTCTCCGTCTTGAAATTGTTACAGAAGAAGATCCATCTAATGTCATAGATAGAAATCAATTGAGACAAAAACAGGAAAAGAATCGTTCTGAATTATAGAAACTTTCTGCTAAGTATAATTAATTGCCATTACGTCATTTATTCAAATGCATTGATGGATTCAATTCACTTCTGGTCCCAGTATTGGGCATTTATAGTTTGGAAAGCTATCAGAAACTCGTGAAAATTGCCTGCCACTAGGTTTGAAAAAATTAAAACAGAATTGATTAACAAAACTTGAGTTTTGATCACAAATATTTATAGAAAATGTATTCCGCTACTTCAGAAGGAGTTATAGCTTGACCTTGACAACAAATATTTGTTAATTCACAGTACTTAAGTTAAATTTTGATGCTAGAGAATTTTATCAATTGATTGGGATGAATTCTTAGAAATAACAGAACCTCCTCTTGACAGAGAAATGCCAATCTTCAACCATATATTCTGGAAATGAGAATTAACATTTAAATCAATAAATAACATTGCTACAGCAAGTACTATATCTAATTTTGCATTTGTCCATTAAAATTTAAATATTTATTTTTCCAAAAATGCATATAATTTTGTTTCTTAATTTTTAAGTGTTAACTCTCGCTCTATCTCTCTCTTTCTCTCTTTGAGTCACATTTATGCATACAAACTTTTCTACGTGAAATAAACTTAAGAAAACCTGAGTAAGCACTGCAGGTTTTATTATTTGGCACTCTGACTACATTATTTCCGAAAGGAAATCTTTTTTGCCATTTTTTGTTGAGTAGACACAAATGAACTTCTAATAAGTTCAAAATACTAATGACTATATTTTTCAGCCCCTAGTTTTGACTCCGGGTGTAAACGTGATAAGACTGACGAAACAAGCTGTCGATGTTGGAAAATATTACCTAGGACATGCGGCAGTTCACATCAGCAAATTACATCTTATTTCATCTTCTTTAAGTTCGAAGCTGATGGTCGAGGTTAAGCGAGAGGAACCAAACCTGAGGTTAGATAAAGGAGCGGCGGCTTTGCTCTCTGGACTCGAGCAAATTATGCAATTGTCACTTACTATTGGTAGTTATACAGTACCTGCAGTAAGTTATAATATTTAAAAAAAAAACATCAACTAACGCAAATTTTTCCAGGATTCTGTTATTAAACTTATAGCATCACGGGGGTTGACAATACAGCACCTCCCAGACGAACTTCTTACAAATAGTTTAGAAATCCCTGTACAAAATATTGCACCTTTCTCTGTTACGCATATGTCGTTGAGGGTACTGGCTGAGCTTCCTTCGAAAGACCATCAGGTGACTCTGATATGTCCATGGGCGAGTAAACCCATACCTGTCATGCTGAGTTTTACGCCACTGCTTGCCATTACGTGGAGACTGCATACTGTACAGCATAGGAAATTTATTCAGGTTACTGTCACGGGACAGTCTGAACAAAGATTAGAGCTTAGCTCTCCACAGCTGAATGTCAAGGACAAGATAAAGATCGTCGAATTGATCGTGACTGATCCTTCTAGTCAAGTAAGTGCACATATTTTTTCTGTATATACCAGTAGTGCCTATTATTTGATTTTATACCACTTGTGTTGTTGAATATTGAATAATTAGCTAGAAACATTTTCTCATGTTATTAAAACAAATTAGAAGTTAAATATGATACAATAGATAAGAGTAGTAAAAGTTTCATTCTTATACCATTTCAAGTCATAAAGGTGTTATAATATCTACAATTCGAAAAGGTAAAGCTGCATGTTTATAGTAGGTAGAGCGAAGTGAGGGCTTTCAAAACGATGGCAAAAATTTATTTCTGTCTATGTACCTATGTATGTATGTACAGAGTGATTTTTTAAAAACTGATTTTCAGCAGACCCTGCATAGCCTGAATCAGATGTGTCTACATTAAGCTATATAGTTTGTGACTTGATAATTTGACATGAAAACTTCATTCCAGTTTAAGCGTTAATTCAAAGATGAATTTCACAGAACAACATAAGGTTTTTATGATGAAAGCTTATTATTGTAGTGGGGTTGTTGCAAATGGAAGGTGTGTAACACGGCCTCACTCCAAGCCCTACACCTACTGAATTATTAATTTAAATTGCCCTGGGTTCGCTAGCTTAATCAGTCAGTGTGCTATGAGACTCTTTTTACATCCGCAGAGTGGCTAAGGGAAGCCAACATCATTTAAGGTCTTTCTCGTGGACACCTGAAATGTTGTACCTACCAATACAAATATGAATGACCATAAAAAGCCTAAGAGTTTACAATAAAGACATATAATCTGTAAATAAACACACACAAGAAAATACATATAAGCCAATACAAAATAAGGCGCTAGCCCGCTACATATATGCAAATACTTTAAATAGATACTTAAAGGTTCATGTATCAACGCAAAGTCAAAGGGCGCACACTAACAAACTTAACGCGACGTTGTCTATTCTTGAAACGGCCTAGTAACAGAATCCCGGGCTTCCAAGATAGCGAGGACACGCTCAGATTACGTAACCGCGAAGCTCTGTCTGCAGGGGGTTCACCGTGCTAACAAACACGAGTGCAATTGCTCCAGATGTTGCAATATTATTTCACCTTGTACGGCGATTATAGCTAGCAACTGACCTTGCTTTGGGGCCTTCCCGATGCTCTAGTCGTATACTAAGACAGGTACTTTTCCTATGGTGTCGCAACGATAGTTGCCTTCCGACAAAGGCTGCAATGCAGCAGGATTTGGCTGCTTTTGGACGCTGGCGTCCTATTCAGAGGCACAATGGGCCGGCGGCGAATAATGTCGGCCACAACACAATGTATGAAGCACTGTTTAGGGCTGTTATTAGCCCGCTTCGTACTGCTGATAATTCGTAAGTACGACCAGCGAGCTCACATACGACCCGCACCTGTTAACAATCTTGGTGCGAATGCCCCTCTTGCAGGCCTCTGGCGTTGATTCACATACCGACCGGTTATTTCTCGAACAAAACTGTACTATCGATGCATTCCGTCACGAATTCGTGGCACATTACACTTACAGTCATTGACAGCGTATACATTAATTATTACTCTATAGTGCAAAGCTAGATGAATAAACACAAAAGCACTTACTGTCAGGCTTCATTGCTAATTAGCATATAATGAACAGATATAAAATAAGTAAATACAGGTGGCACGAATTGACCCGTTTCAAGTGGACCTACTCTATACAAGACTGTTTTGACCAATTTAGGGATGTCGTCTATACTCGTTTTTGCATTAAAGCGTACTGTGGAATTATTTGATGAGACAGGCTCTGTTACTAGGAAGAAAGGTAACGTAAACTAACGGTACGTACTGCAGAAGTTGTAGAAAATGCTAGATAAATTATGAGCGAAGAACCTTTGACAACAGTTTGACGTCTTTCACAACGAGTTGATTTGCCATATTCAACAACCAGAAAGCTTCTGAAAACGAATTTAAATCTTTTCCTATAAGCCATAGGCCAATAGGCCTGCTAGTGCTGTGTATATATATATATCGTGTAACGTCTACATCAAATGTTACCTGCAAGTATGCCCCATCGAGAACAATACTGTTGATTGATCCTTAATAGCTTTCCTGATGACGATGCTTTGAACATGGTGTCACTTATCAGGATATGTGAATTCCTAAAATATGAGAATTTCGGCTGCGGAAAACCCACATTCCTATAGAGAGGCACCGCTTCATCCACAGAAACTTGGAGTCTGGATTGGCATTAGTCGAAGACTGACACCGAAATTTTTCTAAGGAAGTATTACTGCATTACGGTACTGTCATAAAATTTTAGAAACATTTTTCGATCAATTGGACGATCAGGAACTACAGGAGGGCTACTTTCAGCAGGATGGTTCACCGGTACATTGCACTAGAGAAAATTTAGGTGTCATCCAAGAATTCCTTGGAGATGGATTAATAAGTAGGAATATGCCGACCCCTTTTCCACCTCGATCTTGTGATTTGACTCCACTAGACTTTTGCATTTGGTCTTGACTAAACGATTTCATTTATAAAACTAAAAGGTAAAAGTTCAGTATACGGTCCGGTCGTATTTTTTTCTCTAAAAAAAACTCATCAAGACCTAACAACTAACCTAAACCGCTAACCTGAACAGCCGAAAAGCAACAACATTGTTGCTTTAACCCTCAGACTGCGGAAACCGGGTCTCAAGTGACCCGGACTTTCTTTTTTTTTAAATAATTCTACCGTTTTCCAATATGCTGCTTTGGGTGTTTGCATATTCCTCGAAGCTGTTATGGAGATGCTGTAGAATAAATTTCATGGAAAACTGTCTTGGTATACCTAAGATAATTGGTTCGGGTCACTTGAGACCCGGTTTCTGCGTTTCGTGCTCCATTGTTTTTTTCTTGTTTTCTGGAGTATAATAACACTGTGTAAAAGGCAAAAAGAAGGATTCTAATAAAATTCCCCTTACGGAACAACAATTGTATGACGAACTAATGCGTGATGATGACGAAAACGACTTTAATTTTTTGTCTGATGAAGACAGTGGCAACGATACAAGTGACGCAAAATATGAAGAATTTTTTAGTCTGCAGGTCAGTAAAAATAAAAGTTTTATGATTATATTATCATGTGCAAGTGTGTATTAGAAAAACAGACATTGTGGTGCTTTAAAAGTAATTTTATGAAATTGAATTCGATCCGGGGCACTAGAGACCCATTTCCGCACTGCGCGTAAATGAAATTATTTCCGCCGGGCGTGGGTTAAACATTACGAGACGATAGCGGCACACACAACATTTTTACATTCAGAGAAAAAATACGACCGGACCGTATACTGAACTTGACCCAACTGAAATACAAGATTTGAATGAACTTGAATTAGAATAACTGAAAAGTGTAATGAATTAAATAATTTACCCAATATGCTAGAAAATGTGTTCCGAAGTCTGACAAATAGAGCAAGGTGGCGGGCATTTTGAGCACTTGCTCTAAATTTTCTTTATAAAATATCAACATTATGTTAATAAAATACTTCTAAAGTATCATTTCTAATCGTATTATTTAAATCTGCAAAAATACACAGCTGTCATGCAGAATTTTTGACATAACCTTCAAATTTCAAATGCCAGCATACCTAAAGCTGACTGCAGACGATTTACTTTTTGTCATGGCTCACTGCAATTAACTTTTTAAAAAATCACTTTGTATATGACTCAGCATTTTCAACCTGTACGCCTATGGCTGCTGTTATAATATTCTTTCATATTGCATTTCTTACCACTGTCTTATTGTATCGTGTGTTCCAAAAAAAAACTAACCATTCAATAAGTCTGCAACCTAATTGTTTTGGCAATGATTTCAATATCACTGATACATCACCTCAAACTAAATACATAGCAATAAATTATATTCCTGAACTATCTGAAAAAATCTGGTGTGATACACGTACACAACTTCCTTTTACAGTGATCTTATACCTAATTAGCCAAAAATTTGATTTTACATTTTTAAGCATTTGTCAAAAATTACAAATTTTAAAAAACGATACAAAATACAGTGTTAGTTCAAGAGACCAATTTTCTCTAGAATTTTAAGCTGAATTCAAAAATGTAATAATATACCGGGTGTTCTATTTAAAATAGGAGTTAATAAAAAAATAGAAAAAAAACAAAAGAAACCCATTTTAGAAGTATTTAACTGGAAAAACACCTATCTCACATCAATACACATTAAAAGTGTAATAAAAATGTAAAGTCTAAAAAAAATCGTTAGAGCCGTTTTTGAAAAAATCAAAAAAAAACTGAAAAATCACAAGAGTAAACACGTACTTCCGGTTATGCGATTTTCTTCAAAAGCTTGCTGTCGCATCTACATAGTACACAAAACTTATACAGGGTGTCCAAAAAATGGCGGATTAACTCTACGGTGCATTACTGAGGGATGCCTTATGAACCCTGGAAAAATATGAAAAAAAATCCGTGGGCCGTATTTTTCGAAATATTTCGAAATTAATAAAAATAAATCTGGCAACATTGATACTGCAACAATTTCTCAATCAAAAATGTATCCATAGTAAGTTGTTAATATGTTGGTGACACTGTAAGTCTATGTCAAATTCGAGGTTAGTAGGTTAGGTTTTGCGTCAGTTATGACACAAACTGTCGCAAAACCTAACCTGCTAACATCGAATTTGACATGAACTTACAGTGCCACCAACATATTATTCATACAACACATATTTCAATGCCAAGCTTGATTTCGTATATTATTATTGTACAAAGCCTGTTTGCCATATTTAGTAATTGACAAACTCAACAGGAAATCAGTTTTTTAAAATACTTAAATATTGAAAACAATTTAGTTAAATCCCAAGAATATTAAAAAAACAGATATTTTAATAAGTCCCAGATATATTTGACACTATAATTATACACTAGTTATATAAATAAATGGATTTCATTACCCACCTTTGACCAGAAATATTTCGAAAAACACAGCCCAGGGAATTTTTTTCATATTTTTCCATGGTTCATTAGGCATCCCCAAGTAACGCACTGTAGAGTTAATCCGCCATTTTTTGGACACCCTGTATATGAAGTTTCAACGCCATACCTCTTTCCGTTTTTGAGATATTCTGTTCACAGACACACAGACAGACCAATGAAAAAAAAATATGTTTTTTGGGATCAGGGGACTCTAAAACGTGAAGATCTGTTGAAAACTCAATTTCGAATTTTTGGGGTGAAGCCAATACTTCCTTTATTGTAAAAGGAAGTAAAAATTAAAACATAAATGAAAAAATATAATACAAATACTGCTTTTAAAAATTACAACACTTTTGGCAATATGTTTTTTACCAATTTAAAAGACAAAACTGAAACTAATATGCAATCCAATCTTGTTTATCAAATTAACTGCAGCAATTGTCCATCCACTTACATTGGACAGACGAAACAATTACTAAAAAACAAAATTAACCAACATAAATATTCAATAAAAATCAATAATGTATCCCCCACAAACAAAAAAACTGCTTTAACTGATCACGCCACTGAAAATCACCACAAATTTAATTTCAATACACCAAAAATTTTACATAAAGAGAGTAGTGATGGGCATAACCGGACAATTTTCATAACGAATTATTTGCATTCGAATCATATTAATAACCGATTGATTATTTGAATAATCATTCGAATCAATTTTGGCTCTCGATCCGTTTCGATTAAGTCAGCCGGTTTGCCGGTTGGCGGTTCACCGTCATCTGCATCGGCATCGTAACTTGCAGATAGCAGAGGAACTCAGTTAATCGTTAATTATAATAATTGTATAAATGATTTTTATTTGATTTCTAAGGAGTTTAAACCATTGAGAATAGCTATATCAATACTAATCATAAAGAAATTATAAATATGCGAATACAAAATATCTATTGAATCTATTTTTAGTTCCTAAAATTCTCTAGTAGTCACCCTTCCCTTTCGCTTGCACATCATACCGGTATGTTTTAGAATCCATAATTTATCTACGTTCAGCCTTCCGCGGTTCTAAGGACGCACACTTAAAATTTTCAACATCGAAATCCACTTCTTGTCCAGACTGCTCCGTTATTAAAAATTAAATATAAATCTTTTACGATATTGGAAAATCTTATTTCGCTTTCTGTTTATCCCTTATTAGGCATAATCAACCGCGTTTCGAAGCAAAAATTTAGGCCGTTATAAATTAATACCAACCTTCGGCAAATCTCATACTCAGCAGAACATTATCTTTAATAGGAACGGCCCCATAAATTTAACTCGTCGACTGGGAGTCTCAAATGTCTCAAATGTCAGGTCCCGAGTGGTGTAGCTTGAACAAGCGTCCACGTTCGATCAGCAGAGTTAAGCAACGCTGTCTCTGGTCAGAACTTGGATGGGAGTTCCACGGCTGCATCTCTCGGCGCCTCGTGGTACGGCTATCACGGAAAAAAGTTGGTCCCGGCGGTCATACAACATCATGACAGTCGTTAGTGGGGTTGGAAGTCCTCATAACTGCACAGCGACGCCTATAATTGGCCTAACGGCTGTTGGCTGAGTGCGAATTAAATTAAAAAAAAAAATAACATCAACAAGCAGCTGCGAGCCTCACTTGGGTCAATCAAGTACATACGTAGAAAAGGTTATATGAGTTATGAATGCCGTATTATTTACAGAATTTCGATCACTCGCAGGTCGCTGAGACGCGGCATGTAGTACGTATCAGGATGAGGTTATTTTTCATCCGAATACTTGGAACGAAAACCGAGTTACACAGGTTATTTCAATAACCGGATAACCGGTTATTTTTTATTCGAATAAGCCCATCACTAAAAGAGAGTAACTTAAAGAAACGGTTAGTTTTGGAAATGATTGAAATACAACGAAGCCCTACGGCTATAAATTATAATACTGATATTGAAAACCTAAGTTCTATTTATCATAACCTATTTAATTAATATAAAAAAAATTTACAAGTGAATTATTTTTCTCATAATTTATGTTCTGCTTTTATCCTTAAAATAAAAAATAAATTCTAACTTGGCTTGACTTTGTAAAATTTCATAATTTTTAAATAAATAGGACCCTGTACATGTCAAATAACAAATTCAACATTTTACACTTTGCGCATTACAGATAACAAATAAGGAACAGCCTTGCAGTCTCATATGTACGTGCTTGCATGCAAAATGTTAGTTTGTTCGTTTCATAAATTTTTAATTGTGGGGATGATTATTTTCCCTGTATCGTCTTTTTAATGTGTTATAACTATAATTTTGTCGTAATATAATGCTTTTCTGACTTCCATAATACAAGTAAGTACGCAAGTGGACGTTAATATTGTGTGTTCGCTTATCTAAATTTGATTTTTCTTATTTCTGCATGGCAACCTTCATTTCATTATAATGTAAATAGAATACTGAAGAAGCTAATACTATTAGCGAAACGTATATTCATTAAATCAAATATTACGACAATATGATTTTTATTTATACTATATAAAAATCAAACTTATCTCATATTGAATTGATATAATTATCTCCATTAACAATTTCAAACTTTTTAATTTTTTTATCAATTTACTTAATATTTTTAAACTTGGTCATTTGTTACTCGTATAATGCAGTGTGATTTTTTAAAAACTCAATTGCAGCAGGGCCTGGATATCTTGAATCAGTTGGCAATACTGAAATATATTAATGGTGGCACTGTAAGTCTATGTCAAATTCGAGGTTATCAGGTTAGGTTGTCCATCAGTCTGTGTCAAAACTGACACAAAACGTAACCTGCTAACCTCGAATTTGACATAGACTTACAGTGTCACCAACAATACATTGCCAACTGATTCAGGCTATCCAGAGCCTGCTGCAATTGAGTTTTTAAAAAATCACTCGGTATGAGTTTAAAAATAGTAATTTACGATACAAGTGCGTAAAGCTACTCTTTAGGCACGAGTGGGGTAGAGTTAAAACGCGAGTGAGCGAGCGTTTTAAGCCCCGCGAGTGACTAAAGATGCTTTACGCATGTGTATCGTACAATATTTTATCTAGGATAGAATCTAGAAAACACGGTAAATATTAAAAAAAAAATTAAATGTAAATTAGGATTACCAGCAACCGGTCGTAATTTTGCGTGTTTTAAAAATTTTAAAACACGTTGCTACTCACAACGTGCCTAAAGAAATCTTTTAAATACGTTACTACTGACGACGTAAACTAATGAAAACATGTTATTAAACAGTGGTTTTACAAACTTAAAACTGCCAACTAAAAGGCAATTTTACACACTGTCGTAGATAAAGGTTTTTTTCTAATTTGCTGTCTTAACACAGCCATTACCGCATCCATTTTGAGTGCGGTCATGAACCATTACCAAACCCGAAATCAACTTTTTTTCGGTTGGTGACATTGCACGAAATGTCAGTGTGAGTTTAAGGTTATAGCCAATGACACTAATGACAGTAAATTAACCGTAGCATTTTCGGCAATTTGCCGTATTTCTGGCGGAGTGCAGGAAATTTCTGAATTCATTGTGAAACACTAATCCACACTAATTTTACAATTTCATGTGCGAACGCTTGCAAAAAATGACATTTATGGCGTGTCTACTTGATTCAAATTTAAAATTTTGTTTTAAATGTATGCTTTGCAATAAACCTGTTACCAACTGTTACAAAATTCCCTAAGTTACCAAAATTGATTTTATTTGTAGAAAAACGGTATTTAACTTGCAAATTAGAAAAATTACATAAATAACTCGTTTTATAAAACTTCCGAGCACTCGTCCTTCGCAGCACTCCTGCCTTCGGCAGTCGTGCTGGAAACTGGACTCTTATCGAAATACAAGTTTTATAAAACTCGTGTTTTAATATACTATTTTAACAACCGTCAAAAAAGGGGACATTTGCGCATCACTATCAATGCGCGAAGTTTGTCATTTTTTAACGTGTTAAAAAATGGGATATTTATTTATGTTACCATTGACAACGTGAAAAAAGGCATTTTGCACACTAGAACTCCAAAAATTCTCACTCAAAACGCACAGTGGGGTCGAATCCCGAAAAGCTGGCCAAAAATCGAAAACTCGAGTAATTGATTTGAAATTTATTACTCAGGGATTTTCGTTGTCGCTGAATATGAATCCGTTATACGAATTCAAATATTCAAAATGGCGGATCCAATATGGCGAATGCAGACATGAAAAAAGTAGTGATGGGCATAACCGGACAATTTTCATAACCGAATTATTTGCATTCGAATGATATTAATAACCGAATGATTATTTGAATAATCATTCGAATAAATTTTGGCTCTCGATTAGTTTTGATTAAGTCAGCCGGTTTGCCAGTTTGCGGTTCACCTTCATGTGCATCGACATCGTAACTTGCAGATAGCAGAGGAACTCGGTTAATCGTTAATTATTATAATAATTGTATAAATGATTTTTATTTGATTTCTAAGGAGTTTATGCAATAAGTAATTGTGGATATGAATGAAATATATCTGGTTACACCTTTATTGTTTTCGATTGCTGGCGATTTATAATAATATAATAATATATTGTTGTAATTGTATGTTTTACGGCTCGCTATTATTCTGCATTAGCTCGATTACTCGTACATTCTTCCAATCTATAACCAAAACATAATATGTACAGTCGGCGCCTTAGAAATTGGGACACGTAATATGTTCTTCTAGTCTTTGGAGTATTCTTGCTCCGGTTACTTCATTAACGTGAGATGGCATTTCATAATTGACAAACAATAAACAATCTGACGTAACAATTAAAGCCATAATAACTGTAAAAACCCAGATTATACACTTAAAAAATACATGCAAAATATATCATAATAGTGTGTAGTGCCCGATTTCTAAGGCGCCGACCGTACATTATGTGTTATGTATTGGAAATTAAGAGGTATTTATTAAGAAGTAACCGTCTGGGTTCCGGATGAAGAATAGACCCAGGGAATCCCCTGCCTGTCGTAAGAGGCGACTATCTGGGGCGATTGTCCTAAATATTCTAATTCCCTTGTCCCATTTACCACATTAATCCCAATTTATCCTATCCTGAATAACCCATTTTTAATATGGTACAGAATACAGAAGAACACAACGGCGATAGAGGCGGAGAAGAAAAACTTCAGTATGGCAAAATCGGCGGAAGTGGCAACCCGGATTTTAGGGGTAGTATAAAATCATCGGTAGCGTCTGATCCAGAATGGGCGGCTACAAACAGCGACTGTTCCACATTGGACGGCTGAATACAAGGCCCTCCTTTTCGGGGGTTGTGGCATCAGGCCTTAGAATCCTGATACACATAAAAAAACAAGGGAAACTGGAGACTTGATGCAGAATGAAAAATAAGAACGATATTCCCCGGGTGGTAATCCACACCTCCAAAGGAGGGAGCCCCAACGGATACGGGGGGGGCAATTCTGCGAAGGGTAACCAAAACCCAAACTTAAATCTCAACCGATCAACAAACACAAAGAGAGACATGAAGAAGAAGGACAACACCAAGAACAGAAGAATAATATATGGGACATGGAACGTACAGGGATGGAGAACTAAGACAAAGGAAGTAATTAAGGAATTCCATAAGAGCAAAGTTGACCTACTAATAATTAGCGAGACGAAAAAGAAAGGAACAGGAACAGAAATGATAGATGGAATCCTTCACTGCTGGAGTGGCATCCCGAAAGAAGAAAGAGCAAAAGCAGGCGTGGGAATCCTAATAAAAAAGAAATGGCTAAGGTCAATACAAAATTGGGAACCAATTAACGAGAGACTTCTAAAAATAAACATGGAAGTATATGGTAGACAGATCGTGATCCTGGGGGTTTATGCACCAAATGAGGACAGCCCCATCGCTGAAAAAGAACAGTTTATTGAAACCCTACAACAAGAGATAGAGCAGGTAAAGAGTAATCAAGAACTAATCATCGCCGGCGATCTGAACGGGAGAGTGGGCAGAAAAGATAAGGACAGTACCGTTGGATGCTTCGGAGAGGAGACTGAGAATAGAAATGGGGAAATGATAATAGAACTATGCGAGCTGAACAATCTCCGTATTACGAATGGATTCTACAAACACAAAACCATACATATGTACACCTGGATACAACCCACAAGAAAATTAAAATCCATCATAGACTATTTCATCGTGAAAAAAGAAACAACCCTAAAGATTAAAGACGTTCGAGTTAAACGAGGAGCGGAGTGTGGTAGTGACCACAGACTCGTAGTGGCAAAGATAGATTTCCCATGGATAAGAGCACAAACAACAATGAATGAAAGAGAAACGGGAAAAGATATAGAAGAATGTAAATTAAAACTGCACCTACTTCACGATGAATCCATCAAAGATCTATATCAAAGAAGACTCGACCAAAAATTAAACGAATTCCAATTTAATAACTTAGAAGAAACGTACACACATATAAAAAATAGTATAAAAGAAGCAGCGATGGAGGCCTTAGGGAAGAAAGAAAAGGGAAGCAAGGAATACCTGGAAAATATAAACGACGATACTAAAAAGTGCATAATAGAAAAAAAACAGTTATACGAAAGGTGGCTCAATACAGACAAACCCGAAGATCTTGAAAAGTATAGGGAAAAAAACAGAGAAGTCAAAAGAAGGGTTGCTAGAGAGAAGAATGAAAAGTGGGAATCGATATGCCAAAATATAGAGCAAAATATAGGAGGAACCAGAAATACAGAAGCCTGGCGAATAATCAAAACGCTAAGAACAAATAACAAAGAACGGACGCAGATAAATTGTATCTCAGAAAAAGAATGGCAAGAATACTATCAAGGCCTACTCACGGAAAACCGACCAATGTTCCAGAGGTCAGAAGATAATAATGATAATAATGAAACCGATCAACAAAATCCAGAACAACTTACGGTAACTTTTAAAGAAATAAAGGATATTGTAAAAATACTGAAAAACAATAGATCTCCCGGACCAGGAGGTATATCTCCGGAGCTTATAAAGTATGGACCCGAAAAGCTTCTTCGTATGATCCAAAGAATGTTTGAGAGAGCCATTAATGGAGAAAAGTTGCCACAGGAATGGACAAATGCCTATATTACATCAATCTTTAAAAAAGGGAATAAGAAAATATGTGAAAACTACAGAGGCATCAGCGTTATATCTACAATGGGTAGGCTCTACGGAAAACTAATTAAACAAAAATTGGAGGAAGATATTAAGGACAAAATAGGAGAGGAACAGGCGGGGTTTACAGCGGGAAGATCCTGTATGGATCACATCTACACAGTTCAACAACTAATCGAAAAGAAAATGGCTAAAAATAGATCAATACATCTTGCATTCATAGACTTAAGAAAGGCATACGATTCAATACCAAGAGAAAAGCTTTGGAAATCTATGAAACAACTCAACATCCCAAACAAACTGATAATCGCAACCAAAAACTTATATCAAGGAAACACGGTGGCTATTAAACTAAATAATAAGATCGGACAAACATTTGAAACCTCCAAAGGGCTATTACAGGGATGCTCAACGTCTCCTACACTATTTAAGATATTCCTTGAAGTAACATTAACACCATGGAAACAAAAGTGCGAAGGCATGGGAATTCCAATTAGAAATGAACATCTATTCACCTTAAGTTTCGCGGATGATCAAGTAGTAATGGCACAGGATGAAGAAGACCTAAGCTACATGATTCGCAAACTGACGGAAGAATACTCAAAAAACGGGCTAGAAGTGAACTTTAAGAAGACAGAATATCTAGCCACAGGAACGGAAGACGTCGCAGATCTAGAAGTCACAGACGACATCACAATAAAGGGGAATAAAAGATTTAAGTACCTAGGTTTCACTATCTCTAAAGAAGGGACAACCACAGAAGACATGAAGAACAAGATAGGGCAAACTAGATCGTGTATTAGGCAACTAAATGGGATTCTATGGAATACGCACATTACAAAGAACACAAAAAAGATGATCTTTAACGCAATAATTAAAAGTATCATGACATATGGAGCAGAAAATTGGATAATAAAAAAGAGTGATCAGAGCAGAATTATAGCCACAGAGATGGAGTACTGGAGACAATGCGCTAGAAAAACAAGACGGGATAGGATTCCTAATGAAGAAATAAGGAGAAGGATGTCAGTAAAGGAGGACATACTGACCTACATCGAAGGAAAACGCCTGCAATGGTACGGCCACGTTAGGAGAGCAACACCCCAACGATGGATAATAAAGATAACGGAATGGAGCCCATTAGGAAGACGTAAGAGGGGACGACCCAGAAGATCCTTTAGGGATGAAGTGGACGAGGCCATGGATAGGAGAAGTCTCGGAGAAGGAGATTGGAACAACAAAGAGGAATGGAGAAATCGGTTGAGAGAGGGCAGACGGCAGCAGCTGTAAACACCCTATATATATATATTTATTAAGAAGTCTAGAAAGAAAGAAATATGCGGGACTGCTTCCTAATCGCAATAAAAATAGTCGTAAAACGTTTATCATTATCGATCGGGCGGGTTAAAGGCGCCGCCTCTTGTTTTGAACCTTTGGAAATGTAAGCAAATAAAAAATTGTTTTATAGCTTGATGCGTTTGCAGTTTTTAGGCATTCAGGTTTCAGGTCCCCAGAATTTTATAATTTGATATTTTTTATGATAGGAGGTAGGTACGCGATAACCAAATGGTGTTTTCAGCACAGCCTGCTTTGTTTATGAGTTATGACGTATTTTTATTTACAGAATTTTGAGCACTGCGTAGGTCGCTGAGATATGGCACGTAGTACCTTTGAATAGAGGTTTTATATTCAAAGCGTAGTACGTATCAGCATGAGGTTATTTTTCATTCGAATACTTGGAACGAAAACCGAGTTACATAGGTTATTTCAATAACCGGATAACCGGTTATTTTTCATTCGAATAAGCCCATCACTAGAAAAAAGCTTATACTTTAAACAAAAAAATATTTTATAACAAAATTGGGTTCTGTTATACATGAATTGCAAGAATAGAAATAATCAGAGTTAATAAGAAAATTGAGAAACAATTTATTTATTTTTTAAAACATTTTATCAAGTTTTGCAGAAAAAACAAATTTCTTGAGAATTATTATCAAAATAATTAACTGAAAATTAGTACAGTGATATATAAATAGATAAATTAAAATTATGTCACAGTAAATATAAATTAAAAAAATAATAAAATTATTGTAAATATACAAAATTAATTATTTATAACAAATTATATTACAAGAAAAAGTTTCTTTCATCATCATCATCATCAGATGAAAGGTTTTCATTTGTATCTGTGTCTGCTGAACTTTCTGAGGTTGAATCAATATCTTCTTCTGGAAAAATATTTCCATATATTTGCCCAGATGGGGGCAATAACAGGTCAACAACTTCTGCTAATAATGATTGAAGCGGTTTAAGAAGTAATTGCCAACAACTTGAAATGTATGGATCAGATGTAACTAAAAATCGTAAAAAAATATTTTCCATGGTTTTTGCTCGTGAATATTTGCATGAAAAATCTTGACAAACTTTTTTGAAAATTTATTACAGGACTCCTGTGCATCTTCAGACATTTGACCGATAGGTAAAAGTGAGTGAGATATTATTTCGGATCCGTGAATTAAAAGTTTGTGGACGGAAGTTGGCATATAATACCAAGGGTAAACCTGTACAAATTTTTCAGCTGTTTGTAAAGCGTACTGTTTAAATTTGTCTATGTTTATATTATAGCCAGATGATATTGCCTGCAATATAATGTAAAAATGGCAGATAAGATCTTCGTCAATTCCAGTTATAAGTGCGGAAGTTGCAGTATTTTGAAAAAAACGCCGAGCCGTATTGCCATCATTTGTGCTACCATATCCGGGCTTTGGCTTGTCAACAATCAAACCTAATTCCTTTTTAAAACCTTCTTGTACATTTTTTTTTCTCGTTTTGACAGATTTTTTGTCTTCATCGCTGCGAGCTTGCCATTTTTTAATATATAATTTATATGATAAATGCAAGCAACATTCGAAACAACGAATCCACGCATGTAAAGACGGTAAACCAAATTCCAGATTTTTTTCATTGATTTGCTTATTTCAAATGAAATCAAGATTATTGAAATCTTTTGATGTTGCTTGGCACAGGTAACAACGTTGCATGGATGAAGTAGTTGTGATAGCATTACATACTTTTCCATCTATCATGGTCAAAGCTAATTGATATTTTACAGATATTTTATGTCCATCAATAACTGTTTCAAAAATAAGAAGTTCGTCTACTTGTTCTTGTACATAATTTGTTTCTTGTTGTGTAATTTCAGTAGTTTCATGTAGAAATTGAATTTTAATCGGCCTGCAAAATTGTGTTGATGAAGGTCGAGGATTTTTCCAAACAACAGTGGTCGTATTTGTTGATTTGTTTATGTGGACTAGCTATAATGGCACAACAGAAGTAAAAAAAATGCTTTCATCTGTTTTATCTTCATCATCACTGAATTTTTGCTTGTACATACTATGTCCTGAACTGCCATCACAGCCCGATTTACAAATCAAAATTAAATCTTCGCATTGTTCATTACTCAAACATTTAATTACATCTAACTGATTAAGTAAAATACGGCTAATTGTGTGGTCGAGTAAGGGCTGCAATTTAACTTCTGCACTACATTCATTCACTATAATAGTTGATTTTGGATAACAATTCCTCTTGCTTTTTGATATTTGTTTATAAGGCGGAAATAGTATTGATTTCTTTCGTAAAGAAGCACTACATAACACCTGATATCTGTTTCTTGATAAGCTTAATTCAATAAATAGAGAAAGAGCTTCGTCGGCTGTAAAAATTTCGTTTGCGTTAATCAATTGTAAAGATTTTTGATATTTTTTTGCTTTAGCAGGACTGCCGAATGTTATATCTTTTACTACTTTTGCAGCATCTGCTTTTGCTTCTGCTCGCAACTTCATTTGCGTTGCATATGAAAGTTCTTCAGTTGTTGCTTGTGAACGTAAATGTTCTGTTTTTCTACGATTACTTCTATCACTAAAATCTGCGAAATCTAAGGATGGCCTACCTACTGACATTTGTTTCTACACTTATTTCTACATTACCTTTTTTTTTAAATGAAATGAATACGTCTAACCATTCTCTGTGAGCATCGAGGAATCTTGATTCTGTTCTCTGACACTTTTTCCATTTCTCTTTTATATCAAACATTAATTTCCTTATGGTTTGTTTGGCATTATGAGGCAAATCGTATAATAATTGTAACTTGCAGGACATCAACTTTTCAATTTTAGGATATATTTCTGTCATAATTGCATTCAAGTTATTTTTAAATAAATCGAAAATGTCTTTTCTTACTAAGCCATCTTGGGCTGAAATAGTGGAACCTAAAAAAATTTTCATTCTGATTAATAAAAATATTTCGTACACATCAATATAATTAACATTATTTTAGAAAAATATTTTAAATAAAATGTGTCAATTATTGGTAATTTATCAAATAATTGTTTTTCAATTAGCTCAAGCAACGATTTGTTCGGAAACAAAAATACCCACTAATGTATGTATGTATGTATGTATGTATAATCTGTAACCTCATTTACCTTGCGGTGTAGAGGCTGGTGCTTTATGCACTGGCATCTGGCGGTACAATGCTCAACTTGCCCCGGATTCGGGATACAGAGTTGTAGCGCGCCTTTGGTGCTTGCGCAGCAACCATTGTGTGAGTTGTGTGTCTTAGTGATGTGTTGACCGTGTTACTCTATCTCTTAGGTCTGTGGTTCTGAATAGAGCACAGTTAATTTGGTGCCCAACTGTGAATGGTCTCACTGAGCCCGGTACCCACTAATGAATATTTTTAATTAAAAAAAAAAACACCTTCCAAAACATGAGGGGCAGTTTCGGGCAGCTAAATTTTATTTCATATTATAGATAATACTTTCATCTACAATAGGTTTAATGACAGAATTCTACAGAATTATGCAAATTTTTTGTCAGAAACATCTTTTTTAAACTGAAATGTATAAAAATCACGTACAAACTTTGCTCTCATAATTTTCTGCTTTATAAATGAATACATTATAATCTATTGTTAAATTCTACTTACTTCCAGGAATTGATTCCATTTTTGTTATAGCACAATCTGTTAATTTTTTGAATTTCAGCCTTTTATAATATGTGTGTTATGCGTCGTTTACTTTTCTCTGAAATGCAGCTGCTATTCTGAGCAAAGGTCACTTTTGAACTGGCATTTTAGAGCAGGTAGAAACAATCCAACCCTTTTACAAGCAAATTTTGACCCTTGGGATATCATTTCAACCAACCCAACGGTAAAAACTCCCCAACTGAAAACATTATTTTGCAATTTTTGGCCAGCTTTTTGGGATTCGGCCCCACCGTGCTACGGCGCGAAACAATATTGATATTCTTGTTTGATGGTTGTAGAAAAAACATTGTTTGTATTGTGAGCACAAAATGTTTTAGAGCATTCGAACGACTTCTTTGACTCTATCGCCTCGTCAAAAGAAGTAACATTCTCACGCTCTAAAATCATTAATTTCACGCTTTTAATACAAAAATTACTATTGTTACTAATGAATATAAGCAAAATTTAAATTTTCTTTGCCTGAATAAGCTCCAGTACTGGCAATAATCTGCTATTGGTATAAAGAATTAGAGAATCATTCTCTCCACTATAATAGTAATTTAAGATACAAGTGCGTAAAGCTACTCTTTACGCATGTGTATCGTACAATATTTTATCTACGATAGAATCTAGAAAAGACGGTAATTTTAAAAAAAAAATTCAATGTAAATTAGGATTACCAGCAACCAGTCGTAATTTTGTGTGATTTAAAAATTTTAAAACACGTTGCTACTCACAACGTGCCTAATGAAGTCTTTTAAACACGTTACTACTGACGACATAAACTAATGAAAACAAGTTATTAAGCAGTTATTTTACAAACTTAAAACTGCCAACTAAAAGACAATTTTACACACTGTCGTAGATACAAAATATTACTGCACGTGTAAAGCTGTTGAAGAAAACGATAAATCTGTTTATGCAATAATAGAGCGTCAACTTGAATTGCAGCCTTGACTGTAAATACAGTGATTAGGTGCTATTAAATTATAACATTGACTACTTATAACTAACAAAAATTGCTTTAATTACGAGTATATTTAAAATTAAATCCTTGAAAACGTATGTTCTTTATTTTCAATAATTGCAGTTTATTTTTTTAAAGAAAAATTTAAAAAATGTAGGGAGGAGCTGATCTTCTCTAAGCAGGAGTACATTGTCAAATGTGAAATTGTGGAGCAGTTAATAGACATCTGTAATTCTAGGAATACTAAAACAGTTTTGTAGTAATTTAGTAATGGAGAGGTAAAAATAGAACAATCAAATTTGAACTAATAGAACTTTGCACGCAATCATTCCCTGCTAACTTTTAAATTGCCCAATAGTCATAATTACTTTAAATTTTATGTTAAAATAGTGTATTTCTTATTTTTACAGATAATTAATAATGGCCTAGGTGTATCTTACACTTGGGAACTCTTAATTACGCCCAGTATTGAAGCTCCACTTTTAAAAGCACAATTTTCTGTTCATTACATGGCCATAGTTGAAGGGGACGCAACATCGATAGATTCCACCAAACGAATTTATAGTTACAATTTTGATATTGCAGATTATCAGGTATTACTGTTCATATTGGTGTTTAATTCGCTACTACTAAAAATAATTTTGCAGACGCTTTATATTGTTGAAGCTAACGTAGAACCAACGAAGGGTAACGAATTTTGTCGTGTAGGAGCTTTGTGCAATTTAAACCTGTGTATAAAGCGAGCAGGACATACCTTGGATGATTCGAGCATAGGAAACTCTTTAATGTATGAGGTATTAGCGGAGCAAAGTGTTTGGGCCGTTTGCGGTCGCACTGCCGGAGTTGTTTCTTTTGAAACTGATTTGGAGCCTCAAGTTGTTGTACTGGATGTAATGCCACTCAATACAGGATATCTACCACTCCCACTTATTCGACTGTCTAAGTACATACCTGCAGAAACTTCCTCATCCGGTGAGCTGTAATTTTTTTTATTTTATCCTATTATGTTACTATGATAATAACTCGTTAGCAACAAGTTGCGTTAAGATGCATTTAACAGCACTAGTGTTGTTAAGAAAAATAACATACCGATACTTTATTTGCTTTTAATCACATTTGGGCAGTACTGACGTGTATTGTTAGTGACAATGTCAGTCTATGTCAAATTCAATGTTAGTAGGGTCAAATTCAATGTTAGTAGGTTAGGTTTTGTTTGTTATTTGACACAGACTGACCAAAACTTAACCTGCTAATCTGGAATTTAACATAACCTGATAGTGCTACCAACAATACAGTATTGAGTGATACCACCACAGCCATATATGTCTCGCTGTTGTGTCATTAATAACGAATTTTCCTATTTTTTTTTAAAAGATTAGTATTTTAGGATAAAATAAACCGTCTTACGATATACGTAATGTTATCTGTTTACTACATTACTCGAGAATTTTAAAAAACTCTCCTAACGTCACTCGTTCATTCAAACTATTCTCTCGTAATGTAAAAAGCTTAAGAACGTTACTTGCATCGTAAATTACTATAATGCAATGCATCTGATTTAATTTAATGTGTACATTTTAGATAAACCACGAAAATCGGCAGAGACACATCCACGACTGGAACCTTTCAGTCCTGGACAAGTTTACAATATTAGTAAGGGTCAACAAATTCATGTCATTCCAGCAACTGTAAATGAAGGCCACGTCACGTAATGCGGTGTAATTTATAATAGTAGCTCTGTAAATCTTGGTGGTTATTGTTGCTTTATGTACAATGTAGTAAGTGTATATAATGTTAAGCTGAAAATGAATACTGTGTATCTTCTGTAGATATTGCAGTTTTTACTGGATCATTCTCCATACTTGTCATCAATTTTGTGCCAATTTATTTTCAAGTTTGTTGTTAGTTGTATTTAAGACGAGGTTCTCTGTTAATGATTATCATCACTGATTATTTTAAGGTGCAATAGGAGTAAGTAGGAATTATAAAGTATATATTTTCAGACAGAAACTCTAAGTTGAAATACTCATACCTTCATACTTTAAGGATTGTTTTGCACTTATTGCTTGAAGATGAACATATTTATTGTTTAAAAATTACAAGGGACTTATTTTTATTACTCAAGTTATACATACTGAATTTATTGCTATGTAGTCGAATATTAAATATAAAGTTGTATTTTAATTATCATCATCATCAACTTTGTTTTTAACATCCCCAGCAACATGGATATTTTGTCTTTTCCGAGTATTAGCCATTAAGACTCAATGTTATCAAATTGGTGAATTGTGTAGTCTGAAGCATTTCAACGTTACTTACGAGGGCGGTATGATAAATATCTGTTTTAAGGAAGACAACGCAATTGTTTTGCATTTAGCAAATTTATTTTTCTACATAATCTCCTTGTAGTTCTATACACATAATCCAGCGATGTTCCAACTTTTTTAAGCTATCCAAATAATAGGATTTGTCGAACTCTGCAAAATAGGCCTCTATTTCGGCAACGACCTCTTCATTTGATGTGAACCGCTTTCCGCCAAGCCATTTTTTCATGTTTGGAAAAAGAAAAAAATCACAGGGGGCCAAATTTGGCTAATATGGTGGATGGGGCAACAATTCGTACCGTAACTGGACTAGTTACGTTGCTGATGAGTGAACCGGGGCATTATCCTGATGGTAGAGATTTTTTTTCTTTGCTAGGTGGGGCCTTTTTCTCTTTAGTTCAGCGTCGAATCGATCCAATAAATCAGCATAGTACTGTCCCGTGATTGTCCTTCCTTTCTCTAAATAATCAATTAAGATTATGCTTTGCGAATCCCAAAAGATCACCGCCATAACTTTTTCGGCTGATGGAATCGTCTTCGCCTTCTTTGGTGCACGTTCGCCAATAGAAACCCATTGTGCCGACTGACTTGGTTTCAGGCGTGTAGTGATGAATCCATGTCTCATCAACGGTCACATAACGCCGCAGAAACTCACTCGTATTGCGCTTAAACATGTCCAAACATTGCTTTGAAGTTGTCACGCGATTCCGTTTGTGATCAATCGTCAGCAGACGCGGCACCCATCTCGCCGATAGCTATTTCATATTCAATTTTTCGTGAAGGTTGTTTTGCACACGTTCAATTGAGATGTTTACCATATTAGCAATCTCTGTGATCTACTAACACGATATCATGAACTTTATTGATCATATCGTCCGTAGTCACCTCAATGGGATGACCTCCTGGTCGCTCCTCATCAAAGACAGATGTTCGACCACGCTTGAAGAATTCATTGAACCAGCATCTGATGGTAGTCACCGAAGGTGCATGGTCCTTATAAACTGCATGCAACTTCCCTTTAATTTCTTAACACGTTTTCCATCCAAAAAAAGAAATCGAATCACTGACCGGTATTGTTCTTTTTCCATGATTGCACAAAAAGATAAACTTGCACTTTCAACAGTTCTCAAAACAACACTACGTGATGAATCTGTCCGAAATTTTGGCAGATGTCGACTAGAGACTAGTATTCACAGTCAGTAATGCAGATTTTGACACAAAGCGCCATCTGTCTCCAAACACGGGTATTTATCATACCGACCTCGTATGTCTGGATAAAAGTTCACAATTGGAGTATGGTGTGTTGAACTCCATGACATGTAATGTGGCCAATACAAAATTTATATTTTGATGAGATTATAACCATTAAGAATAGAGAATTGGCGATGTTTATATATAAAATTATAGTAAACGACGTCCACTATGCGTACATTTAATTTTTTTTTGCAGAGTGAGTTTGCACTCCACTGCAATGTTATTAAATATTCATTTACTGAAATATTAATATATTGAAGATTGTGCATTATATTACAGGATGCATTTCTTCACTCAACTTGCTGTATGAAAGAGATGAATGAGATAAAAAAAGTGGACGTGACTACCTCCCTGGACTTTCCCATACTGGAAACTGTTCATATCGTCTTTATTCAACAGTCTTTACAACATATCAAAATTTCAACTCGATGACTCACGTCTTCACCGTGATAAGCGTTTACACTTTCACGTAAATTGCGGGTAAATATAAAAGAACTAGTGAGTCACCCGAACTACGTTTCGGTTCGCAAAATTAAGAGAGATTCATTAATATAAATTAAAAAAAAAGATGCATCGACGGGATCGAACTCGGGGCTCCCGCGTGATAGGCCAGCACGCTTACCGCACAACCACACTCTCCTGTTTGAATAATGCGCGCACCCGAGCTAATACTAGACAGCGATAGGCGCTCCGCTCTGCTGCCTAGAGAAGTTAATTAAATAAGTCTGAAAATTAGCAAACTTTTAAGCCATCGTACAACTTAATCGGTCCAGTATCTTCGGAGGAGATAGCGAACAAACATAGTTACACGCAAACAAAGAGAGCTACGATTTTATGTTATAAGATGTGTAGTTCAAAACGTGACCACCGAGCTTCTGTAGATGGCGCCAAGTGGACAAGCCGCCACTGTGCTATTTATGTGTTATTTTATTCAAAACGGCTGTAGCACCGAGGTGAAATTTTCTAAGTACCTGGAAATTATATTTTCTAGGGCATACAAAATCGATTTTTTTATTTTCGCGGAAAAAGATTCTTTGACGCAAAAATATAACAACCGTTAGAATAAAAAAATTATTTTTCAAAAATAGAGGGGGGAGGGGGCCGGTGCGCTTACATATATCCACGAGTGTAATATTTTTTTGCATATTCATATGCTCCATTATGCACTGAACAATCCAGTGAAAACCCCAGCTACCTATCTTGTTTTGTTTATTAATTAAAGGGGTTTAAATTTTCAAACTTCAAAGCTTCGTAGAGGGCGCCACAGATAATTCATGAGATTCTTTAAAAAACAGATCGATAGCCCTTTTCGGGGTCTATCAGTGTATGAAGTTTAAACAAATTCCTGTGGGCAGTTTTTGAGAAATGATTTTTAGAAAATTTCCAAAATTTTGAAAATTTGTAATTTAGGCCCCTTAATATTTTTCAAAACACTTTTTATATCACCTCATGTTAGCCTTCATATACTATTCAGAAAACAAAAATCAATTGAATCGATTCATCCGTTTTTGAGTAATAGGGCGTTAAACTCAAAATTTTCAAAAAATCCTAGCGCCCTTCATTTTAAACCTAACGAGTTCGGAAAAAAACTAACAGATTTGTCTTATGACCCTCTATCGTTATCCGCGATAAAATTTTCAAAATTTTAATCACGAAAACAGTGATACCAAAAAAACATGCATAACTTCCGCTTCCGGTTTCAGATTTTTTTGAAAAGCTTATTTTGTCGATGAATTTTCGATACACCCCCGCATTCCAAAGCGCATAAAAATCGGAGCAATACTTTCGGCTGTAGGAGCGTCACCCACCCACACACACACACACCCACACACACACCCACACACAGACAGACATTTTTTAAAAACCACTTTTTTGGGTTCCTAGAGTCCCAAAACGGATATTTCTGTGAAAATCTCGATTTCCAAAATTTTCATGATTCCAATACTTCCCTATACCTATGGGTATGGGAAAGTAAAAAATGATTCTGAGCAGGTCTTGATATGTGTTATACGTTTGGCAGTACTGAAGTGTATTAATTTAGTGTGTCTATTTTTGACTACACGTCACTGTTTCCTTTTCGTTCATAATTTTAAATTCATATGTGTTTCCTTTTCTGCAAATCCTATAATCTTTGCCTTTTGATTCTTACGGTTTCTTTCAAACGCTTTAATGCCTTCCTTCTTATCTGCCCGTTGCATGTTATTTTGCTTATCCATCCTCCAATTGCCTTTCATATAAAACCCTGACTGGATTTCACTATTAAAATATGCCTGATTTGTACGCTTCAATCCCTTGCGTTTTGCAATCCATCTTGTCATTATTAAATTTCATTTGGCTTGACCTTTACATCTAGCTCAAACCTAATTAACTAACTGAACTTACATCCAATTTGGATCCCTGTGCGAATGAGCTTTGCTTACTGCGTTCATTAATTAATTATTCTGGAATTACTGGCATCTCATTACAACTGTATTCATTCTGGCAAATTCAAATTTTAGCTTTGCAGTTATATAGGATATCTCACTCTGAGCTTTCATGAAATGTTTATTAATTTGGCAATGCTAACAGAGTTAATCTATAGGGCTTAAAACCATAGCAATATATATATGTTGCTATGTTGTTAACAGGTCACGAATTATTACAGCCTTTTAAAGTCAAACATTTTAATTTTGTTAGCAAACAGTGAGATGTTAAAACGATATGTTTCAAATTAAATAATGCATAAAAATACTATTGGCACTCAATGTGAAAGGATTATAACATTAATTTAAACGTCAGTGTTCATACACAAATACAATTTAATATTTCATAGCAAGGCCAAAGGGTTAGATTTTCATAACTAATACACAATAATGCAAATATAATCTCAAATCAATCTATTAAACGATCGTTCGATTACACCAAATTATAAATAGGCATAGTGCAGGCAGAATAATGTGCGAAACACTTGTGAAGTAGTGCAACAAGTGTGTTTTCGGTGAACGAAGTGTGTTTACGGTAATCCCACATCGACAACAAGCTGGAGGAGCCATCTGCAGATGGAACGGCACAGCTGGGGACCTGAACCACTCGAGAAACTGGTTCCGAACGCTCGGATGCAAACGGCAGGCCATATGAGGATATTGGGCGTTGGATCGCATTGCGGCGTCACAGACCAAGTCCAAACAAGGGCGAATTTTCCTGAAAAACAATAGCCACGTGTAAAAGCCAGAAATTAACAAAGCCGACCGACCATACCTGTATCAACAGCTGGGTTAAACTAGGATATCAATAAGGCCTGAATGCTGTTGCCCATTTACAACTCCCCAAATGAATATAGTAAGGGGTCGCCAGGTGAATTGATCGCTAGAATGCTCCAAATGCATGCAGAAAGGGGGCTCGTTAGCGGTCCTCCAACAAGATATGGTCCAAAAGGTGTGCCAAGGGCGTACATTAATTAGAGCGACTTGTATATAGAATTAAGTTCGCTAAGGAATAGATTTAAGCTTGTATGCAATTAATTTCTAAGTTAATATTTCCCACGTTATTTTTGTTGGCGTTGCTTGCATAAAAGCCCGCCAAATTTCACAATGGTCAGACAGAACCCACATGTGCGTGCTAACGAACTTTTGTTTCCTGGAATACCCACACGTGTTTTCTATCAGACAAGTTTGGCGTGTATTCCCGCCAATTTTGTTCCAACGGTCAAAAATTGCTTCATGTGACGTATGGGACCCAATTAGAGTATTAGCCGGGGGTGTTTTCCAACCCTCCAGGAGCTATATAAGTTTTTTCGTGGCTTTTAGAGAGGGCTGTTCTGTTTTAACTCCATTAACTTGTGTTTACTTTGTTGTTGAAAAATTGATGACCGAGTGTAGCGTCGCAAATAAAAGAGTTGTTTGTTTCTACGCAAGTTAAATGTAATAGGCTACATAAGCTTACCTGATCAAACAAGCATCTGAACCATTCCAAGGGGCACAAACCACGAGAGAGGACCACTAAACAAGAATCACCATCTGCTGCACACGCACACCTGTTGATCGACATCGCGGCCATAGGAAGTTAATTTAGCGCTGGCGCACAGCAGGGAGCAGGACCGGACTTCGTAATCGGTAACGTTCTGTGAATTATTCGGTCGCTGCATGAATTAAGAGCCCGCAAATTTTGGTTTTAATGCTGTTACACACGTATAAGGAATGATTTGCGACTAAGATTACATAAAAGCAATCATCCCTTTGATCATTGACCCCTAGGAATCCGCGTTGGAGATTAAATTGTGATATATAAAAGTAACAAGTTTTGTGTAAATCTCAGAATATTTCATTTCAAATTGAGTCACATGCAGATTATTTAATAAACAAAAGAAAAGAGCAAGGTGGTAACTGACTCAAAACAAAATCATGCCACGCAGCCGAAAGGCAAACTGGAAGGGCGGTTGCTGCAGACAGACTGCAACCGAGCGAAAACCATTCAAATGCTCTCTTGCACTACCAGACTCGCGTTTTAAATTCAATCTAGAAAACACGCTGGTATCCAAGCTCGCAACAGCTGCAAAACGATAACAAGCACACGTGTGCTCGAGACGGCCCAAGGCCAGAACGCAGCTGTGTAGTGGCCTGAAGCCCATGCCGCATAAAATTCGATACATACTTCAATTCAAATGGAAAAAATGAAACTCCTATATACACACGGGGTTGTAATTTAGAAAAATAGGCAGTTAACTCATACATTCGTATAATCTAAAATTGTCCTGACAAAATACTCCAAAGAACAACCCCTACAACTTCAAAATATAGGAAAGAGTGGAAAGGTGAAGGAAAATTGGGTAGCGAGAATAAAGGAGTTCAATCAGTTCAAAAGGAAGAACGAACCCGTCAAAATTCCTAGACCTGTTTATAGGAACTTGGAATAGCACATTTTACCCTGGGGCTCTAAAGGATCTAGAATATGAAGCTTGAAAATACTTGCTTTAATTGACCGTGAGGATCCGGGATGCCGCCACTCCATAGATTCCCGTTTAGAGGGGGGATCATGGTACAGAACCATAATTTCAGCTTTAATTGAATCGATTGCTTCCTCTTTTTGTCTCTCACAGAGAGCTTAAACTTTTTTCTACTCGAAAGTTTCAGAACCCATTTTGCAGTCACTTTGTTTATACCAAGATGGTTGTGCAAAATTCAAAGCACCGTGTTTTTGAAAGCCCATACTGCTGATAATTCTTTAGTATTCAGTCACCCATCCTTTAGTACCTCTTGTTGCACCACTGCAATTGCTTCATCTTCTATTATATTTATCCCTAAGCAAAACTAGGTAGCATATTTTTTAACAGTCGAATATGAGTAATATGACGAAGATGATTCGCTGTACACACAGCATTTAAATGTTGTTTCTGCAGGGCTGTCATCAAAAATTTAGTGACTGCGCATGACTCAAGTCAACATTTCAGAATATTGCGCAACAACACTTCTATCTGCAGCGTTAGTAAAAGTACTACTGGTGGTGGAGCCTCAAAATTTTAACGGAAGTGCAACAAAACAGAATTGAGAGAGTTAATCCTCAAATTCTTGTTCTACATGTTCGGGTCCGAAACATTTGGATCTTACCCCTTTTATTAGTTGTAATCTCTTCTATGTTGCTGGAATATATGCTATTTTCATTTGTTAACTGTAGGCTATTTTATTTTATCTGGTTGTGCTTAATCCTAAAATTTAAATATCTTTTATCATTCATTTATACTTGAAGCACACGTACTATTTTGTTCTACACCAGCTCAAGGAAGAATAAAATTATTGTTTAAATACACAACATAATCAATCACACTGGCATCTATAGCTTTTGCGTATAGTGGCAATGCATCCATATCCACTTTTGTTTAAGCGAATTAAAATTGTTCTTTTTCCAATTGTTGCTATTGGAGACAAAAGGAATTTTTCTGTTCTGCTTACTGCTATTGGAGACGATCGGAAAAGTGACATACCTGCCTTAATTAGGAAACGTCAACTTTTTGTCATCAAAGCTGCCTCTATATTATGTACACTCTCTTTTGTAACCATTTTCTACGATTCAAACATTGTTTTATTTGCCTTTTCTTCTTTGGCTCTCTCGTTTACTAATATTTGAATCTTTTTCTCAGCTACTGTTCAGTCGTTTTGTTATGTACACATTTGTTCCTTGTAATTTATATTGGTTTTTCATTATTAATTAACTTTTTGTGTGTTCATTCTTTTCATTATTATATTATTTTGCCCTCTGACCTTTTATTTATGTACTTTTATTATCAGGGTATATAAATGGGAGATACACGGCACTTTGACTTAATAATCCATAACTTATAAAATGTACAACTGTAACCCATGAAATGTAATCTTCTCACACATTTTTAGTTTTTACACCACCAAACCATTGTTCACCATAACAGTCTATAAAAACCAATTTTTAAGCAGTTCCGTAGATTGCCATAATTACGGATGTGTCTCTTATTCCGGACATCTTTTACCTTCGGTAATATAAAAATATGCCATCTATTATCTAAAAGTGTAAGTTCAAAATGGAAGGTGATATGTTGGCATAGAAGGTTACACTTTGCTACAAATACCACCACTACTGCGATTAGTCGGTTTCCCGCGCAGTAATGGCTGAATGTTGTCACGTGTGCGTTTCTGTGTTAAAGTGAAGCTGTTTAAACTTCTTTCTGGTAAGCGTAATCTATCTATAATGTTTGACTAAAAGTTGATAATATAGCTAGGGTACAGTGGTAGGAAAGTAATTCAATAGTATATTAACGACAACATCAATTTATAAGGGTTAATTTTAATTGTTTACAAATTTCCACCGTTTTGGCTGTAATTTCGGACAAGCTGTTTTTAAATGTCGCATTGTGCCATTTACAGATCTGTATTAATGGCGCCTGGGAAGTACCGGAAACTAAACGAACATGACCTTGAGAGGGCTTTGCGGGATGTCGCTACGGATAAATTGTCCGTTCGAGAAGCCGCTGAAAAATACGGCATTGCAAAATCTGCATTGCATGATAAATTTAAGGGGAAATAATTTTTGGAAAAAGCTGGTCAGCCTAAAGTATTTTCGGACCGTGACGACAACGATATCGTTACTTGTCTAACAATTGCGGCTAAGTGGGGATACCCCCTAACACCCACTGATGTTAAATACGTCATAAAGAGATATTTAGACAGGATTATTATTAGGTTTTTTTTTATTTGAGTTTCTACATCTCTTCGAATGTTTATGTTACCTACCTATGTATGTAAAGAGAACTGTTTTAAGTTATTATATTAATCAAAATGTAACCAAGTGCCTTAATGTGTGCCATGAAAGTATATCTATGAAAATGATAATATGGTCATTCATAAATATCTGTATACCTACGTGTAAAATCTGCGGATTTTTTTTTAAAACCTTTAGAGTGTCCGTAATTACAGATACATAACCCTAAGTGTCCGAAATGACACATGTAACGTTAAAATTCATATAAAACGGTAGTGTCCGGAATTAGGTAAATGTCACCCCAATTACGGACAGTTTTTTTTATTATTAAAACATGAAATAAATTATCGCTTTGCTTTTATTTCCATGGATTTTCAACCACTAGCAAACCTGCCCTTACTTAAAAGAGCGAGTTTATTATATTTCTTAAATTATATTCAAATATTTCCCGAAATCGTCCATAGTTAGGACATTTTATGGTAACAATTTTTGTTTTATTGACTGCTATATTTACAACTAGTGCTATGACTAACAAGCAAATGTGATGGTATATACTGCTAAATAACATGAGAGGAGATGTCGTCCAGTGGCGACCCCCTGTATATACTACTCACTAATTAGTAAGGTCTAATGTTTTTTGCCTATTTAGGCGTCGAGTGTTGTTCCCGTCTTTGAGAAGATTTGTCACTTGCACACTAGGATGTCTGTTTGTATAGTTGGTGGCATATCTTCTAATTTCGTTCTTACCCATGGGATCTTGAGGTCTTCATGCAGGGTTTTATTACCATTCTGCATTTTTTAAACTGTGTAGGTTCTTCCTTTGAAATCTTTGTATGATTTCAATGTTGGATGCTTTCCCGCACTCCCAGAATTGTATACCGTATGTCCACACTGGTATTAACACTACTTTGTACACTAGCATTTTCTTGTTAAGCGACAAATTTAGATTGTCTGCCCAGGAGTGGGAGTCAATACATGTTTTTCAGCCTGACGTCCAGCTCTTTCCTCTTTTTTGTGAGTTGTGTTCTCCATGTGAGTCTCTTGTCAAAATGCATGCCGAGGTACTTAGCTTCTTGTTTATCTGGGATTCGTATGCCATTTAGTGTGATTCTATCGATTTTCTCTCGTTGATTTTTATGCGCCATTTGTGTAACCACTTTTGCATGTTATTAAGTGATCGTTGTAGATTTACTGCTGCTTGTGTGGGATCAGTGTGCGAAGCTAGTATGGCAGTGTCGTCTGCGAATGTAGCTGTAATTACATCTTCGTTGCATGGTAAGTTTGCTGTAAATGAAATGTTTAATATAAAGTGGGCCCCAAGACGCTTCCCTGGGCAACCACAGCGCTGATTGGATATAAGGTAGAATGACTGACTCCGTATTTAACCTGGATACCTATCATCTAAGCCATTGAAAGGCAAAGTGGTGTAAATCAATGGAATAGTGTTCTGAGTTATAAGGCTTGAAAGTTAATGGCTAATAGAAAAATCCTAAAGCTGTTTTACGATTAATAATCTATGGAGGAAGATTAATTATAAATACACTTAAATTATTAATTTTCAAATTTTCACACAGATGACATACACCATTTTGCCTTTCAAAAGAATAAAACACGCTTAAAGTAAAAACGATTTTATTGTTTTTTTAATATAAAAACGAAATCATATTCTATAAACACACATAAGTACACTTATAAATGAAAAAAATAAGATAAAAAACAGACTGTTAAGCTTTTTTAGGTTCTATGAGGGCCCAATGTCTTCCACACTATCATCACCTATTAACTGTTTTAAAAATCTTGATTTATTGGTGGTATAAACTGTAATAAGTCCTGTAGGTCCTTCTTTTCCTTATTATTTACTGCTAAGGGACCTTCATATAATTTCTCGAGAGTTTTCTATGCTTTGTGGACAGCCCTTGCCTTTTCGTTGGATGCCGATGATGTCGAATGGAAATTCTTTATCTAATGTTTGTATATAATAAATTTTATATGTTTAAAGTAAAACAAAAACATGCATTTTGATAGATCTTTATAATATTACGTACAAAAAGAAATTTATTAATTTGTTGAGGTTATGTTTTATCATTTTATTGAAACGCAACTTATCAGCTGAATCTGATGTTGCTGTAGGATAGTATTCACCACCAGATGTTGAATATTGGTCAGTATTCGATGCTGAATCTTCAGTATTCATTTCTATTATTAGTCAAAGAATAAACCGTAATATCTACACAAAACCTTCAGATTGCAACTTCTGCAAAGTGTGGGTCCACTTACGCCACTTTACCTTAAATTAGAAACAGAAACCGGTTAAATGTCATCATAGATATATTAAACAAGATACAGCCATGCGGCGACATAGTTCAAAATGACGTACCTTTTATTGCTGTCACTCTCAGTGCTTGAATTACGTATAGCGCTATCCTTTAGAGAGGTACCTTTGCTTGCATAGAAAAAATTTGTTGGCGGCACTGTAAATCTATGTCAAATTCGAGGTTAGCAGGTTAGGTTTTGACACAAACTGACGCAAAACCTAACCTGCTAACCTCGAATTTGATGACTTACAGTGCCACCAACACATTTTTCAAAATAGAATTTTTTACTGTTCCACTTTTCTATGCAAGCAATGGTACTTTGATGCGATATTGAGAGAAATTCGAACAAAATACACGCACCGATGGAAGGATAAATCTTCATAAAAATGACTATAAGAAATGGAATACAGAATACAAGTCCTCATTTTGATTATAAATATTAATTGAGCTCTTTATTATTTCAATAAACTACATGAATTACGAGTTTGGCGTAATTTGAAATTTGAATGACACTTCAAAACAAAGCACTCGAAATTCGTGCGACTTACGGCTAACTAGTAAAAAGAAAAAACAAATACATTACATGCGTGGCAGAATAAAATGGAGAGATGAACTGAATTCTTTGATATGTTTTTTAAGCACGAACATACGTTTACAGCGCATGGCTGTATCTTGTTTAATATATCTATGAATGGCATAGAGGAGTGCTGTCCTCTCTCAGTCAATTTCTTACATAGAATAAAAATTGGTCTTCCACAAGATAGGTGCCATTCTTCCAATTAATTTAACATCGTAATCTGCAAATCTTCAAAACACTGACCTACGCCACTTTGCCTTTCAATGAATGGCTCATTTAAGTATGATTTTATAAGCAGGTAATATTGGTGGGGTAATAGGTGTTTTATTTTGAATAGTACGCCAGGGTGCCAGACTCTGTCAGAAGCCTGGCTTATAGTACAGTCATTTGGTAGTTTTACCTGCAAAGTTTTCCGGGAGTTTTGAAAATGGGAAATTTGATAAATTTCGATGTGCTCTTTCCGAATTTCAACTTTGCCACCTCGTATCTTTGCCGCTCACGCCGCCATATTGGAAAAATGGCGCCTAAAATGCAGTTTTTTGACAATATTTCCTTTCCGACTCATTTCGCGATAAAAACATAGACAAAATGAAACTAGAGAAAATTTCCTACAATTTATGTAATAACCTTTTTTTTTTCGTAACATCAATAGTTTTGGTGTACGAGCGCCGCAAAGTGTAGTCCAACACGCGTTTTGGCAAAAAAACTCATTTCCACACCACCTTGAGGTAGAGTAAGCGGTGCGTTTTTTTATCGTGGTATCCCCAGTAGGCCTAATCCACATGCAATTCACTATTCCAAAATTTAGCGCATTCTCCTTCGGTTCGCTGTTCTTGATGGACCAGGTGTTGCGAGTTCATTGTCTTTAGTACCGATCGAAACGTCACAGACCGAAATTTCTTCCACATCATCCGCGATGGGATTATCAGTTTCATCGCAATCCTCTTCGTTCTCGATTTCATCATACGTTTGCTCGAAAATAGTCTCCGTTTCTTCCTCTTCATCGCTATCTTGTACTGGAACTTGCGAGTTATATAGGTACCACTACAATTCGTGCATATAACTGAGCACTGAGCACTGAGCCTTTCTGCATCCACAGGCTTTCTGACATCTCTTTTTGCATTTGCAAGAAATAAGTTTTAACAAGCTTTCCGGAGCTGTGGGCTCGAGTGTAGTGACAGGAATTAGCCCGTTCTTGTTTCTTTTCCATCCCTATTGCTCTGCATTTTGTTCATTCCCATACCACTGTTGAACCTGGTGATGGGTTCGGAATGAATGTTGTCGTGCTGCTGCTTCTGTTGGTGGTAGCGACGCAATATTAAATTTTCTTTTATATGCTGATGTTGTGAAGCATGCATATCTATAGTTGTTTAAAGACATACTTTTCACATTACTGTAACTGTATAATTCAAGAAGCAAGCGTTCTCCAGGTGTAGCAATGATCTCTGGATCAGCATTTGGATTTTTGAATACCTGGATGACCTTGTTTAAGTTAATTTTATAATTCACAAATGTAATCAGTTAAAATAAAATGTCACGGGTTGGCGTAGATGTAAAATGGTTTGCGGCGCTCGTACGCCAAAACTATTGATTTGACTAAAAAAAGGTTATTACATAAATTGTAGAAAATTGCCTCTAGTTTTATTTTGTATATAAATGTTTTTATCATGAAATGAGTCGGAAAGGAGATATTGTCAAAAAACTGCTTTTAGGCGCCATTTTTCCAATATGGCGGCGCGAGCGGCAAAGATACGAGATGGCAAAGTTGAAATTCGGAAAGAGCACATCGAAATCTGTAAAATTACCCATTTTCAAAACTCCCGGTAAACTTTCCAGGTAACCTCTTTTTTTAGAACCAAATGACTGTTCTATTATACGTGTATACGTCTAAGAACACCGGCATACAGTATCTGTGTTCTTCAATCACATTAACTACCCTGTGGACAGAGCTGGATTAAGGGGGGGGGGGGGGGGCTAAGGGGGCTGCAGCCCCGGGCCACTGAATTTCGGGGGCCTCGAAAAGATTCGAAGGTTATAATCTAGTGCGGTTTCTAATCATTTAAATCCCTTTGTACCCGTTGTGTAAATGTTTCGGAAATTTTAAAACCTTTTGCATTTGAAATTTCCTAGAATTTTACCTGTTCAAAGGGGTTGGGGAATTCCCAAAATGATTCCAGATGTGAGATGGTAGCACTCTGGCAATGTTAAAATCTTTTTTTAAAGTAAGCAAGCGGAAGTTTTGAGTTGTAAAATTTTTAATCCCTTTTGTGTTTTGTTAAACCAAGGTCTTTTTCAAAATTGTCAGTTATTAAAAATAAATTGAGAAATAGTATTAACCAAAACCGATTAATTGCGCTTACTGTAATGAGCATTGAAAGTGATGTGCTTCGGAAATTAGATTTCGATAATATAATTCCCGAATTTGTGCAATTAAAAGTAAGAAGAAAATGTTTTGATATGCATGTTAAAACATTGTACATTTTCCTACATCGTATAAAAACTTTCCTATATATAATGAAATATTAATTTAATAAAATAATAAAGCATGTTTGTAGAATATGCTCCTGACTTGGCGAATGGGGCTTCTAAAAAAATTTAGCCCCGGGCCTCACATATCCTTAATCCGGCTCTACTTGAGGATTTGTATAAAATTGATGTTGAGGGACAATGGCTTGCTCGCCTATTACAGCCATTAGCCTTTTAATTATGAGTTTTTCCAGCAGTTTTAGTAATATTGAAAGCAATGTTATCTGTCTATAAGAGGTAACTTCTTGCGAAGGTTTTTCTGGTTTGTGTATTAAAATTATTTGGCCAAATTTCCAATGTATTGGGAAGTACTGTAGCCTGATCACTGCATTAAATATTTGTATAATTGCCAATAATGCCGTTTTAGGCAGCTCTTTCAACATTTTGGCTGTGATGAGATCATAACCCGGTGCCTTTTTATCATTGAGATTTTTAAATTCTGTCTTTATCTCAATAAGCATACTGTTGCAGTGGTGGACTTAATTGCAATGGAAATTTAAATATTTCAATACTTCCTTTTCTTCTTGAGCTGTTACTGTTGGAGGATGTGAGTGGAAGGTATTAGAGATATGTGCAGCAAAGAGTTCCGCTTTCTCTTTTTCTGTTCTTGCCCACTTGGCATCGGATTTCTGAATTGGGGGCGATTTATTTTTTGGGGCTTTTTAACTTTTTTGTTGCTCTCCACAAGGCATAGTCATTGTGTGGAGATGGCGATAGATTACTTACAGAATCGTTGAACGTTTCATTTTTCCTATCTTTTAGTAAGTTTGTCAGCTCTCTAGTTAACCTATTTAATTTATTTTTATCTGTGGGATGCCTGGTTTGTTGCCAGATTTTTCTGGCTCTTCTTTGTCCAGCGATTTTTGTTCTGATTACAAGCGGATAATTATCAACAATGTCATTTTCTTTTTCGGGATTGTTTGGAGTTGAGTACCAGGTTGCATATTGTAAGTTACGGGTAATATTTTCAACTGCAGTGTCAATTTTAATTTCAGTTTTTAACAAGACTTAAATATTGTATTATCTATTAAGTACTCTCTGAACATATTCCAGTTTGTATGATCGTTATACAGTGAAGGTATTCTTTGGTGATAATTGTGGTTATTATGCTTGATTGGTCCGAAAGGAGGTCGAAGCAGGAGTCCACTTTGTAGTAGTTTGATGATAATCCTTTGGTGGCAAAGAAGTCTACCGCATGAGGTATTTTATTGTAGTAGGCTCACTTGTGCACAGATGATCATAGTTATTTGCTAGCATTGTCTTGTACAGTTCCCTTCGTTTTGGGGTAGTTAGTGTGGAACCCCATACTGGATGTTTAGCAGTAAAATCCCCACTATAAATCGGTTGCCTAATTTCCAAAAAAATGTTTCATACTGGTTTTGTTTAATGGAGTGTCTGGGTGGGCAGTAAAGTTGTTACAGTCTTAAACGGGTTTTACGACACTGCACCGGCTCATACAACGACTAAACGGCCGGCGCGGACGATATTCGACAAAATCGGTACAAAAAAGGTTCTCCTAGGCCGCTGCCCATGCCGCAACAAGATAATGCCGGCTAAAGCATCAGTGGTGCAAGGGAGAGTTCTTTACGAGATCACCTAAGGGCAACGGCCAGAGGGGCGGTAATTAACGATAAAAGTAAATAGGGCTCCACCAGGTCTGTCTCGGGGTATACTCGTGCAACCGGACCTGGACGGTTAGACGGGACGAGAAGTACACAGGGTACGACGTTAGGAAGGTACTCGAGAAGCTGTAGAACTCGAATTACAATTTCGAGAAAAATACTTGAATAACTATTTCGGGCCTCGTCGCCACTGCGGCTGCGTCACCAGACCTACCTGTGTCGCTCCAACGCTCCAACTTCGTCGTACATCAATCGTTACACAGAAAACTTATCCTGAAAAGAGCATGCACAGATTCGCCACAATAATAAGGCCCTAGTTCAAATATTTGTCTATTGGTCTGACGTGCACAAAGAGGTAATTTACAGGACTACCAAGATTACACTATGCCTAAATTTAGTGCCCCAGCTGGAGTGGCGCGTTATTTCTAGTACAACATAACAGCAAATGGTCACACATAAATGGTTGCAATATCAATGGCCAAAATAATTGCTGACTATACAACCGGCCATGGGCGGCCTGACTATGAACTCCTAAATCCAACGGGCCTTCATCGGACAGTACGCGAAACTGAAATTGACGGCGACGGAGCCACCAAGTTCGTCATCCAAGGCCGATATTCAAATTAGGCCCGCGCCCACCACGGATGATTATCCCAAAAAGGTCAACGACCCGAGAACAATAATTAGCGGCCAAAGCCCATTAATTTAGTAGCCAGCGCGTTCAGATGTAAACTACACAAATAGCAGATGCTTATTTACAAAGGAAAGCGGCCCTCGTGCATTAAACGAGCGACCACAGTAAGCAATTTTAAGCCTTGCAGACGATATCTGATCGATTACACATTAAATTAGCAAGCAACAGGTGCCAGGTTTGGTCACCTAAATATCGAGTAATTAGCGACAAATGAATACGGCCAAAATACAGTGAATTAACAAACACGGTGTACAAGGTTTAGTCACATAAATAACAAGTAATTAGCGCAAATGAATACGGCCAAAATACAGTGAATTAGCAAACACTGTGTGCAAGGTTTAGTCACATAAATAACAGCTGATTAGTTACAACAACTGCGATCAAAAAGCACTAACTTAGTTAGCACAATAAATTAGCCTGGGTTTAGGCCACATAAATGACAGTTAATACGTTCTGTTGGCAGTGATTAACGCACAGTAAAACTAGCACACACACAATATAAGTTCAGTCCACATAAATGAGAGATAATACGGTATAAATTGATTACACAGATACCTGTATTCTCGACGATCCTCGAGCGTCAGGGCGAGAGGTCACCTACCGACTAGAGCTTACAATACCGGGATTCGGGGATCCCGAATACCGGGATCCCGGACAATTTTTGTCCGGCATTGAAAACCGGTATTGATGTCAAAAATACCGGTATTTCGGTATTAACGTATACCTATAAAAATTACATTTATAAAAATACATATTTATTACAGTTAAAACTGAAATATGTCTCATAATGTGACGAATAAATCAAAATATTTATTCAAAGCATTTTTAGTGAAACAAATTATAGCATAATTAATTTAATCATATTTTAATTATTAGACATACCATAACCCCTTGGAGGTCATGGATACAAAAACCTTTGCTGAGTACAGAAAAGAAAACGATTAAGCTTCCATTTGGAACCATTTCTTAACAGAAAAAAGTGGGCAATTGGCTAAATGTAAGAAGTGTTCTAAAGAAATAAAATGTGGTGGAGGATCTACTAGTGGCCTTCATACCCATTTAAAAACAATGTATGGATTAAATTTTAATAAAAATGTGAACTCTCTAATAGTGACGGACAAGGTGCTTCGAAACATTCGAAACTATTAATAACGAGTTATTTTAAAAACAATAAAAATAATAAACTTCCAGAAGTGCTCGCACGCATCACCGCTCGCGATGGCCTGTCTTAATATTTTCATTAATTCTTATGACATAAGAGAAGGTTTGAGTGCAAGGGGGTTTAAAGATATACCAAAATCTTCACTCACAATAAGAAAGTGCTAGGATATAGCAAGATAATAATGTTCATGTTGGAAAAGTTTTATGAATGAAGATATTGTGTTCAAAAAGCGCTGATTGATATAGGTTAGGCTAAAAATTTTTTCTGACTAACTTAATTTACTATCTGCAGCTATTGCCGCCTTGACTCCTATAAAACTAGCAGTAGACGCATTATGTCGAAAAGATGCAAATATTTTAATGGCTGATACATCTTTAAAATTTATGATGGAGGCTCTTTCCCAACACAAATGGTATTCAATATCTTTGGAACTACTGGATGCTTTAAAATTTCGCATTTTACAGAGACGAACAGATTTGTCACAGATACTTCAAGAGCTACAAAGAGGCTCACAAGATGACAACGAGATGTTATTTCAACGTATACCTAAAGGTACACTCACGAAAAAAAAATTATATGTTTAACTAAACGGGTTTCACATGCAAATTTAGAGGAAGAAACATCACTTACAGAAGTTACAAATATGTATTTTAAAATCTTGCTCGATGTCTGTCCGCGATGTATTAAAGAGAAAACTGAAGGTGGCAGTAGAAGAAACACTTACAACTGTGCCTAAGATTTTAAAAAATAACGAGATTTGAACACAAAATAAAAGATGAGATCACGTTCTCTGAAAAAACTGGAACAAAAGAGACGTATTTAAAAAAGGTATATGATTACTTATTGACTTATTGACTGCGGCCGGCCAAATCTGCACAAAAATTCGGTCTTCCCTTAATGATAATGATGAAAGCATCAATTATTAGTGCTTTTTGAGAGCACATTTTAATAAAGAAAATTAATATTTGATGGACAATTTTAATTTGTTAGTTTCTATATTAGTTACACATAAGAAAACTTAATTTTGTTATATTGCTAGAATTTGTTATTTGTCATATTTTTCATCTACTGTATTTATTTATCTACTTATAAAGAAAAAAATTTTAAGCTAATGGAATTCCTTTTGTAAGCAACGTTATTTTTAACCACACATTTTTATTTGTTTTTTGGATATTATTTTTAGATGTAATAACTAAGTATAGATTTAATACGTAAATTTTTTAATAGTAATACCGGTTTTAATACTAGTATCTCGGTATTAAAAATTTTGAATACCGAATACCGGGATTAAGATTTTGGTCCGGTATTGTAAGCACTACTACCGACATGCCTGCAGAGGCGACGTAGGTGCGAAAGCGTGGGCGGCATGCGTGAATGCGGGCAGAAATCCGCCTTGTAAAGGCGTCAACTGGAATGCGTCCCTCATGAGACCAAAACGACGGTGAGGCCAAGAAATCCAAACGTCCTGCAGATGTATTCCCCGTTTTATCGGGATAGAAGGGTCAACCCTCACTCAGTGAAGCAGAACTCGGCCATCGGAATGCCCAAACACCCACGTACCGATGGTACACAACACGCTCCTTGCGTCTCAACGAACGACTCAATCGTCACTGACTGCTTGCAGGAAAAACAAAATAATGCCTGCCAAGAACGAAAGCGTCACCAAGCGCCTCGGCGGCCAATGGGAAAGCGGCATCGTTCACCGGATAAAACAAAATAATGTCGGTGTAACAAGGAAGACGGGGCCCCCTCATTTGCTCCAACAGGAATTTTTAACACGCCAGAAACCAGCATTGCGGAACTAAAGCCACGTGCAAGGGTCAGTATATAAGGGGTGGCCCAACTCGAGGTAACTGCGCTAAACTACAGGGTGTTCGAATTTAAAATTGCTAGGATATGTGATGAAAAGTTAAAATGCGTGAAACGGGTTTGAAATATAAATAGGCTGCCCTAAAGGCTTGAATGGTTAGTTATATTGCTGTAAGCTGCTCAAAATGACCTGACAAAGTGATGCTACCACAATAGATTCGATGCTGGTCTTGATGTTGATAATTGTAGCTTGAATATGAGTTGTTTTGTACTGCTCCAATTCGTGATGATGCATTTTGTCGATAATGATTATTGCAGAGCCGGCGTGAGCTGCTTGGATTCCTTTAAAAAATATATGTTGGTAAAATTTGTTATAATAACTTTTTTAGAACTAAAAATTGGTGGGAAATTTAAAATCTGACATTAAAAGAGTTTTGTTTTTAGGTAATCTTTCGTAAACTTCTTCTTCTGGCATGTTATAATGCAGATCCAACAGTTTCTCTGCATACTTCAGAATTGTTTTTTTTTTGCATTTAATTTTGTAAGATTCCGTTTTTTACGCATATTAATTTTCAAAAAAGAAAAGCTGACAATTTAATTTTAAATGTCAAAATGACACAAGTCGTTTACAGAAAAACCTGACGAAAATAAATTTTTTAATAAGTTAAAAAAGCAGTTTTGCCAATTTTATCTTGACCTTGAAAATTTTTATAGGAAAAAAACGTACTTTAGTTTTTTTAAATTATATTTCGTTTTGTTAAAAAATAATAATAGAGTTCGTATCTGTATACGTTTATTTGATAATACCCTGATGAGGTGGGGGTGGGAAGGCCCACTTGGCAGTTTATGATACAGAGCCCACTGAGCCTCTGTGCTCTACATTGTTTTAATATTTTGACAAACAAATGAACCGTGATGTCGAAAGTAAGAGTATTCTGCTTGAGTTGTATTGCCCTGGAAAAGTTGTAACTATCTTAGAGCGAAATCTATCAAAAAAGCAAAATCGCAACTGGTTTAACGATAAGTTACAAATAATGAGAGAGCGCCTGCAATATTTGTAAGGATCCGTTATGATCAGACTCCGACCTCTGATGGGCGAATTGCTGAAAACCTATAAATCACGTAGGCACACATCAACCGATAAAGATAAAAGAAATAACACATAACAACGTGACACTCGTGATTGCTCTGTAAACAAACGAATCTGCAGTGGGTGGAAGATTTGGAATTTTTATTATTAGGAGGCATAGAAAACTAAAAATCTCAAATACGCTATATTAGCGTGGGGACACTGTGCTGTTAATGCCAGAATTTTTGGCCTGCAACGAAGGGCAATTCGAATAATCGCCGGGCTTGGATTTTGAGAGGATTGCCGACGTGCTTTTCAAGATAAAAGAATACTACTTTCCTGTACGTGTTTATATACGAATGCTTGATATATGCAAGGGAGCACGTCGGCGGTTACCCCAAATTCAAGCATAGCCGATACCCGACAAAAATAATATCTGCGTTGATTACCTATATATTGCTATGGTTTTAAGCCCTACCAATCAACTCTGTTAGCATTGCCAAATTAATGTACATTTCATGAAAGCTCGGAGTGAGATATTTTATATAACTACAAAGCTAAAACTTGAAGTTGCCAGAATGAATACATTTGTAATGAGATGCCAGTAATTGCAGAATAATTAATTAATGAACAATAAGCAAAGCTCAATTTGAACAGGGATCTAAGTTGAATGTAAGTTCAGTTAATTGATTAGGTTTGTGCTAAAGTAAATGCCAAGCCGAATGAAATTTAATAATTACAAGATGGATCGCAAACGCAAAGGAGTGCAGCGTAGAATTCAGGTACAGTTTAATAGTGAAATCCAGTCAGGGTTTTATAAGAAAGGTAATTGAAAGATAGATAAGCTTATGAACATGCAACGAGCAGATAAGAATGAAGGCATTAAAGCATTTGAAGGAAACCGTAAGAATCAAAAGACAAGGGTTATAGAAAGTGCAGAAAAGGAGACAGCATATGAACTTAAAAATGTGTGGAAAATAAAGCAGTGAATTCAAAGGAAGCCAGTGCAGGAAATGCGCGAATTAAATACTCTAATCAGTGCAGTGACATGTGAATATTTAAACGCAAATTAAAAAGACGTGCAGTGACAAATAGACATGCAAAATTAGTATAAATGTAAAAATTATTTTAGATGTAATATTAGTGTACACAATCCTAGCTTTAAGTAGAATTTATTGTTAAAAGTCAGTATTTTGAACCATGTTAACATCCGTAATTAATTTTAAACTAACTAGCTTTTGTTTATAACAAAGAAGGAGAAGACAAATGAATAAATTAATGGCTTGACGTGTGAAATTGTGCTCTGTATTCAAAATAAAATTTCTGATATTAAAAATAAAAATACATGTCTGAAACTTTACCAGTGTGTTGAGCAAATTTTTGTGTCCATGTGGTATTATTTTTATCAAAATCCGCCACCAAAAATTGTTGAGGTGTCCGATGCTGTTTGACATAACCTCGATCCCAAGCAGTCTTAGTTCCAACAGCTACGAGAAGGTCTATCAGTCCAGCCAGCCCATTGGGGAAGACACCAGTGCCATTCAGCAGCCCGTGGGATACGTGCCCGTGCCTAAACAACACGATCCGGACCATAGCAGCCCCATAACGAGGTCAGCGTAGCCTACGAACACCCCGATAAGATCGGCCAGTCCAGGTACCGTTAATCCTAAAAATAATTAAGTGAGCACCGGGAAATTCATGCATGCGTAAGAAGAGCAATACTCAATGCAATCCAGGCCAGTTCCATCGCCGTACGAGTGACTCTAGTTTGCCAGGAAACTCAAAATCCATTATTTGAGGTTATCCGTTAGTGTGATCCAGACCCACGCCAAAATAAACAATTGGGAGATAGAAGCGGGCCCCATAAACAAATGCTAGAAACCAATGAGGATTAATGCCGCGAAAACCAACTAATTTAAATAGTTACCAATAGAACTGTAATCGATTTCACTTGTTTTGTTTATTCAATTTGACGCGATCTTGCAAACGGCGTCCATGTTGGCTTATATTTGACCCAATTTCAGTTTTCGATTGTGCGCAGTTAAGCGTATGCGGAGACAGATCCGTATTTAATAATTTTAATAAATTTTGCATTCAGGGTGGACCCAACCAAGATGAGTCTGTGCTTTATCGATTTGAGCTAGCGTATTATTGGATTAATTGCAGATAAATAAAATATTATAAAGGGCATACAACTATTTATTTTTATCTATCAATTTACAAGTAACTTTTAATCAACCTAAGATTTAATAACACGAATACGAAAAATATTTGCGTGGTACCCTTATTTAAAAATTAAATTAATAACATATTACAACACTAATTAGACATACCATTGCAATATATTAGCACGACAGGCCTTTTAAGGCCCAGGGCTTTTTGAGAAATTTCTTTCCACTTTTTCATGTCTTCAGCATCAGCCTCCCTGTTATTCACTTTTAACTCTTTCAGGTCTTTTTCTATGCACTTTAACCACTGTATTTTAGGTCTTCCTCTTCTGTTCGTTCCTTCCGGCTCTTGGTAAAGCAGTTGTGGAGGTATTCTTGTTTCTTCCATTTTTATTGTGTCCTAACCATTTCAAACGATTTTGTTTTATTACATTTACGATGTCAGGTTCACAGTATTTTTCGTGTAGCTCTTTGTTTGTTCTCCTTCTCCAGGGTCCATCTTCTTTTACTCCTCCGTAGATACGTCTTAATATCTTTCTTTCAAACACGTATAATTTTGATCTGTCCTTTTGCCGTAGTGACCCGGTTTCTCCCCCAAAGGTTACTGCAGGTCTTATAATTGTTTTGTATATTTTCACTTTAGTTATGAGGGAGTTATTTTTTGACCTTAACACTTTACTTAGAGCTCCCGCACTTTTTAAGCCACTAGTTATTCTTCTGTCAATTTCATTCGTTAGGTCTCCATCGCCTGTTATCTCCGTTCCCAGATATGTCATGCTGCTTCTGTAACTTTTTAAATAAGGATTTTAGTTCTTCTTGAATCCGAGTCACAATCGCCACATTATCTGCATAGGCCACCAACTGATATGCGTTCCTGAGTATATTGTTATTTCGTTTAATACCGCTGTTCCTTATTATTACCTCTAGGACTAGGTTAAAGAGGGTTGACAAAATTGGTACCGCTGCCTTAGTCCACTTTGTGTTATGAATTTTTCAGATAATGTACCTTGAATTTTGACTTGATTAGTAGTGTTAGCTATTGTAATTTTTATTAGCTCGATAATTCCTCAGGGAGATTTAATTCCTTCAGCACTTCTAACATTTTTGTTCTACTTACGGTGTCATAAGCTTACTTAAAATCAATGAATAGCATATGTAGTGTAATCCCCCTTTTCATACATTTTTCTTGGGCTCGTCGTATAGTGTGGATTTGGTCTGTCACTGATCTATTACTTCGAAAGCCGCATTGGTACTCGCCTAATTCTTTTCCGCTTTGTCCTTAAGTCATTTGTTATTAGCGTTGCTACTACTTTATAGCTTACATGCAAAACTGAAATGGGTCTGTAATTTCCACAATCTAAACGGTCTCCTTTCTTGTAGATTGGGCTTATTATTGCGTCACACCATTCGGTCGGCATTCTTTTGTTTGCCCATATTTTCGTAATCAGTTTTACGATCCTTTCAGTTAATTTGTTTCCTCCGTATTTTAATAGTTCCGCACATATACTGTAAGGGATTATATGTTATATATGATTATGATTTATATTTAATAAATAAATACACACCCTACACATATTTTTATTTGATATCAAATTTTACTGATTAATAGTAATAAATGAATATCTGTATCAATGGGTTCATTGAATTCAGTGTTTTGCCCTTTGTAGTATTGCGATCTGCAAGTTAGATAAATTATGGCTAGCTCTATTTTTCGGTAGGCATGGACTCAAAATCCACAAAACAATAACTAATTCAAAATCTGGTTAGGTTCACCCCTTTGTTCAAAATAAAAATCCTTGTGTTACTCCACTGGGCTATAAAATTCAGAAGTAGCAAACACGCAGACTCGCCGCGCTGTCAATAATATTTATCACCAAATCGATTCCACGTGCAGTTCATTTCTGTGTGATTATAGTGAATTTAAAAGCAAATCCATGAACAAATTAACAGGTAATTCAAATCTCGCGCTTTATTAAGCGTTCCTAATCGTGTTTTGTTTTAAATCGTTGACGGCTTCCTTCGCAATTCAGATGTTTTCAACGTGTCCCTAACATAACCTCAACGTATATTTCCACAATTTCTGGAACTCCTGCTCTATTTTGACGTATTGTAATACTGGGATCGGCTTCCTCTCATAAGGCTCGTTTCTCATGGTAAATTTCGTATCTCTAGCACGCTTATTTGCTTGGCACCACTAACCTGACCTTTCTTAGGCTGCGGCAACTTCCTCAGACAGCTTCTCCTGATGCTTGCGGCTGGATGCTGATCCCCCGGGATGCTGCAACTGCTGTGCTGTTCTTGTACACACTGGGCGAAACTACTGACACCCTCTCTCAGGCTCTGGAACTAGGCTGAAGCCCACAACTGATGATCGGAAACTGGATCTGGGCTGCCGATCTTGTCTGAAGTGGTCACCGGAGAAAATATTTTTTTGTGTTGGATTTTTTTACCACACTCTCACATGTGCACTGTAAACTGCTGATCACGCCGGTATAATTATTTTTTATTTATTTTTATGGTAAATGGTTTAAAAGTTAAATAAACTGGAGACACAAATTGGCTTGTCTGGAATTAATTTATTTCAATTGTTTCTTTGTTTTTTGTTTGTTAACAACAATTGCCTATTTGGCTACATAAAAACGGATGTTAACTTAATACAATGCAATTACTTATAATCTAAATTTACAACTTAATTTAGAAACTGTACATAATCTTATTTTTTAAATTATTGTTTGTTCATGTTTGCAATTTATCTAAGTTCTAGCGCCACTCACAAAGTTTTATTTTAGTTGTCTGTTCACTTGTGTCACTACACTGACTTATTTTTATAAACACAAATCTTGTCCATTTCCTATAGTGTGATTTTCTTGCAGTTTTATAAAACCCTGTCTGAATTTCACCAATCTTCAAATATCACTGCTCCCTTTTCTTCTAGCCTTATTCGATCTAGTATTGTGCTCTTTTTGCACTGTATTGAACATTCTGTCCTTTTTACCTTTATTTAAAAAGTTCATAGAACTGTACTTATTTAATTAAACTGATATGCAAATTTAATTAACCTGCATGTAATAAATCACTTTGGTGATAGATTTGTTGAATTATTTATTGGCTTTACATTGCACCAACCTCTTAATTTACGTTAATTGATAAAACTGTGAATCTAATTTACGATTTGAGCTCTGCCTTATTGCCATTTATTCTAAAGTAATTTCATTTAATATCGGCAATGCTTGACCGATGTAAAAATAAATTAAAATTTCTAAAGTGACTTCTTGCAGATGCCTGCGTACCCCAGCTCTGTGCTTTATTGACTTGCTTAATTATTGATTCTGCAAGCAGAGTTGTGTACCGGGCTAAAGACCATTTCAATACGTCACTACCCCTGCTCTTGTTGTTCTTCAATCTTTTTATAACCTGTTCGATTTCCTCCTCCGTTGCTGGTAGACATATTTCTTCATTCTTTGTAACAACTTCTGCTTGTTCGTTTGTTGCCTGCTCCTGTTGTGTTTGTAAGCAAGTTTTCATAGTATTGACGCCATCTTTGTACTACCTTAGCTTCGTCTCCTATTATATTCCCTTCATGGTCTAAGCACATCGTTATCTTTGGTTGGTACCCCTTCTTCACTAATCCATTGTTTTTATAAAACGTTCTTGTGTGTTGTCTGTTATTAGCTTCGTTGATTACCTGCGTCTCAATAAAAGCCGAAACGGGCCATTATACCATGCACAGAAGTTTTTTAATTTATTCCCTCCGGACATCCGAATGATACCAATTAATAAATTTAAAATAACAATAAAATCGTCATTGTTAAAACACGCTTTTTACAATAACGAATCTTAATTAATTTCCGAAAAATTGCACTTTTCTGATTTTAACAAATTCGAATAGGTATTTTGATTGTAAAATTCCTTCGATTTTGCCGATCTGTACTCCTTTCACAGAACGCGGCAACAATGTGGCAACATGGCTAATTTATCTTCGCGCTGGAATGACTTGATGGTTGTGCCAGCCTTTTTTCAGGTAAAAAACCCGAAAGGACGTTTGTTTTCTGCAAATTAATTCAAGAAACGTGGGTATGCAACCCATTTAATAATCTATATGGCTGGGCCTCTTCTCATTAATGCTCTTTGGTGTGGTGTAGATTTTTTATAACAATTCGATGTGCTCTATCGTCTTTTAATTGGTAGGTATGATGGACGATTTTTTCAGTTTTAAGATGTGTAACTAATTATCTGTAGGAATTGGGGGTATGGTTATGGGTATAAACTTTAATTATATTATTTGCTAATGCTTTAGTGTTGTACTGTTCTTGTTCCAATATCTTGGTCAACGTTTTAATCAAATTTAAGTGTTTGAATTTTACGTAAAAAAATCTTTGATAGAAATGGAAAACTCTTAATTATTTTATTACTTACCTAAAGGCTCACTGCTACGAGATATGCGAATGAAACACAATGTAAATTATAGTTTATTGACATTTATTGAAAAATAAGCCACAGTTTCCCAAAACACACTGTTACACCGTCTCTGTTGGCATAAATTTGTGCTGATGTAAATATGTCCACCAATTAAATTAAAATGTTGGTCATAAACATATTAATGTGACAATTTCTGTTAGTAACTGATAACATTTAAATAAATTTATTAAATAAGCTAACGTACAAATGGTTGTAATCACATCGAAGTGTTAGTTCTGTAAAAACATAAACAAGAAACATAAAAGGTACTGACAAATGACGATTTTAAAATAGACGAGGTATACATAAAATTAAAAATGCATCAAATAACATACGCAACATAAAGTGATTGCTGATGATAAAAATTCTTGACCCTAAAATTAGCATATATACAATAAATCCTAGCCACAGTTCTAAAACAAGGGACCTACAATTAACTATCACTGGGAACCTAAATGTACCTTAAATCTACTTGACGGATGAGTTTTTTAATTGTATTACAGAACGTGCCCTGAACGCGGCGAAATTACAAAAATAATTTCGAGGGCACGTTCGATATTTGTTACACAATGCATTAATCACCGACCACCTGGGGCTACCTGCAGTATGCTTCGAGCATTTCTAAGAACAGTTTGTTCATCGGGACAAGATCTTGCTGGTGGACGTCTGTCCAAAACCTTCGTATCACATGGTCTGCTTGTCGTAATGCCGGCATACAAAGGAGCAACTGCTGCACTTGGTTGAAGGCACCCACTGGCCTGTATAACAAGGAATAGTAAGCGTTTACTGTTACAGAAAATAATGGCGACTTACCTTAAAATGGCGACCGTATCTGACAATGCAACTAAAATAGAATCCCTAAATTTCTTCAACGAATGGTACTCATCCAATCGAACATCTGAATTGGCCAAAACCAACGCTTTCAAGAGGTAGTATTCTTCTTTTAAAATAGAAAGATTTTCTAACCTTTCCACTACATGGCAACACTAAAAAGACCCGCATTATAAATCGCATTTCTAAGCAACAGAAGAAATCGACTTACAGTAAGGTACAAATCGGTTGCACCACAATCCCTGGACTGCCTTTCATCCAGCGTGAAATCAGATGCAAATTTAAGTCTCCCTGAGCTGATAAGCTGTAAACTTCTGTGAGCCAGAGTAAGAGTGAGAATTTCAGCCCAGGTGCTTTGTAATAATCGCATCTGGTCATTCAAGGTGAGATCTGTGAAGCCGGGGATCTGCTTGGCCCAACCGATGATTCCTACCAATTCTCTGTCGTACAAATCGCTAAGTACTGATAGCGATCTGTGTTTGACATTTTCTAATGTTGTATTTATGTCTAATATATCGGGTTCACATTGCGATAATACTTCCAACATTTTTATATCTGCAAATGAACAAAATGAGCCTGATAATCTTCCCAGAATCGACAGATATTACCTTCTAATGATACAGACGATCTTTGTGCAGATATGACCTGGATTTGGTATGGCATGTCGGGGTTTCTTCTATACTTCTGTCTTCCACCACGCACTCTGTCGAGCCGTACCCCTTCTTTTAACATTCCTGACCGTAAGCATTTTCGAAACCTACAAGCTTGGCATGCTTTTCGTCTTCGTTTATTTATTTCGCATTCGCCGTTGGCCGGACATGTGTATTCAATGTTACCTGCAAATTAAAAAGACAAATTATAAAATGTTCAACTTGTATTTTGTTACTAAGCTAAGTAATTTTAACATCACCTTTTATTTAATATGAAAAATTATTTCTCATAAAATTGGAGGGAAGACTGAATTACAGTACACATATAAAGTCAAGGCGGTCTATACTGTTCCAGGCCATGACACTGGGCGTATAAAGTGACCTTTGGAATGGCCTACCACAATCTGGCAACATGGCTGTACCAACCTTTAACAAAAAATTACTAGTTTTGGTCACTAAATGAACAATCTGTCAGTGAACTGTTTTTGTCATTGTGATATATGCTAGTTGAAATCACTGCTACTTACACCATAGTGCGTCACTTCACCGTAATATTTTATTTAAAAACAATTTCTAATGGGTAGGTACCTAATTCTACAGTGAAAGTAAATCGCTACTAATTCTGACTTCATCTAAAACAGTAATTTTTTCACAATAACTGGCCTGGAAGCTAGTGATATTGCAGTTGGAACAAGTCTCTTCATCTTATTACCCTTTATATCCGCTCATTTAATGTGCTTTTCACACTTAACACTAGCCTTTCCAATCCGCCAGTTCTCTAAATGCAAAACTTCTTTCCATTTTTGTGCTACCGTTTCATTAGATGGAAACTTAAAACACTAACGTATGGAGCAACTAATGAAGCGTAAGTACACAACACTTCAAAGGCATTTTTGTAACTTATATGACCTGTCTTGTCAAAATAGTTTTTAATGTCAAATATATTTCAAACAAACAAAACTTAGTGTGTCTTGGAATGGCCTGGCACACAATCTGGCAACAGAGCCAGTGTCATGGCCTGGAACAATATAGACTGCCTTGATAAAGTGCGTTAAAAAAAACCATTATCAAGTAGCCTTGTGTCAAACAGTAATTTTTTAAAGTCATGTCATAAGTTATTTTTTCGTACACTAGCATTGAAAGAGCTGCTTTGCTGTACAATTTATTAATCAGAAAGTTGCACTTTGCGGTATTCGTACGGCAAAGTAGCACTTTGCCGTACGTTTCCTTAGTTACAACACATATAAAACATTACGTACATAATAATATTACTCTACTTATTTGCTATATACAAGGATAAATTTAGTATTCCGTTTTGTATGCTAGTGTACGAAAAAATATTGTACGAAACTCGTATGTCTTTGGATAAGTATGAAGCAGAACTGTGCGTACTCGAGTATAAATACTCAGTCACTGTATTTTGAGCACTTTTCATGTACTCGGTACTCACAGTCTACATTAATCAAACAATTCGACACACTCATGCCAAATGTCGAAACCTGTCTATAGTTCCATGGACAGCGACTGGGGGTATTTCTAAGATTGACCACCAGATGGCACAACAAGGAGTCCCAACCTAGAGTTCCTATATGTACTAAGAGTTGAGCCATTGGATCCACAAATCAAGGACCATGTGATGTAGCAAAGATATATTTCATTTGTTTTAGCTGAAAGAAGTATGCATAAAGTTTAAAATCGGAAAAAATCAGGTACTCCATGGTTTGTGGATCCAAAACAAGTCACCCTACATGTCCCAACTCTTTATATACAGGGACTCTATCCCAACCTAGTGTACCTGTATAATATATTATACAGGTACACTATCCCAACCTAGAGACCCTAAGATAATATACAGGGTCTCTATCCCAACCCACATCCACCATGTTTGTTCCTCTGTCATATGCGTCACTTTGAGGTTTGTAACACAATTCCGTCAATGTGACATTTATAGGCTATCCGAAATTTTACTTAAAATTGGCAAGACTGTAAGTCTATGCCAAATTCGAGGTTAGCAAGTTAGGTTTTGTTTGTTATTTGACACAGACTGACGCAAAACATAACCTGCTAACTTCGAATTTGACATAGACTTACAGTCTTGCCAATTTCAAGTAAAATTTTAGACATAACTCAATCAGTTGATGGGAACAAAAATGGCGGCTATGGTGGCATTTTCACGGATCAAAGAATGGCGGTACTCTCCTATATCTACTGGCTCTGTCCCAACCTACAGTGCCTTGATAGAGACAGTGGCGACAATGGGCACAATTTACCACAAAATGGTAGCCAATGGCCTACTAACTTTAATAAATTGAACGTTTTTGAATGGTCATGGTTACACAACGTATAAATAATTTGTTGGTGGCACTGTAAGTCTATATGGCAAATTCGAGGTTATCACGTTAGGTTTTGCGTCAGTTTTGACACAAACTGATGCAAAATCTAACCTGCTAATCTCGAATTTGACACAAACTGACGCAAAACCTAACCTGCTAACCTCGATTTGGTATAAACAAACAAAAGCATCAACAAATTTTGCCTCTTAATGACGGCCGATTCGTGCGACCAATAAAAAAGAATACACTCTATTGTCGCCACTGTCTCATATAAACTCACTAAATCATGTTGGCTAACAATATCGAAAAGTACCCCCCCCCCCCCATCCCCCAAGAACTATTCAAGGCCGTTCAAATCAATATTTTGACATCAAAAAAATTGATAGTGGGTGTTTGATTTATGTACGCTGGTACTCAGTCCACAAGTACATTTTTTAAAATGTACTAGCACGCAATTTCAGACCACAAAATTGTACACGAATACATTTGCGAGTACTCGATAACATATTTGCTTACTCGAATATACAGGGTGGTCCTGAATAGTTGACCAAAATCAGAGATTATTATTATGAAAAAAGTTCCTATAAACGTATGTCTGAAAACAAACCCCTCAAAAGATGGAAGGTTGTGGAAATAAAAAACTTTATTTTTTAGTTAAAGTGAATTTCCACCGTTAACTTCAATACATGCTTGCATACGACTGACCATTGACTGTCGAACACCCTCGATACATACGTTGAGCTAAACGAGAGTTTCCATTTGTGCATCCATATGTAAAGCGAATATCAGCCAATTCAATGGAATAAACGATTCATTTTGATTGTATGATTAACAATATTTAAGTCACAGTGACATTTTTAAATTATAACAGCACTTGGTAACTACAATTAAAAACATATTTATTTTTCGGACACATGTTTATAAGAACTTTTTTCATACCTACAATGAGTTTAACCTAATCCCAGATTTTGGCCAAATATTTCAGGACCACCCTGTATTTACGTGTACTTGAATACATATCCGTGTACTGGAATACATTTTCGGGTACTCACATTTTCTGATACTCGAACACATTTTCGTGTATTGGAGTACATTGCAATATGCAATAAGTACATTTCTATGAGAGTTTAGACATATGGGCAACGTGTTCGACTACCGGTTAGCGCCAGTCGGCAGAAGCTTAGCCTGCTTACCATTATCGATCGTAATAGAACAAAAATGATTATTTCTATTTGCGATGCTGCTGAAAAGACCACGTCGGCATACTATCACAGATGACAATATTGAAAAATAAAAGTCTGGTGATTTTTAGAAACATTAAACCCCGGAGTTTTAATTTTTGGATGTTTTAAAACCCGGTGTTGTAATATTCGAATATGCCGGGGAGTCACTAGTGACACCATCTTAGAAAAAGTGGTTGTTCGGGAATATCTACGTTCCTATTAGTCATACAATCAAAATACTTATCATTCTTATCAACGACATCATTTCCAACAACTTTTTTGAAATATTTTTCTCCAGGTCAAATAGGTTCTAAACTAGAGCAGCGAGAGGAGTGAAGCGGAACATTAAATTGTTTTTTATTTTAAACAGATTGTTCAATGAGTATGGATTGAAAATAAATTTTTTATTATGACTATTATTTTTCAGTCATTTCCGCAATCACAAAATTTAGGAGCGCAGGTTATCATGTCAGGCCCCATTTCTAAAACGGCCGAATTCTTACAAATCCCAATACACATGCGAAAGCCAGAGCGAGATTCTCGTCTATAGACACGAGTGACTCTATTTGAACCAAGGTCGAGACGCACAATGACCAGATGTTCAGTAATAGAAGGGAAGGGATTTGTAAGATATCGTTTGTTAGAAATGGGCTCCGCCACAACTACCTAACCCAAAAAAAACCTGTTATACTGTGGAAACGACTGTAAAACATTACCTAGTTATAATGAAGATAATATTTTCAATCAATAATAATAAAAAAATTATTGAAAACACAAAAAAAATCATTTTGCGCTTCACTTTGCGCTGCTCTAGCTCAGAGCACATTTGATTTGGAGAAAAATATTCTAAACAAAAGTTGTTGTAAATGATGTCCGTGATAAGAATGATAATAGGTATTTTGGTGGTATGACTAACGCTAACGTTGGTATTCGCATAAAAGCGTCATTTTTTCAAGATGGCGTCGCGATCGACGTCCCCTACTTGAAATTTTTATTAGGGTACCGAGTTTTAAAAGATAACTGGGATTTAATGTTTCTAAAACACATTTTTAATGACTGGACTAATAGGATTTGAACATGAATATCTGCAAAAAATCTGTAAAAGGGAATAAGAAAATTAACTTATGCCAAGATTTAACTCATCGAATTAAAATGCTACTTGAAGAAAGTGTATCTGGAAAATCGGTTTCTTATTAACAAAGACAAATAATATAGGGTACTAAGTAAAAACGACTTCCGGGATCGGACCGTGTCATTATTCAGGTCGAAGAACTAAACGTTTCGTCCACTTTCGTAAGGGGCTTCCTCAGGAGGAAAAAGCAAAAGGAGCATGGTAACTCAATGTGTAAACCACATCAGAGGCAAAACTCGACTGACTATCGGAAGAAGAAAGGCGAGAATTTATAGGCAAGCGCCTTCGCGGTTCAGTGGTGGTGGGCGGGGCGTAGAAATTAGCACTTTCCATATAGAAGGAAGGGGAAAACCTTCGTCCTGATTGAAATTGTTAGGGTGTTTGTAAATCTCAATGGCTTCGCAAATCTTTCTGCTAAAGAAGAATGGGGATTTGCAGCTGATGAAACTTGCATCATCTGCAAATCCCCATTCATTCATTAACACGTTGAGTTACGGTGCTCTTTTTGTTTTCTCCTCCTGATGAAGCCCCTTACGAAAGTGGGCGAAACGTTGAGTTCTTCGATCTCAATCATGACACGGTCCAATCCCGGAAGTCATTTTTTTACTTAATGACAATGGCCGTGAAAGCCTCCGAAATCAATATAGGGTACTATTTATTTTTTTTTTTGGTTGATAAACCATTTTGAAAACCTACACACAGTAACTGAAATTATGAAAGTGAATCACCTAAAGTGGGCAAAGAGCGACATAATTGAAGATGTCCATAAATAGTTATTTATGGTACATGAGAGTAAAGCAATACGTTTTTGATCGAGTAGAAATCTGCTAATGTTTTCCATACTGCCAAACGTAAAACATGTATCACAGGCGACTCTGATTACGAATTTAAATGAACACCCGTTACTTCAGTTGCGTGAGCAGTCGAATTTGGCCGAACGCTGAAACCTAAATTCCTTCTTCATTCAAGACTTGAACAAGATGGTCGTGGTTTGCTCAAGTCTTCTTCTTCTTTCCTTTATCCATCAATACCATTACGGCGTCGGGTATTATAATGTTATCCATTCCCTTAATTTTTTCTGTTGGCTGCTGTTTCTTTTACTTGTTCTGGTGTTGTGCCATGTGACTTTATTAATTCTTCTACTATTTTTGTTAATGTTTTCCTTGGCCGTCCTTGTCTCTTCTTTCCTATTGTCTTTGCTTGTAGATATTGCTTAGTTCTTCTCAGGTCCATTCTGAGTACATGTCCATGCCATGCTAGTTGTTTCTTTTCAATCTTTGTTTCAATTGATTCTTGCTCCATTTCCTGGTATACCGTTTCATTTCTCCATGTGTCTAATTTACTTATTCCTTTTATCCTTCTCAGGAACTTCATTTCTACTGTTAGTTTTCTTTTATGTTCTGGTACTGTTGGTTGAACTTCTATCGTATATACGATTGTTAGGATTACTGTTGTGTTATAAATTTGTTGCTTTGTCTTCTTGCTTTTTACCAAGTATTGTTTTATTTATGGAATAATATATATTTGTTGCTTTCCTAATCCTATTTTATATCTCCATGTCTATTTTTCCATCACTACTCATAATCGAACTCAGGTATACGAAAGTTGTTAGTGTTTCTAAATTCTTTCCTTTACAGCTAAAATGATGTTGACTATTCTGATTGTTTCGGCTTATCTGCATTGATTTTGTTTTGTTTTCATTTATTTCCATTCCCATCCTTTCAATTTCTTCTGTCTATACAGGGTGCCCGTTTTTGGAGCTCCACCATGGGGATCTCGGTAACCATAAGAGATACGAGGTCGGTTAAATTGGGGCAAAGTTGCGCAATTTGGAGCTCAATAATATGCCGGTTTAAAATTTCAAAAATTCCGATTACCTCCGGAGATATCCGAAAAAAACCGGAATTTTGGAAATACGTTTTTATTTTTTCCTCGGCTTATTTGGTGACCTAATTCAAAATGAGTGACACTTCGTCGTTGCAACTTTTCCTCCTCTACAACCTGCCGATGTCATATTTGAAATCAGACGTTTCGATTTTCGACAATCATCATCAACTTTGGTTTTTCTTATGGGCACTATCTTGGATTTTCACATTTTTGAATTCAGCTTTGTTTTCTGATTACGGTGATGTATCACATGTTAAGGTTCAGTGTTGCAGTTTGGGTGAAATATCAAAAATTCTGTTTTGCAAAGACTGCCTTGGATATAACATCCATACTTTTGTTTAACAAAGGCATTGTTGACAGTTCGATTTAAGTTGGCTTAACGTCACCTACAGTTACAAAATTAGTATAAATTTATTAACAAAATGCCCTTTTCAAATGAAGAAAAACGAGATATGCTAGAAATTTATTACGCTTCGCATCGAAATGCGCAAGTTACTTCGGAAAGATATTTACAGCGGTATCCAGAAAGACAACAACCAGCTCAAAATTATTTGTTATTCCTTCATAGAAATTTAGCCGAGTTTGGTGCATTTTCTAAGCCTCGAAGACGTGTTCATAGACCAAATGCGAATGAAGTGGAAATTTTACAGGCGGTGAGTAAATTGTTAAAACTTTCTCAAAAATAATAAACGGCAATGAATTGAATTCTTCATTAGATTCAAGATAATCCTTCAACTTCAACAAGGGCTATAGCAGACGAAATTAACGTATCACATCAAGCAGTGTGGAGAGTCTTGAAAAAACATAAATATCGCCCGTTTAAAATTCATATCACCCAAGTCTTGCATCCAGGAGATACTGAACGGAGGGCAGCGTTTTGTAGGAATATCATGGCACGGTTGGAACAAAATCCCCATTTTCTTTCCAACGTGATATTCACGGACGAGTGCAAATTTACCAACTCAGGCATGTTCAATCGTCACAATGAACATGTCTGGTCCACTGAAAATCCACACGAACACCAAGGACGTCGACCACAAGCACGTTTCGGGCTAAATGTATGGGTTGGTTTATTTGGCGGTACGATCATTGGCCCATACATTTACGAAGACAATTTGACCGCAGATGGGTATTTGCACTTTTTAAGGACCTACCTTACGGATTACATCGATGACAACATTTGCCTCAACCGCTTGAATAACCTTTGGTTCCAGCAAGATGGTGCTCCGCCACATAATGCTAGGAGAGTGGCTGATTATTTGTCTGAAATATTTCCGGGTAGAGTCATTTCAAACAGTGGAGACATACGTTGGCCGGCACGTTCACCAGATCTTTCCCCATTAGACTACTATTTATGGGGAACTATGAAAGATCTCATTTATAAATCTGTACCCGCCGATATTAATGAGCTGCGAAGGAAGATCATCACAACTTTAAGGACCAAAATAAGAAGAAGGGACGTTTTAAGATCAATGCAGAATTTAAGAAGACGCATAGAGCTGTGCTTGGAAGTGGAGGGTGAACCCTTCGAGCACCTCTTATAATTTTCTTTATTTACTTGTTTCTCAAAATTTAGTTTTATCCTATGTTGTAAATTTAAAACATAATTTTCTCCTTTTTTATATCCTACTGTCAAATAAATAAATTTCTAGCATATCTCGTTTTTCTTCAGTTGAAAAGAGCATTTTGTTAATAAATTTATACTAATTTTGTAACTGTAGGTGACGTTAAGCCAACTTAAATCGAACTGTCAACAATGCCTTTGTTAAACAAAAGTATGGATGTTATATCCAAGGCAGTCTTTGCAAAACAGAATTTTTGATATTTCACCCAAACTGCAACACTGAACCTTAACATGTGATACATCACCGTAATCAGAAAACAAAGCTGAATTCAAAAATGTGAAAATCCAAGATAGTGCCCATAAGAAAAACCAAAGTTGATGATGATTGTCGAAAATCGAAACGTCTGATTTCAAATATGACATCGGCAGGTTGTAGAGGAGGAAAAGTTGCAATGACGAAGTGTTACTCATTTTGAATTAGGTCACCAAATAAGCCGAGGAAAAAATAAAAACGTATTTCCAAAATTCCGGTTTTTTTCGGATATCTCCGGAGGTAATCGGAATTTTTGAAATTTTAAACCGGCATATTATTGAGCTCCAAATTGCGCAACTTTGCCCCAATTTAACCGACCTCGTATCTCTTATGGTTACCGAGATCCCCATGGTGGAGCTCCAAAAACGGGCACCCTGTATATCAATCAGGGTTTGCATTTTTGTAGTTTTGTCTGCTATGAGCACTATTTCGTCTGAATATAAAAATGCCTCCATGCTGATCGAGTTGAGATCTTTATAGCCTATGATTGTTTTTGACATCCTCCTTGTACAGTTCTTCATTATTCTGTTTATATGAATATGACAAATAGAAGGGGGCTTAGCGAGTCTCCTTGTTTAATTCCGGTTCCCATTAGGAATAGCTCTGATTTCAACCCCTATTACGTTTTTATAAATACTCGTAATTGCTTCTATCAATTGTGGTGATGTTTTTAATTATTTTAGACACACCCATATTTTATGTCCTTGTATTTTGTCAAACTGCTTTTACATCCACAAAAGTCAAGTATAGTTCTGAATTTGTTTCTATTTTGTCGTCAATTATCTTCCTAATCACACTTATGTGGTTTGTTGTTTGTCGCACTGGTTTATATGCTCCCTGTTTATCCCCAATTCTTTCCTCCACTTCCATTCTTAGCCTTTTTTCCAATATTTTGCTATAGACTTTTAAAGTTACTGGCGCCAGGGCAATTGCTCTGTAGTTATCATAGTTATTTTCGTTTCCCTTTTTGTATATTGGCATTATAGTATTCTTCTCCCATTCTTCTATTTTATTTATTTTTTATTTTTATTTATTTATTTAACGAAGACCATTTATTTCACATACAAAGTAAATTTATACTATATGATACAACAATATCGAAATAAGCAATTAACATAATTATAATGATAATACATACAAAAATACTACATAAATAAGCAATAATAAGCAATTAACTTAAAAAATAATAATCTGAACATAAATATAAGGTGCCACATCTTACTAATTCGTGTTTTGGCGTATAAGCCTTCTAAAAGAACTATATGAATGGGAGAAGAAATTGATCTCGCAATCATTACCTATTTTAAGAAGCTTAGGTATAGGAGCATTTAGCGCATAATTTTGACTATGGAATTCAAGTTTAAATAGTTCTTTTGATCTAGTAACTCTAGTAGGTACTACAAAATTTATTTTTTCCAAAATCGTTGCGCAATCCATCGAGCCATTTAAAGAGTTTAAATAATATGCAGAGGACTTGATTTTTACGGCGTTTTTCTAAACTGTCTAAGTTATACATCACAGGTAACTCATTGGAATGTACTAAATTATAATCACTTATAATACCATGAGTAGTCAAAGTTATGTCGACTATTTTTGTGGTGGTGTTACGAATGTCCATTGCGCTTTGGTACGATTAGGACGAGTGCGCTAGCACGAGTCCTAATCCCAAGCGCAATGGACATGAGTAGTGATACCACCGCAAAAATAATCTACTTAACTTTGACTAAGAATGGTATTCGAGGGACTATTTAATGAACCAAACTACTTTTTCAAATTAGTTTTCAGTAAGTCTACCAACAAACTACGCAATTTCTATAGTAACAGAACACTAATATTGACTTTTTCTAATAAAAATCACTGTTTAAAATAGTCACTTGAATACCTTCTAGGAAGATATATCCACTGATATTTTTTTGATTGGTCAAGAAACGTCAGAATTCTGGATTTTCATTGGTCACTTTTTGACAGATGACAGGTGAATTGAATAGTCAACATTATTTTTGTACGCTAAAAATCTTAAAAATTTGTTTTGAACTTTTTCAATCCTATTTATATGACTTAAGTAGAAAGGTTCCCATATTAAGCTTACATATTCTAGATTAGAGCGTACAAGTGAACAATAGATGTTTCTGATACTATTAGAATTTATAAAATCAGCAGTATTCCGTCGTATAAACCCTATTAATTTCAAAGATTTGTTGATAATATTACTTATATGCTGATCAAAGTCAAGTTTTGAGTCAAAAGTGACACCCAAATCTACAATATCAGCAACAGTAGGTAAGATAATGTTATTTATAGAGTAATTAAAATCAATGGGATTTTTTATACGATGGAAACGAATTGATTTACATTTGTCGATGTTAAGGGACATCATCATGTTATTATTACACCAATTGTAGAGCCGGTTAATATCCATTTGCATTCTGGTACAATCTTCTATTGAGGAAATGGGTGCATACATTTTTAAGTCATCAGCGAATAACAAAACTTCCGAGAAGGAAAATATCTCGGTTATATCATTGATGAAACAGTTGAATAGCACTGGAGAAAGATGGGATCCTTGTGGCACCCCAGACGTTACTTCAATGACATTTGAAAGGTAGTTGTTGATTTTAACAACCTGTTGGCGGTGAGCAAGGAATTCCCGTAACCATGAGAGAAGAGTACCATAAATACCTAGTACCTCGAGTTTAGCTAGAAGGATCCCTTGGTCCACTCTGTCAAAGGCTTTGGAGAGATCTATGTATACGGCATCGACTTGCACCTTACGTTCCATAGCATTTGGTAACATCCTGCTTGTATCGCTTTTTGTTTCCATACTTTGTTAATTATTTCTGTTACCTTCTTTCCGCCCCATTTGATCATTTCTGGACTTATTATTGTCTGGCCCCCCTGCTTTACTCAAATTTCTTTTATTGCTTCCTCTACTTCCTTATACAGTATTTCGTTATTTTCTGTTTGGATTTGGGTTTCTTGTATATTTTCCTTTATTGTATTCTTTCCATATTTTGATGTTTTCTTGTTTACTTGAACTTATTTTTCCCGTCTTGTCTTTTACAAATATGATATTTTTGGCCCTCTTTGTCTTTAGTGATTTAACGATGTTCCAAAATTTTCTATTACTTTCGTTATACAGGTTGTCCGAAATCCGTTTTGAACATAGGAAATTAATGAGTACGACAAAGAAAACATAAACAAAATGAGTAGCAGGACAAAGACAGAACGTAATAGTGGCTAGCTAAATTTTTAAACTAAAATTAAGTCAATGAAACAAACAAACACCAATATTTTAGCTGTTGTTAAGAGTATAAAGTGAGGTTTAAATATAGTTTTGTTTACTATTCATATAATTATTTTAATTATTTAAATCTCACTTTATACTCTTGATGACAGATAAAATATTTGACAAAAGTGTTTTTGTTTCATTGACTTAATTTTAGTTTAAAAATCTAGCTAGCCATGATTAAGTTCTATCTTTGTCCTGCTACTCACTTTGTTTATGACCTCCTTGTCGCACTCATTAATATCCTATGTTCAAAACGGATTTCGGACAATCTGTATGCCCTTTGGATATTCTCTCCAAATTCCTCCCAGCTTTTCCTTTTTTGCTTTTTTCAGTTCTTTCATTTGCTTCTCTTCTTTATCTTCTGAATTTTTTGTTACGATACTTTTTTCAATACTTTTTTCTTGTTCCTTACTTTCTGTTGTACTTCCTTAGTCCACCATCTAGTTCTTTTAAAGTTCCATGATACTTTCTTTTCTCCACACACTTCTTTTGCTATTCTTTGCAACGTTGTTTTAAGTATTTTCCACATCTCATTTATTGTGATATCCTTTTTCCCATCTCTAAGCTTCTCTAGTTCTTTTTCCATCCTTTTCTGGCATTCTTCTCTTATTTCGCTATCTTGTAGCTTTTCAACCTTTAATATTTTGTAGTTTTTGCTGTGTTCCTCTTCCGGCTGGCTGCTCAAGTCAAATCCTGAAATTGTAGTTCCTACATGTGTGGTGGAATATTTCGTACGCTTGGTTTACAGATATATCGAGGCGGCTGTCGTCCGCAATTGACTCATTTTGATGAGAAATGAAATTTATTGCAACACGATGACGGGGATTTTTTTACTCTACATTCTTCGTTAATTCGATATGCATTTGTCATATAGCGCTCGTTGTAAGAGTGTGAGATTCACACCGTAAGTCATCTGGAGATGCTAACCTCGCTGTCAATGTGAATATGAGTCAAGATCGTCTGGCAGTGGTACAACGCCATTTCATGGTGCATTCTTCTTTCCGAGATCTGATTGGAAATTTTGGGCTATCCGTCATTCCAAGCTGGAGCAACCGAACTATTTTATTACAGAAATTTAGCAGCTTCCATGATGCAAACGAGGAGTTATTTGATTCAAACCAAATAGTGCTTTTGAAGTATATTTAAATCATATGCTGTGACAGGATTTATGTCAACTTAAATATCGGTAAGCATTAAACTACTGTATAAAAGACTAAATGTATGTAGTCTGAATAGTCGTATAATGGTTACAATGTACGCTATACATAACATTTAATGTATTTTAATCTATGGTAAAACGATCAGGTTTTACTCACTATTGGGTTGTCAATGTAAATGTTTGAATAGTAGCTTAATCGATTTCAGTATTAACATTTAATCAATTATTTAAATGACCTGTCTTTCTGTTCGCTACTTTAAATTTTGGATCACCTAAACTCATTATTTTTTTAAGATTTGTATTGTGCAATTATGTATTTATTTATTGCATATATATTTACCATATCAATGTGTTTATACTACACCTTTATGTATGTACTAGTGAGTTACCCGAACTACGCTTCGGTTTGCTAATTTAAGAGAGTCATTCATATAAATTTTTAAAAAAAGGATGCATCGACCGGGAATCGAACCCGGGCCGCCCGCATGGCAGGCACACACTCTACCCCTGGACCAACCTGGGTTGTTTGAATAATTCGCCGCTATAATGGCATATGAACATAGGTATTCACCCGAGTTAATAGCACCACGGCGACAGCAGCTGTCACACCGTAGCCCACGGCGACAGGCGTTCCTGCGTAGAGGATTTAATTAAATTAACACTTTTTCGTACTTTTTTTTAAAATAAAAACGGCCTACGATCTAAGTCTAAAAATTAGCAAACTTTTAAGCCATGATACAACTTAATCGGTCCAGTATCTTCGGAGGAGATAGCGAACAAAGATAGAAAGAAAGAAAGAAGAGCAATAATTTTATGGAATAGGATGTATGTATTATCTGTAACCTCATTTATCTTGCGGGCCATATATAATTCATTTGTTACTAAACGATTGAATTATTGAATTAAATAAATCAAATATTCTAAATGTTATTGATGCAACGTTTGTCAACGTTGTCTATTGCAGCAATATTTCAAGTCTTAATAATTAATCTTACCACAGCAAAGTAGAGACAGTTTGGTTGTATTGCATCGTATCCCATATGATTCGAGTTCAGGTTTAAGATATAGGGTCGTGATATTTTAAATTTCATTGGGGCTTTGGCAAACCTGGCGCCTAAATTAGATCTCTTTGTTACGTTGGAAATCGGTTAATTGTAACGAATTTTACCTACCCCACTCTCCGATTAAATCTTGAGCTAGCCTTTGAATATTGATTTTGAGATAAATTGGTTATTGGGTAATAATTGTTGTGCTGTTGTGCACGCTTGTTGTTTATCCAACTTTTATTCCGGGGATTCTAAATTTAATGTGATAGGTCACTAAATTTCCCGGGTAATAATACACATACACATTTTAAGAATAAGCCAAACCAACTATTGCATTTTTTCTGCTGGATAATCGTTCTTCCCATATAAGTGTACACCCCCCCACCCCAAACACACAGATGCAGCCCCTCATGGAGTTTTTTGAAACACTAAACAGGGCATATAGCCAGAAGCTGCCCAATGGAAGATTAGAAATTCTGGTCTACAAATAAAACTAGTCAGAGGTTGCTGCTGCAGTTGTTTTCCTTTTTCCTGGAATTTGGCGTATAACCCGGACATTGTTAATGACTGACGTTGCCCTTGCAAATGTTAGTGACAGACAACCAGAAGAAAATTATGATTGAGGACAAAGTGTCGACAGAAAAAGCCACTACACACTGTGCTCCTACAATCAGTTCAATAGATCGAGAAAAGACCCCTCTTGGGCTCAACTTTTCTCCCACTGGATTATTTTTAATATAACATACTTGTACCATAAATAACTATTTCTGTGTCCAAAGCAAAAAAACTGGTATCTTAAAGAAAATGTAATAACAAACGATCCGAACATCAACAAGAATTCAAAACAATTATAATTTTTAATTTCGACTCGAGCCATTTTCATATTTTCGACCCCCCCCCTTCCGTTATACAAAAAAGGAGATATTTAAATGTTGGCAAGTGCACTGTTAGTTTGAGAAGATGAAAGGACCTTAGTTTCTGATAAATGGATGGAACAATTTTTCATATGTCCAAATTTACGACGACCCCTGTGTAGCATCGTGAGCAACAATTAAATGTGATCAATTCTAGCAATAAAACGGTCGGTATTGTAACAACGCAATGACAGATACTTTGTTTAATCAGGTATATTCTAAATGACACAACCAGAAAACGAAGAAATATTAACTACTTTACAAATTGAATGTTTTTGTTATAATGTACTGAAAATAAATAAATCGACCCCACATGATATATAAAAATCTTCTTTCCCATGTTGCCACAACCTTCTTTCCCATGTTGCCACAACAAACTATAAGTTCCATATAAAAAAATACAACTTTATGGTATTAACTCCAAATGTTTTTTTTTTAATTGACTACGCCACTGCATTCTCTTTAAAAAAGAGTTTGAAGAACGTAGAAATTGCTTTTTTTTCATAAATACGCGAGATATAACCACAAAACAAAAAGTAAAAAAATCGAACTTCTGTTTATAACTCGAAAACAAAAGACGACAGCCCATTTTGGTTTTAACCATTAAGCTTTCCTCGAAAAAAAAACAGATTGAGGATGGGAGGTTCAGTTTTTCTATATCTCCTATAGTTATCGAGATTCCCTACGAATACATCTAAATTTGCCCGCCCTGTACATGTATTTTTTTTAAAGATATTGTAAATAATTCATAAAACTTACCTTGTATGGTTCTTTTAAAAAATGCTTTGCAAGCTTCACACGATGCAACACCATAGTGAAACCCAGAAGCCACGTCTCCACACACAAGACACAATCTTCTTGGAACATCCTCTTCCTTTATTCCATTCTGTGAAGTACCAAAAATAGATTAGATTTCATTTCACAATTGCATTACATAAATCAAGAGATGCAGCAACAAATTGCCTCTACCACCTAGCTATTAATTTACTGAAGTAATTATAAGGCATTTGTCTACGATAGACATACAATGATTTATTAGCCAGTAAACACGGTGGAAATTACATCATAGAATTATTGGTTAAGCAGTGATTATCGTCAATAATAATGTATCATTTACATAAATTTGTTATGAAGATTATAATTTCTACCTGATCTGCTGGTAAAGCATAAATATGACTCCTCGTCAGAATGTCAGTTTACAATATTAAAGATTCTTGGTCAAAGTTATATAGCACTCAGTGGCCGCTGTTCCTTATATAGAATTAGTAAAAACTAACTATTGCATAACTGAAAATATATTTTATCATCTATCCTACCATTATAATATAATATAATAAGTTTAAAGTATAAATTATGTGTTAACATATGTGCTCATACCACTGCACGAAGCGGCAGGCAGCCGATGGGGGCGATCGGAAATAGAGCCCAAACTCATATGGCAATTTTGGGCGAAAATGCTGAATCAGCAGAATTGAGGTTAGCAGTTTCAATGTGATGGGAGGGCGAAATGTGCTATAGCACCGCAGGTAGTAAACTGGCGGGCTTATTTACAAACATATTCAAGCTCTGAGCACTGTTTTGGCAATAAATTAGTTCTTATCGGTGTAACTGCTTGCAGAACAATGAGAAGCAGCGTTGCTGTTCACAAAACATACCTGACATACCATAACTGTAGAAGGCTCTTTAATTATTCAAATAATTTTATTTTTAATGTTTTTTAATGGATATTTAGTAATTTAAAAACCCCTAAACGGGTAAAAGGGGAATAAAAGTAAAAAAGGAACAGCTTAGCAATTGTTAAAAATTAAGAACCCCCCCAAATACAATTATCATGAGCCGCCACTGATAGCACTGCATGTAATTTTAAAGTAAAACTTGCTTCAATACCGGTTTAAATTAGACACTGTATAACTACTGAGCAAAAAAATTTACATTTAACTGAAATTATAATCGACATTTTTGAATATTTCATAGATTGATAATTTTTTCGCAATCAATTCATGAAAATTTAAACACTTTTAATGACTTCTCATTTGAGGTTAATTAGTATTATAACTTTTCAGGTTGATTTTTAAGTAAAAATGAATTTTATGAAAAGTTAAACAATACAATTAAGATATTATGAAACTACTATAACCTATGAGGTTTGACAATATTTAATGCATGAATTCACCACTGTATTATGGCTGTAAAAGCACCACACAAAAGAGTAGCTTTGATGGGTTCAAAATAAATGCTGTTGAGGTAAGTACAACTTATTAGGAAGGTCTGCACAGACTGAAAATGCAGGAAAAGAGAAGGGTTTTAGTGCTAAAGTTAAAGAAATGTTAGATATACTGTGTATCATAATAAATCCAGGATAGCCAGGGTAGTCGAGCAAAGGCCAGACTTTTATATACAACACTATTAGACAATGACAACATCTCTTTTCACATGTTACTGACTGGTAAGCTTTTGTCGAAGAAACAATCTACTGTGCTCGAACACACCCCACACTTGTCAGATTTAGCTTGAAAAGCAATTGCAAAAATCGAATTCCAGAATTGCAGGGAAGAAACACTGGAATTTGTTTACAGCATCACAAAAAGAGGACTTTGAAAGGCATTACACTGCCGTCCAGCAGCAAGTAACATGGAAATGCGGAAATTGTCAGACCTTATATTTTCAAAATATAATAAAATACTTACTTCCACGGATCCTATCCCTGAGTCTGTATGAGGTTGAGTAGTTGATGAACAATACTGTCTTTCTGGACTACTAGGAGATCTTATTTTAGATTCGTATTGGGTACCAGCATCTGCACTGAAGTCCATCTGAATAGAAACAATTATTAGTTCCAGCTCCTTGTGCTTAGCAGAAAGGTCCTACCCCAACATCGTGCATAACTGTGGTGGTTGGAGAGTACATATCACTGTTCGACGGTGAACACTCTGGAAAGCCGCTCTCCATTTCCTTTTTGATATGTGGGACTCCACTGGCGGTGACATCACTCGCCGACCCGGAGTCTGTCATCATGGACACCTGCAAAGAGATTCAATAATTAGTACTTGAGTTACCATCATGGTGTGGCAAGATACTAATATCTAAAGTGCACAAAACACAATTTTGTAATCGTTAACCGCTTATAAGTAGTAAATCAATAATATTTTTTATTTTTTAGTTTGTTATCATTTATTATCTGCAGTAGAGTTTATAGTAAGAAGAGACAAATTAACTTGTACAAGCTATTCAGTTAGTGAACTTATTATTTTCACAATTACTAGCAATTTTCTTATATCACTCCTGGTTGGATAATAGATAATACATAAAAGTTATTGGCATTTTACAATATCCAATCCTAAATTACAATGAAAAAAATGAAAAATAAGTATTATGTAACATAACTTTGCACATTTCTATTTTTATGCCGGGCTCCATAGCTTAGGGGTTAAGCATTCTGGCTACTGATCTAAGGGTCGAGAGTTCGATCCCCGATCCCGGTGAGGTTTTTAAAAAATTAAAAATGTGGATGAAAACCTCTACATAATGCCATCATTCGGAAGTGATGTAAAGCCGTGGGTTCCATGTTACTACAATGTGTAGCATGTAAAACATCCCTTGCTAGGATTGGAACTCTTTAGTCTCGGAAAAATTCTAAGTAGTACTGAGGTACCTGTTACTCTGCAAGCCTAGACCTTGTCCAAGGAGTTGGCAAAAAAGGCCTATGAAGGCCTACTTGCTTGACATCAGTCTCCCCACAAATACTACAATTTTAAACTATACAAAAATTCGTTTTTAATAGTTTCATGAGAAGTTTCTCTTAAGATTAGTAACTTAAAGCTGACAATCAGTGGCAGTTATTCCATAGGAGTTGCAGAAACAGCAACTATTTACTATGTCCAATTTTATGACACGCATGCAAAAATCTTTTTTCAGTGCCAAATCAAAATTAAATATTAGTTTAAGGTAATTTTCCATTCACAACCTAAACAATATGCAATTTAGTTCATGGAGGTGTTCTTTAAATCACAAAAGCACATTCATCTAAGTTCTGTGTCCCATTTTGTACCATGTTATTACATGTCAAATGCGTAATTAACATGAAAATGTATTATGTGTATAATTCATGGCCATGTAAAAGCTCCTTTATTGGAACACAGTTGTTATGTAAACGCTTGGGTTGTAATCTATTTTACCGGCAACCGGAGCAGCTGTTTGATAACAAGGTTTTGTTTCGGTTGTTTTTGCCTGAACAAAAATTAGCGTCCTTTGTGGCAGGATTCTGTGAATTGTGCTCCAAGTTTAGCTCTTAATTTCAAATTTCGTGGATTGTTATTTGTGCAAGTTTTGCTGGTATGCGAGTTCGAGCATTGGGCACGTTTTGGGACATGTTATTCGCGTCCTAGGGCGGAAAATGATGACAGGATTTCTTGTCGTTTTGGCTGATCACCTGTAATATACAGGGTGAATGCAATATGCTCAATTTTACATTGTGATAACGTACTTGCAATTAGCTGACTCTTGTCCAGGGTTTTTAGCGTCACCTACGAGGTGAAAGACGTCACTTGCATGCTACAAATCACCAACGATTCTGGTTGCTAGAGAATTCCACTACAAACGTCACATGGGGTTTTGGAGGCTTCTGTGATCTATCTGCACCATGAGAGCCTAGTACGAGTTTGGGTCTCATCTCCCCTGAGGGCTTCGTTAATGACGTTTGCTGGCCTCGACTGTCTGCAGCCACAGCTTTGAGCTATTCGGGACCATTCGTTTTACATCCTGCAACCACAGCTTCGACCCTGTTTAGGGCCATGTGGTTCACCTCCTGCATAAGCGTAAGGCTCTCAGTTAAGTAGTGCAACTTTATAATTTGTGTTAATGATATTCGTACTGCAAGCTCGGTAAAATAAACTGTTGCTGTATTTAATATGTAATTGCACATTTTACTAGTTATATATATATTATTTTGTGTATTTGCATCGTACTAATCACTGCTACAATAGTATTAAATTGGGGTGCCCCTTTTAAGTAACGCATAATCACAACTTATATTTCTGTACTGGTTATTATATACAGCGTTGTTTAATAAATCTAATGCACATGTTTACATCATTCAGTGTCCGATTTAGTTACTGCCACCTTCTGTATTTCAGATATTGTGTTATTAACTGCTGTGATTAATTTGAGTTTATAAGATTCTTAACCTATCCGAGTATGTCGTAATTGAAAAATTTGTTAGAGCTTATGTTATTTGGAAATTATATCATCTAAACTGAGTCTAGTTGGCAACGAGCCCTCAAATATACTTTCGTAGCATTGCAATATTTGAAAATATTTAGGGAAATTATAGTGAACTTCTATTCGCGCTAACAACCTGGATTTTAAATAGCCAACTAGAACTACTAGAGAAGATTAACATGCGTTTTTGTGATTGGTTTCAACAGATTATTTGCTTAAAGCAATTTTTTTAGCTTTTGCTTTTAAATTCTCATGTCTCAAAAATTCTTGCTTTTATACCCTTGCAGAGCCGAGATATAAAAATTTTACTAGCTGCCACTGCTGACAATAGGTTCTTTATTTAATCTATTTTTAACTTTAAAACCTAACAGTTCCCTGCTAATAAGATGCAGTGTTACGAAAGTTTTAATTACAAAATGAGATACGTTAAAAATATAGAGGGTGCACCCACGCACCTGCCCACAACAGATGTATTTTAAAAACATTTTACGATTTTGAACACTAACAGCTTACCGTCTCTAATATAGAGTTACTTAGTTTTATAACTACTTTCCTTTTACAGTTGCATTTTTACAATTAACCGTCACATGAGTAAGAAACAAGAGTATATTATAGGCATATATGTAACTTTTTGTTGTAATCCATATTGAAGCGAAGGAACAATTTAGTAAGCTGTCAAGAGGTAGTATCAACTTGATGATAAACTGGTCTGTTTGTAAATCAGTTTTCTGGTCTTTGAGATATATCACTGCAACTGTTACACATTTTATTTGGTGTATTATTAAGTAAAATGGCATGGGTTATTATTTAGGACTTAGAAATTTGAAGTGTATAGATTATTTAAGAAACTAAAATTTAATATGAGCACTTTGGAATGTGCACTAATTTGCATTTGTCCTTACATTGCAAAGTATTTGTGTGCCATCTGCTACCCCTTAAAAATATATATAAATCTCCTGCCTTCCTGTATTCAAACATCATCATATTCTATCATGGGAATCTTCCTCTGAAGGCCTCGAGTTTACATAAATTTCTGTGGGTCGTTCTTTATTCCTTTTTCCTGATAGCATCCATCTAAACACTACTACGCCATCTATCCTTCTCTATTTGTATCAGGTCTCCATTTTTGATATAGCTGTATTATCCATGTATAGATAGAGGTTTAATTACATTTACAAGTTTTGGTTTTATATCCAAGTTTTCTAAAGCTTGCCATAGTTTATCGCGTGGTATGGAATCAATCATATGTTTTTGCAAATTGATAGATGAATGCTAAATGAGTTTCTTCCCAATGTGCTATTCTGTTTTCCATTATTTGCTGATGAACAAGTTGTCTATGCAAGATCATCCTGGTAGGAATCCACTGTGATCTTCACTTATTTTAAGAGCACTAACATTTTAAGTTTATTGTTGATTATTTTCCCGAAGAGTTGACATTACTTACTATTGACACTTAATCGTCTATAATTGTTCAGATCTTTCTGCTAACTTTTTTATAAACAGGTACTGTGTACGATGTTTTCCACTCGCCGGGTTGGTTGTAGCATTGTATATTATAAACATCTATTATACTGTCAATCAGTGTATCACCTCAATGATAGATGATATTCCATTTGGACCCGAGGATCTTCTATTTTTCATAGTCTAGAGAGTGTGTTGTTTGTAGTTGTAGGTGGGTTTTAATTTTTGTCAGCTTTCATACAATGTTCTGTTAGTACTTATGTATTCATAGTGATCTGCTAATGAGTCTATTTCAACATTGTTATTCGTAGTTCTCTTGTGATTCATTTTCATTGCTTTTAAGCATCTCCACACTTCTGTAGATAGAGATCCTCCAAGATAAGCATCTATTTCTTGGAATTTTCTTTGCCATGTCATACATATTCTTTGCTTCTATTACTACTCGTTTAGTATCTCTATTTAATGTTCTATATTCATTCCTACATTCTTGCACTCGTTGACTCAGCCAGTTGCTATATATGCTTGATTCTTTATTTTGATTGCTTCTTCTAACGTGTCGTCCACTATTCTTGATTTTGTCTTTTGTTAGTTTTCTCCCATAGTAGGGTTGTCAACACTGTCATTTTGATCCGAAGACTTCCGGTTTGGCAATCATTCTTCGAGCTTCGGGTTTTCAATAAAATTCTTTGGGTTAACTAAAGGTTCATACATACATGGATTGCAAAAAATGTTACTCCTATTTAAAGGCTCCAGAGCAGAAGTCGTTGGTAAAAAGTGGACAAAGAAAAAAAATATAATTTTAAAAATATATTAAAATGTTTTCAGAAAAATGAAGTTTCGTAATAGTTTACTCTAACTTCTAAGTTGGATTTAGATTTTTTTTACAGAATGTAAAAAATAATTTTGTTCTCAGATTCCTATGATTTACAAAGGCCGAAAATTATACTATCTATAACGAGCCAGTTGGATTCCTTACACATTATGTTTATTTTCATGCTTAAATGTAGAAGCCAAGTTGCATTTCCTATGTTCTATTATTAGATGTAATACTGTATTTTATGTAAGCAAATATTCGCAATGCCGGTTCTGCGCTGAATGTGTATTGTGAGTATTAGTTTTCGCGAGTGCAGCAAAAAACACGCTGTACGGGGGATGCGGGGATTTTCAATTCATGCAAATTTAAGAAAGAAGGCAGCAGTCACACGCAGCCTCTTCTGAGAGCTTTGTTGTTAGATTGGAAAGTATAGTACGTGAATTCGCCCAGGGAGGTACAAGTTAATTTGAAGCGGCCTGAAAGAGCCTGGCAGCCAACGTTTGCTGCAAACAGTATTAAAGTGCAGCGAGGCAGCGTTTGCAAATTCCACAAACGCATTTTCCGAGTGTACATATAAGTAAGCCCATTATGCTGTATTTAAAGGTTTATTTGAGGCATCAATTTTAAGAGGCGCCAATTCAACTGTCCTTACGAGGCCTGCACGCGATCAGTGGTTGCCAGCATAATGTCCGCCAGGAGCGGGGGAGGCAATCAGGCGTGCCGTTTCCAAGGGCATGCAGCAGCCAGTTCCAGGTAAAATGTTTGCAGAGCGTAACTGCAAGCTTTTCCAAACGCGCAAGAATATGTTTAATCAGCGACTCAAATAAGTACCGATTTCAGGCAATTCCGACATTCCAGTTTTATTAATGACATTTTGACATTTGTTCTTTTAAAAGATGATTATTTTAAGGTTATTTTTGGTGATGTTCTACGTTCTTCATGTATGTTTGCAACACGCCTGCGAGTAGCCTCAATCTATATCGCACGTAGGTTGTTTGAGAACCTAATTCTATTTTCTATAATTTCTTTTGTATTTTTATGCGTTTTTTTTTTTATGTTTTTATATGTGTTTTGAAGTCAATACATGATTTAAACAAGAGATGCTACTTAAAAAATATAAAATAATTTTAGGAATCTATAATGTAAAAAACTATTTCACCTTGAACTTTTGTATTAATTTTATTCTACTTATTTTCTCCCCCAAAAATTATTTTCTTTGAGTCAGCATCGACTCAATGTTGGTAACCCTATCAGCTAGTGCATCTTTTGCCACTTATTTTATAGAATTCATAATGTTTGTGTATTCCATCTCTATATCGTCTGTATACTCCAAATGGCCGAGTAGTAACTAAGGTCTTTTTTGATAGAAGTTTCAGATGCTCTCTTGATGAATTAGATAGAGATTATACAGGGTGGCCAAGGTAAAAGAGGTCCCGTGTCCTGTACCATACTGAAAGTGATATTGAGCGCTCGTGCGCGTCACGTGATGTCCAGCGGCCATTTTGTGTTAACTGTGTATTGCTCAGTGTTGCGTTGTCACTTGTTAATAATGGTTGTGAATACAGTTCTGCAGATTTTAAATAAAAATATAATATTAATTCCAACCTATCAGCATTGATCACTTGTATGTCCCATCTCTAATCTTCATATACAGGGTCTCTAGTGAATGTCAGATTGCATTTTGTTTATGAAAACATCTGTAACAGTGACAAGCAAAAATTTACACTGCATTAAGTTTACTTGCATCAAGCAAAACGGAAAATAAGATGGCATTTACACAACAACGAATGTATTAATCATAACAGTCAATAAAAGTTGCTTTTATTTAGTGTTTTGTATATTTTTAGGAAAACAGTTCAAGATCAAGATGTAATTTAGTTCTCTCTCACGTATGGTTGTTCATTTGCTTCAATGGGTATCTATCAAGTTATGGCAATCTTCAATTTGATCATGGCATGCTGTGAATGAGTTTTTTAAAACGCTATTTAATACACATTGACTTCAAAATTCCATGGCCAACCGTCATGAATTTTCTTTTTGCTCAATCATCAAGTAACTAACCCCTCACACCTCAGTAACAAGTTTTTTAGAAAATCATTCGTGATGCAGTGGCGACCCGTGGTAATTGTATTTGGAGGGCTCTTAATTTTTAACAATTACTAAACAAAAAATAATAATTAATGACTCATCCACGTTCCGTCATGTGTTAATTCAATTTAGCCATTGATTTTTAATTTTAATAATCCAAATGGAAATGTCATGTACAGATAAAAAGTACTCAAACACAACACAGAAAAATGCGAGTTCCAACTAGGGTGACCACCTTTAAATTTATACAAACCCTGAGATCCTTCGTGAGTAAAAAAAAGGTTTTCTTCAATGAGAAAAATACAGAATGTATATAGAAAACAAAAAGCAAGCAAATAAAAACAATGATTATATTCCTTACTATTAATGGTTAGCAAATATAATACAGGGTGTAACCAAATACTTGCTCACATCGTACGTCACAAATTGGCCAATAAAAATTCATACTTGTATAAGCATAGTTTCTATTCTCAACTTTACGTCATTTCACTGTAAATTGGAAAAGGATATTCAAATGAAAATTGGCAAATCTTTTCTACCAGTAGAAGGCTTATTTATGGAAAGGTTTTTAATTTTTACGTACGGCTTTAAGATATTAAAATTAGCAACTCGTATAAATGTTTTTATTAAAAATTCTTAACGGACAAAAATTTGGTTAAAAAATGTATGGGAAAACCTTTTTTGAAAATGTTTTGGGTCGTTATAATTTTTTCTTAAAACCAACAGTTTTTTATCAGATTCCTATGATTTACAAAGGCCGAAAATTATACTATCTATAACGAGCCAGTTGGATTCCTTACACATTATGTTTATTTTCATGCTTAAATGTAGAAGCCAAGTTGCATTTCCTATGTTCTATTATTAGATGTAATACTGTATTTTATGTAAGCAAATATTCGCAATGCCGGTTCTGCGCTGAATGTGTATTGTGAGTATTAGTTTTCGCGAGTGCAGCAAAAAACACGCTGTACGGGGGATGCGGGGATTTTCAATTCATGCAAATTTAAGAAAGAAGGCAGCAGTCGCACGCAGCCTCTTCTGAGAGCTTTGTTGTTAGATTGGAAAGTATAGTACGTGAATTCGCCCAGGGAGGTACAAGTTAATTTGAAGCGGCCTGAAAGAGCCTGGCAGCCAACGTTTGCTGCAAACAGTATTAAAGTGCAGCGAGGCAGCGTTTGCAAATTCCACAAACGCATTTTCCGAGTGTACATATAAGTAAGCCCATTATGCTGTATTTAAAGGTTTATTTGAGGCATCAATTTTAAGAGGCGCCAATTCAACTGTCCTTACGAGGCCTGCACGCGATCAGTGGTTGCCAGCATAATGTCCGCCAGGAGCGGGGGAGGCAATCAGGCGTGCCGTTTCCAAGGGCATGCAGCAGCCAGTTCCAGGTAAAATGTTTGCAGAGCGTAACTGCAAGCTTTTCCAAACGCGCAGGAATATGTTTAATCAGCGACTCAAATAAGTACCGATTTCAGGCAATTCCGACATTCCAGTTTTATTAATGACATTTTGACATTTGTTCTTTTAAAAGATGATTATTTTAAGGTTATTTTTGGTGATGTTCTACGTTCTTCATGTATGTTTGCAACACGCCTGCGAGTAGCCTCAATCTATATCGCACGTAGGTTGTTTGAGAACCTAATTCTATTTTCTATAATTTCTTTTGTATTTTTATGCGTTTTTTTTTATGTTTTTATATGTGTTTTGAAGTCAATACATGATTTAAACAAGAGATGCTACTTAAAAAATATAAAATAATTTTAGGAATCTATAATGTAAAAAACTATTTCACCTTGAACTTTTGTATTAATTTTATTCTACTTATTTTCTCCCCCAAAAATTATTTTCTTTGAGTCAGCATCGACTCAATGTTGGTAACCCTATCAGCTAGTGCATCTTTTGCCACTTATTTTATAGAATTCATAATGTTTGTGTATTCCATCTCTATATCGTCTGTATACTCCAAATGGCCGAGTAGTAACTAAGGTCTTTTTTGATAGAAGTTTCAGATGCTCTCTTGATGAATTAGATAGAGATTATACAGGGTGGCCAAGGTAAAAGAGGTCCCGTGTCCTGTACCATACTGAAAGTGATATTGAGCGCTCGTGCGCGTCACGTGATGTCCAGCGGCCATTTTGTGTTAACTGTGTATTGCTCAGTGTTGCGTTGTCACTTGTTAATAATGGTTGTGAATACAGTTCTGCAGATTTTAAATAAAAATATAATATTAATTCCAACCTATCAGCATTGATCACTTGTATGTCCCATCTCTAATCTTCATATACAGGGTCTCTAGTGAATGTCAGATTGCATTTTGTTTATGAAAACATCTGTAACAGTGACAAGCAAAAATTTACACTGCATTAAGTTTACTTGCATCAAGCAAAACGGAAAATAAGATGGCATTTACACAACAACGAATGTATTAATCATAACAGTCAATAAAAGTTGCTTTTATTTAGTGTTTTGTATATTTTTAGGAAAACAGTTCAAGATCAAGATGTAATTTAGTTCTCTCTCACGTATGGTTGTTCATTTGCTTCAATGGGTATCTATCAAGTTATGGCAATCTTCAATTTGATCATGGCATGCTGTGAATGAGTTTTTTAAAACGCTATTTAATACACATTGACTTCAAAATTCCATGGCCAACCGTCATGAATTTTCTTTTTGCTCAATCATCAAGTAACTAACCCCTCACACCTCAGTAACAAGTTTTTTAGAAAATCATTCGTGATGCAGTGGCGACCCGTGGTAATTGTATTTGGAGGGCTCTTAATTTTTAACAATTACTAAACAAAAAATAATAATTAATGACTCATCCACGTTCCGTCATGTGTTAATTCAATATAGCCATTGATTTTTAATTTTAATAATCCAAATGGAAATGTCATGTACAGATAAAAAGTACTCAAACACAACACAGAAAAATGCGAGTTCCAACTAGGGTGACCACCTTTAAATTTATACAAACCCTGAGATCCTTCGTGAGTAAAAAAAAGGTTTTCTTCAATGAGAAAAATACAGAATGTATATAGAAAACAAAAAGCAAGCAAATAAAAACAATGATTATATTCCTTACTATTAATGGTTAGCAAATATAATACAGGGTGTAACCAAATACTTGCTCACATCGTACGTCACAAATTGGCCAAAAAAAATTCATACTTGTATAAGCATAGTTTCTATTCTCAACTTTACGTCATTTCACTGTAAATTGGAAAAGGATATTCAAATGAAAATTGGCAAATCTTTTCTACCAGTAGAAGGCTTATTTATGGAAAGGTTTTTAATTTTTACGTACGGCTTTAAGATATTAAAATTAGCAACTCGTATACATGTTTTTATTAAAAATTCTTAACGGACAAAAATTTGGTTAAAAAATGTATGGGAAAACCTTTTTTGAAAATGTTTTGGGTCGTTATAATTTTTTCTTAAAACCAACAGTTTTTTATAAAACAAATACATTGTGGGTTGCCATTTTCAATACCATAAAGCCATATACATTTTTTTAAATCTTCAGTAAGTCTCCTATTGGTAGAAAATATTTCCCTGACAAGTGTCTCATTAAATTTAGTACTATTATCCATATACTAGCAGTCCAGTGAGACAAATGTCTCATTTAATAAAACAAAAAAGACCGTCCCGGACGGACCAGCGTCCCGCACGGACGGAAATCACGTGATTTCTCGAAAACCGGAAGTGTCACGTGACTGAAATTTGGTTCCTGACCTGACATGACCATTCCAAACATATAACTTTCATAACTTTTTTCTCTATCTCTTACGGTTTGGCTGCTGAAACAGCGTCCCGGACGGACAGACAAGTCTATTATATATATAGATAGATTTGCTAATTTGGTTTACAAAAAAATTATACATACTCTTAAAATAATGAATTGTTATGTTTGAGGTAGAGATTTATCTATTTTATAAATATGTTTCTATTGTTTTTTTTTTGTTTATATACGAGTATTTTTGGTCTTTTTGTGATTTAAATTACTAAAAATATAAATAGAATAGGCATTCTTTGTATTTCTTTGTCATATTTGTAAAATACTTCTTCAACCATTAATGATTTTATATTTTGCAATAATACCTAAAGCTAAGAGATAGAGCAACAAGGTCAACACATCACCATGCACAGACCTCACATAATGGTCGCTGCGCAAGTACAAAAGGCGCGCTCCAACTTTGTATCCCGAATCCGGGACAAGTTGAGCATTGTACCATCAGATGCAAGCGCATAAAGCACCAGCCTCTACACCGCCAGGTAAAATGAGGTTATCGATAATACATACATACAATAATCAAGCTTATGCTAATATTATGCATACAATAGTGTTCAGGGGTACTTGAGAAACAGCTAATATACTAAGGGATGCATCAATAAATATGCTTGAGAACCGCTGTCCTTAAGTTAACAGTTGTGGAGATAATAACAATTTTATTCGAAAAAGACTCAATGTTATCCAAAAATTATGAGTTTTGTAAATTACTTTAAGAGTGAGAAATGGCAATTTAAAAACTTGAATACGAACACAATAAACAACGAGGTTTGAAAAGAAAAATGGAACCATTATTGACTCAAGAGATAAGAATCACGAAAGAACGAAAAATACATAAGTAAAGTCTGTTCATGAAACTCCTGGGCTGTCAAATTGTAATAATTATATTTAAGTTGGCAGCAAATTTAAAATTTCGTTGGTAACTTTCTACTTTCACATTTGAAAACACTGCAAAATTTTGAAACTTCCAAATTTCAAAATTTGATTTATTTGTCAAAGTGACATTTCAATTCGTAATTGCCTCTATCAACGAAGTATCTTTTTTAAAATGCACCAAACACCAACTTTGAGAAATTATAAGGCCACTGATTAACACCACCAACAAAAAATATGTTATTCATATGTTGTTGATGAGTTTCTAATTTTCTATCCCAACATGGGCATGCCGTTCTTAGACTGCATCCTTACCAGTGCCAGTATAATCACATAGAGTTAGCATGGGCATTTGCAAAAAACTATTACAACAAGCATACTATACAATCCCAACCTTCATCCAAAGACAATGTCGACAAGTTATGGCGTATAGCTCTCAGTAATTTTACAGAGCAAATGTGGAAGAACAGTATTGCTCATTGTGAAACACTTATTAAAAATGACTGGATAAAATACATGGGCACTTGCAGTGTGGCGGATATTCCTCCAGTCATAATATCGTTAACTGAATCTGATACTGATGAGTCCGACATGGAATTCTCTTCAGATTCTGAAACAACAGACTGATTGTGGAAATATAAAAGTATCCACTATAAATTTCTTATTCTCTCTCCTTTTCTGTAGCACTACAGCCCTAGGTGCGTTTTGGCTTAAAATTCAATACTTACATTTCCAATTTGTAACTTTGTTTAATAATATTTTTCTACTTTCGACATAAAACCATCGAACATAACCTATCTTTATTTATCACTAGTTTAGTCACTAGATTTGAAGTACATTCCATAAAAAAGTTACTATTCTAAGTACACTCAAGAAATTTTAAAACAATTATTTTTGACAGCCCAGGAGTTTCGTGAACAGAGTATACATACATTACCTCTGTATCAAATGAAATTAGATTAAAAACAAAACGAATACTCAAAAATTCTGTACCTATTTATCTATATGAAATAGGTTGCTGAATACGATTGAATCTAGAAAGAATGTAAAGTAACAGTTTTGGTTTTTAGGTATTAAAGGGTTGAATTCGAAATATAATTCTATTATTTAAGAAAAAGGCAAATAGCAAGAGACATGATACGTACGCGCCGCGCGCGAAGTTTTTCATTGATATAATTGACGGTTAAGTTACATTTAGACATTATTACAAAATTAGTGCAACCCGGAGAAATTATTACAAAACCCGGAGACGCGTTGTAGAAAACCTGAGACTCCGGGTGAAACCCTGATAGGTGGTCGATCTTCTGGAGAGAATCGCACATCCCTACTTCGGAGCGCCCTTAGCAGGTGTCAGCTGCTTGGTGCACATGAAACGAGGGAGTGTGTTGACACATAACTCATTTTATGTTGACACTTCTTGGATATTGTTTTACATGTTTTACGCAGTATCGAATATCAATATCCGGATCTCATTACTTAAACCTTGTTAATATTATAACGGTAGGATAGATGATAAAATATTTTCAATTATAGAATAGTTACTTTTTTAATGACAGGTTGTTGACGACTGGGAGGCTCGAGCCCCTGGGCCCCTAAGGAACAGCCGCCACCGTCGTAATGTTTTGTGGAAACAATTATAAAAGGTAGAAACAATTTTAAAACTCGACCGCAAGATTGAAGTTGTTAACATCGACTCGTTAGTTTTTTTTAAACAGTTATATGCCTTTGCACCGAAGAAGAAAATTTACTTGAAAATTAGTTATACCTCTTAATATTTAACGTCCTGCGAACATCAATTGGTGCACCAAAATTCACGATGCAATACTAATTTTCTAAAAAAAAAAATGTGCCTTGTGGAGTTGGCATATCAAATCAAACTTAGCTACGGCTACTACTAGCAACAAAAACATATTTAACATCGTGCAATATAAAGTTACAGACGTGGAGGGGGCGTCATGGAAGTTTGCAAGCCGAGTTTACATTAGTGCCTTGCAAGGACACCGATTCCCAGCTATTTTAATTTAGTGCGTCACGAAGGAAGAAAGTAAAAATAAAATCGACGGACATAGGTAGATCAATATGCACTGTCTACAACGTGAAATTAATGGCAAACCGTGGTTGGCCACAGATCAATCAAAACCGTGGAGTCAGCGCATGGGCCACGCTGTCTAGACGAATTTCAAGGCCACTACGGCGAATACTTTTGGGAACAATGTGGTCACTAAATTGTTTGTTTATTCATGGGCAATGAGTAGTCACGGCATCGCGACTATGCTTTGTGCTCGAAAACGCAACGGCTACCAGACGGTTGTCTGTTCCTGTTACAGGTGTAAATTAGAATGGTGCAGGACCGGCCACAGGTTGCAGACAGTCTAATGGTTGCAAGGCGACAGAGCAAAGGGCGTCTGAAGGTGGAGATGATACCCAATTTTCATTCCCAGGCGGACATTTATCATTATGATTTTCCGGATTTATTGTTCGCTCCGTGCACGTCATGGTCGCTCATAGTACACAGATTAAATATTTAATCAAAGTGCCTCTTATGTAGTTCAAATTATGTTTTATAAACATTAAATGTAGGGCACGAATTAGTATACTAGTCACTGTGAAACTTTTAATACATTTTAAATTTGATTTTAATTGGGCAGCACATATCAATACAATCAAGCTCATAAGTGGATAACCTAACACGAAAGTAGAATTTTAAGTAATTTACCTATCTACATGCAATCAAGAAACAAAAGGAAGAGTTTTTTATGGCTAGTTGGCCACGAAATATGCAAGCTTGATACAATATTCAAGTGATGAAGCAATTCAGCTGACCTGAGATTGAATTTTACAATTTTGGGAACACATTTATTTTTTTCAGTGCACAATTTTCACTGACTGCTAAGCTAGTACATAGACGGGCTGCAGCCCAAACGGTTGAAAATGTATACTTTAGATTTTAAAATTAATGTAACCATCAACATTCGGAACAGCAAAATCCTCGCTGAAAATAAGTCGAAGTTTTACAGAGAATTTTTATATGAACATAGTTATTAAGTTATTATTCTTAACTAGTGAGTAACCCGAACTACGCTTCGGTTCGCTAATTTAAAAGAGATTCGTTAATATAAATTAAAAAAAAGAATGCACCGGCCGGAATACGAACCCGGGCCGCCCACGTGGCAGGCGAGCATTCTACCCCTGGACCAACCTGGCTTGTTTACATAATGCGCTACTATAATGATATATGAACATACTGAATCACCCGAGCTAATAGCACTCGGCGACAGCGCTTTGCTCCCCTGCTTAGAAGATTTAATTAAATTAAAACTTTTTCGTACACTTTTGTAAATAAAAACCGACCTACGATCCAAGTCTAAAAATGAACAAACTTTTAAGCCATCATACAAGTTAATCGGTCGAGTATCTTCGGAGGAGATAGCGAACAAAGATACATACAAACAAAGAAAGAGAGCAACGATTTTATGTTATAGGCTATTTCGGAGATAACAGCTGTTTGAAGATAACCTGCAGGATCTGATTTTTGTCAGATTGTTTCTAATTAAATCATTTCCAATAGAGTTTTGTAGTAAGTATGTAGTGCGGTAGCATCGATAATATCATGATTGGTCCGGTTATGATTGCCTATCGTCTAACAGGGCAAAGTAGCTACAATTCTTGCTAAATGAATTATAGGACTTATGGATCACAGTCATTTCTCTACACTATCTGCAGGACGGAGCCCGCCTCATACTGCTCGTGTATTGACCTCAATACATCAATCAATCTTTCCCAAGTGATGGATTGGTCGTGTGGTCCAATTCATTGGTCTCCACGATTTTTGGGTTTAACGTTAGACTATTGTGTATGTGGATGGTTGAAAATGTAAGTTTACAAAACAGAGCCAGAATTTATTGTTCGCATTTTGGATGTTGCTACTCATTTAAGGACAAGGCACGCTGCATTCAGAATCAACACGGAATCTTATGAAAGGGATTAAAAAGTGTATGGAACTTCGTGTAATTTTTAAGCATTTGCTGAGCACGTAAGGGAGATCATTAATTTTTATTTCATAAACTTCAAACACCTGTATCTGAGAAACTATTAAAAACGAAAATAATTTTAATATGAACTTTTTTTACACTGTCAAAATATTTGTGTAGATTGTTGGACATAATTAGTGTTGTGCCTTGGTCAATTGACCGGTCAATTTGACCACGGTCAAAAACTGTGTGGTCAAATTCGCTGTCAAATGCTCTTTTAGCCTTAAAATTGCTTATATTAAATTACACTATCAATCAACGTTTTTTTTGTAGAAGGGCTTTATTATTGGCTGTAAGCCTGTAACTCATCAAACATTTACTGAAATTGCAAAAATGCAGGGGATTTACATATTTAGCGAGGGGATTCACACAGCGACCAATGTTTCTTGGGGGGTTTCTTAATACATTTTAGTTTGTTATTATTCTCTTCTTTGCTGTACTTATGCAGTAATGATTTGTTTTTATTGAAGCATAAATATATGGCCAATAAATGGTGTATTATTTTAGTTACCGAGAGTATAAAATGAAAGAATTGTTAAAACTGTTAATTATATGCACTTATAAATACTAATCAAGAGGGTTGGTGGTAATATGATACTAGTTAACTTTGTGATTTGCTTAAACTTACAGAACTATCAATACAATTGATTAAAAAAAGGTTAATTAAAAAAATTAAAATGGTCAAATGAGCGGTCAATTGGCTGGTCAATTGACCGGTCAATTGACCAAAAAGTTGTTGACCGGTCAAAGGCACAACCCTAGACATAATACAGCATGATTTAATTTTAATATTATGCATACTTTTCGAGAAAACAATTACAAAAAACAACTTATATAAATTGCCAAAAAGTTCAAATATATATATGTAATTGAATCAATGAACAATAAACGTATGTAATTAAGTCTTGAAGTATATCACTATGTGGCGTTTCCGTTTCGTTTTACTACTGCTGCAAATCTATTCTAAGCTGGCGTTTAATTCATACAATGTTTTGGGTGGAGTTCTTCGTGAAAGTTCTGTCATTTTATACCACAAAGACTCAATCGGCGGCAGGTCCGAACTGTTAGAACACCGAACACCACATCATGGTCGGAATATGGTTTTGTTTTTAGAATAAATGGCATGATGCACCATATTGTTGAAAGATGTATTCACCATATTATGTTCATTGAATACGTAGTATTGATGACAAAGTGAATATTGAAGTATGTTTATATACTTTTCTGAATTGTCTATGCCATTTATGATATGCAAATTACCCTCTTCTTGGGCAGACATGCAGCCCCAAATTATGGAATAAGCAGAAAATGTAACCTTTTGTATCAAATAGTCACTGTCGTAGATTTCAGGTGCATTTGTAATATCTCTCTTTCTAAGGTCACCAATCGAATCTATACTCCGTTCACCGGATCGAGTCGGTAAGATCGGCAACCCAAATGACAAATATCAGCTGTAACTAGATCACTACCATAACTTGACCCACAATTGAATCAGAGAGACATGACCGTCTTGCTGTCTTTATGAATGTCGTAATTAATGTGCCATGTCGTTACATTAAGTACCTTATTTTTCATCTTTGCATTTTGACCCGTTTTTTGGGATCAGAAAAATTAAAATTTAACCATTATACATGTAACCTCTATATTATACATATATCATATGATCTAAATTTTAACAAACCATATTAGTAATCAACTTACTGTTAATATTTGTAACTTGGGTTGCAGACTTTACCGACTGGGTTAGGTGAACGAACTATAGATTCATCACTCCAGATGACTGAATTCCACCAATTTTGGTGTCCTTTTGTCCATTTTATGCGACTTTAATAGCTTGAATTTATAAAATACAAAATAATAATAAAACACTGACGTATGTTACCTTGCATGGGGATGGCCATATTTCATTTATCTCACTGACTGTAAGGCTTCTGTTTTTTTTTTAATAATTCGTTTCAGTATACGACGACCTCAATCAGATATTTTAGTTTTATGTTCACCGATTTTATAATTGCTAGTCATTTTTCCATATAATCTCAGTATTGTCTGCAACATCTTTGGCGATTTCACGTTGTGATTTCCCATTCATGAAAAATTTAACACTTAATTTTCCCAAATATTACGAAAAAAGTTTCCACGCGTCATTCCGATGGAACACAGCTTCAACATGTCGACAACAATTGTTTGTTATTTTAAAAGCATCGCCTACCTTTTTATGTTTAACAACAGATTTACTCATATTACAGTATATGGTACTAATAAGAGTGTAGAAAGAATGTACGTGAAATATGTTAGAACATAAGTTTGCCAATAGCCTTTCCTGTGTTAACTACATACTATTTTTCCTACGAAGGTTTTGCATTCTGTAAGGAATTTAGTTTTTCAATTTCAAATTTGCCAGCTTTAGCTTCAGCTTGATTATCACTTGACATTAGAGTGCAGAAAGTGTTAACCTTTGAGAGTGCAAATGCGTGCGGGAAGTGAGTACTTTCTGCACCGTCGCAGGAAAATAATGTAGGAAGTTAAGTAAATGATCTATTTGAATCTGGTTTTCCTCCATAATTTTGAAATCTATCTGAATTCTACTCAAAGCCAGTGGTTTTTTCATAATGTTATATATATGGTTTCAAATGTAAATAAAATTTTAATTTCAACAATTATAGTAGCGCTTTTATGTAAAGGTGTCAACAATAAAATTATATACGGTAGGGTGTACTTTTTTGGCGTAGGACTCGTATACAATACGAGGTAGTAAATAAGAACGAAACGTTTATTTTTATAGTTTTAATGAAATTTATAATTATTTACATAAATATATTATATATTTCTAATTTACCTTAATAGTAAGGAAAAGTGCAGCAATCTGACTCGCTAAGTTCTTTCCCTTTCAAATTCGTCTGCTTAATGATAATGATATTAGCGATCAAGTTACTTATGATTATTTTGTAAAAAGTAATATTGTTCATTTAAACTAAACAATTGCTTCGTAAAATTCAATGTCAGATTATCTTTTTTGATAATATAACAAAACAATAAAACTCGAATTTTAATAAAATTGGTCATGGGAGGCTTTGAAGCGCCTCGTGATATTTGCGAATTATGTACTATTATAAGTTAAAAATGTTCATAATTTGACTTGGGTAAAATTTGAAAAGTAATTTAGGAGAATATTAGTTCAAAATTATTTAGAATGTATGATTTTTGATGATAAACAAAAATCATATAATCGTGAAATATACTTTAATTTAAATTTGAAGTAAATTTAAAAAATTATTAAACGTTTCGCCACTTTTGATGGCTTCATCAGTAATTTAAAAGTTCATTACAATATAAAAGTTTAATACATTATGGTTATTTTTGGAAATTCTTTCACGACATTTTTCAAGGTTTACACAATAAAATTAGTCATTAATAAAAGCAGTCATTCTTTAAGTAACGGGTGTCCGCCGGCAAATTTCATTTTTAAACTTGAGATAAAATTTTTATTTCTTAAAATATGTTATTGAAAAAAAATACAAAATAAACCTTAATCTTTGGGAAATTATTTGTGAAACAGCACATCCGCCAAATGACGCCCTTCACGTCGTATCACTTCTTCCAAACGAACTTGAAAATTTTGCATGACACGCGTAAGCATAGCAGGTGTAATCGCACGAATTTCTCGGGTGATGTTCTGCTTTAACACATCCAAAGTGGGTAGTGCATTCTCGTAGAAAATTTGCCACTGGACAAACACTTTTTTTGTGGGGATATCTCAAATCAAAAGTCTACGAGAATGCACCACCACTTTGGATGTGTTAAAGCAGAACATCACCCAAGAAATTCGTGCGATTACACCTGCTATGCTTACGCGTGTGATGCAAAATTTTCAAGTTCGTTTGGAAGAAGTGATACGACGTGAGGGGCATCATTTGGCGGATGTGCTGTTTCACAAATAATTTCCCAAAGATTAAGGTTTATTTTGTATTTTTTTTTCAATAACATATTTTAAGAAATAAAAATTTTATTTCAAGTTTAAAAATGAAATTTGCCGGCGGACACCCGTTACAATCCATACTTGGATATAATTAAGAACAGAAGGCATTAGCTGTTCTGAAGGCAGAATGCAAATAACTACTATATGATTTTTATTTATCATCAAAAATCATACATTCTAAATAATTTTTGACTAATATTCTCCTAAATTACTTTTCATTACTAATAAGCTAATAACGGAATTTACACTGCCGCTCTTTTATTTTATACAAGCAAACTGCGCGCTACGCGCACGTGAAATAGGATACGCGAAAGGTCAAGCTCCGATCCGAGCGCTAAGATAATAAAAACAAAACCTAAACAAATATAAACATCTGTGAAGCCGGAACGTGAGATTTTATTTTGTGCCACAGACACACAGACACACATTAAGGAAAATTATATTATAGAAGATAATTATAAGTTGGTGACTTCGGATTCTCTTCTCGCTTATTGTATGCTAGCGAATGTTTACAATTTGCAAAGGACAAATTCACAGCTTGGAAGATTTAGCTAGAAGAAATGAAAGTGCAAATATTACCAAGCGAATCATAAGACCGCATTACAACGGTTTTAATATACTATGATGTCGAAATCACAGATGTTAGAGGTTGAGAGTTGCAGTCACTTTCGGAAATATAATACAACACGTAACACAGCAAGATAGAAAAACTGTAATGTACATGAAAATATAAGAGAATAATGGATCGAATTGAAGAGATAGGTACAAAAAAATATACAATAAAACTAGGACTGAAGAAGTATTCGGAAGCGTCTTACTAGAAGCCACCCACGATAGAAAAGTTGTGGGGACGACATGGAATATGTTCGAATATGGACTAGGGTCAAGTCAGTGCCACCAATTTCGGATATTTCTTAGTTCATTCATTGACCATTGATGAATGAATATTTATTAATGACAAACAAGTTAAGTACCAAATTCCTTGCCTTGCAGTAATAGCTGTAAGTAATGTTGTTTAATAATGCACTTTACATTAATTAGGTGGTAATATGTTTCTCTATTCCTCACAAACAATAGTCATTTATCATTTACATTTGTCTTAATAATAAATAAAAATATATTACAAGATTTACATGTTTAAAATTGTGCAAGCAAACTATGTTGAAAGGTTGGGGAAATTGTAGTCAATGATAAATCCTTGAGCCGGTCCTGACCGTGGACGGCCACTAGTGGCATTGGCTCGTGTGAATTCGAGGCATTTCCTTTTAGCGAGCTGCTTTCTAGGTGTAGGCGGCCCGGTATATTTGATTTTGGAAATTAGGGAGGCGGAGGCGAAGAGGGAAAGCGCCCACAGCTACGGCTTGTTATTAATTCTGCCTAGGTCCAAACCGCATTTATGACGTAACTGCGTCTGTCTGCAAACCCCAGCCAGATTATCATGTGGCCTAAAATTTGATTTTTAATCAATCGCGAGCGGCAAGTGGCAATCGCTAGCAAAAACAGCCATTAAGGGCTTTTTGCACTTTTTGGACGAATTATTCACTATTTCCAACATTGGTTACGTAATAAGCTGCAGATGCACCCCGACATTGATCACCGATCATGAAAAGTCCTTGATGCATACACAACTAACATATACAAAATTAATTTTCAATGTTCTTAAACAGTACCCTGTGGTAATTTACACGAATTAGATTACAAATTGAACATTATTTATTGAAACATCAACAATGTAAACAATTTTGATAAGGGGGGATTAGAAACAAAATGAGAGTTTTCGCTTAATTGATATACGTACCAGTTTACATGTTCTAAAAAATCTCCTCGTTTAGACAACTTAAAAGAACTTTTATAGGATTTAGGAACAGTAATTCATTAACACGGTTAGATTAAAGTATTTAAATAGATATTAATTACCATTAAAAAATATTTCTCCTGAAAAGCATCTTGCATCACGCATCAGAGACGTAAAAATTATGCAAACATAATACTTTTCGGTAAATAATAAAAAATCTAAAGGTGTAATTAACATTTTATATTATTTTTTCCAATTATAATTCTTTCACCTAAAAAAATTTAATTTCAAAATTTAATTTTAGCTAAAGTTAAAGAAAAATAGGTGTTTACTGACCTTGAGATTGTTCAGTTAGCGAAAACTAACACACTCAAAAAATTCTCATTGTAATCTTAATTTCCGAAAAGTAGCACTTTTTAGATTTTGATAATTTCGAAAAACGCCATTTTCTAAATAAGTAAATATCACTCGGTATATATGATAGAGGTTAAGTAGGCTTTTAGACAAGCACACATTATTGCAAAATCAAAAATAATTTTTTTCCCATATGATGTCGACGTTTTGGCGGTCACTGTATATAATAAATCGATTATTATGTATATACAGGATGACTTAAATAGTTGTGCAAATATTTTAACTGGTAATAGGTCCCGGGTGGTGTAGCTTGAACAAGCGTCCACGTTTCATCAAGAGCGTTAAGCAGCGCTCTCTCTGGTCAGAACTTGGATGGGAGTTCCACGGCTGCTTCTCCCGGCACCTCGTGGTATGGCTGCCATGGAAAAAAGTTGGTCCCGGTTGTCATAATAACATCATGACAGTGGTTAGTAGGGTTGGAAGTCCCCATAAAATGTACAGTGACGCCTATAATTGGCCTAATGGCTGTTGGCGGAGTGCGGAATAAAATAAAATAAAAATAAAGACGGTGAAATAACATGACTAGTCCAGTAATGTCTCATGCAAAAATTTTGTTTTCGAAAAAAAAACAGGTTAGTTTTTTCTAAAAAAGTTTGAGAGCCACAGATAAGTTTAAAAAAATGTAATAATTAAAAAACAAAGAAGCCTGTCTTTATTAACATTTGTATTAATGTCATGTAACCATCCTACTTTTGAAAAATTCCACAAAATGAATTTTACCAAAGCTGAAAGGTCTGATATGGTTTTCATCTCAGCATTGTTGAAATTATTTCGTTGTACTTTTCAAAAATATGACGTTAACATAATATTAATACAAATGCTAATAAAAACAGGCTCATTATTGGACTAATCATGTTATTTTACCGTTCTCTTTCACCAGCTAAAATATTTACACAACTATTAAAGTCACCTTGTATATTAATAGGAAACGATAACTGAAAAAGCAGAAGTTTTCTTGGAAAATCGTTTTTTCATTACTTACTAAAATTAGCAATAAGTTGCAACAACTCCTGGAATCTTTATTTTTTCCAAAAAGGCAACTTACTGCTCATATTGTGTTATAGTGATTTTTAAGAATTTAGATCATTTTACGTCGATTTCAAAAGCGTCCTTAGATATGATTTAGCTGTAAGAGTTCGATCCCAATAAAAAATTTGTAACTGTTTGGAAATGTTCTACAGAGCAAATGTAGTTTGCGTTTTCGGGTCTTTACCTTGACAGAGAAGAATTGTATTGGCAAAATAAATACATTTTCAACAATTTTCTGATGGTGCATTTTGAAATCGCTGTTGAAGCCATTTGGCAATGTAATACTTTATTGTTTTTGGCATTTGTTCCCAATATCGTAAATTAAATCAGTCATGCATTCTACGGAATTTATGTCTTCTTGGGCAATATATTTCATATTTTATGGTAAAAATCAAATCATTAGTTTTTAGTACATCCCAGGCACTTGGCACGACGCAATGATAACGAGCGTTTTGTTAGTTTTTTAATTACGTAAAAAATTCTCAAGACTTAAAAAAATTAGAAGAATCATCCCTCTATCATTAATTCTACCAGAAATAGGTTAAAAGCCGTTGATTAAATGGAAAACTGCATAACATATTTTCTCCAATAACTATTTTAATCAGTCACAAAAAGATAAGACAGCTGAAAATACTTTCAGCCAAACGCCAGAATAGCACACTTTTATACCCTTACCTAAAGAATGAATATTAATAGTAATCAGAATCAGAAAAAATGCACTGAGGTATCAAGGAAATAACCAGTTAATTACATCTTTTTTTAACGAAAATGCCTGTTTAAATTAAAATAGAATGCTTTTTGTATTACAAAAATAGATTTTTCCGCCTACACGTCGGAAATTTTTCTAGTCTGATGAACTTAATCTGTCAATGACAGCCTGTCACGCTTTTCGGCGAACTCGAATGATGTAACGGAATGCTAGGTATATTTTAGAAGATATATCCTTTCCCCGCATTTTGAATATTTGAGCAGTTTTCAATTAAGAAATTAATAACATTTGTTGCAAGGGCCGCTTTGGGAAAACACGTTTTTAAAATTGTGTAACCACTGGGGCTACAAATGCAGCTAGCCAATAGTACAGTTCCCATTTTTAAAAGCAGAATTTGAAGTAACCGTAATGCAAGTTTTAGTAATCATACTGACTACTACACCAAATCAGGAATGCAAATACGTTTATTAAAATAATAAAATACAGAATGGAAATATTTACTTGCATGCTACAACTTACTAATCATATCCCATCATAAGAGTACGAATAAGTTTATGGACTATAGTTGTTGGGCGATACCATGTTTGTCGATTCGAAAGTTATATTATGTATGTAAAAATCATAGCGGCACTTCAGATGTTAAAATTTTCTCTAATTTAACCGATTTTATATGTGCCCTACAGTGCACGGCTTTAGAAACATTTACATCTATTTTGAAAAGTTTACCATCATCGACTGGAAATGTTCTTATCAATATCAAGCGTGAAGTGTGCTTTCAGCATGACGGAGGTTCAACAAGTTGGCCTACCTTAATCGCTTGGCTTGGCCCTCCGTAGTGCCGTTTGAAATCTTTAGTTAAGTTTATCAGTACGACCAACTCATTAGAAAACTACTCTTAAGATCGATAACATCATACACTTAAGTCTTTTATATTTCTGATAATGAAGGTGGGCATTTGAATCAAACATATATAATATCGATTTAAAAATTCGGAAATGTTCAGTCAACATATTTCCAACTAATTACATGCAATTTATTATTCCAAAATATCATATTTCGAAATCGGTACAACCCAGTACATATAGTATGTGTTAGCACTTTATGGCCTAGCAATGTATCAATTAGAATATTAGTATATAGGAAAGATGAGAGTTACATATCTTCGATTTCAATGAATTAATACAAATTTGTACATACAGATGATATCAACATATCCTAAGAATGGAAAATATACGCATACCGAAGAAAATATTGAACTATACACCCCAAGGAAGAAGTACAGGTCGTCCAAAGAAGAGGTGGAAAGATCAGCTACAACGTGAAGTCGGAACAAGCCTGCACGGCTTATCCGTTATCCCCTGAAGTTGTTGATGATAATACGATAGGTACATGAAAGAGCTTTTAATTGTGTGTAGAGTTTCAGCGAGAGCAATAACTGCACGTATAATTAAAAGGTATGTATGTACATACTTTCGTTCCGTGGTACCTATACATATACACATTTCGACTATAATATCGGATTGAGCGAAGTTATGAAGGCGAAAATTTAAGGTTCCGGCCAGAGTCTATATTGCATATAAATAACTATAGCGGCATGAACACATATCGGAAAATCATTACTTTTCGTCCGATTGAAGAAAATCTTTTTTTTAAATTATAGCATGTTTGTTTCTAGCGACCTAAGGATCAAAGGTGCCAAATCCCACATACAGTTGATTACAAGGACATGCGTCCAATAAGTATTCTGTCAGTTATGTGGAAGATCATGGAAACAGTAATAGAATGCAGCTTAGAGAGCATTTAGATAAATTTAACATTACCCTCTCAACTCGCCTGGGTTTCGCCCACGCCATAGTGGTACAACGGCTTTAATAAATTAATTAGTGATTAGTCAGGTCCTAACTTCTCCTTTGAGGTATTTTTTTTTAATTTAAATGGAACAATCATGGTCTAATGGATGGATCAGGTTATCTCGTATACTATTTACTTATAACAAAAGACTAATATTTTATCACTATACGTAATCTAGCTTAAGTGACCGCCATTCCCCCACTCTCCCCTACTAGTACTAGAGGTGTTGCGCAAGGTTCAATCCTGGGGCCACTCTTGTTTATTATTTACACACACACCTCTGAATATGTAAAAATCTCCATTATGCACATTTATGGTGACCATAGCCAAATTTACCATTCCTTCAACATAAGTGATTGTAAACGTGGGCCATCTGATATTAATCAAGATTTAATAAATATTGCAAACATTACTGAAAAGCATTCACTGAAACTTAATCCCAAGAAGTCTGTCGTGTTTCCATTTAAAAATAAAAAACCTTTAGAATCACTAAAAGTCATTGTAACTTTGCTTCAATTCTCAAATTACTAATTACAATTAAAAAATTATCCTCACAGGCAATATTTACCGATGAATATAAAAACAATCCTATCCGAAAGTCTTGTTCTATCTCATGTCTCGTTTATATACTGTGCTGAGATTTATGGCTCCTGTATTATACAGAATACTGCTAATCGAATTGAGAGAGTTGAGAATTCGAGTTTACGATTTATTTTTGGTATACAAAAATATGAGTATATATCGCATAAGCTAATTGAACTCGGTTGACTTTCGATGGCAGCCACAAGAAAATTATTAGCCGCGATGTTGTACCATCAAGTTATCACTTATTACAGACAACTTAGTATTAACCACGTGTTCGGATTGTGTTTCTAACTTTAAATTTAGTTTAAGAGTTTCCAGTCAGTGAGGACGCGAGTGCTTTTTGGTTAGAATATTCTTAAAAACACTTAATGCCGGGGTCGGTAGCTCAGTGGTAAGCATCCTGACTACTGATCTAAGGGTCGCGAGTTCGATTCCCGGTCCCGGTGAGGTTTTCAAAAATTAAAAAAATGCAGATGAAAGCTGCTACAGAATGCCATCATTCGTAAGCGATGTAAAGCCGTGGGTTCCATGTTACTACGATGTGTATCATGTAAAAGATCCCTTGCTAGGGTTGGAACTCCTTAGTATCGGACTTTGACCATATGACCAAAGCAGTCGGTGTCTAAGGTACCTGGTACTCTGCATGCCTATACCTTGTCCATTAACAAACAAACAAAACACTTAATAGTGGTATAGACCTTGACCTAGAAACTAGGTAACAAAATAATAATTGTTGTTTGAATTGTAACTTATAAAACATGGGCGATTTATGTTGGGTTGTTTACCTCTTACGGCAAAAAAATGAAGGCAGTAATGCAACTGTGTCTTATCACAATTTTACGATGGACGACAGAAGCAAATGTTTGCTCATTCTGCCGCTTAATTGCAAACAAAATTCGGTACGTTGCAAAGAAAACTTAGCAAGCGGAAAAGCAGAGGACCCAGATTACCTACCAGAATCATCAGATGCAGAAAATTATAAAACTGGTACTACGACGACTACTCAAATTCATTAGACGGGCTGGAAAACACTTGACATACAACATGTTAAAAAAGTGATAAAGGATGAAATAAATGAGGCAGAAAATCTAAACTATTAACAATAACCATTTATAAATTATTGTAGAAGTTATTCTTTTGCTTGAAGATACAAATAAAGGCAATTTTGATAGCAACGACGTAGATGAAGCGGAAAAACTAAATATCACAGTGAAAACGATTTGATTAACAGTTATGATTATGACAGCGGCGAAATAGATAAATATTAGCAATGATAATTACGATATTATTGCAGAAGAAGCGACTCTTGCAACAAATCATTCTGGTTAACAACTACAACGAAGGTGAAGTGCAAAAAAGAAGGATGAAATGAAAACGCCTCGACTAAAAAAAGGCAATCACGTAAAAGCAAGAGATACAGTACCTCAATAGATAGTTGACGAAAAATGCAAAAAAATATAACGTTATTATTCCCAAAAACACGCAGACAAAACATGAAAACATATTCAGCTGGCGACAATTTTCTAAGTGTTTACTTTCAGTAACTACCTAAATAATGAAAGTGGTAAAGCTAATTCAGCAGGAGTTGAAGTTATCGATGTGATAGTAGATAAATTGTACGACTGAGTAGATGATTCCTCTAAATTTAACATTTCAGGAACACAGCCAAGACCTTATTTAAATAATATAGTGTGGATATCATTTAAAAGAGGAAAGTACACTTTAAATTATAAAACAGACATGGATATGTAATTTACAGAATTAAATTTGCTGAACGCCGACAGCTAACTCTGGTATATCTAAACCAAAACTGAAAATTATAAAGAAAACTAATGATATTGAAACATTAAATTAATTCTGAAACAAATTACCAATCGCTAATATAACTTGGACGAATAATTGACTATATAACTGTTCTTAATGTAATCAGTATTACATGTAAGGATATCATTTTGTTTAATTTTGTTTAAGACACTTTCCTGCTTCTGTTTGTATTTAACGAAAGTAGAATATTGTTGAAACTATAAAATGTTTTATTTCCAGGATGGAATCCCAAGTTAACAATATGTAAGGAGTTATTGTTTAGTTTCTTTATATTTCAACTCTTGTAATTACTGGCAATATGTCCTATCTGAGTAACTGATATTAGTTATGCTAAGAAAGAAAGTTCAAACATCAAAACTATATACATACATTATTACAATGTATCATTTATTTTAAAAGTACATAATTTTTATTGGACTATACCAAAAACAAAAACAAAATACCAAAAACCACGAATGGCCCAGATAAATATCTAAAATCTTGAATAGTGCTTGAATTCTTCTGTAGGAGGGCAGTATTGGAAGTACCCATAGAATCACTTTTACTCCCTAGAGCATAAGTGCTGTTTTAGCCCCTCTTAAGGAAGCAAAAGAGGATTTGACATATAGGTCGTAAAAAAGTAAGTTCTTTTCAGTATTGATATCAAATTGAGAAAAACCCCATTTATTTTTTAAGCCCTTAAATAGATACATTGTCAAAATTTTGCAGAACTATAAGAGTACATTATTGATTTCCTTAAAGACAATGAGATTCTATCACATACACCATACAATTAAATACTCAGTCCACAGCCCCATATTTAAAAATCGGCTGTCTGCCAAAAACCAAGGGCAGCCGATCTAATCTGCAGCAGTTTATTTCCGAAATTCAGTCACACTTACGAACGGCCGGCTGCAGACAAGAAGAGGCGCAAAACGAGCGCAATTAAAATGCAAACCTCGCAGAAAAGGATGTGCAACGCGGACGTAAGGTGCAGCGTCGGTTGGCCTTGCACTTGAACCTTGCAGGCAAAAAATAGCCTCGCTCAGTCAAGGCTGACTTGTTCCACTCAGACCAGTTGCATTGCTGCACCGTCCAAACATTTTTTGCAATAATAAAACTGTTATTCGACTTTCTGCCAGACAACAGCGAGCTGGTGTCGCGAGTTATTTATTCGGATTCCGCAAAAACAACAAATGGCGGCTGCCAAAACCGAGCGCTCAGCGTTCATAATATCCGCAAATAAATCATAAATCAGACACTGCTCGAAAATGCAGTAAAACGAACAAAAATTGCAAGATGCAGAAAAAGATGCGACGCTGGCTGGGGATGGGCAACTTGCTTAAATTAATGGGGCAATCCGGAGGGAGCGAACGTCTGTTTTGACGTCAAGTAAAAGTAATCGGAAATTGATCGATATGCTGCGCACTTATTTTCTGTTTACCCAATTTGCATGCAGGTTATCTTGGGTTATTCAGACAGAAAATGCCGCAGTCCAAGAAATTACCATTTATTTGTTCAAAGTAGTATATGTTAGCCATCATAAATCCGTTGATAAGGACACGCAGTGTAGGCGACCGAGGTTGATTGATTGAGCTATGTAAATTCCAAAGGATTTTTCAGCAGCTTACTTTTCCAGCTGACAGTTTAATTACATCAAATTTGAGTGCATTACTATTAACAAAACACCACATTCGTGAAAGTTACAAATTTTGAATGTATTAGAAACACCATAAGAGTTTTATTTTTAAAGGTGTTGAAAGGATTTTTCTTGCATTTACTATACGATGTACTTTATTTAATCCCTATAACTAAAAAATTGGCTTCACGCAAATCTAAAATTAATGTAATGTTTCAATGTTTCTAATAAAATTTTATATATGGACAGGGTCAAGTACAGAACTGGAACATACAGCCTTAGATGTTAACCACCTGTTGAAATAAAAGTTGCTACCCAATTATTGATCATAATTTGGCGCCTTCAAATTTTTGCGTGGTCACATTAAATGTCATCAGTCAGCAATTAAAAAAACAATTAAAACCTACACTATTTTGATACAGCATGAAATTCCAAAACCAGATAAATCGAAAATTATTATCTTGAACTTGGAGATGCCCAAGTTAAACTTTTAAAGTTAAAAAACTAACAGCTAAACATAAGTACAAATAGAGCGCCCACTACAGTGTGTTGATGACACGCGTGAAAATAAATTATAGGCGTTAAGGGTCCTCCAGCGCTATGTAAAACTACAGGAAAACTAGAAATTTAAAGTTATACAACCCATTATGCAGTAGATAACAACCGAACCTCTGGTATTTTTCATTTCAAAAGATTAAAGGCTTAAAGATTTAACTCACCACGCTTCTGCATTACATTTGTAATATTCTCTTACCTGCTGCATTGACTAAAAGGAACGACCGCAGATAGTTATTTCTGTTATTTACAACACATTATTGGGATTTCATTAAACGACTATAAAATTGTCATTAACAAAATAAGTATATTTGGGTTGATTGCTATTATGACAATGACATATTATTCGAGATACAGTAATTTCTACAAGTACTTGCTAATGATTTGAGTTAGGCAACGGATCCATTTAAATTTTCGACTTATGCGTTACCGTTAGTTCTAAGATTTTTCTATCTAAAATTGCTGTGCATTACAGAAATTATGCACCGTAGGGTTATCGCAAGTTTCTATAAACACAATAATTACCTTAATATGCTTTGCTTCTTATAACGGGCCCGTTTTAAAACTTTACGTCGAAGTTGGCTGAAAACGTGCATTGTGACCATACCGTAAAACATACCTAATCTTGAAAGTAACGAATGATCAAAAGGTATTTCACTCCCGGTCGCATATAGTTTGAAAAAACAAATAGTTACTCATTTCTGAATGCAACTATAAGTTACTTAAAAATCAAATGTCTTTTATATATTTAAGTGTAAAACATATAGTAGATATCTATTTATTTATTTATTTATTTTAATTTACACTGTTCTACAGGTAAAACCCAATTACAGAACAGGATAATAAGATTTACAATATTCTGTGCTAAATAACTAAACTACACAAACAATAATGAGAAGGTATAACAGCAATTACTCTAAACAGTAAGCTTTGATTTTCTGTAAGCTACAGTTATAGATGTCTATATAACGGCTAATGTTATTATAATTGTTAGACATGGCATATATCGGTGAATTTTTTAAAATATTGGTACGAGGTGTACTTAGGTAGAATGAGTCAGCGTATCTGGAAGCTATTCGAGGCACATTAACGTTAATTTTTGTAAGCAATTCAGGGCAGTCAATTTCACTATTAATAATTTTATGGAGCGTAACAACGGAGTAATATTTTCGTCTTACATCGAGACTTGAGAAACTATGCCTAGACAGTAACTCATCATGAGATATGCCGATGGGAGGATACACTCCATCAATTCTATAGCTTAAGTATTTTAAGAAACGTCTCTGCATGGCTTCTATTCGATTAATATGAACTTGATAGTGTGGACTCCAGATGACCGAGGCATATTCCAACTTTGATCTTACAAAAGCATAATAAAGACACTTTAAGGTCATAATATTTTTAAAATCCTGGCTGATTCGAACTATAAATCCATACATACGATTGGCTGAATTTATAATGTTATCGAGATGAATATTAAAGGAGAGGTTAGAGTCAAATGTAACTCCTAGATCAATAAATGTTTTAGGCCTTTCAAGTGAATAGTTACCAATACAGTATTGAAAAATAATTGGATCTGTCTTTAGCGAGTAAGACATCACCTTACATTTAGCACAATTTAGCTTTAAATTATTTCTCCTACACCATTCAACTACACGATCTAGATTTAATGAAAGTCTCTCACAGTCTGCAACATTTTTAATTGAACTATATATTTTTAAGTCGTCAGCATATAACAAATAGTTCACGTCTATTACATCTCCAATATCATTCATAAATATATTGAATAATAGTGGTCCCAGGTTGGATCCTTGAGGGATTCCCGATGTGGCAAGGTATTTTCCAGATTTGAACCCATTTAGCTGAACATATTGAGTTCGATTATTAAGGTATGACCTGAATAAATCAATCAGACTATTGGAAAGTCCAAAATCACCGAGCTTTTGTATTAATATGCCATGGTCAAGTCTATCAAATGCCTTTGTAAGGTCTGTATAAATAACGTCAGTCTGCATTTTGTTGTCAATATTTTCTGCTATATGCTGAGTAACAACAGAAAGATTTGTTACAGTTGAGCGACCTTTCATAAAACCATGTTGTTGAGGAGAAATAAAATTATTCACATGGTAGTACATTTTTTTTCCAAAAGAATTTCAAAAATTTTACTAAAATTACAGATAATGGAAATTGGTCTGTAATTCTTAATGTCTGTTCGGGTGCCATTTTTAAAAACAGGACAAACTTTAGAACATTTCCACAGCAGCGGAATTGTAGCAGATTTCAGGCAAATATTTATTAGTATCGTTAGGGGACGCGCCAATACATCAGCACAGTCTTTTAATATAAATGTCGGTATATTGTCTGGCCCCGTCGTTTTTTTTTGGTTTAATAGATTTTAAAACACTTAATACTTCACTTTCATTAAAACTATTAATATTAAGGTGTAGAGGTTGAATGTTTTCTAAGCTGACATTAGCCATTTGTGAAATCACATAGGAGTTACTAAAATAATCTGCAAAGCTATTTAATATATTTGTGGGATTATCTAAATGATTGTTATTATATGTCATTGTGTTAGTAACTTTGGCTGAACATTTTTTTTTTGTTAACGTACGCCCAAAATTTATTCGAGTGAATGGATATTTCAGATTCCGCCTTTTCAACATATTGTTTATAGGCGTTATCTATTGCAGCTTTAACATCAGCTCTGATACGTTTAAACTCTTCAAATGCTTGAAGATCATTATTTCTTTTGTACAGGCGCCAGCACTTTGCTTTTTTATGAATACGAAAAATTATACTACCGTTAAACCATGGCGGATATTTTTTCTTGTTACTTATCGAATATCTCGGTACACATCGATCCAGTACATTATACAGTTTCCCGTAAAAATACGTGCATGCATCATCAGCACTAGTAAAAGTCTCCAAGAATGTCCAGTCAATGGTAGACATCATGTTATACATGAGTGGAAAATCAGCTTTCCGAAAATTATAACAGTTTAGAAAAGAAGATCCGAGTTTCTTTTTATTATCTAGTTTTTCATTTAATTTACAGCTAATCTCCAAGGCAGGATGGTGACTATCCTCTTTCACCAAAGGATCCAATGATTTCTCAACAAAGCATGTATGATTGTAGAAAACTAAATCAAGTAGTTTATGAAATTGATTATATACCAAGTTGCTTTGAGATAATCCTAAAAACTCAGAAAAATTAATTAAAGCAGTTACCCTCGCATTTGTCCGAGTATTATCGGCATACTCAGGAATATTAAAGTCACCAACCATTAAGACTTTAGAGTCGTAAAGAAAATGCAATGACTCTAATGCCTCAAAAAGACTTATAAACTCGTCAATAGGTGTATTGGGAGGAATATATAAGTTAATTAAGTAGATACCGGACATATTTAGTTGAATCCTGACTATAATAATATCAATAAAAACAAATTGAGGGAAAGTGTGGTCATCTAAATTAATTTGTGTCGAAAAAAGTTCTTCATGTACTCCAATTAGTACACCTCCACCTCTAGTATTATCTCTTAATATAAGATATCGATTATAACAACACCGGATATAACGATATATCGGTTATAAAGGCGAATATTTCAGAAATTTATTATTTGCTACACGGGGAATTTCTGCACACAAAAAAATTATCATAGTCAGTATTGCTTAATTATGTCAACACGGTGGTGCAGGAATTGTTTTGTAGTGTGCAAAGAGTTCCAGCTAGTTCCTGAGCAGGATTGGGGTGGGTTGTCCGGAAGTGTCACTGGTTCGAGACGGTTCGAACAGTAAATCACTAAACCACATAGCTGATTCATAAAACAATAAATAAAAGAAAACGTCGGAAATTGTTTATTTACGCGATATATGTCTGCATAATGTTCAAGGGGGAAAAAGAGAATATACGAAATGTTACACTCAGATGAATTAGAATACAGATTATGAAATGTGTAAGCACATTTTTATAGATTTTAATCTATCCGTTAGAATCCCGTCTTAATTCCAAGCTTTATTCCGTTAAAATGTACCTAGTGAAAGTTTCGCGGTTTTATTTTTAAGTTTAACTTAGTTTTAAATGTTGTAAAAACTAACGTTGTTATATGTACACAATTCTATTTGTGACATGAAATTTGAATAAATTGACTGAATAGTAGCAGCTGCACAATACTGTACGACCACACGTAACCCAATTGTCATGAGTGATATAAAAACCAGCGAAAGTGGATAACGGGAGTCACGATTTGCATAGAAATCTAAATTGTGTTAGAACGTGAAAATCCACGCGGATAGGCCCGTACGCTTGAGGTAATTCTACACACTAACAGCCGGTCTTATAAAGACCACTAATCTGACGATAACGCATCAAAATTTGTTTACTAATGAATAAAATGTCATCTGCACTAACATTTTGATGTGCCTTTGTTTATTTTAACAACGAATTAAATTTAACCTGCAATTAGTGGTATTTATAAGACCGGCCGTAAGTTGCGTGTTTAAGCGATTATAAATAATATTCGATTCTCTCCAGTATTCCCCAGCATAAACATTAGTTGTAAACTAAAACGTGGCGGAACGTATCATTCGGCGAGTTGATTGCAGCCAAAAACCACGACAGAGTTTCCGCCCTAATGTATAATAAAAGAACTAAGCTAATCAATAAAGCTCAAAGTGACAAGTAGAAAGGGGGCGGTTCGCCCCTCCACTTTTTATTTGATTTGCGGATTCGCGGTTTAATTCGCGGAATTATTCGCGAATTTCGCGGAATTTTCGCGGATTGACCCAATTAATTTCGCGGTTTGATCTAATTAATCACATATGAAGTTTGATATGTAATTTACATATGTGCTACTGATTAAATTACGCATTAGCTTCCGATTAAATTATGCATTAGCTTCCGATTAAAATTACGCGTCGGACTTTGGCGGCCATCTTGGATTTCTGGCGCGAATATTTGAATTTGAAATTTTTTCAGATTTTTTTTCTAAGTTCAATTTTTTGAATTTAAACTTCCCGGGTGTCGGCCATCTTGGTTTTCTGCGCGCGCACTTCTCGCGGCTGTCCTTTTAATTTTGAATTTTCGCGCGAATATTTGAATTTTAAATTTTTTTTCTAAGTCCCTGTTTTGAATTTAACTTCTCGGGTGTCGTCCATCTTGGTTTTCTCCCATTTATTTTAATTTAAAAAAAGCTTCCTGCGATGTCCCATGGCTGGAGTCGAACCAGCGATCACAGCATTACGCGTACGAAGCCTTAACCAACTGGGCTATGGAAGCGATCGAGGTTAAAGGAATTAAACATAGCCACTTACGTGTCACGAGCCCAGCTTTAAACAAACTATTTTTCAAAAAAGGTTATTTATGAAATTGGAAATGCATTGCCTGTGTTGTTAAATGACTTGTAGTAATTTTAAAAAACTGATTTTACGGTTGGATGTGTCATAATTAATAATTTTATAATTTGTGCCTGCTATATGGCTGGATTAACGAGATCCTCATTGTCCCTACCTACTATTGGAAATTTCCGTCTAAGTTCCCTTTTTAAAACAGGTCGGTGCCTGTGATTTGTTTGGTTTTAAAGGTTTGAATAATGTACCACTTAGCTGTTCTGACATTACACTTTCATATTCATATTATAAATAAATTTTAAATGTTATTTTCGACTGAGTTTTAGCCGCTTATAAATTACTACAGCTAGTTTAAAATTAAATGGGAGATCGGTCACAATTATATATATCAGCAATAACATGAACAAGAAGATATACGTATTGCTTAAATAAGAAAGAGATAAACATATAATCCGTTCACGACCTTTTTGGGACAGAGTTGGCTATTATTTTTTCATTCATGTTGGACTAACTGATTCGGTGATGTAGCGGATGCAACTTTTTTTCTGTCAGTGTCTGTTCGACATTTTCTTGCCACCACATTGCCAAACTTATTATTTTAATATTCGTAAGAAAATAAATGCTTTATCAAGTGTGTAAAAGTAATTTTAATTTCCGTCAAAGGAAAAATCAAAATGCCCAATATAATTTTGTTACAACAAAAAATTTCCATTAAACGATGCTAGTTGCAGTTTAAAAAGGACAGACCAGATCTAAAAGAACACGAGTTGATGTCGAGACTAGAGAGAGATCCGGCAACAATGTACCTATTCAGAAACTATAACCTTAAACTGAAAACAACCTAACCTAACAGAAAAAGTGTCAGTTTGCATTAGGGAGTTTAGTTGCCGCAGAGGTACTGCCAACAAAATTACTAGATGGTCATAGCCTCACCTGACCCAAAAAGATCGTGAACGGCTTATATTAGCAAGTATTGGAGAAGGCTTGACTAATTTTAATTATGACATTTGTCAACTAAACATAAAATAAATTTGAATAAAAGCACGCAAAATTACGAAAATACGTAGAAAATTTATAAAAATCGGCATCTTGTCACATTAAATTCTGCAAAAACGACAAAAAACAATATTATTTTACAACTTTTATTGAAAAAATAGTAAAATTTTACGAAAATACGTCTGTGTTGACGACCAATTAAAATAAATTTGAATAAAAATACGCAAAAATTACGAAAAGACGTATGTGTTGATCCCCAAAGTAACAAAAATTTGAATAAAAACACACAATTTCGTTGAAAATCTTTACAAAGCGACTTTATAGTACCGAAAAATGATGTAAAAAAGTTTTAAGAGTTATTTCTAAGCATAATTTTGCAAACGTTTAACAAATAAACCGTAATTTTTTAAAGTACATCACGCAATTATGAAATCGTAGTTCAATTTATATGAATTTTCGATACTTTGTATGTGAAAAAATAGCTTCAATTACTAATATTTGAATAAAAACATGCAATTTCCAAAGCATTTCGTTTAAAATTTTAGAAAATCGACAGCATCTCCCATGAAAATTTATAAAAATCGGCATCTTGTCACATTAAATTCTGCAAAAACGACAAAAAACAATATTTTTATACAACTTTTATTGAAAAATAGTAAAATTTTACGAAAATACGTCTGTGTTGACGACAAATGAAAATAAATTTGAATAGAAACACGCAAAAATTACGAAAAGACGTATGTGTTGACCCCCAAAGTAACAAAAATTTGAATAAAATCACGCAATCATACAACATCTCACATAAATTTTCGCAAATATCGACATCATGTCACATAAATTATACAAAAACTGTCATCACGTCACTTGAAATTATACAAAATACGATATTTTTATTCAACACACGATGAAAATTGAACAAAAATCACGCAATCACACATCATATCACATAAATTTACACAAAAATCGACATCATGTCACATAAATTATACAAAAACTGACATCATATCACTTGAAATTATACAAAAAAACGATATTTTATTCAACACACGATGAAAATTGAACAAAAATCACGCAATTACAAGCCATCCCACATAAATTTTCACAAAAATCGACATCATGTTACATAAACTATGCATAATTTTGCAAATGTTTTACACTTTTTATAAAATGCATCGCTCAAAATTAAAAGAAATAGCAATTTCGTTGAAAAATTTGCAAATGTTTTACACTTTTTTATAAAATGTATCGCACAAAATTAAAAGAAATCACAATTTTCTAAATTATATCACGCCATTATGAAATCGTAGATTGATTTTTTGAAATTTTACACTTTGTAACTGTAAAATAACTGCAAATACTAATATTTTAGCTTTAGACTTTGTAATTATTGCAGATTCGAGAAAAAAACAAAGCAGAGTAGAAATAAAAAACACAAACACTTTGTAATAAACAAATATATTGTTCTTATTTCGTATAATACTTAATAATATAAATATAAATGTACAGCAGAATGTCTTATTTCTAAAAATTCGCTAGCAATTTACAAAACTGTAGTTTGAGGTGCACGACATTTCAAATTAAAAAGACTGCAAGTAATAAAATCAGAATTTCATTGTGTAATTTTAAAGTTTAAGATGCACCCAATCTAGAATTCCCTTCGTTTTTGGTGTTGATGACATCTGCCTTAGAGGCGTTTTTCTAACGGCCCTTTTTTGGAGGCGTTTCCTTATCGGCGTTCTTCTGACTGAACCTTTTTGATGTGGACTTGGATGAGTAGCTGGTGTTTTTAATTTATATTCTAAATCGGACTCGCAGTTATCAGTTTCCATTTCGGTTTGTCCTGTAGTACCAGTCGGGGTTGGCTTCTTTTGCTGTTTAGGTTTAGCTAGCAGCACATTAGCAACGTTAAGGTCTTTGATGTAATCAGCAAACTGTAGGCGTCCGGGTGGATTAATAGTTTTTCGAGGCCGCAGAGTGTCGTGAATTAAATCGACTATGTTAGACGCCGGTAAAATTTCACCCTTTATAGTAACGGTACCCTTGTGATCCCAGCTCACATCGCTTGAGGTACTCAAAATGCGTAGGAAAACTTCAGCTTTTTTCTTAAAAGTTTTGGGAAGTGTAGATAAAATAACGGTATTTGATAGGCTGTCACTGGTTGTTTCAATAGGTATTTTGATTGGCTGCCGCGCCTGGTTTGTGAAATGAAGGAATCGTTGTAAAACCTGATTGTACTGGATCCATTTATCGTGATCAGTTAATTTGGACTTTAAAACTTTTTGCATTTCGTCATCAAGCTGTGATAATATATTTTTCTCCGCATCATCGCCAGACTTAAGACGTTGGACAACTTCCGGCGATACAATCAACATCTTCCGCTCTTTGTCCATTTTAGTCGAAAAGGAGCTCAGTCGTTTGTTCTGGTAGAGCCGTCGTGAATAAACTAGCTTAAAATCAAGACTTTCATAATAAATATATAAAAAATATGACAGGTACGGGAATCGAACCCGTATTTTCTCTCGAGATCAGAGCTTGAATCTGACGCCTTAACCATTCGGCCAACCTGCATCACTATATAAACGAGCACTCTCTGCATAATTAAGAAAACATATAGTTTAAAAGTCTTCTATTTGCAATTTCATACAATATTTCATATAAATTAAGCCATGTACAAATTTCTAAATCGGTTTTGATATATATTTTCTCGAAAGATATGACCCTCAGCTGCTGTTTTATTATTTGTCGAGATGCGTCATCGTTAAATTTACAAGTGCCATCCTGTCTGCGATGTGACGCACGCAGTGTTTCCATACCTTTTTATTTTAAAATTCTATAAAATCAGAGGTCCAAACTGCTGCCGCATCAGGTAACAGAGTACAATGGTTTAAAACGTGTTAGTGCGGCATCAGTCGGGCCTCTGTTTTTATAGAATTTTAAAATAAAAAGGGATGGAGACATTGCGTACGTCACATCGCAGACAGGTTGGCTCTTGTAAAATTCAGCGATGACGCATCACGACAAATAATAAAACGGTAGCTGAGGGTCCAGTCTTTCGATAAAATATATATCAAAACCGATTTAGAAATTTGTACATGGCTTAATTTATATGAAATATTGTATGAAATTGCATGTAGAAGGGTTTTAAACTAGATGTTTTCTTAATTATGCAGAGAGTGCTCGTTTATATAGGGAGGCAGGTTGGCCGAATGGTTAAGGCGTCAGATTTAAGCTCTGATCTCGAGAGAGAATGCGGGTTCGATTCCCGTACCTGTCATATTTTTTTTATATATTTATTATGAAAGTCTTGATTTTAAGCTAGTTTATTCACGACGGCTCTACCAGAACAAACGACTGAGCTCCTTTTCGACTAAAATGGACAAAGAGCGGAAGATGTTGATTGTATCGCCGGAGTTTGTCCAACGTCTTAAGTCTGGCGATGATGCGGAGAAAAATATATTATCACAGCTTGATGACGAAATGCAAAAAGTTTTAAAGTCCAAATTAGCTGATCACGATAAATGGATCCAGTACAATCAGGTTTTACAACGATTCCTTCATTTCACAACCAGGCGCGGCAGCCAATCAAAATACCTATTGAAACAACCAGTGACAGCCTATCAAATGCCGTTATTTTATCTACACTTCCTAAAACTTTTAAGAAAAAAGCTGAAGTTTTCCTACGCATTTTGAGTACCTCAAGCGATGTGAGCTGGGATCACAAGGGTACCGTTACTATAAAGGGTGAAATTTTACCGGCGTCTAACATAGTCGATTTAATTCACGACACTCTGCGGCCTCGAAAAACTATTAATCCACCCGGACGCCTACAGTTTGCTGATTACATCAAAGACCTTAACGTTGCTAATGTGCTGCTAGCTAAACCTAAACAGCAAAAGAAGCCAACCCCGACTGGTACTACAGGAAAAACCGAAATGGAAACTGATAACTGCGAGTCCGATTTAGAATATAAATTAAAAACACCAGCTACTCATCCAAGTCCACATCAAAAAGGTTCAGTCAGAAGAACGCCGATAAGGAAACGCCTCCAAAAAAGGGCCGTTAGAAAAACGCCTCTAAGGCAGATGTCATCAACACCAAAAACGAAGGGAATTCTAGATTGGGTGCATCTTAAACTTTAAAATTACACAATGAAATTCTGATTTTATTACTTGCAGTCTTTTTAATTTGAAATGTCGTGCACCTCAAACTACAGTTTTGTAAATTGCTAGCGAATTTTTAGAAATAAGACATTCTGCTGTACATTTATATTTATATTATTAAGTATTATACGAAATAAGAACAATATATTTGTTTATTACAAAGTGTTTGTGTTTTTTATTTCTACTCTGTTTTGTTTTTTTCTCGAATCTGCAATAATTACAAAGTCTAAAGCTAAAATATTAGTATTTGCAGTTATTTTACAGTTACAAAGTGTAAAATTTCAAAAAATCAATCTACGATTTCATAATGGCGTGATATAATTTAGAAAATTGTGATTTCTTTTAATTTTGTGCGATACATTTTATAAAAAAGTGTAAAACATTTGCAAATTTTTCAACGAAATTGCTATTTATTTTAATTTTGAGCGATGCATTTTATAAAAAGTGTAAAACATTTGCAAAATTATGCATAGTTTATGTAACATGATGTCGATTTTTGTGAAAATTTATGTGGGATGGCTTGTAATTGCGTGATTTTTGTTCAATTTTCATCGTGTGTTGAATAAAATATCGTTTTTTTGTATAATTTCAAGTGATATGATGTCAGTTTTTGTATAATTTATGTGACATGATGTCGATTTTTGTGTAAATTTATGTGATATGATGTGTGATTGCGTGATTTTTGTTCAATTTTCATCGTGTGTTGAATAAAAATATCGTATTTTGTATAATTTCAAGTGACGTGATGACAGTTTTTGTATAATTTATGTGACATGATGTCGATATTTGCGAAAATTTATGTGAGATGTATGATTGCGTGATTTTATTCAAATTTTTGTTACTTTGGGGATCAACACATACGTCTTTTCGTAATTTTTGCGTATTTTTATTCAAATTTATTTTAATTGGTCGTCAACACAGACGTATTTTCGTAAAATTTTACAATTTTTTCAATAAAAGTTGTAAAAAAATATTGTTTTTTGTCGTTTTTGCAGAATTTAATGTGACAAGATGCCGATTTTTATAAATTTTCTACGTATTTTCGTAATTTTGCGTGCTTTTATTCAAATTTATTTTCTGTTTAGTTGACAAATGTCATAATTAAAATTAGTCAAGCCTTCTCCAATACTTGCTAATATAAGCCGTTCACGATCTTTTTGGGTCAGGTGAGGCTATGACCATCTAGTAATTTTGTTGGCAGTACCTCTGCGGCAACTAAACTCCCTAATGCAAACTGACACTTTCTGTTAGGTTAGGTTGTTTTCAGTTTAAGGTTATAGTTTCTGAATAGGTACATTGTTGCCGGATCTCTCTCTAGTCTCGACATCAACTCGTGTTCTTTTAGATCTGGTCTGTCCTTTTTAAACTGCAACTAGCATCGTTTAATGGAAATTTTTTGTTGTAACAAAATTATATTGGGCATTTTGATTTTTCCTTTGACGGAAATTAAAATTACTTTTACACACTTGATAAAGCATTTATTTTCTTACGAATATTAAAATAATAAGTTTGGCAATGTGGTGGTAAGAAAATGTCGAACAGACACTGACAGAAAAAAAGTTGCATCCGCTACATCACCGAATCAGTTAGTCCAACATGAAAAGAAAAAATAATAGCCAACTCTGTCCCAAAAAGGTCGTGAACGGATTATATGTTTATCTCTTTCTTATTTAAGCAATACGTATATCTTCTTGTTCATGTTATTGCTGATATATATAATTGTGACCGATCTCCCATTTAATTTTAAACTAGCTGTTGTAATTTATAAGCGGCTAAAACTCAGTCGAAAATAACATTTAAAATTTATTTATAATATGAATATGAAAGTGTAATGTCAGAACAGCTAAGTGGTACATTATTCAAACCTTTAAAACCAAACAAATCACAGGCACCGACCTGTTTTAAAAAGGGAACTTAGACGGAAATTTCCAATAGTAGGTAGGGACAATGAGGATCTCGTTAATCCAGCCATATAGCAGGCACAAATTATAAAATTATTAATTATGACACATCCAACCGTAAAATCAGTTTTTTAAAATTACTACAAGTCATTTAACAACACAGGCAATGCATTTCCAATTTCATAAATAACCTTTTTTGAAAAATAGTTTGTTTAAAGCTGGGCTCGTGACACGTAAGTGGCTATGTTTAATTCCTTTAACCTCGATCGCTTCGATAGCCCAGTTGGTTAAGGCTTCGTACTCGTAATGCTGTGATCGCTGGTTCGACTCCAGCCATGGGACATCGCAGGAAGCTTTTTTTAAATTAAAATAAATGTGAGAAAACCAAGATGGACGACACCCGAGAAGTTAAATTCAAAACAGGGACTTAGAAAAAAAATTTAAAATTCAAATATTCGCGCGAAAATTCAAAATTAAAAGGACAGCCGCGAGAAGTGCGCGCGCAGAAAACCAAGATGGCCGACACCCGGGAAGTTTAAATTCAAAAAATTGAACTTAAAAAAAAAATCTGAAAAAATTTCAAATTCAAATATTCGCGCCAGAAATCCAAGATGGCCGCCAAAGTCCGACGCGTAATTTTAATCGGAAGCTAATGCGTAATTTAATCGGAAGCTAATGCGTAATTTAATCAGTAGCACATATGTAAATTACATATCAAACTTCATATGTGATTAATTAGATCAAACCGCGAAATTAATTGGGTCAATCCGCGAAAATTCCGCGAAATCCGCGAATAATTCCGCGAATCCGCGAATCAAATAAAAAGTGGAGGGGCGAACCGCCCCCTTTCTACTGTGACACATTACTGTGGCGAGAGATTTCTGGAGTTATCTCTACCATCGCATCGGTCAGAAATTTTACGAGTTTATACGATCCGAACACGCAGGCGTAATACGATGAAGATACCTGGGGGATATAGCACAGCCAGTGTCCTTAAAGAAGCTATGCAGGGTTCCAATCTTGGCGTTCCTGCGGAAAAGCCGTCCAAACAAATGTGCAAGGTCGGATGGAACAGGCTTTTTTCCAGCTGTTGCTTTGCAACTCGCACGAGGAAAATGGCCACCGAAAATCATACTGACAATTTATTTTTCAAAATTCAGTATAATTCCTGAGCGTCCAAGAATTTTCCAAAATTCGTAGTTAAATTACAGAGTTCATATTAAATACATTGTAGACGTATCGCTTATTATGACATCGGATAGTGCGACCGAAAACCGGGCTGAAATATGGTACAATCACAAATGGAAGTGTGATTTGGTCACGAGTTGCCTTTTTGCTGTGTAAGTTTTTCGTAGCTACCGATGATGACAGCGTGGCTATCGAAATATGTATTTAGCAGTTGTAAATATTTGTGTGGTGAGAGGTTTTAACGAATTTGTGACCTGTTATATTGTTGAAAATAATCTAGTTCTGTATATAAAAAGTTACCTCGACTGTCCAAGCCCAGGCGAAATTCGGGATTAAAATTTTACATTTAACCGTATTCATGTTTCTTACGGTTTCCGAGATTCATGACTGGCCCTGTATATAGTTATTTTTTAAAGCTAGTCTTTTAAAGTGAAAGAAAAAAATCAAGTAAATTTATCAATACATGCTGTCGTCTGAATCTGAAGAGTCTTCAACCTTTTGATCATCTATTGAATTGGAAAAACAATTTTACGAAACAGCCTATATCTCCTTTTAGGTATCGAGTATAAATTTACTCGCCATACAAAAACGTCAATTAAAACTCCAAACTATATTTAATTTTTAAAATGTGTGTTCATTCACCTCAAATATCCAACTCCCTTCCACTTTTTTCAAAACTCAGAAAGTGTCCATTCGGCCGCCCTTGTTCACTTTTCTCAGGTATGAAGACTCACCGATAATTACTAGTATTAATGATGATCAATGAAGAACCTGATTTCTCTACCAGTTCTATCAATATTTGTCTAAAATCTACTATGAATGATGTTTTATATGGTTGCCTATATATTATTCTGGGTGGAAATCACTTTCTTCGAAATATTCTTCTCTGCAAAATAACATACTGAAACAATTCTGAAAACATACTTCTTTCGCTGTTAACCGTTCTTTCACTAGATACGTTGGAAGTTATTGGTTTTCTATTTCTACCACTGGCTGCGCTATTTAAAACATTCCATTACACTAAATTGAAATATGAATATAGAGCCGTCTTTCTTTTCTTCCTACTTACAAGTGGACATATTTTATATTTATTCTAGCGCACAACTAAATGGTCATTAACCTAGTAAAGTACTCTTTTGCGGAAGCCTCAAAGAAAATGCTCCGTCGTTAATGCGGTTTGTAATCTCATTTCCAACCCAATATCTTTAGCTTTACTAGCAACACAATAAGCACTCGACTTGAAATTAACTTTATGAGAAGAACAACTGCCACATTTACATATACGTGCGGTGATAAAGGGTGCCACAAGTCCGTTTATGACTGAACGCTGTATAAATACGCATTTCAGGAAATAATGTAATAAAATCATTGAAATAGATTTTTTTACCAATTGCGACGAAGGAAATCTATTTGGAACAATGGGCATTAGAGCTATGGTTTCTTTTTTTAATGTAAACAATATTTGATGTGTGAATTCCATCATTGGTTAGTTTATTTTAAATGTTACATGGGGGATCGTTCGTATCTATATCCAAGTTTGGTCAAAATTCTCTCCCTAGAAGTTGGATATAAATTCTATGAGAAAAAATAAAAATAAAATACAGAATATAGAAATCTTGAAAAATGGTTTCTTGTCCAGATAAATTGTTAATAAAAAGTACGAATGTCATGATATTATTAACCCCGTTAACAGCGACTACACAAATGCATTCAACAAAATGGTGTTGTTTTTAAGATTATTATACAACCAATATTTTTTGGGTTTTAATATATCTTCTGATTAATATTTGAATTTTGTGCGATAGTATTCAAAACAGAGTTTGTAGTTTTATTTGGAATTTATCTGGAAGATAAGCAATTTTCTTGAGATTTTTGTATTCTTTATTATTTTTACATACATATTACATAGCTAAATAGAAAAGGTTAATGATGCACTAAAAGCAAAAACGATACTGCAAAAATAGAATCGGTTTTTATTGATTGTATTTCAAATTTTCTAGTTTGATTATCACATTATGGTGTCCAGTAAATCGCGGAAAGGGGATCATTATGTAGGTAAGTACATTACACGTATTACGCCCACGTAGTCACACAGTTTTAACTTCCAACAATTAAACAGCTTAGATGACGCAATATACCAAAGCAATAGAAAAACATGGAACTCTTCCAACAAACTCTCCGTAGCGAGCATGAGGTAATCTATTACTACAATGATTTGAATTATGTAATTACCAACAAGTCACATATAGCTTAGATGTAGCAGTAGCCAAGAAGCCTTCGGTGTAATAGTATTGGGTATATTTTTTAAGCCAATGTTGCTATGACAACGTCATGAAGCTATTCGAGTGGGCCAATTCAAATTTCAAATAAAGAAAAATTGTAAATGCAGTACGTATACCGGTGTGATCGATATAAAATTGATATATACATATTTGCAGGCAATTAATTAATTCTAAATACATACAAGAAACATATTTAATGGATTTCGAACATGGGGTATTATTTAAATACCTAATTTATATGCTACTATCAGTAATCGCTTAAAACACACTATAAGTAAATTCAATTACTAATTTGAATCCCCGTGAATTTAATTGATAGTGCAAGCATCATATTTAAAGAATATTTTTAACTAAAATTCAGTAATATCATTTTTAAATGCTAAGATTTTAAAACCAACAAGCAAATTAGTTTATTTTATCAACGTTGATAAAAATAGTATATCCTAGGTCAATAAAAAAAATTACTGTTAACTACGTAACATGATAAAAAATCGTCGCGGTATATCATATAAATATTAGTACGCATTTAGCTTCGTCACACACGATAAGGCTGATTGATTTTTATTCTTATCGATGATGCAAATTTAATTGCCTTCCTCTATCACGAAAGTCGTGGTTAGTTGTATTTAAACTACAAAATGATTATTATATCATACCATTTCAAAAATACACAACAAAACAGCGTGTTAAGTAATCTCACGCTATGTTCTAGTATGTACGTATGGTCTGGAACCGTGAGCAAAGAAAAGAACAATGATTGAGTAAATAGGCAGTAATTTAGGTTCACATTCTACGTATACTCTAAATTTTTTCAAAATTAAATTATTCAAATTGCGATACAGAAAACAATAAATTCTACATTTCATAATATACAGGATGTCACAATAAGAACATATCGAACTGCCTTTGTGATTTTCAATAGGATCCTTACAAACTTATTAAATTTTTGATCTTTGCACAATTAACTTTATATGCCAGTCCATACACGTACCTAGTTCAGAGTTGTATTAAATTAAGCGTTATTTTTTAAAATAGATTTTTCTGGCTATTCATATTTAAGAAATATTTGAATTTTTAAAAATGAAAAAATTGCTAACTACCCTACATTAAAATTTATATATTGAATATAATCCAATTACTACAAGTAACTACCAACCGAGATTATTTTCCAAAGCGAGGGCAAACTGGTGGACATCGGGCTCACTGTGCACGCAACTTGGCATAATTTGAATTATAAATAAACTGAAGCAACGTATGACAACACTGATAACACGAAAAAGTGCACTACTGCAATTAAAGCCCGGACTTCTACGCACAGCGGAAATGCACGAGACGCACAGCGTCCATCACTGATCAATTTTTCAAAGTTATGAATCAGTGATGGAATGTTATCTCCGCCTGGCCTTGACAGAGTTTTTACGGGCAATGCCTGATTAGGTCGTGATTCGGGAGGAACGGCAACACAAAAATTACATACGGAGCGTGCACTGATAATGGTGATAAGACGGTAGCCTTCGATTGCGTAAGTCGCTTCTCTGCATTCAAACCGGGAGCTGATCACACAGAAGCAGTGAATTCAAAGCCGTGTTTATAAATGTCCGTTTAATATTTATAAAGGTGCATTCCTTTCCAGTTTATGGTTTAAACTTATGTAGATTTATTAAGATGCTAGTATGGTATTTAAACCTCTAGCGGAAATGTCAACCGAATTTAGAAGGCAAATATCAGAAGTGGGGTTTTATCGCCTGGGATTTGCATATCTTATATGTGGTCTATGCGTTGGTAATAATACATGGATACGGTAGGATATTCATTCTTTGTGTAGAATGAATGAATGCCTTAAAGTTAAAAAGTATATCGTTTTTGTTTCCAACATTTCTTAAAAAACATTCTCCACATACAATATGTACCTACAATGTAATGCATTAATGTACGTACACCTAGATACCGTATATCTCACCAACTATCAGTCATAGCCTAATTAACATTGGAAACTTATTGGGAGATACGTCAAATTATTTTCATTTCTAACCGATCTTGTACCTCGATGCGTACACAGCAATACATAGTTGATCTTTTCATAATAATTGTTAATATTAATTTTTCTGATACTCTGCAAGACACACTGCATACAGTAGACTAATTATTATTCGAATAACTTCTATAAAGTTGACGTTGTGTCTAGATGCACTACAGAGTGCATGCAATTTTTAGTATTGGATGCACTTCAAACCGTGATCGTCATTGATTTGACGTCAACGCATATATTGTTTAAATCTGCTGTCTGATAGTCTGATATAAATTAATATGTAATTTGAGGTCCATCCTAGATTTTCTCCGTTTGGATACTAAAAATTATGTGCACTCTGGACTCTGCACTCGAGACACAGCCTAAAGGTAATAGAAGATTGTAATGTCACCAGTCTGTACTAGAGCAAACATTTTTCATGCCTTATACAGCGTGAGTCATAATTAGTTGCAACAAATTTAACCAACGCTTCTTTAGGCCAAAACAAAGCATTTAACCTAATATCCTTAATACAAAAATGTTCCATTAAAAAGATACAGGATGTTAATAAAAAAAGAGTTAAATGACCATGACTATTTCAATGGTAGATGGATTGGCCGGTTTGGCCCTGTGAGATAGCTGCCAAGAAGTCCCGACTTCAATCCCCTAGATTTATTTTTATGGTTTATTTTAAACAGCTGGTTTACCGTGAGCGAATTAACACGAGGGAACAGTTGCAGCAAACAATTTTCAAGGCTGCTAATAAAATTTGGTATGAATCGCTAGTACGACGCGATGGTGCCCTGCCTGTATTGGGGCCGGAGGGGAGCATTTTGAGCATTTGCTATAGTTTTCTATTCTTTAGTCATTGCTTTGTTAATGTTGTTATTAATTTTGTGTTTATTATCATGTATTTTTCAAATTAATCGGATTACTTTCAAAGTGAGTGTCACAAATAGATTTTTTTTTCAGTACCTATCTTTTCAAGGGAGCATTTTGGTATTAAGGCATATTAGGTTAATTGCTTTGTTTTGACCTAAATAAGCTTTGGTTAGCTTTTTTACAGCTAAAAATGACTCACCACGTATACACATAAATTTTTTACTGCGTCACTTTTGAAAAGCTCTCGTTATATATCCAGTTTTGCCATGATTGTAAGTTTTGTAACAGTATCTAAAATTTTCCGAGGATGGCACACTTGAGAAATTTCTTATCGTATCTTAGATGTGACTAGAAACATTTCAAGGATTAAATTTCACGCAATTTTAAGCGTTAGAGATGCGAACTATTTCATTGGTTCTCTGGAAATCAGCTTCAAGCTGCGGCAAATTTATTGGAGTTCGCGTTATCAGGCTGAACTTGGCCGTCCTTTCAGCTTTGCTACAGACATGGAAAGCAAAGCTGCTGACGATAACCTTATGCTTACACATATTACATCTATGTAGAGTAAGGCCGCCTCCAATCTGATATAAAATTTTTATAGCAACGCATTAAACAATTCGCATGTCAGATTAGTTATGTACACTGTAGTAACCGTAACAATAAATAATAATAAGAAATACATTTTCCCAGAGCTGCATGGGTAGGCGTTGAGGCATTTTCTCAACGGTACAAGGATCGACCCAGAAGCATTTCGCCTACCGATAACAATTCAAATTCAGAAAGTTATTGTTAGAACTGTTATTTTTAAGTTAAATTGCAATCACATGTCATAATTTTTCAGATAAGAGTAAAAACTCATCGTTATTATTTATAGTCCTTAAAATTTTGTATTTAATCCATATACTTGTCGCAAAGACAATCTACTTCTTCCAGTTAGAAGAGATAAAAATCGGTAGAAGCTGTATTTCAACCACATATCAATTTTTGATTGCATTGTTTTTTTGCCACATCTTTCACAGTAGTGAGGTGTGGCCTTGCATTGTAGTGTTGGAGCAATATTGTTTGAAGCGAAAGGGCTTGATTTTCAAAATTCTATAGCTTTACAGCTACTACTGCTTATAGCAAATTCACAGAATGTTTTGCAATTAGGAGAAACATGAAAATTTATAATTTAAAAAAAACTTACGGTAGTTGATAGAGTGAGGAACATAATTGCCAAATGCTGAAGTGTAAGAAATTGTATATCTCGGGTTGCGCTACAATACGGGTAACTGTGAGAAAGAAATTACTTACTAATATCTATCGGAAACATATCGCAAAATACAATGCTAGTAAACTAAAATAAGTCATCTTTCCCATATTTTTGTGAATCTGGAGGCAACTATAATAATTATGTTGCCAACTAAACAGAAATTGTGTTTGCAATCAGGTTTGTGAACACGTAATTCATGGCCTAAAAAATATCACTATTACAAACGCGCTGATTGAACAGCGATAGCACTGACGGATTACTAAACCCTAATTATTAATTCCCTACATTTAATTTACTTTCTTCAATAATAACTTTACTGGCACCAACCCCCGCAAGTCGTTAATTTGTAAAAAAAAATCAAACCTAAAAACGCGCTCGGTTTATTTTAGGAAATAACTACGTCAATTAAGAATTCGTTAGGAACATGTTACGAATTTGACGGCTCTAAAACTGGGAAGATTTATGTCGCATAAATCTATTTTAAACTAATTAAATTCAAATCGCAATCGCAATTGAGGTGTACAGAAATCTTAGATTTTACACGCTGAACGACTGGTATATTAATATGCATTTTCGGTTTCATCCACATGCTGGATCAGAGAATGCTGATTGGTTACACTTCTAAGTAAGCAAAGGCTGCTCCGCTCCTTATTGATTATTTTGTATTAGACATATTATTTTTTCTGATACTATTTGAAGCTAGTAGTGCATTGCATCGTCGACGTCACAACTATGTATATATGCAAATTATTTCAATAGTATAAATATGGGCTGAGCTTTTAATGTAAAATGTACCGTAATTAAAAATAGTCTGAAACATCATTCAGTCAAGGCAATAACATGTAAAAAAATAACTATCCCAACTACAATATTAGCAGCTAGGACGTCCGGTGACTATTGTAGAAACTTTATAATAGTGTTTTGTCACTAGTCACGAGCAAGTAATAGGAACGTTTCCATGGGCGCCGTTAGAAAACTTCTCAGGGAGGGGCAATATTTTTTCGATATTGAGATAAGACAATTAAATTCACAGTGGGTCTAAAAAAGGAAACACTTGATGCGCACCTAAAAATGCTATTATATTTTAAACAATAAAAAAACAAAATACTATACAGTGTTTAGACAAGATACCTGTATTACCAACACGTTTTGTGTATCTAAATTAAAAATAATAAAATCATTGCGTTCTTTACTACATATTTACTTTATGGTTTGGGCATCGAAGCGCACAGAATAGTGAAGCGTTAGAAATCGCAATACACAATAATGCAGACATAAAATTAATTAACAAATAAAATAATATATGCAAAAAAATTCACATACCGTATAGATCGGATCGAAGTCCCAAATAAAAACCTATGTAAACCAGGATACACAATAATCTAACAGTAGTAACACAACCAGAGAGCAAATAAGACTAACTTGAAATAAGTAATGCATTTATTTTAAATATTTACTAACATTCCGTGCAGGTGCACTGGGATTTGGCGAGCCATTGAATTTATTACTTGAACGTGCCTAGACACAAGAAAACCCAACATCGATCGGCCCTTATATAAAGGCGTCAAAAAATGGAAATTTAAATATTGTTTTGTATCGCGCTGAGTGACAAATTCATAGACGCCCCTCATCTCGATATTTCGGTCATCGACTTGTTTCTGCTTATTCAAAGAATCGGTTCTGTAAAGTGAGGGGACAAATGAATAAATCGTTGCTGTTATTACGCACACGATATAATATTATTACACCCTATGAAAATAATTTCTGTGCGGTGAGTTCTGACAGCTCGGCGGTCAGCGCCTGGCGAGTAATGGTGGATTATATTATTTTTGGAAAAATCCAGGGAGGGACAAGCGCCCCTCCTTGCCCCTATGTAACGGCGCCCATGAACGTTTCCATTAAGTGGTCGCAACCATAATGGAGAATAGTTTTTGATGGCCGCAAGGTTTAGGCGACGTTCCTGGAATTTGTCCAATGGCGTTGTGGCTACGCAGCGGCGAAGTTTCGGATTGGTTGCAGCGACTTGAACGAAACTTTACTACCCTTTTAGATGTGCTTGCTTTATCTTGCCACTGACTTTGTAATACTTATGTTTCATTCATCCATGATAGTTTGTCCATTAATCTTGCTCAGAAACTAAATCAAATACTTCAAAAGTTATTTAGAGAACAAAACGAATGCAAGGTTACTGCTAAACATAATGATAATACGTCTAAATCAGACCACGCGCCATTTAAAAATGCATTTTTCAACTAAAAACTGGCGTTAAAATATGTTATTTTTGGAAACTTTAAATTAATTAATTTATTACATTTGGCGCAGAAACGATGAAAAAATAGTATTTTAACTACTGTGGCGTAAAGTTTCACGTTTCATCAATAATGGCGTCGTTAGTACTGCCCATAAACTGGCGTATTTCGGAAAAATATCTTTGAACTTGTTTTAACTAATAAATATAACTTTGATGTTGATACCGAAGTGGTGGCAAAGGAAATGCGTTTGTCAACTTACAAGGTAACCGAAGCAAGAGCCCGGCTAAGGTTGGAAAAGGGATACTCTCTGACTGTACCAACAGGAGATGAGTGGGAGCAGAACCAAGTTAAGTTGCAGCCAGATACCTTGATATATTACAAAGATAGCCCGTGAGTGGCGGAAGGCCATCCTCTGAAGCAGGAATTTATATGGAAGGCCGAGGGGTAGAAGAAAGCTTTGCTTTAAGAAAGTTCACCAAGGTATTCCAAGCAAAAGTTTATGCTATTCTATAGGTGGCAAACACGCATGAGATCAGGACGTCACCAGAGCAAAAAATCTATATCAGCTCTGACAGCCAAGCTGCATTAATAGCAATCTACGCAGCCAGGACAAGATCAGCTACCGACCAGGTATGTGGATATGTTTTAGCAGAGCTGGAAAGGGAAAATGATGTCGAGCTCGTCTAGGTTGCAGGACATCCAGTGGTCCAGGGTAATGAGAAGGCTGATGAACTAGTTAACTCGGAGCCGAAGACATCTGTTTTGGAACGGAACCCCTTCTGGGTATTACAAGGCAGCAGGTCTCGATAGCCCTAACAGAGTGGGCCAACGAGACCAGTGAGGAAAAGTGGAAAAGGGCGAAGTACCACACAGCGTGATTTGATTTGAATAAATCAGTCTGGTTAAGGGGAAGGAGCCGAAGAACCACAAATCTCTTGATAGAGATCTTGACAGGCCACTGTAAATCAAGGAGACACCTAACATTAATAGGAATGAAGGAAGATCCCGTCCCGAGATGTGGGAGAGAAGAGGAATCAGCATTTCGCTACTTGGGGGAATGTGAAGCGTACTAGCGACTGGGGTTTAGAACTTATGCAACAGCTACGCTTCAAAGGGGAAGAGTTAAACTCCTTAAGGTGGGCCGATATCGTGACCTTCATTAGAGAATCTAGGAGGTTTACGCAGGGAGAAAGTGGCATTGGAGGTGATTGAGGGGATGGCAAGGGGTTGGCAAGAAGGGCATATGAAGACCTATTTGCTAGACTTCAGTTCCCCCACAACTACTGCTACTTGAAAATAATTGCTACTTGACGATAGTGGGTCGGGAGGAAAAATAAATAATTTTGAAGTTATATTTACTACAAAGTACTGAATGTAACTGTCACATAACTTTAAAGTTCCGGCCGAGTTTTGACTACCACAAACTGCCCGTTCAAAGTTTCCTGTTACTACTCCATGGTTCCACATGGAATTTAGCTGTTTATCTAGTTTAATTTCACATTTTCTTCAGATGACCAGTGTCGCACTCGATATTTGTGTTTATTTTTAATGAAATATAGAAGACAAGCTTCAATTTTCTACAAAAGGTGGTAGAATATTGGTCAATTGTTACTGTTTTTATTATGAACCATGCCTTAGTACGCAGAAGTCGCTATGTTTAACAGCCTTACTAGCAAGTACTTATCTACAACACTACACACTGCACAACAATGCACAGCATGAAATTTTATCAATATTGGCTAGAGGCAGTCCAATGGTGAATTAGAAGGTAACACTCACTTTATGGTAACCGTGCACAGAGTTCTGAATGTAGCGGAAACGTTATCAACTCTAATAAATATTGCTCACAAGTTCGACGACTTTAAGGGATAATGAAAATTTCCAGAACGTGGCAACTATGAAAACTACTTGAAAGCAGTTGCAATTTTGAAGCCGCATTTAAAAAGAATAAATTAGTCGCCGCTACCATCATTGGCCATCTTCAAGTTCTTAAAACGGCATCCCAAAGGTAACTACGACGTTTTAAATACAATGCAAGCTACGTAGAAGTCACATACAGCTACAAAGTGACCATAGTGGTAAAATTTACGTCGCAGCAACTGTTGATTTATCAAATAGTTATTTATACATCAAAGTCGTATAGTGGCGATTCCGTAATAGGTACTCAATTCCAGGTTCTGTCTCAATATTTTGGTACTACATAGCTGGGACATTTAATAATATACTCAATTTTAAGCAATAAAAAACATAACTAGCTCACTCATTATGAATATTCCACAACTGATGACAGTAAAACTACTAATTGAAATAAGAAATGACGGCAGGGACCCCTTGATTTGAACTCTTAATTATGTTATTATTATCCTTACACTCAATTGTACTCTAAACGTCGTTATGATTCTACACAACCTTGTGTCCACATGAATATGCTTCGACAGGTATTCCGTACAATTGTTAATTGATTGTCGATGACTAAAAACATATTTCGGTAAATATAAACTAATGTGATCTACTGTTTGCAACTGTACGAATGACAAAGTTGTTTCCGTTTAAAAGAAAATGGAAAATTTGGAAGAAGTAAAATTGTTTCCAATTCTAAACAATTGCCATACACATGTAGCGAACAATTAATGTTTCATTTAGTAGTACCTGGGGAAACATCCTTAAAAGCTTCCGCATGCCTCAATTTTCAATTGTAAGTTATGTGGAGGTTCTATTTCTATCCTCCACCAGCCTTTGTACATACGCCAACCGCTTAATTCTAAACTATTAAAGAAACTTGTGTCGTCTTCTATAATTTATTTATTTTTATTAAATTATACAATATTGATATTATGGCCGCCAAGACATCAACAGAAAACATTTTTTACGGTACAAATACCGTTTCTTGACTGTACTAAATGTACTGATTTACTATAAAATAGCAATAACCCGATACAAATAGATTTACGTTACTAGTGTTATAAAACAGCAATAACCAGATGCGCAGAGTTACAGACAATATTAAAAACACCCGGTGTATGACACCGGGCACCATTGCTGAAAGGTTAATTACGTTATTATTGTATCAGCTTGTAAACTGTTGTCACGATTTAACAAAAACTGTTGTACTCAGATCGTACTGAAATGAAAGTGGTTTTACTGGACTCGAAGGCTACTTGTCCTGTAAAGTCTTACTTTCAGTAATTGTTGCGTAAATAACTATTATACTAACTGAACTAACATATATTTTCGCCAGTTTAAATATAAGGTTCATTACTTTCGAATCGATTTCGTGCAATGCTAATTTTTGACGACTAGATAGAGCCAGGTGCAACTACGGAACGGAACCGCAGCGTATTACAAAACATTAAAAGTAACTTCAATTTACAACAAATTGGTCGACAAAATGCATGATAAAACGTGTTGATTTTAAAAAAGAACTATAAAAATTGATGAAGTAGAATAACAAGCAGTGGCAATAGATATGTGCAGACACGAATTGGTTTAGCCTCCCAAAATGAGATAAGTTGTAGTTCTCATCTCCTATGCATGTGTGTGAATCCTAGACGTGCCATTACATAACAAGAATTCTCAGAACCGCTTCCAGGGTTCCAGGGCTGATTTATGCATCTAACTCGGACTGTTTCAGGCAGCTCCGTTTTGATTAAGTTTTTAATTTGAATTTCAAATCCGGCGAATTTGTAAGGCGTCGTGCGCGAGCTATCTTCGTTGATCTGAACATTCCGACGTATTAGGAAAAGTGTACAAAACGCCGGCTTGGCAACCGGATTATTCAAGATCAAGGTTGGCTGAAATGCAGTGAGACGGTGGCCTTGCTGCCTCGGTGCACCGGTGCATCCTGTGGGTTTGTTTTTATGCGCTCCTTAATTTTAGGTTCCGTTCGCGCTCAGCTGGTCGCTGCTTTGTTGCAGTTACGGCGGCCCGGTTTCGTTCCTTGAAATATTAATGAGGCCGCAATCCGAGGGCAATTATTGAGCCCGCTGAAATTATGACGCGACTGCTAATTGTTAAATAACCACAGGGTGGAAGCCCACAAAAACTTTCGGAGGCTACCTACTCTTAATAATCCGCGATTAGGTTGCTCGATTGCTGCATTTCAAGGCTCTGATCCTATCGTGCTGGTTCTCGAAGTATTTGTTAGGGCAAAAATTCCAAGAGTTTGTGAAAGGCAGGGTGGTTGCTGACTGTAAAAATCACTGATTTAAACTATAGCTTTCTGGCTGCATTAGTAATCAAAGCATATACTTATACCATAAAATCGGTGGTCTCTTTGTTTGTATGTTTGTTCGCTATCTCCTCCGAAAATACTGGACCGATAAAATTGTATGATAGCTTAAAATTTTGCTAATTTTTAGACTTAGATCGTAGACCGGTTTTATTTTCAAAAAAAGTACGATTTTAATGTAATCGTGTAATTAGCGAATCTAAGCGTAGCTCGGGTGATTCACTATATACCATTATAGCAGCGCCTTATTCAACGAAGCACCTTGGTTCAGTGGTAGAATACTCGTCTGCCACGCGGGCGGCCCGGGTTCGATTCCCGGCGGATACATCCTTTTTTAAAATTTATATTAATGAATCTCTGATTCACTAATCATTAATAACGTCAGAAGTGAAAGATGTATCTAAATATATGGTCCCTGAAATTAACGCACACACTCACAGTAAACAATGAATTTGCTGACTTTTATCCCTTTAACTACAATTTCTTCTTTCTTTCTTCACGTCTGGTTTAACTAAAGTCCAGTCGAAGCTTTGGAGTATTCGGTGGATTGACTGATTTTTGAACAAACTGCGCGTTTTTCTTACGACACCATTCCATAATCGCAGATGTTTTCGTGCTATTATTATGGTCGCCAAAAACATCCATTCCTGAACATACACATTGAGTGCGACAAGCTAATAAGCAAAATCAATAAATCAAGGCCACATTTACAATGATTAGACTGAATTAAAATCATTCTAATTACTATTAGTAACATAAAATGAATTGGTTATCTCTAAATTACATTAGATCCATACTAACCTCTGAACAGTTTTAAAAGTGGAAGTTTTTATACCAAGAGTAATAATGGATTTTCTTCCAATGTAAAGTTTTCAGTTCGTATTTGTTCTTATAGAATTGTAATTTTTGCGAAAACTTATTTTTTAAGAAAGGTCAGCGTATTATTAGCACCATGTTTAAAGTAAACTTCCTAGATTATATACTACGAACAAATCAATAATTAAAAAAAGTGGTAAATTGGTTTTTTAAGATTTTTTCTTGAAAACCAATATACAGCGAGTTTCACTTCTCGCCTTCACAACCCTGTATTTGGTTTATTTATTTTTTGAGCGAGTTAAAATTTTTGTTAATTATACTACTCTTTAAAATGGTTATTCTTATAATCTTTTTAAACATTTTACTGTAAACGAGTAGCATATTGCGATCAAAAGTAAATGCCAAAAATCGAATTTTGCACCATCTAGACGTACTAGTTCTATATTTTCAGGAATGGTTAAATTATTCTAGTCAATATTTAACTTGTTATTTATAAGTATAAGACGCTTAATTGACAGCTCATACACTGAATTAAGAGTTTTATGCTTTTTCTGTGCCGTCCAACTCGCTGACCACACCGGAATTTTCATTAATTTACATTATAATATAATATTATAATTTATTAACAGTAACATAATTTGATTAAAATTTGGATTCGACTATACATATTTGTGATTCTGAGGAACTTTATAATTGTTTTGAGAAAACTAAGCCAACTTCGATTTTTCAATTTTTGGTATTTTTAATCCCAGTAAGATGCTGACTTGAAATAAAATTATTCTTAAAATAACCATTCTAAAAGGTAGTCTAACTAAAATTTGAAAGTGATTAGAAAATAAATAAGGAAGACACAAGGGTGAGGAAAGATGAAAAATAAAACACACTGTATATCTTGAGAGTTTCCCGGGAGACAAAACCAACCAATCCTATGAATGCAGTGTTTAAAAAGAGATACATATAGAAATGCTCGAGTACAATGCATATTTCATAGTTCACGCATATTTTGATACCTCTCTAAAGCTTTATTATGACACAAAAAAAATTTTAAATTTAAAACTTGTAAGGTTTTTTCCGAACCACCAGAGAAACCAAATGTGCAATGACAAATACTAAAATAGCACCGATTTCCTTCGATTTTTAAATAGACCACCATTTAGAATAATAATAATAATCATTCTTATTGTTTATTTACTAACCAAACTCTGATCCCGTTCAAATGATAAATTAATATACGGCTATTTAATTATTCTGTGATGATTAATGAGAGGCCCATATTCAGCATGTTTGTATGAAAACACGAACATCTACCATGTGGACCTAACTTAAATTTACGTAACATATAATATATAAAGCCGCCAATGCAGACTCCCAAAAAAATCACCATTAAAAATATGTTAGTAATTGTTAGTATAACTTAATCGGAGTTTGATTGGATATTACAGAAAAAATCTGGTATGATACACGCACACAACTTCCTTTTTACAGTGATCTTATAATTAGCAAAAAATTAGATTTTTAATTTTTAAACATTTCTAAAAAAATTCTAAATTTAAAAATTTTAAGCTGAATTCAAAAATGTAATAATATACCGGGTGTTCTATTTAAAATAGAAATTAATAGAAAAAAAAAGAAACCCATTTTAGATATTCAACTGGAAAATCACATCAATATACATTAAAAATGTAAAGTTAAAAAAAATTGTTAGAGCCGTTGAAAAAATCGAAAAAAACTAAAAAATCGTAAGAGTAAACACCATACTTTCTGTTATGCGATTTTCTTCAAAAGCTGTCGCAGCTAGATACTACACAAAACTTATATATAAAGTTTCAACGCCATACTTCTTCGTTTTTGAGATATTCTGTTCACAGACAGACACAACACACACACAAAGCAGACAGAGCAATGAACAAAATAGTATATAATTATACGAGTTTGGGGCACGACGAGCGCAGCGAGGAGTGCTTCAATGAGTAGAGTATAGAGTATAATATACTATTTTTTCTACTTTGAGTTGCTGATTTTATAGAAATTCTATAAATGTCGGATACTAAAATATTGCATTACAATCTAGGGATTTTTGAGCGTTATGATGCGACAGTACACAGTCGCCATCTATTGAAAAAGTATCAATTTCGTTGCTCTGACATTTGAATTCGTTTAAATAGTTGTCAAGTTTTGGTTCTTCTGCTGTTCAAATACTGCTGTACCGTAAAAAATAATTGTGTTTAATTGATTTGTTAAAAAATTACCTTCAGTTTAAGTTACATTTCATTAGAATAAATTTAATAAATACAGTTCAGAGATTGTGGTTATGTCGTGTTAGGAGCATGTGAAAGCAAATGTCACCGATCTTATAAACAAATAGTTACCAAAACAGTGTTATAATGGACTCCATTGTACAGTGTTTTCGGTGTTATAATAACGATATTGTGACATCAAAGTAGATAAACATGTTTTTGGGTTCAGGGGACTCGAAAACGTGAAGATCTGTTTGAAAACTCAATTTCGAATTTTTGGGATGAATCCAAGACTTCCTTTATCGTAAAAGGAAGTAAAAAGTATCAATGTTCTTTTTGAATCCGAAGAACGAAAATGATTTAAATTCTATAGGTAGCAAATTGAATAATTTGTATTTATGTTGTAGGAAAATGAACCTTTCCAAATTATATTTTTTAAATTATTGCGGAGTTCGTTTTCCCGATTCTAAATGTATATAAAATTGCCAAAACCGTTTTTAAAATACTATCCAACTACCACTATTTTTAACTTTACCGGAAAATTTTTGTTTGTTCCGAATATCTCATTTCCGATAAGTAATGGAATTCTCAAGCTAGATCTACTTTTTATCTTATTTGTCTGCATCGTCTTTCATGGTTTTTATAGTTAAATGAAACAATTTTAGGAAACGGTTTGAGCAACATATGCAATATAGTCAACTTACCTATAATGGACTTGACTTGCTTGTAAAGGACTAAAACTTCGCTGAAAGTTCATTATATCCGAACCGAATTCCATTTGGGGAGCAAGTTAAGTTTTTTTTATATATCCGAACTTTTAATATACCTAGGTATTATTTTGCAACTTAACAGTTTAATTACGTTTTCAAGTTTTAAAAATCAAATTCGGATAAGAGGCACACTCAGTTATAATGACCTAATATTAACTGCCCCCTTGTCCATTATAAGCTACTGTATTTGGAATTGCTGCTATTTTAGCATTTTGTTACGTTCATTTGTTTTCTGTAGTGACAGATTGTAGTGGTTCGGATATGGACATCGAACATTCGAATTATATTAGCCGATCTTTGTATCCGGCTCAAAATTTAGATATAATCCTATATTATAAGAGCCGATGCCGCCGGCCGTCCAGACCGTAAGCGTAAGTGGCGCCGGCACACGCAGCATGAAGGGCCTGCATACTACTACCACACGCGCGCTTGCTATATCGGTTTCTATAAGCGCAGGTTTCTGTAAGCGCACATGCCGACCGTAAGCACGTGGCGCCGCCACACGCAGCCAGATGTAGGCTGGCTACGCGCGTTCTAGTAGTGATATATGAACCAAAAGTGTTTCTAGTACTAATATTAGTATTTGTTCCTTTTTAAACTCATGCCCGTAATATTACTTAAATAAGAGGTCCAACCCTTTAACGATTTATGCATGTAAATTAATAAAAAAAACAATTCACCGAAAAATATTCACGTAATTATTATTACATAGCAGTAAGCAAATAAGTAACTTGTATTAATATTATCCTCTCATACGATACGCCCTGTATATCACGGTCAAAAGAGTATAAAGTTCAAAATAGTATGCTGTACTGAAAATGTTGAACAATGAAAACGTATACTATATAAATCTACAACCGAAATTGTACATGTTTAGTAGGTCACATCTTTAAAAAATTGGATTAGATAATGAACTAAAAATAATCAAAATTTGGTACCATAACTGGCAGAAACAGATAAGAAGTTTTTATATTGTATTTATATATTTGGTATTGTAAAAACCTGCAAAGATAAGTTTTTTATTTAAATAATTAAGAATAAAAAAGCCAAAAAAAGAACACTTAAATAGTTAATGCAAAATAAAAGACCATTCCTTGCGTGATGGAAAGTTCTTTGCTACTGTTTATTCTCAAGTATTCAAAAAAGATTAACTCACGTCGTACTGCAGTAACAAGTGAGCAAATTACAGATTTAAGGTTAAAGTTAACGAGTCAAAAACAACACGAACATTTGACGACAAATTACGACTTTTTCTCCACAATAAGAGCACGCTACACATTCATTTCAGGAAATAAAATTCGTCATGGATCGACCTACGCTTATGTATATTGAGGTAGGACCTTGATGCTAATTACTGCGCTAAATCAACAGAATCTGACAGTGGTAATTACTGGCCGCTTATTTTCGGTCTTCTGTGAAAAGACCACCTGCACGTGAGTCAGAAAAAGCCAACCTGCTGTTGCCAAATTGTAGGCTAAAATTATCGGCAGCGGTGTCAGACACGTTGGTGCCTTGTTGCTGTTGAGCGATGTTTTAAGTAGAGAACCGCCACGAAGAATATTGACTGTTGAGTATAGTGCAAGTGAAAATTCTTACTGCATGAAACATTAAATACTTTCCTCTGCCTTTCTTATTCACTGATGTTCTGTGTAACCAAACTTCGACATTCGTTTAATACTACATTTTCTTATATAAGTGTTTATACCTGAGTTTGAGTCATCTACCAAAAACGAAAAAATGGACTATTTCCTCTCGTATAGTGATTGTATGTTTAGTAGAATAAACAGATCTCTTGCTGCATAAAATATAGCGTTGTCTCTATTTAAAGGTTCGTATCTTTCTAAAATATTTGGATGACTTCTAAAGTCGTTGAGTGAAAGAATCAGATTCTTTCATTTAAAGGTTAATTATTGATACATAAATATGTTTTTCTCTGTCATCATCACTTAATTTCTGGACAAAGTCCTCCCTTCAGTTGCAATAGACCTTGGTTGAAATGGAGAAGTAGACGAAATGGGAGATTATAAGAAAATTGTAGTTCAAGAAAACTAGTTGTCTATGGACAGTATCCTGCTTAGATTTTCTTTAAAAGCTTCATTTCTTCTTCAACTCATGGATGGGGCATTCTAATGCCAGCCGCCTAAAGTCGGGGTAACTGGCAATCCTTTTAGTTAAAATATACTTGGACACGAAGACTAAAGCTACTGTTGCGAGATTAATAAGAACACTTAACCCCCAACTGGTATGGTGGTTTCAAAGTGACGTAACTGGTATGGTTGGGTCATCCAGGACCCATTCAAAGTTTAAATCACCTGATAAAAATTTTATTGTTTTTGTATAACCAACTATTAGTTTTATAGTTATTTAACCATAATCAAACACAATACTGGTCGAAACATTTTATTAAATTTTTTTATAAAGCGTAATACAAAATAAGTTTACAAAATGAAAATGTCTATTCTTAAGCAAAATAAATCAAAAATTTGCAAAAAAAAAAGATAATACCACTTAAACCTAACAGAAAATACCTTGAGTCAACAATCCTCCGGCAATAAAAAACATTTTAACCTAACAAAGAAATTCTGCCAGAGGCGTAACATTGGGGAAAAATATAACGTAAGTAGTATGGTCGGGTCAAGTGTGACCCGCGACGTCTACACAGCTCAAACTATAAACAGAAACTAAACGTTCAATGTATCACTCGGCAGAGCAATAAACACTGGGAGAATACAGGGACGTACGCTATGAGATTTTGCCTACTGGCGGAGAAATTATAATTTAAATATTTCTCTGGGTCACGATTGACCCAACTATACCAGTTGAGGGTTAAGTACAAATGCCTGCATTTATTTTTCCGCCGTTTACAGAACACTTAAGTTTAATACCGTTGCTTCTTAACTTTACTTATTAAATAAATAAATAAATAAATAAACACTTAAGTACAAATGCCTGCATTTATTTTTCCGCCGTTTACAGAACACTTAAGTTTAATACCGTTGCTTCTTAACTTTACTTATTAACATCTTATTAACTAACTAAATTCTAAGTCCAGTTTGACCAAGAAAACTCGGCAGGCGTTTACAAATTTCCAAATAAGCCTATCAGAGCAGGTCTAAATTTTGGACTTTTGGCACGTACATACGGACGTGACAGTTCATAATAGTCCTATGAATTTGACAAATTTGAAGCTTTCACACACTAAAATTTGTCAAGCTCGACCCCTCGCAAATTATCGCTAATAAAGTTTTAAAATTCTGCTAAAAGAATTTGCTCTCGCCGGCACGTAATTTTTATGATCGAGTTGCAACCGTTGCACTTCTGACCACGTACTAGCCATATACCTTCGGCCAATATTTCGGCTTACGAAATAAACCCTGCATAAATGTACTCTAATCTATTCGTGAGATTGAAATATTTCCAGCTTCCCAGAGAAAGGCACGTTTCTAAACGTCGGCTAAATATTCGCTTGTTGTAATTTTAATATACCATTTTGCCTACGAAATTCTACCTTAAAATATTTATGATACAAATGGCTTATAGCTAACTAAAGTACAGTCAATTCCTACACCCGCGTAGTTTATTTCATTAAAGAACGCAAATCGTAACAAGGTGCTTGTAGTGAAAAGCTTGTCTGAAACAAGGTGGTCGCGCGTGAAGACACTGTGGCCTAATTTTAGAGCTTAAGCACTGTTGGCACCAGCTTAAACAAACTGAATAAATAAAGCTGCAAGTGAAAGTTTTAGTGAAATACGAAGCTATCTTCTCCGTATTAGCGAGATGATATGCAGAAACCAGCTACATGCCTGGAAGCTGAAGGCGTTGTATCTAACTTCGACACACTTGAAATCGCATTAATGACAACAATTTGTAATACTATTTTGGAGCACTTACATACATGCATCCAATAAGGCACTTAAAGGAACTGACATGGACTTGGGAACTGCTCTGAAACTGTACGATTCACTGAACTAGTATTTCCAGTCAATTGGAAGTGAGACAGTGTTTCAATAGTTCGAAAGGGGTGCAATGTCAATGTCTAAGTGTTCAAAATACGAACCAACAACGCGAAGAAAGAATAGAAGAATGTTTGACGAATCGAATGAGCCTGACATACATATTAATTTCTGACCGATGCACTTGTATCCTGTACAATTGAGCAAACGCCTAGAAGCAAATACAGTCGTGTTCACATACCGAGAATTTCTGGCAACTCCTACATACGTATTCTCGGTACGTGAAAACAACTGTAGAGGCGTATTATACTAGGGCAGCACCTATAATTTCGAAAATTAATAGATCAAGTGACCATGGAAATCAAATTTGCCACGAAACCAATATTTGTTTTCTAGTTTGACAGTTAAAATGTAGTTTTTTTGATAGTTGCAACAGTTATTATACCATGTGTTCAAAAAGAAATTACATACGGGTTGGCCAAGAAAAATATGATTCAATCATAAATGTTCTGTGTTCGGTTGTATCCTGGATATCTGGATATCCACTCCATCTATTGTCCGTCCTTCGAGCCACATGTCCTACCCAGTTCCATTTAAGTTGTGCAACGCGGTAAGTTTGTAATGGGACAAGTCGGCGCGGCGTGACTAACTGACCGCGGCCAGCTGGACGCAGCCAAGTGGGCGCGAGCCAACTCGGCGCGAAATAATTTTGAAACGCGTATACCGTAAACTTATAAATATACTTGAAATCTAAACTTTAGAATGCAGAGAAGGCAGTGATATTGCCTGTTTTTACGAGTGCACTACAAAAGGTACAGGTAGCACTTATGTATTAAAAATTACTAGGTATGGTCAAATGATAGATTAATACTAATTTTCAATATCTAATAAGTACGCTATAATTGGTTATCTATTAACGCCAAAACTCGTAATTACAAATGGATACAAATTTTTCAGGAACTCTGTATTAGCAAAACTATTTTAGAAATATGCAAAATCTTCGTACTTACAACTTTTATAAGCAAAATTTTACGCAACTCTCATAGTTCTAGAAATACCTTCCACTCCGCATCGTTGTATGCTTAAGTTTCGCGTACACTTGTCTCGCGCCCAGTTGGCTCGCGCCCACCTGACCGCGGCCAATTCGCCGCGCCGGCGCCGACTTGTCCTAGACCGCGGCCACTTTTGTTTGTTGTCTAATCTAAATGTTTCTTCTATTAGTTAATATAATGCCCAGTATAACTCGTTCTTATACTCGTTGTGTCAACAGTGGGAGGATGCATTGGTTGTAGAATGTAGAGTCTACTTTTCAAGGTACATATTCGGTATTTCGTATATAAGAAATAGTTCAGCCTGCCGAAAGCGTTCCATGTCAAGGTAATTCTTCTGGCAATTTCATCAGCCACTATCTTTTTTCGTTGTTATCTTTTGAGCTAAATATAAACTTTCAACTTTCTCCAGTCGCTGTCCATTAAGTATATTTTTTTAATACACACGATATTACCAAATTGGTACAACAATAAACACGTATGTTCCTTTCTATAAAGAATTTGGTGAAGTTTTTGTATACAGGATGTTTAAAAAATACGTACGGATATTTTTCCCACTTATAGATCTCATCAATACAAACAAAAATGTCCTAATAAACATGGGTCTGTAAACGCTTCGTTTCTGAGATACAGGGTGTTAAAAGTTTTTTTTTGAAATCCGTTTTTTTATGTTATCTAAAAACGCTTTAAGCGATTTTAATGAAATTTTTACAGTTTGTGTATAATTTTATGGGGTATCTTTTCGATCTACTACAGTTGATGTAGTAATTCCAGAGGCGTGCCCACGGGGCATATCGATTAGTTTTTTCACAAAAAAATAACGCCCACGAGATTTTTTGCAATTTTTATATATTTTTTGATAAAGCAACTAAAAATACAACTTTTTTCTCTCTTGAGATTTTTTCGGATCTCGCTTTGTTTTCAAGAAAAAAAATACAGCCCATATTTTTGCACACCCATCAACCTGTTAAGATAAAAACTAAAATGCTTCAACATCTCAAAACCCCTTAACAGATTTTAGTGAAACTTTGAAGGTTTACTGGTGCTAATAATTATTTTAGCACACTTAGATTTAAATTATTTATTCCAGGGGCGGCCGGGATTTTTTTTTAATTACTTTAACGCTGTATCTCAGAAACACCCTGTTTATTAAGCAGTAATTTCCAATAACCAACCACCGCATGTCAATTGACGAAGTCACGACACACGCAATGGTGGATTCTCTGAAAATTTTAAGTGAAAAAAAAAGAAAAACTAAGCTACCAACGCTTCATTATTGAGGTTCAACTGTGTGCCCAGCATTGGATGTTTTTAGAGACCTAATTAGTGGTGATTTTGGCCTTGTGAAAACAAGACCGTTTAATTGATAGGATGTTCTCGCTGCATAGGAGGATCCAGAGACTTCCTGGGGGGTTGTCCAACGACAGATTATTTTAACAGCACCGATAGACTTCTTAAGAGTCTTCCTGATTTAAATAATTCTTTTTTCTTTAAATCAAAAAGACTCTTAAAAAGTCTATCAGCTGTCAAAATAAGCTCCGGTGCCATTTGACAAACTTCCCATTATTCGCAGGAATAGAGGTGGATGCGGTTTCAGTTTCTGTGGAATTTGTTGACAAATCAACTGCTTTCTCTGGATTTTGAATTTTTACCGTCTTATCTTGATTGACATGAAAGGCGGTGGTTTTTGGTATTTGTATAAAAGTTTTTTTTTGTTCTTTAGAAGGTGGCACCAATCTAAAAAATAAAAAAAAATAGCTACTTCATCACTGGTTGTGAAATAGTTTTCTTTTCACAACTGATTGCAAAAAGTGAGACGTTTTGTAACTTCACTCAATTTTGAAAAGTGATACTTTATACCTGTCAGGATTAGAGAAAAATTTATAAAATAAGCATCGTTTTACATACGAGTATTTACCTTTAAACTTAAATTTTGCAGGCTTTGAATATTTTAAACTTTGACTAACTAGTTGTATAATTTAAAACAATCAATGAAAACATTATATTATTAACAACATTTCATTCCTTTTTCTAGTCGAGACTGGTAGACACTAGACAGGTCACAGAACCCACATTGGCGAGTGACGAAAACCTCCACCAACGCTGTGGGGTGAGAGCAAATTTGTACCTATTGCAATTAAAAAAAATGAAGAATGTGGAAGAAGCATTTCAGCAAATTTAAATTAAGGGCGGATGCTATAAGGGTGCGTTTTGTTTATAATTAAAACAAGGTAGTGAACTTTTTTCCGAATACATTTTTAACAGGCCTAAGGGGGTGTCAACTGACCCCACTGACAACCCCTTGAATCCGCCAGTGTCTCGCTGGTTCTGCTATTGCTGTGGGCTGATATCGGTACTTGGGCGGTATATATAAACAGTAGAAAAAATTCGAAACAAACTGAATTTATAAACCACTCTCATTTTGAAGATATTCTATATTTTTAAGGGCAGCACAAAGCATTTAAAGAAATTAATACAATAATACAAATTCTTATGAAATTAAAAAAGTATTGTAATTTTATATTTCTATTTAAAACTACGGAATTTATGTTGAAACGCCAACAATTTCGATGCGTTGGTTTGCAATGTATGCAATAGTATGTGTCGGTTATAATTTTATTGTCTTACAATATGGATGCATATAGGTAATTATTAGAATATACTAGAAAGTCTGATAATACAGATAATTTATTTTTAATTTCTTTTCTTCTTACGATTAATAGAAGTAATTAATAATTGTATGTACCTTTTCCGTTTGCGTGTTAAGATCAAGTTAGATAACTTTACTAGATGCTATTTAAATAGTGGATATACGCAGAAAGTGATAAATAGATGGGCTAAAAAAAGCTCAAAGGAGTACAACGACTCTAAAATCGATAGGGAGAAATATCACGTTGGCCTGTTAGTTCATTAAAGCAATGATCCATGGGGGTTTCAACAAATTACTTAATAAAAATTAGTATTGAATTAACTCATTGACCAATCAAACGTCCGTTCTTGGCGTGTTCAAATATAGCTTAAAATAATTCAACCATGTTTAGATTAACAAAATACGTGTTTTTAAGACTGCTGTTTGCTCCACTAAATTATTTATTTCACTGCTTGAATTTTCCCAATATCAATCACAGTAAAGAAAGAAACACTTATTGCATTTTTAATCTTTTTTTTGCAGCTTAGCTGTTTTATTAGATACATACTGCAAGATATGAATGTATCAAGAATTTCAGTTTGGGGAAGTCTACACAATTTTAATATGGTACATTACTCAGTTTTGGTTTTTGGTTTTATATATATACTAGATTGGCAGTTGTGTAAAAAACGATTGAAATCCAATTTGGAATAACATGTAAAACATATGACTTAACAAGCCCAGAACATTGTCTGGAGTTTAATATGTTTTTTCAACGTCGCCATGAAAATATCATTTCCATCACTCAATTTAGAAATGAAAGTAGGCAATTGCACAACTCAGTAATGAAGGAAATTACTTTCATCACTAGTGATGCAACTTTGGAAAAAATGTACATATACACAACTTGTTATTAAAGAGCCATTGTTCAATTCTAAGACACTTTAAACACTCGCTAACGCTCGTGTTTAAAATGTCTAGCTCTTTGAACAATGCAGTACTTTCATAACTCGTAGCGTAATATACTATTTTATATAGAAAGTAAATAGAATCTAATAAATTATTGTCCCTAGTGTAAAATTAGAACCGACAGTTAACAACTTTGAATGAGTTAGTTTGAAAGCAATGTTATACCAATATCACCTTTATTCTGCTAACGCTAAACAATGTTATATTATTGTAGACTAGATAAGAGGCTCGCCGATTAATGGTTTTACTAATGGCAGGTGTACCTGATATTGATCTATGTAAAATTGTAGTACACTAAATTAGATCAATTTCTCGACCTAGTACCCCCCACAGAAATTACCCCACTGAACTTGATACCAAATTGTACCCAATATCACCTGTCAGCATAAAAACGATAGATAAATATTTCAAAATCTACTAAATTTACCTTTTCCATATTACTTTATTTAAATAAAATCCGTTTATTTCTATTAACCACGGTGCTGTAAATCCGTTAAGTTGCAATTTCCGACCCATATTCCTATGCTTTTTGCTTATTTTTACTGACACTATTGTCTTGCATACAATACATATTGCACGTGCATCTGAGAGTGCATAGTTATTTTACAACTTCGTACCCAATTACAGTGTTACAGTGAAATCGAGAAAGAGACATTTCATATCATTACATGATGTCACCGACAGGGTTTCGGCACACGCAGGATCGCGTAGGGGGGAAGGGGGGTCACGGTTCCCAGCAATCCCCTCCTGACCTTGGCCGTGAAACTGGAATTCATCACACCCACGCCGGAGCTCGGCAAATACAAACATTGTTATATTTGTGTCTGGTTTTTTGCCAGTGGATCTTTTGGCTATATTGAAAATTACCACAGAAGTTTTACTTCAATTTACTATACTTTCCCAAAACAAAATTGGTAAAAAGCCCTTTTGAAATTTTGAACAAGCAAAATGTAATATAAAAGCTGCACATTCAGTAATATTTGTAATTTTTATACTTGGGCGTGACCTATTAGCGAATCACGTCAGCCGTGTAAAGGCATGCAATTAATTTTACAAGCAACACGTAGTGAAATTTATTATGCTCCTTCTAAAGGTGCCAATTAGTGGTTAATGAACATTTTTATGTGTTGTGCCCAAAAAGCCGACCGCCCAATCCAAAATTGGTTGGGATATACATTTAAAAATATACTAAACAATCATTCAACGAATTATATGTACAATTTTGCTCAACGTTTAAAAAATGTATAGTTATACAGTATAAGAAATTCCTTGTGAGTTTCTAACATTAGTGACAGTTACAATAAAAAAATCTAATTTTCCAATCAAAAATAAAAATATTTATTGCATCAAAAAAGAAAAATTATACTGGTTGCGTTCTATATTAACATTATGATAACAAACTCACCAGCACAATCATTGTCCAAGTATTCTATGAAACCACACTTACCTGAAACAAAAATACAACATGTAAATGACAACATGACAAGTAACGCATTATTAAAAAATCAAATCTAATCTATAATTTTTGCAAATACATTTTTGGCACATAAGTTAATGGAACAAATCATGGTCCACTACAATATTACAAATTGATCTGATTCAAATAACACCGATGTTCATTCAATTGAAACCGAGGCAAACAGATGCAAATTCTAACAAAGTTATGGAAAGTAGAGGAAATTATGTAGGAATGAATTATGCATGTCCACGGAACGGCCCAATACACCAGAAAGATCAACACGTAGGTCCATAAATCATCGAAGTTTTGCACTAACTATGGAACCCACTTCAATATTGAAAAAGGCTTTCTACACTCAGTCTAAGACCACAAACGCGTATTGCAACACGCGGGCAAAAAAATAAAAAAAACTGCTAAGCGTCCTGTTTTCGAAATTCCTGCAGTTATAAATAGTCCAATCTGAATGCAGACAAGTTCAAAACTAACCTGGGTTAATTTAGCTCACGTAATGCTTGCATGACGGCGCTTTTGGTGCAAGAACCACTTTATCAAAGTTGGCGATGGACTAAGGCATGAGCGTACGTACCACAGGGGGCATGCTTATAATGCTTAAATATAAATCAGGGTCAGGTGTGTTATTAATAATTTCAAGGCCACTTCACGTATGGAACTGACGTGAACCAATCGAGACAACAAAACAACGCAAGGGCGAAAATTGGCAGTCATCATCCCATTCTCAACGTAACTCCAAACTGCCATTCAACTGTTATTTAATGGTTCAATATGTTTTATATGTACGTCAGACACGTGCTAAATGTTTTGTGATACACTGATCAAATTATATCCTGAAGATGAGCGTCGAAACGTTTTGCATCCCGCAGTAATTTACTGATCATTACTTGAGTTAAATACCTTACCATGCTCAAAATTATATATTTTTTAAAAATGTAATTTAATATATTTACTAATATTGCAAGAATCATTTGTGGAATGTTGCTTAAAAATCATTTTTTTCTACGACCACTACTAATAGCAGGCCTTCTAGCACTAGCTTGTTTCATAAAAAATTACGTTCTATAAAGCAACGTGTTAAAAGTGAAATCAGCTGTTTACTTTTAGCACATGTACTAAAAGTAAACAGCTAGTGTTGAATTTAGAATTTTAAACTGGAAGTGAGGTTATAAAGTTATTCTAGTTACTTCTTTCGTTAGAGGTAGTGTTTTTTTTTAAAATAATCAGAGCATTATGTAATGAATAAAGTAAAATGTCTACTATTATATTATTATTTATGGATTAATAACAGTAAATTGAAAAAATATTGTGTGCAAACTCGTGCTAATAGCTATTTATGCAACAAGTGCTAAAAGTCGACGTTTATGCACGAGCTAAAAGTCGACGTTTATGCACCAGACATGAAAATTATGAAACTCAGCCTTCGCCTTCGTTTCATAATTTTCATGTCTCGTGCATAAACGACTTTTAGCACGCGTTGCATACAATATTTTATCTACGACCTTAATTTTACCGTTATTAATCCATAAATATCGATTTAACAAAAGTTTGCATCAGCGACACTTTTAATTTATGTCATAATAAACAGTTAGGCCACGCAGCGCGGGCGATTGTTTGCCACGCCAGTGCTGTCAAGGTGAGTTACGAAATGTAATTATTGATACTCCACATCTGACTGTATTCATTACATAATGCTTTAATTATTTCAAAAACACTTTACCTGTAACGCAAGAAGCAACTAGATTAACTTTACAACTTCACTTCCAGTTCGAAATTGTAGTTTTATAACCTCACTTCACTTTTAGCCCATGTGCTAAAATTAGTAAACAGCTGATTTCTTTAACCACGGTCAACTATAAAACGTCACTTTTAGTGAAACAAGTTAGTGCTAAAACGCCTACTTTTAGTAGTGGTCGTAGATAAAAGTGTTTATGCACGAGACATGTTATAAAACTCAGCCTTCGGCTTCGTTTCATAATTTTCATGTCTCGTACATAAACATTTACTTTTAGCATTTGTTGCACAAATCGCTATTATAATAGCAATATATCCTAATATTTGCACGAAAGTTCTATAATGCTAGAAAATTTATTTTTGTAGGTCTAATATATTTTATACACTAATATTACTACTACAATAAGAAACTAAAATCGATCAACAAAACACGTGATGCATGGTAGAGCACCATCATGTTGAAATCGTGATAAATCAAATCGTACCTAAAAGTGTTGGTTTATTATTGCTCGGCCGATCAATGCAAAAGATTTATAAATTAAAATCAGCTTCTAGTAGCATTTCGTTGTGCATACAATTATGTCTCACGATAACGACAATCACATTACTGAATACATGCTTATGGCACAATGATGTTGCGAAAAGCTTGATGTTACGGGTATTTATTTAATGCGTTACAGGCAATATCTGAATTCATACCTATAATATTGCTTTTCTTAAAAGCAGCTATTCAACTAGCTACTCTCGTTATTTCGTAATGCAAATGTTCAGCTCTCAACTGTGTGAATGTAATCAGAATTGATGATTCCATTATTCTGTATTAATGGAAAATTTGGGCAATTTAAGTGATTTTCTACTTTTCATATTTCAGATCTAGTCATACTTAAATTCGTAAAATCTATACTATACACTTAAGATAATATTTATCTGTAAGAACCAACTATGCACTTTTAAATATCAACTAAAATCGGGTATGGATCTTATCGCCCACTAGGAGCAATCAAAATTCAATTTATTGCAAATTTTTAGTCGACTATCTCAGCGTGCAAACAATGTATGTTACAGATAATAAAATACGTACTGATTCGTACATCTTAAAATAAGCGTTTTAACGGGTTTTGTCTTACCGGGTACAAATTTATGCATTAGAAATTGCGAAATGCATTTAAGGCGCAATTGTGAATTACTGCCTACAATTTAAGTAACTTAACTCTACATGATTTGATGTTTGTATAATTGCTGAGGCGCGCGGATTGTAAGACGTATTATATTATTGCAACCATTTTTTCGGATATCCTTAATTCATTGAAATTGGTTGAAACAAAACAAATACATATATCAGCCATGATTCATGGTTAAAAATATTCGATACATCTTGGCAATTGGAATCCCCACAATTTCAATTTTGGCTTACTGTTGATTTTAATAAAACTTTGCCGAGATTAATGATACAAACGCTTCGAGAATAATAAATGTAGGACGCTGCAATACAATTTCACTTAATCTGTTTGCTTACTCGCTATACAGGATAAATGCAGAGCTGACTCGCATCCACGGTGCATTACATTATCTGCACACATTACCGATCATTAAATAGTGGTAGGTGTCCATCCGCAGTGTTGCAACCAATCGAGCTATTTACATTTAAAAGTATGTTGTGTCCGTGTGAGTCACGTTTTTGTCGGCACCGATCGGGCGCAGTTCATCTGAGATCGGCCGTGTTGCCACCGCGTCATATATAACGCAACAATAAGCACGTACAATAGGTGCGCGTTCTTGAACGAGCGGTTAAAACATCTGACTAGTAATCGGGTTCCGCCTGGGAGCGCGAGTTCGATCACACCACCTGAATTGCTTTTTTTATTTGCAAATTAATGTAATTCGTATCAGTAAGTGTTTCCTTTTACTGTTTCAGTATTATTAGCAACGTTAAGATATTTTAGCCTATTTTGCACACTTGCGGTGCGCTTTCTTTCTCTCTTCTAACATTTTTATTTATAATTCAATTTTAAAAACAGAAATTATTTTAATCACCTATGCGATGGTCTCAAAAGCTATTTCGTATAATAAATATATGAGTAAATTATTTTATACGTCTCGCGTAATGTATGAAATGCTAACACAGGTATCAAACGGGCAATTTAAATGTTCAAAATATTTCAGTTTTCATGACCTACAGCAAAAACTCCCCACTTAAATAATTACAATAAATCTAGGGCGGCTGTCTGAATCGGGAAATCAGGAAGATAAAAATTGCAGAAATTATCTGGAGTCGCATCGGCGAAAAAGAACTAGAAGAGGTGACCTTAATTCCAGCGTAAACAATATCGAGCAGTTTCAGTGTAGCAAAAACACGACTGCTATCGCAAACCATTAGTTTTATTGGAGGAAAAAATGGAATACTATACATCCTTGATAATTTATTCAATATAAATATAAATATAACAACTAAAAACAACAAAAACAATTGTGTTTACAATAAACAAACGATGAGGTTCGAGGTATGCAATGCGCATTATAAAAATGCTATTCCTGCCAATTTGTTTTCCATTTATTATTTGTAATTATGACTACATATTTTGCTAAGTTTGCAATTTTAACGAAAAAAGTTGCAGTAATCATAAAGTTTTAAATATGAATGGCGTTAAGCGCCCCTTTAATACGAGGGTAGCACCCATAATTTCTGCAAACTAACAGATCTAGTGCACCACGGAAATCAAACTTTCCATAAAACAAATGTTTGTTTTCTAGTTTCACAGTTCAAATTTAGTTTTGATAATGGCAACAGTTAATATACAAGTTAAGTTTGAAATGAGTGTGCAGCAAAAATGAATTTAACGAGAGAACATTTTAGAGCCATGATTTATTATGGTTTTAAAAGTTCACCGAAAAAAAAGGTAAACAAGATTTTACATAATCATTTGAGTGCAAAAATAGCTATTTATGCAACAAGTGCTAAAAGTTGACGTTTATGCACGAGACATGTTATGAATTCGGCTTCGTTTCATAATTTTCATGTCTCGTGCATAAACGACTTTTAGCACGCGTTGCATACAATATTTTATCTACGACCTTAATTTTACTGTTATTAATCCATACATATCGATTTAACAAAGGTTTGCATCTACATTTCTAATTTATGTCATAATAAACAGCAGCACTTGGCGCGAGGGCGAATATTTGCGAAGCCAGTACTGTCAAGGTCAGTTACGAAAGATAATTATTAATACTCACATCTGACTGTATACATTACATAACGCTTTAATTATTTCAAAAACACTTTACCTGTAACGCAACAAGTAACTAGAATAACTTTACAACTTCACTTCCAGTTCGAAATTGTAGTTTTATAACCTCACTTCACTTTATACCACAGATGCGCTTAAAGTAAACAGCTGACTTCTTTAACCACGATAAACTATAAAACGTAACTTTTAGTGAAACAGCTAAAAGGCCTACTTTTAGTAGTAGTCGTAGATAAAGTCTGTTGTCGGTGGAGACCACACAGTTTAACAGAAGCACAAAAACAATATCGTGTGAAATGGTGTAAGAAAACATATGATGAAAGTACGTTTAAAACAGTTTACAACATCATAACTGGTGGCAAAAGCTGGATATATGCATTTTAAACCCAAATCTGAGCAACTGTCTGCACAATGGGTGTTTTCAACAGATCCTAATCCAGTTAAAGTGAAGCGATCTCGAAGTGTTGGTAAGAAAATGATTGCCTACTTCTTTTCAAAATTAGGACCTATCACAACTGTCGTGCTTGAAAATAAACGTACGATTATCGCAGAATGGTACACAAGAGTTTGTCTGCCAGATGTTATTCAAAGACGTCGTTTACGGCGCCCAAGAAGTTAGATCGTTCTGCACCATGACAATGCATCAATTCATACCGCACAAACAAAAGAATTTTTACAGCCTTCCGGGTTAAAATCGTTAAGCCATCCCCAATACAGTCCCGACCTAGCACCTTCCGATTAATTTCTATTTCCTCAATTAAAGAATAAATAGCGTGATGTGCGATTTGGAACTCCGAAGGTGCTGTGAAAAGCTTCAAAATTCTTTAATTCGCAAGTGACTCAGAGTGGAATTTATGTTTGAAAATTGATTTTACCGAATGCGTAACTGTATAGCAATTTAAGGGCGAATATATTGAAAAACAATAATAAAAATAATTTTTTGGCTAGAAACTTTGTTTTATTAGATTGTTGAAATGTAAGGTGTATACACAAATTTTAAAAACAAAACGCGGATAGAAAAATTAATGGTAATTCCATTAAAATCATGTAATACTCCAAGTTTTATACCCCAATTGTTTGGTTATGAAATAAAGTAAAATGTAACACGGTAACGCTATTTAATAATCATTCTATTGCTTTCAGAAACAGCAACACCTTCCAAATTTGTAATTGGTTTAGAATAAGTTAATGTCAATTTAATATTTAGAACGCCAGACTATAAATTATCTTCCATTCTTGCAATTCGAAAGATAACGGCCTTGCCAACACTTGTCTTTTGATTTTATATTGTTACACAATTATAAACCCTTGCCAGAAATTTGCCATTACTAAGCTTCCCAATCATTTGAGTTTCACTTTGTAATTTACAGCGTGTTCACGCCAGTGACGTAGCCAGGAGAGGGGCTCGAGGAGCCGAAGCTATTTTATTACTTGAGGCTATTTTTAAACCTGGCACTCTGAGAATCATGGCAGGGAATAAATCAATGATATTGCTGTTATAAAATTAAAATATTGCATTACTAATGTTTACGATTATACAGGGTGGTTCATAAGTACGGTCACTAAATTTAAGGATAATTAGAGGACAAAAAAAAGAACAACTTTGCATAATAAGCTATACGTAAACAAATCACAACAATCCTACACAAAATTTTTTGCTTAAATTGATCGATGGTTACTGGAATGCATTTTTGTAAACATTATTTCGCACAAGTGGTGGCGAAAAGACCGAATTTTGATAAAAAGAAGAAACAAAAAAAGAGTTGTTTGGGTATTTCAATCACATTTTGTGCATTACGTACCAGTCTCAAGCCTGGAAGGAAAAGTGAAGAGAAAGTGGTTACTGTACTCCCGTGCTCTTATCTAATTTACCTAATCAAGGTTTTGGTGGTAGCCAGTTATTCTCAAAAGTTTGGACCAAGCCCTAATGTATTTTTTTCTAGTGCACTGTACTTCTACTGAAGTCAGTAGTAAACACCCCTTTAATTTAATGGCCATACTCATGAATTACCCTGTATAAAATATACAGTAGTTTATAACTAGTCACATAAAATCACTACTTACTAATTTGTTTAACTGTGGATATTTCCATATCTTTTCAGTGATGTTCTGCATATATTACTTTAAATTTAGAAGTTGAAGGTTTAGTTTATTTTGCATTAAATGAAAATCCTATAAATTCATAGAATATGCAAAGGCTACATTAATTCCGAATATGATTGTACAGTATACTACCAGGATTTTTTCATTATTTAGGTACGCAACATGTGATTCAAATTGGCTATCCATTTTTTTTTACTTTACTCTTCACTTCTAATCGTTTCTAATGGAATCCTACTATTCCTACTGCTTTAAATTTTAAATATACTTAAATACTGGAACATGGCGCTAGGAGAACAATAAAAGCATGAGCCAATAAATTAAAGAAATTACTAAACACGAATAAATTTTTTTTTTAAATTGCCTGAATGTGTATCGATAACAAATTTAATACGTACTATTCACAGTTGTAAATAGATATGACATAATCCACTGCCGCACCAGTAAAATTATATGTTCCTGCAGTTTTCATTTTAAAAACGGTGACAAATCTTGCATAAGAAATAATAAAATTATACAGCGAAAATTTATTAACGTTAATTACTCGAGTCGTCAAATCAAAATAAAATTTGCCGTCACTAATTATTATGTTCGGTATGCGCAAAAAACGACATTGTGAAACTAACAACGATAGTTCTTCAAAAACTATTCTTTTTGCAAACCAATTTAGATAGATATGCCTGGCATTAAAAAATGCGCGCAACTCAAGATTTTTGAAAAATCGTGTTTAAAATTTTACATTTCTTGCGTTATTAAAAAATACTTCTGCATTTAATTCCATATAGTATAACAGTAGCATCGCCAAATGTTTCTGGCAACATATGTTAAGTCTTTAAAGAACAATGCAATATGCTTAGTGGCCACTATATGAGACGCATATTGCATACTAAACCGGGAACCAGTTCAAAGGTTGAGCTAGACGTTAACACTGATTTTCTCTATTGCAGTATTACAGCCCCTGCTAAATGAATAAATTTGAGCTAGTTTCTTATGATGAACCTACCAATTTTCCAAATAAACAAAGCTGTATGTAACCCTAAACCTGTAACATTTGAGGAATGTGGTATCACTACATATGGAAAGGTTTTCAATGATCGGAAGCTTACGATTGATGACCTCGGGGATATAATTTGATGGTAGGAAATATGAAAGGGGTTGATAAAACGAAACAGACCGTAAAAAATAATTGAGAGGAGAGAAAGTGGGAGAAGTTAGAGTGAGAGACCGAAGAAAAGGGAGAGATACAAGAGTGATAGCGAAAAGAGAGACAAGAAAAGAGAGCGACTCGACTTTCAACAATAATTGCATAATCAATTTGTTCAAAATATTTGAGTATACCAGTAAACACGGAGATACCAGGGTTTAATTTTTAAACTATGCTAACAAAACGCTGATATTTAATAAGATACGGCAAAACAATTAATTAGTATTTTGCACTGCAAATGCATTTATAAAACCACTGCACGATTAACCTTCAATTAAAACTATATTTAAGGGAAGAGTATTACACACCTTTGCATTCTTTACAGATAATCGAGTGGACAATGCATGTTGATTTGTTGGTGTAATTCACGATTGACGATTTCGACAAATTAATGAGAATTACTCATCCACAGGCCCAATTTTAGCTTTCATTGTGGCAGCTTGGATTTGCTACGGGGTCAAGGCTCCAGCGGAATAAAATACAGTTTTTAGGTACCTATACGTACAACTTGAGAAAACAAAATTTTTAAAAATGTCACTTCCTGTGATATCCAACAATTTATCATTTACATATAAGATAATAGGATATTTTATTCAAATAAGACCAACATAAAATACAAACTGTACTACGGAGAGATCGTAAATGATCTGACTAGCATGTGACCTTAACCAAACTTCCATCCTTGTCCCATCAATGTAGATTGAATCAGGCAGAATAAAGACAAACATCGGTTATTTGGATACGTGGAAATACAGTGTATGACGCAATACGATATATAGTGCGACACAAAACAGGACAAATTTTGCTAAAAATCAACGAGGGCTATGCATGGCTTGTGAGGATCAGCGATGCATTTAGCGGAGCCTCCTCTTTGCGAGTTTAAAATGCATTAATTTTCATCGTTTTGCTCAGGTTATTTATCGACACATATTACTAATTTTGTATATACTCGTACATATGTACTATTATAATTCAGGCATAAGTTTCGCTTGCAGTGCCACCATATAATTTTCATTTATCACAAAAACTAACGCACTGTAACTATTTTAGGAATGCCTGATATTCTGGAAAATAACGACGATGTAAATACCTGCATTTTATTCGCGCAAAGAACCAGATTCGAGAAAGCGTCGCCGCACAGCTCCTTAAAAAATTTAGCTGTATTTAACGACCGACTATCATTCTAAAAACCAAGTTTAGGACATGGCAATATGTATTTTGCCTCAACGGAAAATGAATTATTTTTATACATATACGTGGATCGGGCTTTTTTGAATTATTAATAGCTATTTATGCAACAAGTGCTAAAAGTCGACGTCGACTTTTAGCACGCGTTGCATAGAATATTTTATCTACCACCTTAAATTTACTGTTATTAATCCATAAATATCGATTTAACAAAGGTTTGCATCTATGACAGTTAGAATTTATGTCATAATTTTGTTTGTGAAACCAATAATGTCAAAGTTAGTTATCAAAGGTAATTATTAATGCTTCACATCTGACTGTATTCATTACATATCGCTTTAATTATTTCAAAAACACTTTACCTCTAACGCAAGAAGTAACTATAGTAACTTTACAACTTCACTTCCAGTTCGAAATTGTAGTTTTATAACCTCACTTCACTTTTAGCACATGGGCTAAAAGTAAAACAGCTGATTTCTTTAAACACGCTAAATTATAAAACGTCACTTTTAGTGAAACAAGCTAGTGCTAAAAGGCGTACTTTTAGTGGTGGTTGTAGATAAGATATTTTATTATAAACACTACCAACAGCACCTGTTAAAAATCAAAGTTGTATTTTCAGCATCATACTTTTGTTTATACCCAACAATTTGAGTGTGTTATCAAGATCATTACAAAATTACATATTTGAGCGCTGCAATTTAAAAGGAATTTCATTACTAAGGTTTTTAATACATTATTAATTACGAGGGTTATTTTTTATCAAACTCCGATTCAGTAGGAATAGAAAACAAAAACGAATTTGAAACATTTATTGTACACAAATTTTTCTATACCCTCCTCAACCGCCAGGTTACTCGGCGAACCGTTCACGTTGGTTTTCTGCCCCTTCTTTAAATCTTCTGCACCATACCGCGCACATCCGTCACTCATATACTGTACTCATCTGACGATACATTTTGGCTGCATTGTGCCCTTCACAGTCTATGTCTTCAGCTAGAAGAAAGCTAATTGCGGCTTACGGCGCGCGGTTCACACATGGAGGACGCAGTAAGCCGTAATTCGTTTTGCGCTGGCTGAAGGCTCAACGCTGAAGGGCATAGTGCAGCCGAAATTCATTGTCAGCTGAGTACAGTATATGGGCGACAGCTGTTTGTAAGAATGTTGCTGAAAGTTTAAAGAAGCTGAAAAGCAACGTGAACGGTTGACTGAGTGACCACGCGGCAACCTTTTTGCGGAGGACACAAAAAAACTCCAGCCACGATATGATAAGTGCCTTCATTGAAATTACGATTATGTAGCAATGTCGCTGCGAGATGTACTTATATTTTTCATACAATACATGGTTCAAATTGGTTTTTGTTTTTTATTATTACTAAATCGGAGATTGAAAAAATAACCCTCAGATATTAATTTATTTCAATATATAAAGCTTCATAAAGAGATAGTGTATTTAGTCTAGTTTTAAATGATAACAGTAAATAATTACAGAACATCGTAAAGGTTGCTCAGCATCATCAGGTTATTTTTCATTGAGTTGATACAATTATTCTAATATTGGAATAAAGAATTTCAGAATACAACACTACTGCGTTTTCGTTATTAATATCAGTGATTAGTGTGACACTAACATAGTGAAAAAAAAATTAGGATCTGGTCCATTCTTTCAATGAGATGATTCAGTAAATTAATGTAAAGTAAACACTGTCTTGCTCATAAAAATTAACATATATTTTACATACGCTACATGTTTCGGCTTATATATTAAACCATCTTCAGGCTAAAAGATAAAGCTTATAAAAATACGGGGGAAAACCCAGAGAGCAAACACCTCACCTAATGTCAAAAGTGGACAGTCATAAATAAACAAACAATTAAAATTAAAACAGACACAAGACAACGTGACCGACATGTTAAATGAAATAAATTATTTGTTTATCTACTAACGGTAAACCAAGGGGAGAACTGTAAATACGTATCAAAGCCACAAAAACCGATAAATGGAAGAAGTTAAGCAATTAATGAAATTTTAGATTGAGGCAACGATCGTTTAACCGGGAGACAATTTCGAAGATTTCGTACAAATTTAAATTATTGCCCTTACGGCAGACGTGAAGAATTTTAACATTGGAGTCCCGGTCAAATTTATGATTATTCTCAATAATGTAAGAGGCAAAAGCCGATTTATTATAGTCAAGATGATGAATGTAATTTGGTTTTATTAAAGATATGTGTTCAGACACGCCCTTTTTGAAGAATCTCCCGGTTTGGCCCACATAAAAAGAGTCGCAAGAACCACAATTTAAAAGATAAATACCTGATTTGTTAAGGGGGGGGGGGAATAGGATCTTTGTTATGGACTAGGATAGTATTAAAAGAAAAGGGCGAGGAAAAGGAAATTGTAATACTGAAGCGTTTAAAAATGTTTTTTAGAGAATTGACAAAAGGGGATATGTAAGGTAGTGAACGAAACGTGGTGAGCTCACTTTTGGTGTTAGAAGATCTAGTAGATAACAATTTGGTTTGAGTTAGTGAATGTTGTAACCGATGAAAGATAGGCATGATAAGGTTAAGTGAGTAACCGTTATTAACAGCAATTTGTTTTATGATATTGAGTTCATTAATGAAGTTGCTATTACTTAGAGGGGTCAGAAGCAAACGCCTAAAAAGGAACCTGAAGGAACTCAGTTTTTGAGATAAGGGATGGTGAGATGAGAAGGGAATGACAGAATCGGTAAAAGTGGGTTTTTATAAGCTTTATCTTTTAGCCTGAAGATGGTTTAATATATAAGGCGAAACATGTAGCGTATGTACAATATATGTTTTCCCAAAAAAATCGATAAAAATGGTCTTAAAATTTCAATATTAAAAACCAATTAAATGAGCAAAATAAATCTAGTTACCGGTGCATAAAACAAAAAACAATTAAACAATTTGTAAATGTCATAAAGAAATAAGCGTCCTTTGCTTTTTCTAAATTAGAATTTACCTTTAGCAAACTATTTTAGTAATAAAAATGGTACAATTAAGCAAGACACAGAGAATTGTTTTTATTATTTATTATTGTGTTTTTCAATTGTTTCTTAAATTTCAATAAAAACGAATGTGCCATCAATGATTTTCCGTCAAACATAGGTAACTAGATTTATTTTGCTCATTTCATTGGTTTTTAATATTTAAACTTTAAGATCATTTTTTCTCGATTTGTTTCAGATGTTCATATTGAAAATTTTATATAATTGAAAACAACATAAAAAGTACTACCAAAATCAATAATAAAAAATGCAGGTTGTCATTTAAAAAAAAAGTCGATGACTTCATACCTTTAAAACAAATGACGTAGCAACATAAAGGTGGTTGTAGTGTATGTCCTATAATTAAAATCGCTATACCCCTTCAAGATTGTTGCATAAAAATTAATATTAACAAAGTTAATGCATTTATCCGTTACTTTATTTCCACACTGTATAGATCGAAGGTGAAAGAAACTTTTAAGTAGTATTAATAAATGAGATATTGGATTAATAATTATTTCAATTTACGTAGAAATTAATATTACAATACAGGTTTCAGACAAGATTTAACAAGTTTCTTCGTGATTAGTCGAAAACCGAAAGTATACAGATTAGTTCCGCTTTTTATTTATGGAATCTCATAGTGAACAGGATCTATATAGGTTATGATGTAAGGATCGATCATACATTATAATACGTCGTTCTGTAGGTTTCGAAGATAAATTACCTATAGACTTTAGGATATAAATGGCCGAGTTAATGCTAATTTTATACGTTTAAAGGTATAAAGAGTAAAAAACAACATACCACCTCCTGCATCCAGCTATCCATTGCCGTCAAACACAATTTACACATGAATCAACGTATGAAATTTATGTTTTGGGGAAACGAAGTGCGTTATTGTTTAAAACGCATAATTCATTCCACCTTTACACGAAAACTTCCTGGCCGGCTTTTCAAAGCAGTTTTTCTAAATTGTAAATATCCTGAAACTCACTTGCTAG